>CM069924.1:23048274-24248274 GCA_036172225.1 Cryptocoryne crispatula var. balansae
CAGACCCGGTTCACCCCGGTTCAGGCCGGTTCAGTGCCTGAACCGGCCGGTTCAGCCCGGTTCAAGGTGTTTTGAGCCGGTTTAACCCGGTTCAGTCCATCTTGGGACCAGTTCGGACCTGTTTGGACCAGTTTGGATCGTTTTAGGTCTATTTTGGGTACGTTTAGGTCTATTTAGGGCGATTAGCGCCGGTTTATTTCGTTTTCGTTCGGTTTAGCCCGGTCTAGCCGGTTTGTCCCGCATCAAGAGTCCTTTAGAGATAACACCAATCGAGGAAAGTAGAAGGTTACTAACGACCAACTAGATGATGAAATGACCATTGATGAAGTCAAGACAAGGTTACATAGGCTGACGATAAGCTTGCACAAACCTAGTACCAAGATGCACAGGAGGGAGTGGCACCCTAATAGGTTCAATGCCAACTCCATCTCCAAGGCTTTTGAGGCTAGTATATGCATGCTCCCAAACATGCTATGGTTAGCAAGGGAGCGTGAATTGCAAACTGTAGAAAGACTAGAAACCATTGCAATCCCGTACCCTGATGGGCAACACGGTGTGTATTATCAAGGGGAGTTGGTTCTTAAGTGAGCCAGGGAAGATGACTTTGGCTGGCCCAAACAGTCTAACTCATACATGGTACTAATAGAGCCAATAGAGTATGACCCCCTAAACACGACAAACATGCCAGAAATAGGAGGTCCCATAGAGGCAGTCTCGCAAAAGAGTCAGGTTGATCAGATGGATGAGGTAACCTCACGAAGGGCAGACAACAGAGTAAGAACCCCGTCTTGAGGTATGACTTCGATTATGAGTCCGTTGTGCACTATACAGTAAACACGACCAACATTCATGGAAAGGATAGTCCCAGATATGATGTGACGCCAATTTTTATGAATCTTCTAAAGAGGAGGAGACAAGGAGGGGACTTAACAAGGGAACTTCCAACAGCCCCAAAATAGCCCGGTGCATGATTTGGAGTTGCCAGTTCTACATATTGATAACTACCCTTTACGGGCAAAGACCCATGACGTAGAAAGCAAAGAAGAAAATTATAATGGATTTGTTGACCACCAGCCAACACTAGAGGAAATCAAAGATGGCAGGCATGCATAGCAATGACTAAATGAACCTGGGAACTTTGGAGGATCTGAGGCCCATCTTTATTAACAACCTTCTTAGCGAGGAAGAAAGAAAACAATATAAGTTACTTAACAATATAAGTTGCTTCTCAAAGAATTCAGAGACTATTTTACATGGACCTACAATGAGATGCCGGGGTTAGCTCCTAAGGTGGCAGTTTATAAATTAGCCATCATTCCTTCAGTGAGCCGATCAAGCAAGGCAAAGGCAGATGCGGGCTAATTTGGAACTCAAAGTTAATGCCATAGTCGATAGACTCAAGGAAGTAGACTTCATTGAGACTTGTATGTACCATGTTTGACTCTCTAATAGTGTCCCAATAAAGAAGAAATGTGGGTAAATTTAAGTTTGTATTAATTATAGGGACTTGAATAGAGCTTGTCCTAATGATGATTTTTCAATGTCAATTCTTGAGAACATGGTAGATGTAGCTATGGG
The DNA here is from genome assembly GCA_036172225.1 of Cryptocoryne crispatula var. balansae. Lineage (NCBI taxonomy): Eukaryota > Viridiplantae > Streptophyta > Magnoliopsida > Alismatales > Araceae > Cryptocoryne > Cryptocoryne crispatula. The sequence goes on from CM069924.1 coordinate 23,049,853, forward strand.
GCACGAAGCTTTATCATTCATGGATGGCTCACTTGGATATAATCAGAATCTAATGTCAGTTGAGGACAAGGAATTCCTAGCATTCTGTACCCCTAAGGGTATATTTAACTATAAATGAATGACATTCAAGCTAGAGAATGTAGGAGCAACATACCAGAAAGTTATGACCAAGATTTTTTTAAAAATGTTATATGATCTGGATGAATGATATGGATGACCTAGTGGTCAAGACCATAAGGCAGAAGGACTGCCTACATAATCTAAGGAAAATCTTAAAGCAACTCTGACAATATGAATTAAAAATGAATCCCATGACATGGGCCTTTGGCATATCTAGTGGAAATTATTGACTTCATACTGGGGGATTGAGATCAATCTCAATAAAAATTAAAGCAATCAGAGAGCTGCCACCTCGTCGTAACGTACAAGAACTAAGGTCTCTCGAAGACAAAATTACATACATTCAACGCTTTATTGCCAACCTATCCGACAAATGCCAATATTTTTCTAAACGGGTGAAGAAGGGAGCACCTTTTAAATGGGGTGACAATTGTCAGACCACCCTAGATGGGCTCAAACAGTATCTCTTAAACCCGCTAGCCCTAGGAGCACCCATCAAAGGTAGACCTCTCATCCTACGCACCATCGCACTTAATACATCCCTGAAAGCGATGCTGGCACAATTGAATGAAGAATGTAATGAGCAGTTGTTGTATTACCTCAGTAAGAGGTTAATAGGCCCTAAACATAAATATTCCCAATGGAAGATGTGCCTAGCCTTAGTATTTGTTGTGAAGAAATTTAGGCACTCTCTTGGCATATGAGGTCAGCTTGATATCTGAGTTTCCCTAAAATACATATTAAAGTAGCTCGTCCTTATGAGATAGTTAGGAAAGTGGGTTCTATGCTGATGGAGCACGACATCAAGTATATACCCCAAAAGCAATCAAAGGACAAGAGATGGCAGATTTCCTTGCCTTATCCCATGCTAAAAGACTTTCCACTCAACATCCAGTTACTTGATAAAGAGGTATTGAAAGAGAAAGAGGTACAAGAAGTTCAGTCGGTTGACAACAAATATTGGTCTGCTTTGATGGTATAGCTAGTACCTAAAGAAGACTTGATGGGACATTGATGCCAAGCCGACACAGGCATAGTGTTATTGAGTCCAGAAGGAGGGCTATTGCATAATTCATATGCCTTGTTAAAGACCCGTATTAACAATGAAACAGAATATAAATCCCTTGTCATTAGCTTGAAGATTACCTTAGACATGGGTATTCGGTGTACCAAAGTGTTTACAGATTCAATGCTAGTCATACAACAAATACTCAAAGTATTTTAAGTCCAAAAAGAAGAATTTATGATCTACCATATAGAGGCCACTCAAAAAGATGTAGAATTCATAAGTTGATGTCTTAAACAAGTTGACCACTATGATCAAACTATCACCAATAGGGAGGTGAGAAATTTTTATATGTATAGAAAGTTATTTCCAACTTCTAGTACAGAGGATTGCGGTCTCACAACCTAGAAGGCCAATGCCATAGAAGGTGAAGACAATCTGTGAGACACGTGTCTTCGCTTAGCAATTAGCTTCCAACTCTTCTCCACGTCTTCTTGCATGCCCTATTCAACATTGCATTGGTAGATCAGTTATTCGGTTTAAACAAAGACTATGGTAACTCCGCATTGGTAGATCTCTTCATTCTCATTAATTACACTGTCAAGTTCACCTTCGATCCATGCTCAGTCATTCGGCTTAAACTCCGACTATGGTTCAGTATCCTTTTCATCAATCCTTGCTGAAAGTAAATGTTTTTCATGAAAAAAAAAATCCAAGTTAACATCATTTTGTGATAAGCAATAACTTACTTCAGCTCTTTACTCATAAATATACCACCTAAAAATCAGAAAAATCTTTCTTCAGATAATTTTTGATGTTCCTTGATGTTCTTTATTCTCAATCACATACTTTTTGTGCATAATGCTGAAGGTACAACAATTCCTCTTATAGTGGGATGAACTTGTGCTTTGACTCAACATTCGAACTATGATAATAGCGAGTAGATTTCATCCACTTCTGATATTCACTTGAATCCACCACTCAACTACAAAAAGACAAATAGTACGATAAGTGTGTATTCTATATGAGTGGATTTCATCCACTTCTGGTATTCACTTGAATTCAGCACTCAGCTATAAAAAGACAAGTAGCATAGTAAATATGTATTCTTCTTATAATAATGTTTACATGTACCAAATGTTATCACACATACTAGGAGAAACCTTATTACATGAATATCATAGAACTAGGTATTCGTACCCTCTAATTAAGTGCTTATATGCTTGCATCTGAAATATAATATAAAATAAAAATAAGTCAATTGATTCTCAAAACGTAGTAACTAAAAAATAACTCACTTCAATTAAACAATTGAACAATTGAACATTATATGTCAAAACGTAGTACTAAAAAATAAGTACATTAATATGTCAAGTGACAACAATTGAACAATAATTTTAAAACATGTATGGAAGTACCTTAATAATTCTAAAAGAACATAGAAGTAACAATAATTGAACAATAATTCTCAAGTCTGTCTTTTTTGATCTTAAATTTTTTTGAATGTGATACAAGATCACTATTTCATTGATTTAAAAAGAAAGAAAATATAATATATAAGACATGGTCTTAAGTTAAACTAAACAACAAACTAAAAGATAAATTTAAAAATAGGAAATAATAGAAAAGTATATGTATTTGAGGCGGTCAAGGCCGCTAAGGTGACCACCTAGGTAGCAGCGGCGGAAAAGGTGATTGCCTAAGACAGTCGTGGGCTAGGCAAAGCACTAAAGCCTTGCCTCGCCTCGCCTCGCCTCTGTGCCTAGGTGCCCAGGGCAATTGCCTCTGGTAACATAAGTTGAAACCAACCAACCTCAACACTTGTACGAGAGATTCTATCATAGACAAGTAATATTGAATTCTCTCCCACCACCGATTGTCCTCAATAAGAAGTTCAATCTTAGCTAGGATTACAAATTGGTCCTTTCTACCATATAGGTCAACTATGTAATCAATATATACTTGTGAAAGTATGAATCACTTCAAGTCATATAGATGTCTGTGCAGGCTCTTAAACACAATGAAATATGTAGCAAATCTCGTGGGACCAAGTCGCATTAGATCATAACAATCAAAATGCTCTCTTATGATGTGCATTAGCATAGGACAGTCATATACGAAGAATGCAATCAACTGATCTTAACACACCAAGGACCTTATAGATAGTTCCCTCCTAACATTCTCCAACATCAAAGCTATATATCACATGGCACCCAAAAAAAGTGTGGTTTAACCTCCATCAGCTTCTTTCTGATAACCTTATAAGATGATTCCTTGTCAATCACAGACTGTATGATGTTGTTCGACAATATCCTCTGCATCAGTCTATAAGACCAAACAAATACTTTGTATTCTTGATTTGGCCTGATGCATTCTTTGACTTCAAAAATGTGATGCCCACATAACAATTACCAAGAAACTCGATTAAAAATCTCCATGTAATTTATGTTCATCCATCGCATATTACAGGCAACTATTTTCCGTCCATATCACCATGAATCCATCTATTCGTAATGTCAATTCATTGATCTTTGCATCTAACCAACCTCATATATGTACTTAGATGTCGAGAATTTTAATCCCGATCCAACCTCACAAATAGCATCAACCACTGTCTAAAAATATGGACCGGTAGCTGCATGAGCTGGGGCACCTACATTAAGAAAAAATAAGATATACATATTAATGCTTCTTTCAAAAACACGTAAGACATTTGAAAGAAGTTAAGTTTTTATATACTTAGCATGTAAAAGCTATTTACATATACACTTTGATTACCTTCTTTGCAGCCCTTGATGTAGTCTTAACTCCTTTTATGCATGTTCGTTCTTTAACCACTGTCACCATGCTTATACATGGATGTGTCCGATGGCCAAATTGAATGTGACCAACGGAACTCATTATCTCGGCCTCATTGATGTATAAGCAAAGTGCCTTCCATATCTGAATGTCTAGTAGATCCTCTGGCCTCTCTTCTCTTATCATCTTCATAGGCATGAGTATTATTTGCATGAATGTGACCAATGTAACTCATTATCTTGGCCTCATTGATGTATAGACAAAGTGCCTTCAATATCTAAATGTTTAGTAGTAAATCCTCCAACCCCCATCTTCTCTTCTTGTCTTGACAGGTTTGAGCCTTGCTTTCATGAATCACTCTCCTAGCTTTGTGCCTCATTTTCATCATCTAAATTTAATGGATCAACCTAGCGTAAGCACATGATTTATCTTTTTTACGACGTTCGAACATGAGATTTATGTTTCTTCGTCTGAGTAACTCATCGATGGAGTCAACTCTCTACTCAATACATATCTCTATCTTTGATGCTCTCCCAACTAATGATCTGCTCATTTCTTATTTGAGCTCCACTGATTTAAAATTGAAAATCTTTTTTTTTTTTTACAAAAACTCAAACAATCATGATAAATCCTAAAAAAATGGAAACTACTAAAAGATGTTAAAAATATAAATGTATCGTATAACACTTTCATGTGACCATAAAAGATTTTAAGACATGAATATAAAATAATATCAATATTCGTTTCAATAAAAAAGAAATGTACAATTCATATGCAATACAAAAAATACATCCTTATCACCACTATCTACGAAATTGGCCTTCATAGTCCTCGTTCTCCTCATTCTCCTAGGTGCTCTATTGAGATACGTCAATCATGATTGGTCTATATACATATAAAAATAATGATTTAACTATTTGATTAAAATTATACACACTGTCAAATTCTGGAGATGGGGGTGGATAATATGACTCGAAGTCCAAAACAGATCCTAGATATTGTATGGCAACGTACTCAAAAAAAACCCGAGGACTTCTTCCAATTGAATGTTGCCTCTGACCTAAATCACTAGACTCTGCTCCACTTATACATACACTATTGGATTCGGAACCACATTCTCCTCCTTCACCTCCACTTAAACCATCTACATCTTGCAACCCCTACAGAAGAAGGAAGAAGCTGACCTTGAGATTGATTGCATCCCCAACAGGAGAGAAAAGGAACAAGTATAGTATAGGTCCTATGTTGCAGTGCCATCCTGGCCTGTTGGCACCTAAAAATGTCACAGCACCAAAGATGACAAGTTTCAAACGAAATACATTGAATAAAACCGAACAGGCAAATTGGATCCATTTTTCATTGCATTTAGGGCCAATGGGCCAAATAAGCCCAATAAGCCTTATTGGATCCGACCGACCAAATGTCGGCCCAATAACGATCAGACACCACTAGAAGGTCCACTTGACTTCCAAATGAACAATGCCAGAGTCGGATCGGGAATCCGACCCATATTCAGAAAGTTATGGGGAAAACACTGAAAGCCAAATTTCAGGTGGCTTTATCGGGGGCATATTGGGCTCAAAAGACAAAACAAGTGAGTTCATGGGACTGTACCAGTCGAGACCTTCGCAACGGTACCCCAATTGTCAGAATCCGATTTCGATAGGACCCCGAACGGTAAAATGGTGTCTTTCACCCTTGTTAGGTTTGGACAATTCGGGACAGGCCCGGTAACATGTTGGCGCTTCACTGGGTCCGCCCAACCCCAACTTGAGCAACATTGAAGTCGGATTGGAAATCCAACTCATATCCATAAAGATATGGGCAAAATAGTGAAAGTGAACTTTTGGATAGTATTTGTGGGGATTAATGGGCCCAAATGACCAAACAAGTGGGTCCACGATGTTGCCTCAGTCACAAGCTCCGCAACGGTACTTTGAATGTCGGAATCCGACTCTGGGCGAAAAAATGACCGTTTTGCCCCTATTGGGCCTAGATAGGTCCAAGCAGGCCCGTTAACAACCGACGCCCCCAGAATGTCCACCCGACATCCAGAAGAGCAATGTTGAAGTCGGATCATCAATCCGATCTATATCTGGGAAGTTATGGACAAAATTCGAAAATTTGCGGAGCTCGCACGCATCATAGGACAAGGGCAAATCTGTCCAAACAATCTCTGGACAAGTTATTTTGAATGAAGACCAAAGTTCCGGTGCATATTTATTTAATTGTATTTTAGATACAATTTTCGGAATTTTTGAGGGGCCGAGATCGTGCGAGCGGAAATTCTATCAAATCGGTGATCTTCGGACCATTGGAGGGTCATTAACCGTAGATCTGATGGTACACAAAATCAACGGCTATCGGGATATCTTCCGGATTATTCCGGTTAATTTTGGGTTAATTTCAATAATTCTAACCCGGAATTAATGTCGGACGTCGGATCGAAGTCATCTTGATCGAGATTAGGTCGAAATTGACCTAAGAAGGCCAGCCACCAACGTCCCTTCTCTCCTGCCAACGTACAGCTCTCCCCATCTCTCTTTTAACTCCTACAATCTAGGAGATAATAATGAGGTAGGAGAAGATAAAGGAAGAAGAAATGCCATATTTATCTCCCCTTTCCCACGTTCGTGCAAGCGGGGGGATTTAAATAAAAAAAAAGAGAGGGAATCAAGGAGACAGCGTCAGCCTTCCGTCTCTCCCTCCCTATTTCCTCGTTTCATACGTGACCTGCCAACGGAAGGAAAAGGGAGAAAGATTAAAAAAAAAGCAAGGAAGAAAAAGGGGAAGGCGGCAGCTATATCTCTGGGGCGCTCTCTGGCTCGCCGGGAGGCTGGCTCTCTGGCTCTCTGGCTCTCTGGCGCGGATCTCCTCCAAGGCAGCAACAGCCCTTGCGACAGGCAGCAAGGCTTTGGCTCCCCCTTTCGTGGCTGTGCACCCGGCAACAGAGGACGTGAGGCCTCCCTCTTTCCTACGGCAACAGCCCTCTCTCTCTCTCCCCATCTTGCTGCAGCAGAAGACAAGCAAAAGGGAGATCCGTGGCAACAGAACAGTGGGGAGAAGTCAACAATTGCATCCTACGTCAAAAAAAAAGAAGAGAGAAAACAAAGGTGAGATGTTCTTCTATTCATACAGTCCTTGGGAAGTCGCTCCTTTCCCTCCTCTTTCCCTCTCTTCCTCCCCTATTCTCCTGTCTCTAGTACCCAGAAGCACCAACTCTTGCTAGCCGGGACTGTCAAACCCCCCCCCCCTCCACTGGGGTTGTTTTGGCAGGACCGTGGCACCCATTTTATGGCTCCTCTCATCTCCTTCCCAGCACTCCTACGTGGACCACAGAACAGTTCCATTCAGTCCTTTTATTTCTGAGTGTGCAGCATCTAAACTCTGCAGCATCCCCCCCCCCCCCGAATGGCTCGGTTCAGAGGCGGTCCATCTGCACAAACAGCCCCTCATTCAACCTTGCTAAGGGGATGAGAAGAGGGTCGACATTCGGACCCCTTGCCCACAGGATGGGTTGAGGAACCCCCCGAATGGGCTCCCGTTCTCTACCCCGTAGTGAGCTCTCATTTCGATCCAGAAAAAAAAATCACAAACCAGTCTCATGAACAGTCCACTTTCAACTCCCCAAAGCAGTCTCCCAAGTGGCCTGATTCAGGTCCTGAATCTGTCTGACAGCAGCCCCTGAAATCGGCTTCTAATTTAGCCCATTTCGACCCGGTATAACACCCCAAAACAGGTGCTGGACCGGTCCCGAAACAGGTCCTAGACCGATGCAAAACAGGTGCCGAATCGATGTCAAAGCAGGTGCTGGTTCGGCTAGAAGACAAGCTTCGGTGCGGTGCTACAAACAGGTCCCTGTGAGGACCGGGTTGGGGGCGACGGTCCGGCCCCCTTGGCCCGCAAGACGGGTCAAGGGCTGAAAGGGCGGCCCTCAATTCTGGTCCAAACGAGGTGCACCACAGGCCGCCAGGGCCCAAGGAGAAGAAAGTGGGCTAATTGGGCCAAGAAGACATGCCGGCCTTATTGGGCCATGAGACATGCAGCTGGCCCATTGGGCCTTGTATCAAAAATGCACTTAAATAAATTCTTAAAGGCGAAAGCAAAATTAAATAAGGAGTTAGCACCACATCGTGGGCGCTCCACAATTGGGCGGCTAGTCCGGACCAGCTTCCGGTACGTTGACCCGGGCGTAGGCATGGGACACGCTCCCACTGCAGACGGACCCTTCCCACTATGTGGAAAAGTCGAAAGACTCAACCATGTAGGACGGGTAAATTCCATTTATCGAGAATGGGCCGACATACCGTTGTAATGTCGAATTTTATTCTCGATATTATGGGAATTGCCTAAGGGAAGGACATGACCAAAGTTCAGATTTCATGCATCCAATGCAAACCGACATGTTGTACCCCCGACATGAGATGAAATGAAATGACATTCAAGTGCCGATGTGGACTATTGCAACCGGGCATCGATGCTAGCCCAACGGACCGAATGAGATGCGGACCGAACATAAATAAAAAAGATAAAGCAAATCTGAAAATACCTCAAAACAGGTCATTAAATCTGAAAAATGAAAGAAAAATCAGATTTCTAATAATCTGGAAAAATTCCAATTAAAATCATTTAATTTAATAGAGACTCACTTCTTAATCAATTGAAAATTAAATAATCCACAACAATCAAACAAATCACATTGAAAATACTAATAATCAGTCATAAAACAAAAAATAGATAATTTACAATCTGAAATTTAAAATTAATCAAATCAAATCAAAACTTCAAAACACTTAAAACACACCGAACATATTCAAACCGACATCAAAAGATCAACCGACATAAGAAAACAACAAAAATATATTAAATCAAATTAAATAAGTCAAATTGTTTAAAACATCAAATTCCATTAAATTCCAAACTCAAACAAAAATAATTTCAACCAATTAAAGTAAAAGCAACCAAAACCAATTCAAACCGAAATCAAAATCAAACAATTCAAAATCAACATATAAAATCAAATCTGAAAATTCACAATTTACACCACATAAAACCAATCTCAAATCAAAAAAATCAAAAAATCAATTCCAAAACAAATAAAAATCAACATCCAACAAAGATAAGACAACTTGTTCGCATCTTATCAGGTCCGAAAGGCTAGGCCCTTATGAGTTATCTTTTGTTATGTGGATGTGCACGTTCTCTCAAACTAGTTTGCTATGGCGGTTAATCAAGGGCATTCGAGTAGTTGCTCGATGTAAGTTAACGTCAGATATTCGCACCATCCGACGAAGAGAGGTCAAATTAAATTTTCACGGAACCCGAACCTCGGTTCTATTAATTTTAAATGTATCGTCGGACTATTTAATGTATTTATAGGCTACCACCTATTTTCCTAAGTAGTCCAAAGGAGATACGAAAATCATTTTTGAAAATAAAAATGTCAAAACGAGGTTCTCACATGGCCTTACCTCTTTCTTCACCTAAATTTCATCTTTCCCATCTCAAGAATCGAAATAAGCCTTTGACAGTCACCTAAACATACCAATTATATGGCTGATCAGCCTGGTATCATGGGGATATCAACCAATCAGCCTAGTATCCACTAACTCCAAAACCCACATAAAACAAAAGGATTTTAAGATCTTAAATCTGAAACAAAAAACTCAAACCACAATGTCAATCTGGAGTTCAAAATCAAAGAAAAAAAATCACAACCTAAAAATAAAATACTAGAAACCAAAATTTCAAACACAAAAAATCTCAAATATGAAATTTGAAACATTCCAACACAAAAACCAACACCCACTCCACTGGATCCTGCTCCATTGGATCCCACTATTTCACTCCACCAAGAATAAGATACATATTACTCAAATCCATCACAAGATAGACAACAAATAGGCCATCTATTATATCTTACAATAACCCGACCAAACATCACACACTCCATTAATCTTCACAGTCAGTTATGAATGCCCCAAATGAAAAGCACTCAACTGCACTGCAAAATATTCTGAGATATTTGAAAAAGAACTATACACATTGGCATACAACTGTATTCAAATTCCTCACTTCTTATAATGGCCTTTACAGCATATTCCTCGGTCAAAAGTCCCATCTCATGGAAATCAAAGAAACAATGTCTCTCAATATTAAACAAGATCAGAATACAGAGCCATGGCTGCAACTACATCAGAAATTCAGTGGTTAGTGGTTACAATTCTTATTTACTGAATTACAAAAACAAATTGGTCCGCTAGATTGTATTGTGGCAACAAAGAAGCTTTACACATTGCAAAGCATCAAGTCCCATTGAGCTAGATTGTCACTTCATTCGTCAAAAATTCAAGAAGGGAACATATACACAGCACATCTTTCTTCAGCCAAATAGCTTGCAGACATGCACACCAAGACTCTTCCTCCTACATCATTCAAACAACTGTCCAGCAAGGTGATTCTTTGTAAGGACTTCCCACCTTGAGAGGGAGTATTAGCCACAAAAAAACAACAATCACATATACTGTGTGCACCTATTAATCCTTATCCTCTAGCTTTGTAACAGCATCATATCATAAGTAGCATTTCTTGTGCCCACCAGTATAAATGTGTATCAATGGCCAAAGTATGCAGTTGCCTCTGTTTTCCAACAATTCCTCTTGCTCCTCTTGCATGCACTTACCTATCTTTAACATTTCATTATCTTGTCCCCCGGTTAATTCCATGCCAATCTTAGTAGTGAGGGAGTGTAGAATGAACATAATCCCAACAGATATGGTAATGTGTTCATATTATCTGCGCCTTCCAACCTTGATGTCATGGTTTTGAATCATCCGCAACAAAATAAAACACGGGAAAATAGAAGAAATAGAAGAATAACCAACACAAAAGGATGAATTCTTCTTCGAAGTACCTGCAGTTCCTGGATCATCCAAAAAGCGCAGACCACGTTCACGTCCTCCTCTCAAACCTCAAACCACATTTCCCTCCTAGGGTCGTCAACAGAGCCTCCAGCCACCGAAACCCGACCTCCAGCCACCGAATCCCGACCGCCGCCGAAGAGGCCCCACGGGCGCTCCTCCCGGCGCTAGATCCGGTCTCCGTTCCAGTCCCCGGACGAACTCCAGGGCATAATATTCTCCACCACCAATGCCGCAGAAGCGGGTGCAGGGTCTGCGGCAGCAGCAGAAGCTTCCTCTGTCCTAAAACCTTATCCTGACGACGAGCAGCCTGCCAGGGATTTGCAGGTTGCATAGGCGAAAACAGAGAGTGCGGATGTGGAAGAAGGTGGTGTTATCAGAGCTGCGTGATGTTTCCTCCGCTTTTCTTGGATGAACTGCTTCTGGCGCGTAGACAGAGTGAGAAAGAGCATATCCAAGTATGAGTATCCAAAATTTAAAGATATTAAAAATTATAATAATATTAGTTTGACATGTCACATTTTTAAATATTTTATATTTTTATCTCACAGGCATTTTTATATCGAAAATGTTACGCTGACAAAACAATAGAGTGTGTCCGCCTACAGTGCCGGGGTGAGAAAATAATAGAGTGTGACACAGAGATATCAATAATTATCGATTATCTAATTATTCAAAAAAATGTATTTAATAAATATTTTATAAATTTATAATTTTAAATAAATTATTTATATTTATTTATCAATTAATCATTTTCTTAATAAATATGATCATAAATATATCATAAATCAAATTAAAAAATTATTATTTATATTTGTTAATCAATATATAATATAATGATACATTTTATGATATCTAAATATATACATATTTGATCCATCAAGCAAATCTTATTATCTTTAACTCTTCGATTCACCTTACTCTCTTAAATCTTGATATTAGACAAGTCTTGTCTTAACGTTGACATCTTCTTTCTCTCATGCTTCCTAATAATACAGTCTACATATATGACGATGACTCCTCCTCCTTAGTTCAACTATGTAATGACCCAGAATTTAATTAACATAACCACAATTATGCAGCGGAAATACATAATGTCGTGACAATGGGATGCAACCCAACACTTAGATTCCATAATCCAAACTTAAATATTTTTATAAGATCAATCAAAACAAGATAATAGAACCAGACTACTAAGTCTCACAACACTCTTGCTAAAAAACAATCAAGATCATCTACCTAAGTAGAGAATACCAAGAATCTCCAAGTGCAAAAGACTCTGATTTCCTTGGATTCCACCTGATCCTCATCTTCAAGCTCTTAAATCTTCAAAACCTGCTGAAAAATTTAACCCACAACGGGGTGAGTCCGAAGACTCCGTAGGATTTACACCCTTTCTTGCCAATCGGATAACTAACATATAATCAAGCAATGATAGATAATATGTCTAACTTGAGATATAATACAAATGTATAGAATGTCTTCTATAATTATCTATATCCCATAACCAAACCATGATTATCTTTATGGAAAAGATTATGCCAATGCTACTCAATTCTAGACCAGTGCACACAAGACCATACAAGTTAAACAAATATCATCTAAATGACCTCAAGGCTTAACATGGCCAAATTAAAACAGATAATTCTGATTTTTCTAACATGACATGGTTCAACATCCATACATGACACACAAGTAACATATTTCATATCCTTTCCAAAACACATAGCCAAAGAACAAGGAATTGGTCGTCTTACTTCACATGTACAAATACTTTCACCAGCTCTAATATATATAGCAGTAACATATAATAAGCTAGCCCAAAGTGCACCTAGGTAGTGGTGACACTAAGGGAAAACCGCGGTAATCCGGGATCTGTGGGAGGGCCGGATTCATCTAAGTTACCCGCTGCCCACAGGGCAATTTACTAACATAGGCTGGTGAAACCTTCCTAGCACGTCATATCAAGAGTTCATAACATAATTTCAAATCATGACATACTTGATCATACCATGCATACATGACATAACCATCCAATTTCATAGCCCTTCATGCAAGACATAACATCCACAACGAACTTGACAAGACATATGATAACCCGACATAATTGAACTTGTTCTCAATGACAACTCGTACTAATCATGACCAAATTGACATGACTAACTATGCATAGCATAGCCCATGATCTGAAACCAGATTAAACATATTTTACCATAACTAAACAAGACTTGTACTAATCGACTTGGTTGACATATTCTAAATCAAACATACACCAAACTTGACCATATGAACATAATCATATCATGCATGACATAATACATAATCTGAAACCAGACTAATCAAAATTTACATGATCCTCACACATACAATGACAAACCGAACTAGACATACTTAATTACATATACAAGACATTTAACTTAAATCAAGCTTGGCATAACTAAACAAATTAAATTCTGATGTACTCAGCCATAATCTGACCTAAACAGGTCCTAAAAGGTATAATTTGATGACCCATGAGTTTTTCCAAATCTCCACATAATTATATTTCAATTCTAGGTCCATTCTAGCATATAATCATATACATAAATAACATATGGTCAAATCTCATGAAAAATATTTCTACCCATCCAGAATCATGCCAACACATGTTCCATAATATTCAAAATATCATTTTCAAAGTTCTGGTTTCAAGGATTTTTTAGAAAAATCACAAATCTTATGTCCAAAGTCTAAACTAGTCAAATCAAGGTCCATAAGTTAAATCATGCATATTTTCTAATCAAAATGGAGTCAAATACATAGACAAGCTTGAGAAACCTACCTGGAAGCTCCTGTGAATTTTTTGGAATTTTATGTATTTTCTGCTGATTTCTATGGCCTTAACTCTAATTTTCGAATTTAATAATTCCGAAAATCAGAAAATGTTGAACCGGCGCCGAACCGGGCGGTTCGACCAGCTGGACCGGGCGGCTCGAAGATGCTTGACCGGCGGCTGGACCGGGCTGCTGGGCCGGCTCGACCGGTGGCTCGCGACGTTCGCGGCTGCGATGACACTCGCCGGCGACGGCGATCGGAGCTGCAGGGGCACGGCGGCGGCGGCGTTCGAAGGCAACTAGCGGGGGTAGAAGAAGGCTGCAGGCACTCGGCGGCAGTGAGATAGGGCGGAGGTCGGCAACGGTGAGGGAGACTCGCAGCGGTTCCGGCCGGAACAGGGGAGGTCCGGCGAGGCGATCGACGGCGACGGAGGGGCTCACGTCGATGGCGGCGGCGGCTGGACAACAGCCGAACGGCAATGGCGAGGGTGAGGAGGAAAGAGGGGGGGTATCGACAGCTAAGGGGAAGGAGGCACAGCGGTGGTTGGTCGCACGGACACACGGGAAGATGGGGCACGACGCTGGCGCACGATACCGGCTAACCGGCAGTGGGTCGCGCGGACAAGGTGGCAGCAGGGAGGCGGCTGGGTGGAGGCAGCGGCCGCGGATGCGCACTGCGTCAACTCAACGCGCGGGGGGGGGGGGTTGGCAACACCGGCGGCGGCCGCCATGGGTCCGCGCTGCGGCTTGCCACGAAGGCAGAGGCGGCCGGGCGGCGCTTCACGCGGCGCAGCTCGGGCACTCGCGCGCGTAGGCAGAAGAGAGGGGGGAGGCCATGGGGGAGGAAGACGGCGCATCGACGACAAGAAGAGGGGGGGAGAAATCAACGCGGTGGGCAGCAGACGGCGGCGCCGCGGGCGCTGGTGCAGGCGGGACGGTGCGGCGGCGGCCGTGTGCGCGTAGGGACAACACATGCAGGCGCAGGGGAGGCGGCAGCTGCCGCGTGGGCGTGGGCGCAGGAGGGACGACGGAGGGGCTGGGGACCAACGGTGAAGGGGAGGAGGAAGGAGGGATGGGAGGATGGCACGGCGGTGCAGAAGCGGCAAGCGAGTCCACACCGGAAGGCGACGGCGGCGCGCGGGTGCGCACTCGCGCGCGGGTGCGCGCTCGCGCGCAGGTGCACGACGGCGATGGAGCGAGGACGGTCCACAGGGGGGGTGCTGGGCATGGCGTGGCCGGGCGGGGGCTTCAAGCGAGGTGGCAAGGTCGAGGGCGGCGGCGAGATGGGGGCGATGGCAACGGGGAGAAGGGCTCCTTGCGGTGGCGGTTCCGGCGGAACGAGGGGAGGGCGGAGGCCGGCGAGAGACGGGCGGAAGGGGGAGAGGGGCATAGCCGGGGGGGGGGGCGGGGGGGGGGCGAGCGTAACGGCGGGGAAGGGGGTGGCGTAACCGACGAGAGAGAGAGAGAGGGCGGGCGGGCGGGGCGGGTAACCGACGAGGGAGAGAGAGAGAGAGAGAGAGAGAGGGCGAGGCGAGGCGGGTAACCGACGAGGGAGAGAGAGAGAGAGAGAGAGAGAGAGAGAGAGCGGGGCGGAGGCCGGCTTAACAGAAAAACCAAATTATTTTATTTTAATTTAAAAATGTTACAAACTACCATCGAATTTGACATCTTAAGAAACTTGTCATATTAGAAAAAGTCGTCAACTCTGTGATTTATAGGATGGTAGATGACAACACAAAATAAAAATAGACAGTATAATCTCACAAAAAATATTTCACTTTTTACTGTAAGTCAACTATCTCATGTTTTGTATTAGATATGTATTATCTTGAACATGAAATTAAAAAATTTGTCTATCCCATGTTTTGTGTTGACATTTAATTATTTATTGTTAACTAAAAAATATTTTTAATATAGACTCGTAAATTATTTTTTATCTCATATTTTGTGTTAGACATGTAATTACTTTTTATAATATATTGATATAAGTTAATATTTCTAATTGTAATATATATTTTTATGTATATTTTCATCAATAAAATTATTTTTATTTTTTATTTTATTAGATTAGATCATAAATGTAACATTTCAAATAAATAAAAATCTGTAACGTTCGCCCCGCTCCGCGCGCGCGAGCTCTCTTTCTCTCTCTCTCTCGCCGGTTACGCCCGCCCCGCTCAGCCCTCTCTCTCTCTCGCCGGTTACGCACCACCCCCCCGGCCTTCTTTCTTCTTCTCTTCTCCCCCGTACGTGCGACCACCGCCGCCGCTGCCACCCTCCCAGCCTCCCGCGCGACCACCGCCGGCAGCCTCCTTGCGCGCCAGCGCCGGCCGCCGCCATCGCTTCGCTGCTCGTCCCCGCACGGCCGTGGCCCCGTGTCGAGCCACCGCGCGATCGTGCCCCTCCGGCCGCGTGACCGCCGCCCCTCGCCTCCTTGATCGCCGCCCGCCAGCGCCGCTCACCCGGCCGCCCGCCTCGGCCACGGCCGCCGTCGCACCGACCGGCCGTTCGCCCGCCTACGCACACCCGCGGCCGCTGCCGCCGTCGTCGCAACCCCCGCCCCCCGCGCGTTGAGGCGTGCGCACCCGCGGTCGCCGCCGCCGATCGCCTCACCGGCCTCCCCTGTTCCGGGCTATCACCGCCGTGAGTCTCCCTCGCCGTCGCCGTCGAGCGCCGCCGGCCGCCTCTCTGCCGTCGCGAGCGCCGCCGCGAACCGCCGTCGCCGGCGCCGCCGCGAACCGCCGGCGCCGGCGCCGCCGCGAACCGCCATCGTGAGCCGCCGGTCCAGCCGGTCCAGCCGCCGGTCCAGCTGCGGTCCAATGCCTCCGAACCGCCCCGGTTCAGCCGGTCGAACCGCCCGGTTCGGCGCCGGTTCAGAAATTTCTGATTTTCGGATTTATTAAATCCGGATATTAGATTAAGGCCAAGAAAAATAGCAGGAAAATCCATAAAAATCCAGAAAATTCACAGAAGCTTCCAGGTAGGTTTCTCAAGCTTGTCTATGTATTTTATCCCATTTTGATTAGAAAATATGTATGATTTATCTTATGGATCATAAGTTGACTAGTCTTAGACTTTGGACTTGTAATTATTGATTTTCACAAAATCTCTGAATTCAGAAACTTGAAATTAGTATTTTGTATATTATGGAACATGTTTAGCTTGATTATGCTTGGGTAGAAGCCTTTTCTATCAAAATTGATCTTATGAAAATCATGTAAGTGATTATATGCTAGTTTGGAACAAGAATTGAAGGATAATTATGTGTAGACTTGAAAAACTCTTGGGTCATCAAATTATACCTTTTAGAACCTGTTTTGGTCAGATTATGATTGATTACATGAGATCTTAATTTGGTCAGTTTATGACAAGCATGACTTAGGTTAAGTGTCTTGTACATATGTGATTAAGTATGTCTAGTTCGGTTTGTCATTTCATGTATGTAAATCAAGTAAATTTTGGTTAGTTTGGTTTCAGATTATGTAATATGTCGTGCATGATATGATTATGTTCATATGGTTAAGTTTGGTATATGTTTGATTTAGAATATGTCAACCAAGTCGGTTAGTACAAGTCTTGTCTTGTTATGGTGAAATATGTTTAATTTGGTTTCAGATCATGGGCTATGCTATGCATAGTTAGTTATGTCAATTTGGTCATGATTAGTACAAGTTGTCATTGAGAACAAGTTCAATTAAGTCGGGTTATCATATGTCTTGTCAAGTTCATTATGAATGCTATGTCTTGCATGAAAGGTTATGAAATTTGATGTTTATGTCATGTATGCATGGTATGGTCAGGTATGTCACATGATATGAAATTATGTTATGAACTCTTGATATGACGTGCTATAAAGGCTTCAACAGCCTATGTTAGACAATCGCCCGTGGGCAGCGGGTAACTTAGATGAATCCGGCCCTCCCACAGATCCCGGATTACCGCGGTTTTCCCTTGGTGTCACCACTGCCTAGGTGCACTTTGGGCTAGCTTAGTATATGTTACTTATATATATATATATATATTAGAGCTGGTGAAAGTATTTGTACATGTGAAGCAAGACGACCAATTCCTTGCTCTTTGGCTATGTGTTCTGGAAAGGATATGAAATATGTTACTTGTGTGTCATGTATGGATGTTAAACCATGTCATTTTAGAAAAATCAGATTTGTCTGTTTTAATTTGGTCATGTTAAGTTAAGTCTTGAGGTCATTTAGATGATATTTGTCTAGCTTGTATGGTCTTGTGTGCATTGGTCTGGAATTAATTGGCTTTGACATAATCTTTTCTTTGAAGGTAATTATGTTCAGATATGGGTTGTGAGATTAATATAGAAGACATTCTATACTTTTGTAATACATCTCAATTTAGATATGTTACGTACCATTGCTTGATTATATGTTATTTACTCGATCGATAGGTGAAGGGTGTAAATCCTACGGAGTCCCCGGACTCACCCCGTTGTGGGTTAAATTTTTCAGCAGGTTTTGAAGATTTAAGAACTTGAAGATGAGGATCAGGTGGAACCAAGGGAATCAGAGTCATTTGCACATGAAGATTCTTGGTATTCTCTACTTAGGCAGATGATCTTGATTGTTTTTGAACAAGAGTGTGGATAGACTTACAAGTATGATTCTATTATCTTGTTTTGATGGATCTTAGGAAATTAATTGTTTAAGTTTGGGTTATGGAATCCAAATGTTGGGTTTCATCCCACTGTCACGACATTGTGTATTTCCGCTGCGTATTTGTGGTTATGTTATTTAAATTCCGGATCGTGACAATAAAAATGTTATCTTTTTATATATTTGTAAATTATCCGTTATTCGATCGTAAATTATTTTTAGATAAATAGAATAATATCATTTATGAATATATCTGTAACTAATAATTATTTATTTCATTTTTTATGAGATACGAATACTAATAATACTATTTTTCGTGCCGTCGTCCTTCGTGCGTGATAGGGCGCATTTACAGTGTCACGAAGATAATTGTTCTTTCGTGGAGATAAAGTGACAATTTTTCATTGACTGTGCTCCTCGTCACGTACTGACGAGCCTAGAGACGAGCCGCAGATTAATATAACGTCTCACGGAGAAGTCGGCTAACTGCCGTTGGATCACGGACATGGACGGGACCGAACGGCTGGCCTCCACTTTGGATGGTTGACTGGACGATGCATCGTCGCGGGCTCCACGTGCGTCAGGATCATCACGTCAATTCGATCGCTTAAGAATATTTCCAAGAAGGAAAAAAATTGTTCAAGTTATTAATGAAAAAACTTAATCTTTATTTAATGTCAAATAAAAATACATGAAAATACTTTACACGAAGTTAGTTTTTTATGTAAAAGAAATTATAAATATCTTATTTGGTAGGTTTTAAAATGATTTTTTCAAAAATAATTTGTATTGTTTAATATTTTGGAAAATATTTTTTTATTATTTTATATTCTGAATTTTATGACGATAAAAGTTAATGGTATACAATTATTTTAATTTTAATTTTAAAATTTAAAAATTTAAGAATAGTAATTATTTTAATTTAGTTTGATAATAAAATATTAATATAAATTATATTATAAATTAATTAATAAAATTTAGTTAAAATTTAATATTTAATTTAAACATACAGACTCTATTCTCAGATAATTGATAACTTATCAAATGAATGATGAAATCTTCAAAATACAACGGTTAGGGGTCTGTTTGATTACTCGTTAAAGTAATCCGTATCTATCAAGGTCTGAAAATATTTTTAACTCTTTTATTTAATTTCACTTAAAGTAACAGTCACCATACAACTTTCTGGGTTCTCCATGTAACATTTCAAAAAAAAAAAAATCTGTAATGTTCGCCCCGCTCCGCGCGCGCGAGCTCTCTCTCTCTCTCTCGCCGGTTACGCCCGCCCCGCTCGGCCCTCTCTCTCTCTCGCCGGTTACGCACCACCCCCCCGGCCTTCTTTCTTCTTCCTCTTCTCCCCCGTACGTGCGACCACCGCCGCCGCTGCCACCCTCCCGGCCTCCCGTGCGACCCCCGCCGGCAGCCGCCTTGCGCGCCCGGCGCCCGGCTGCCGCCATCGCTCGCCCGCTCGTCCCCGCACAGCCGTGGCCCCGTGTCGAGCCACCGCGCGATCGTGCCCCTCCGGCCGCGTGACCGCCGCCCCTCGCCTCCTTGATCGCCGCCCGCCAGCGCCGCTCACCCGGCCTCCCGCCTCGGCCACGGCCGCCGTCGCACCGAGCGGCGGCGGTTCGCCCGCCTACGCACACCCGCGGCCGGCCGCCGCCGTCATCGCAACCCCCCCCACCCCCCCCCCCCGCGCGTTGAGGTAGTGCGCACCCGCAGTCGCCGCCGCCGATCGCCTCGCCGGCCTCCCCTGTTCCGGGCTATCACCGCCGTGAGTCTCCCTCGCCGTCGCCGTCGAGCGCCGCCGGCCGCCTCCGCCGTCGCGAGCGCCACCGCGAACCGCCGCGAACCGCCGTCGCCGGCGCCACCGCGAACCGCCATCGTGAGCCGCCGGTCCAGCCACGGTCCAATGCCTCCGAACCGCCCCGGTTCAGCCGGTCGAACCGCCCGGTTCGGCGCCGGTTCAGAAATTTCTGATTTTCGGATTTATTAAATCCGGATATTAGATTAAGGCCAAGAAAAATAGCAGGAAAATCCAGAAAAATCCAGAAAATTCACAGAAGCTTCCAGGTAGGTTTCTCAAGCTTTTCTATGTATTTGATCCCATTTTGATTAGAAAATAAGCATGATTTAACTTATGGATCATAAGTTGACTAGTCTTAGACTTTGGACTTGTAATTATTGATTTTCACAAATTCTCTGAAATCAGAAACTTGAAATTAGTATTTTGTATTTTATGGAACATGTTTAGCTTGATTATGCTTGGGTAGAAGCCTTTTCTATCAAAATTGATCTTATGAAAATCATGTAAGTGATTATATGCTAGTTTGGAACAAGAATTGAAGGATAATTATGTGTAGACTTGAAAAACTCTTGGGTCATCAAATTATACCTTTTAGAACCTGTTTTGGTCAGATTATGATTGATTACATGAGATATTAATTTGTTCAGTTTATGCCAAGCATGACTTAGGTTAAGTGTCTTGTACATATGTTTTAGTATGTCTAGTTCGGTTTGTCATTGCATGTGTGAGGATCATGTAAATTTTGATTAGTATGATTTCAGATTATGTATTATGTCATGCATGATATGATTATGTTCATATGGTTAAGTTTGGTATATGTTTGATTTAGAATATGTCAACCAAGTCGGTTAGTACAAGTCTTGTCTAGTTATGGTGAAATATGTTTAATTTGGTTTCTGATCATGGGCTATGCTATGCATAGTTAGTTATGTCAATTTGGTCATGATTAGTACAAGTTGTCATTGAGAACAAGTTCAATTAAGTCGGGTTATCATATGTCTTGTCAAGTTCGTTATGAATGCTATGTCTTGCATGAAAGGCTATGAAATTAGATGTTTATGTCATGTATGCATGGTATGGTCAGGTATGTCACATGATATGAAATTATGTTATGAACTCTTGATATGACGTGCTATAAAGGCTTCACCGGCCTATGTTAGACAATCGCCCGTGGGCAGCGGGTAACTTAGATGAATCCGGCCCTCCCACAGATCCCGGATTACCGCGGTTTTCCCTTGGTGTCACCACTGCCTAGGTGCACTTTGGGCTAGCTTAGTATATGTCACTTCTATATATATATATTAGAGCTGGTGAAAGTATTTGTGCATGTGAAGCAAGACGACCAATTCCTTGCTCTTTGGCTATGTGTTCTGGAAAGGATATGAAATATGCTACTTGTGTGTCATGTATGGATGTTAAACCATGTCATGTTTGAAAAATCAGATTTGTCTGTTTTAATTTGGTCATGTTAAGTTAAGTTTTGAGGTCATTTAGATGATATTTGTCTAGCTTGTATGGTCTTGTGTGCATTGGTCTGGAATTAATTGGCTTTGGCATAATCTTTTCTTTGTAGATAATTATGTTCAGATATGGGTTGTGAGATTAATATAGAAGACATTCTATACTTTTGTATTACATCTTAATTTAGATATGTTACGTACCATTGCTTGATTATATGTTATTTACTCGATCGATGGGTGAAGGGTGTAAATCCTACGGAGTCCCCGGACTCACCCCGTTGTGGGTTAAATTTTTCAGCAGGTTTTGAAGATTTAAGAGCTTGAAGATGGGGATCAGGTGGAACCAAGGGAATCAGAGTCATTTGCACATGGAGATTCTTGGTATTCTCTACTTAGGTAGATGATCTTGATTGTTTTTGAACAAGAGTGTGGATAGACTTAGAAGTATGATTCTATTATCTTGTTTTGATGGATCTTAGGAAATTAATTGTTTAAGTTTGGGTTGTGGAATCCAAGTGTTGGGTTTCATCCCACTGTCACGACATTGTGTATTTCCGCTGCGTATTTGTGGTTATGTTATTTAAATTCCGGGTCGTGACAGGAGTGGTATCAGAGCATTAACCCGGCCGGAAGGTCTATCTTGACCTGCCCGGGTGTTTGTTATTGATTTGGGTGAATTAGATTTGATACTTGGATTATCTATTTGAATCAATTAGATCTGATTTTAGACTTTGAAGATTACATTATTGGATGTCTAGATTGGATAATTGATTGTATATGTTTATGAGGATCAATTTTCGTATTTTGGTAAATCTTGAAGGTTCGGTTTATGACAATAGGAGGAGATTTTCAATTTGGGTCAATTTGATTTTGATATTAGATGATGATTTAATATGTAGAGATTCAAATTGGATGATCAATCAATATATGATAATCAACTTTTAGATTTAGTTGATCTTGAAGTTCAGATTGATAGAAATCAATTTATCAATTAAGGCAAGATTTTATTGTCATTGGTGTAGAGAATTTTAGTGTTTAACAGTTGATGGATATCATATGGTTTAGTATTTTTTATGAGATGAAGTTCAAATTTTGTGTAACCGGTGAATTGTATTGATTAAATGAATATGATTGAGCTCATGATGATATGATTTTTATTTAAGTGTAGATAGAGAGCTAGATAGATTGGTAGATTTTTCGTATTGTGAAATAAAGTGGATTTTATAATGATTTTATAGGATGATCTTCATGAGAATAATTGAATTATTGGTGTAAGTTAATTGGAGTATATTTATGATAAGAGGATATATCATGTACTATTGGAAGGAATGAGATCAATCAATCATAGAATTGAAGATGAGATTTGTAGAAGATCATGTATATTAGATTGTTTAAGTGGAGCTTTGATTAGATATCTATATGATACCACAATCTAGTTTATATTGTAACTATAGTATCTAGAATCATAGTTATTATTTGCCGATCTAGAATGCGAGTAATACTCTCCCAAACAATATCCTTGTCTAAGGACTTGAAATCTTTGATTCATGAATTTCTAAATCATTGGAAGTATATAGGCTCTAGGTGATTCAGCTTGATAATTATGAGTTAAATTTGTATCATGGACAATTTTGTTAGATATAGATTTGTTAAGACTTTGATTCGTATTAAGAATATTATTTAAGTTGTTTGGAGTAATTTGGAAATTGTGATTTAACTTTTATTGAGAAAGTAATTAGAGATCGTGATATACTTGTTGAGGTTTAAGGGAATTGGATATCTTTGGCATTAGATTGTGACTCTTTAAGCATAGGAATAATTTGATTGTTAATTAAGATGATCAGAATCTAGATTTCAAATTATAAGAAAGTGAATGTTGGTGATAATTTGATGATAATGGTGTTTAGGTCTATCATTTATAAAAAAAAATGAATGATGATTTATGATTGATATTCTTGTTTTGAAAGGATATTGGAATTTTAGTTATTTTAGATAATGAGCAGATGTGTATGATACATGACATGATATCATATGATAGATTGAAAGATAAGAGAGATTGTTGAATCACTAGAGAGATTTCATTGGATAACGTATGTAGAATAATTTGAATTATTCAATTGATGATATGTGAGGGTAATCTGATTTATGTGTAATTAGTGGAATGATGCATATATGTGGTATGAGGTTAAGATGACATATATTACCTGGAGTATGATGTTGAGTCTATCTTAGGAAATAACATTTTTGAAATATTACTTGATTAAGAGGTTCGAATGGAAGAGTTGGATATGGAAACGAGATTATAAAGCTAAACTTGAAGAAGAATTAAAATGTTTAGTGTGATTGTATTAGTAGTATTCTTGTGTTATTAAAGATAAGATATTGTAGTATAAGTTTTGAGGATTGGTACTTGTTTTAGTAGTGTTCTGATCACTTGTAAGTTATCAAAAATCTAGTTGATGTTATCGCATGACATCCAAGATTATAACCTTATTCTTTTTCAATCATGAATTTGAGAAGTATTATATCTATCATCATCTTTGCAAAACCTCTCCAATCAAGGAGTACTTGTTACCACTCATCCCTGATTTGTCAATATTAAGTGGAATTATGTTTTGAGTGAATATAGATTATGTCAGATGATTGTGAATAGTAAGTTCAGACTTTGGTTTAGTTGAGAAAATCTTCAAGTCAAATAAAGATAGAAGAATGAGTTAGTGATATCTTGCTAATTGTTTGAAAGCGGTTAGAATTTGGTAAATTTATCAAACATCATAATTGTTTAGAGTTTTAGTTCTTGCTGGTGGTGATTAAATGAGTATGTAAGAATCACAATAGAATAATTATGGTTCCTTAAGATTTGGAATGAATTGATAGTTGAGGAAGTGCGATGCATGACAAATAGATCCCAAATGTATTAGAAAGAAAATATTAGAGATCTTTGTGAAAACTTGATAATTATTTAGAAGATATTAGGGGATTATCATTGGAAAAAAATGGATAAGAGGACTAGGTTGATAACCTTGTCTCATATGGATAATATAATCTTCATTGTTTTAGATAATTTTCAATGATGAGTATGGCATGTTTGAGATATGATAATAAGGATGAGATTTAAGTATTATAATTGCTAAGAAGATTGAAGAATATTGATGTATAAGGAGATTAGAATTGTAAATGATGATTGGTGATGATATTTGAAGATCAAAATTTTAGATAAAGTTAGAGATTGGAGAGTTATTTTACTATGAAAGAATGGTATAGAGATATGATTAATTAGAGGAAGATGAATATGATAATTTTGTTAAAGTTGATATGGGATAATTAGATTATCATGAATGGTATGATATAGAAGGAAGAGTGTATAATAAGAAATTTTGATATGGATAACATTAGTGGATGATGAGAATTTTGGCACATATATGGTGTATCATGATTTGAGAATCTATTATTGAGTTCATGAGAATCGAATCATCTTGACTTCCCCCTTCGATTAGATAGTAAGATTTTGAAATTTCGAGGTCGAAATTTATTTTAAGGGGTGAAGAATGTAACATTTCAAAAAAAAAAAAAAAACTGTAACGTTCGCCCCGCTCCGCGCGCGCGAGCTCTCTCTCTCTCTCGCCGGTTACGCCCGCCCCGCTCGGCCCTCTCTCTCTCTCGCCGGTTACGCACCACCCCCCCGGCCTTCTTTCTTCTTCCTCTTCTCCCCCGTACGTGCGACCACCGCCGCCGCTGCCACCCTCCCGGCCTCCCGCGCGACCACCGCCGGCAGCCGCCTTGCGCGCGCCGGCGCACAGGCTGCCGCCATCGCTGCCCGCTCGTCCCCGCACAGCCGTGGCCCCGTGTCGAGCCACCGCGCGATCGTGCCCCTCCGGCCGCGTGACCACCGCCCCTCGCCTCCTTGATCGCCGCCCGCCGCCGCCGCTCACCCGGCCGCCCGCCTCGGCCACGGCCGCCGTCGCACCGACCGGCCGTTCGCCCGCCTACGCACACCCGCGGCCGCTGCCGCCGCCGTCGTCGCAACCCCCCCCCCCACGCGTTGAGGCGGTGCGCACCCGCGGTCGCCGCCGCTGATCGCCTCGCCGGCCTCCCCTGTTCCGGGCTATCACCGCCGTGAGTCTCCCTCGCCGTCGCCGTCGAGCGCCGCCGGCCGCCTCCGCCGTCGCGAGCGCCGCCGCGAACCGCCGTCGCCGGCGCCACCGCGAACCGTCATCGTGAGCCGCCGGTCCAGCCGGTCCAGCCGCCGGTCCAGCCGCGGTCCAATGCCTCCGAACAGCCCCGGTTCAGCCGGTCGAACCGCCCGGTTCGGCGCCGGTTCAGAATTTTCTGATTTTCGGATTTATTAAATCCGGATATTAGATTAAGGCCAAGAAAAAGAGAAGGAAAATCCATAAAAATCCATAAAATTCACAGAAGCTTCCAGGTAGGTTTCTCAAGCTTGTCTATGTATTTGATCCCATTTTGATTAGAAAATATGCATGATTTAACTTATGGATCATAAGTTGACTAGTCTTAGACTTTGGACTTGTAATTATTGATTTTCACAAATTCTCTGAAATCAGAAACTTGAAATTAGTATTTTGTATATTATGGAACATGTTTAGCTTGATTATGCTTGGGTAGAAGCCTTTTCTATCAAAATTGATCTTATGAAAATCATGTAAGTGATTATATGCTAGTTTGGAACAAGAATTGAAGGATAATTATGTGTAGACTTGAAAAACTCTTGGGTCATCAAATTATACCTTTTAGAACCTATTTTGGTCAGATTATGATTGATTACATGAGATCTTAATTTGTTCAGTTTATGCCAAGCATGACTTAGGTTAAGTGTCTTGTACATATGTTTTAGTATGTCTAGTTCGGTTTGTCATTGCATGTGTGAGGATCATGTAAATTTTGATTAGTATGATTTCAGATTATGTATTATGTCATGCATGATATGATTATGTTCATATGGTTAAGTTTGGTATATGTTTGATTTAGAATATGTCAACCAAGTCGGTTAGTACAAGTCTTGTCTAGTTATGGTGAAATATGTTTAATTTGGTTTCGGATCATGGGCTATGCTATGCATAGTTAGTTATGTCAATTTGGTCATGATTAGTACAAGTTGTCATTGAGAACAAGTTCAATTAAGTCGGGTTATCATATGTCTTGTCAAGTTCGTTATGAATGCTATGTCTTGCATGAAAGGCTATGAAATTAGATGTTTATGTCATGTATGCATGGTATGGTCAGGTATGTCACATGATATGAAATTATGTTATGAACTCTTGATATGACGTGCTATAAAGGCTTCACCGGCCTATGTTAGACAATCGCCCGTGGGCAGCGGGTAACTTAGATGAATCCGGCCCTCCCACAGATCCCGGATTACCGCGGTTTTCCCTTGGTGTCACCACTGCCTAGGTGCACTTTGGGCTAGCTTAGTATATGTTACTTCTATATATATATTAGAGCTGGTGAAAGTATTTGTACATGTGAAGCAAGACGACCAATTCCTTGCTCTTTGGCTATGTGTTCTGGAAAGGATATGAAATATGTTACTTGTGTGTCATGTATGGATGTTAAACCATGTCATGTTAGAAAAATCAGATTTGTCTGTTTTAATTTTGTCATGTTAAGTTAAGTCTTGAGGTCATTTAGATGATATTTGTCTAGCTTGTATGGTCTTGTGTGCATTGGTCTGGAATTAATTGGCTTTGGCATAATCTTTTCTTTGTAGATAATTATGTTCAGATATGGGTTGTGAGATTAATATAGAAGACATTCTATACTTTTGTCATACATCTCAATTTAGATATGTTACGTACCATTGCTTGATTATATGTTATTTACTCGATCGATGGGTGAAGGGTGTAAATCCTACGGAGTCCCCGGACTCACCCCGTTGTGGGTTAAATTTTTCAGCAGGTTTTGAAGATTTAAGAGCTTGAAGATGAGGATCGTGGAACCAAGGGAATCAGAGTCATTTGCACATGGAGATTCTTGGTATTCTCTACTTAGGTAGATGATCTTGATTGTTTTTGAACAAGAGTGTGGATAGACTTAGAAGTATGATTCTATTATCTTGTTTTGATGGATCTTAGGAAATTAATTGTTTAAGTTTGGGTTGTGGAATCCAAGTGTTGGGTTTCATCCCACTGTCACGACATTGTGTATTTCCGCTGCGTATTTGTGGTTATGTTATTTAAATTCCGGGTCGTGACACTCCAAATCCCAAATTTTGACATCTTGAATATGGGACGTTGTTTTCCAAGAGGACTTGAGACTATTGTTCTTGCTAGGGATGTCAAGGAGTCAAATATGTGTTGAGTAATAATATTATCTTTATCTGTATCTTATAAGAAAAATGTGTATTCATCGTTAACTATTGATATTAGGTATTTCTACAAACTACATTGTTTTCTTCACTTAAAAATGGTTTATAGTCGAATAACAGACAATTAATAAATATATAAAGAAATAACATATGTATGACTAAACTAACAAAATAAGAAATAAATATAATTTTATTGATAGGAACACACATAAAAATATATATTACAATTAGAAGCATCAACTTATATCAATGTACTAAAAGAAAATTCTTAGTTACATGTCCAACACAAAACATAAGATGGAAAAAAATGATTTACCAATCTGTAGCAAAAATGATTTTTGAATCAGCATTAAATAGTTAGATGTCCAACACAAAACTTGAGATAAAAAATTTCTCAGTTATATATCTAAAACAATACATGTTTAACACAAAATATGAGATAATCAATCTGTAGTAAAAGTAAAATACCTTATTGTGAGACTGTAGTCTATTCTTATTTTTTGTTGTTGTCGACCATTCAGCAGATCACACAGTCGATAGGTTTCTCCAGTATGACAGGTCTCTCGGAATGTCAATTTCGGCGGTAGTTGGGTTAAGTAAGGGAAAAAGTCATTGTCGTTTATGTGGAATGCATCGTTAGGAAGTGGGAGAGGAAGATGTCAGTGTCAAACGTCAAGGCAAGACTTGTCCACTGTCGAGGCCTGAGAGAGGAGGGTGAACATGAGAGTTAGAGACAATAAGATTTTCTCGAGGGCATATATGTATATGCTTAGATGTCATAGAATGCTAGTCGTTGCATTATGTAATAATTAACAAATTCAGATAACGATTTTTGAGTTTGGTTTATGGTGCATCCATCATCACATACACTAATGCCCTGTTTGGTTAGAGTTTCATTTTTGGTATCATATCAATATTGATATTAATATTTTTAAATGTTGGAGTATCAATATCAAAAGTAATACAAGTGGACACTTGTATTACATAATATGCTTTGTTTGTACTACAAATTTTAAAATTGATACAATTAACCAAACATCTCTTAATGGTTCCTATCAATATCAATTTTAAAATTGATAGTGATAGAGGTACTTAATAGTGTTACCAAACAGGGCGTAAGATAACGGTCCATCGGTAAATGAACATGGATAGCTTATTCAAAAATTTTACATTATTCTTTAATTGTTTGTTAACTAATGAGTGGGTTGGATAATAAGTAGCCGTTGACATACCTAGTTCTCGTCCCCCATGCCATCTCTCTCTCTCTCTCACACACACACACACACACACACTATAGCTATTGGTGTTATCTTCTTCAGTATCTTATTGATGGAATATCCTGACATCTTGAAATTTTTGATTTGAATATATGCCAAGTTACTAAGACATATAGAATTGGTCTTGGTCTCCTATTATAACGGTTCATCCTTCTTTGATGTTCCTTGCCCTTGGTCTTGGTCTCCTATTATAGCTATTGGTGTTATCTTCTTCAGTATCTTATTGATGGAATATCCTGACATCTTGAAATTTTTGATTTGAATATATGCCAAGTTACTAAGATTTGATTTATTTTGTATTCTAATTTTATATTTTTTTGAATTTCTGCTAACATTTCTTGATTTTTTATGAAGTTTTTGTTTATTGTGGGTTGAAGCTCTGTTGATAGTTTTTAATAATTCATTCAGCATTGAGGTTGTTCCACGTGAGTTTTCTGTTAGAAGAAATCTCCATTATTGCTAAGGTCCAGATTTCCGACCTATATATTGATATGAATCTTTTGTTTACTGTATGTTTTAATTTTCTTAATTAGTTTTTAATATTACTCTGATACCAATTTGAAGGGAGATTTTTTGAAAGTTGTTAGAAGATATCAAAATAAGAACTAACATGAATCATAATAAGAACTAGCATGAATCACTTAAAAGAGAATTTTTTTATAATCAAGAAGATTGCTAATTAGTATCTTTTAAGTAAAGAAAATAAAATGATAGCATGCTATATCTATCTAAGTTTTTCTTATCTATTTGATAACATACT
Source organism: Cryptocoryne crispatula var. balansae (assembly GCA_036172225.1). Lineage (NCBI taxonomy): Eukaryota > Viridiplantae > Streptophyta > Magnoliopsida > Alismatales > Araceae > Cryptocoryne > Cryptocoryne crispatula. Next base: position 23,079,765 of record CM069924.1, read on the forward strand.
ACTAACAGTCCATCATGATTTCTGCTCATAACACTCATCTCAATTGAATTTCTTATTAGGTAAGTTGGGCAACATAACCCTTGAATATCTGAGTTGTCTTTTCACTCTTCAATTCTCTTGAAACCAAAAGAGATCCTAACACACTATCATAACCCATCTGGAGTATCCTCTCCATTTTAGTGTTTAGAAAGAAATGACTTAAGAGAGCTTGATTCATGATGGAGATACATAGCATAGTATTATCTTATTGACGCCAAATAAAAAAGGGTGCAATAGAAATAAAATTTGATAAAAACACATTATGTATTCATAAAGAAAGATACGTTGTAGCAGAATGAAACTCTTTTTTATAAGAAGAGAGGAACACTTAAAATTGTCTTAATGCTTGAGCCATCAAGCTTTTGCTTCCTTCTTCGATGTCCTTTGCCCCTTGGCCTTGGTCTCCTTTTATAGCCATTTAGGCTATCTTCTTCAGTCTTCAAGATGCATCTCTCGATCAATCTTTAAGATTCCTTCTTGATAGAATTCTTGATCAGTTTTATTCTTTGAATGCCATGTGTCCTTGTGATATGATTTTTCTTGGATAGGCGTCGCTTATCATTTTCTCTATAAGGTAAGTGATAACCTCATATTTTCTGGATAATTCTTTGAGATAAGCAGTGGCCTCATATATTTGATGGATAATTCTTTGAGATAAGTAGTGACCTCATATATCTTTTAGAGAATAATCATGTATTCGTCTTCTTGAGTACATGCTAGATAGATATTCTTGTCATGTTTACGAAATTTAAATAATTCCTTTTGACATTCTTTATTATTTTGAACCTTTCATGGAAAGATATTTTGCATAAATCTTTCAAGTTTTCTAACAATTATTTTATTTGAGTTCTTGCCTATTGAGACAATTAGACAATTTTTGCTTTGATTATGTAACCAAGTTCATCCATACTTAATGCCCTGTTTGGTTAGAGTTTCATTTTTGGTACTATATCAATATTGATATTAATATTTTCAAATGTTAGAGTATCAATATCAAAATTAATACAAGTTGACACTTGTATTACATAATGTCCTGTTTGGTAACACTATTAGACATCTCTATCACTATTAATTTTAAAATTGATATTGTTGTTAATCACCTTGAGGTGTTTGGCTCGTAGTATCAATTTTAAAATTTGTAATGCAAATAACACATGTTATGTAATACAAGTGTCAACATGTATCAATTTTAATATTGATACTACATCTTCTAGAAATATCAATATCAATACTAATATAGTATCATTTTTGATACTCTAACCAAACAGGCTATAATGTGCTTTGTTTGTACTACAAATTTTAAAATTGATACAATTAGTCAAACACCTCTTAATGGTTCATATCAATATCAATTTTAAAATTGATAGTGATAGAGGCACTTAATAGTGTTAGCAAACGGGGTGTAAGCATTTTCTATGTTTGTTGGATAAGGACTTTAAGTCTTAATACTCTTCAATCACTAACAGTCTTAGGATTTTTTTTTGTTTTTATGGAGATAGTCTCAGGAATTATCTTTGGATGTTCTTTTCTTTTAGCAAGATAAATAGTCTTGTTATAAGACATAGTAATAATATCGAAGTAAATAATTTGAACTACTTCATTATACTTAGTTTTTTCAAAATCTGGGCTTGCACTAAAAAATTTCATGAAGATAATATAAACTTTTTGTACTCTAGCTAAATTTTGAACATGTTTTAGAAGGTAAGAAATCTCTTCCATTTTTAGACTCAAATATAATGTTGTTACTGCTCCATGTTGGAACATATCTCCGACAAGAATTGGTGATGTTCCTTGGAGTTGATGCATTCTTGCATAAATTCCAGAATGGTCTAGATAAATAGTGGGGGGATTATTTGAGTGTATACAAGGTTTTAAAAGTTGAAACATATTGATCATAGAGAATAGAGGTATCATCGATGATCTCTTGGTGACTTGGTATTGGAATTGGGAGAGTTTTCTTTGTTTCAATGGATTGGGGTTGAAATTTCTGAATAACTTGAAAAAGAGTTTGAGGAGATGAGGATGAAGGAGTCTTGTCGAGGTTATCTAATTGTACTATTAGAAATTGAACTTTGTAAACTTTTGAAGTCCGAGCTTCATTGAGTTTTGAAGTTTGAACTTTGCATACTATTGATGGTTGAACCACATTGATTTTGAAGCTGAAGCTGCTTGACTTTGTTCCTTGGACGAAACTAAACTCTTACTTGATTTAGCAACTTTATTTTCGCACTGAATAAAAATACTCATTTATTTTTTTAAACTTCTAAGACAAGTCTATATATCAATATCTCTCTGAACACTATTTTTAACTCTCTTATTTACCAATTCTACTACCTTTTCTAATGGGGTGTTTGGTTGTAATTTTTTGTACACTTTCATGATAAAAAATTGTATTAAAATAAAAAGTGAACCAACTCACGATATAAAATTATCATGTTTGGAGGGATGTGATTACAAAAAAGAGTAACTACCACACATAACCAAACAAAGTGGGGGACCACAAGAAAAAAGAAAGAGGTGAGACCCTCTTTTTTTGTTTAATAAGAAAATCACTTTCAAAACATAAAATTGTCATGATTACCGAACACCTCTTTTAACAAATTTTATTATAATTTTTAAAAATTAAAATAAAAATCTCAATTATCATGCAACCAAACACCTCATAAGGCTTCTACTTCTTTCAATAACTCTATTTCTACTACTAGTGCTCTATTTGTTTCTTTAAGGATTCTCTCTATCTCTTGTTGACTTCTTCTATAGTTATCGTCATTCTCTTAAGAGACTATTTCCAAGAATGTTGTTAGTGCATTTGATGATTTCGATATTAAAATTAAATTTATTAAAATAACTTTGCCATCTAAGAATACGTTTTTTTTCCTGGTAATGTTGCATAGTTATTTTTTTTATGAAAGCTTTTACTTATGCATTGTTTGTTCTTAACAAAAATTTATTTGGTAATATGAAGTAAGCAAACTTCTTTATTCCCTTCTTAGCTATTATTAATTCTTTCTAATTTATGGTAAATTTTTTCTATTAGGGTAAATGTTCTTGATTTATATCTACATTTTTTTTGATTTTCAGTTCTTTTTTTAAAATTGCTTTCTAATAGTTTTCAGGAGCATATATTTCTAGGATTAATAAATCTTCTTCTAATGACATTTCAAATCTTCGTAGTTTTTTATGATTTTATTTTATGATTTGGGTTTTCTTAGTTAATTCAACTATCCAAATGAATGGATGAATGATGTATCTTTTTCAAGAAGTTTTTGAAGTGAACTCCTTAGTTTTGAACAATTTTCTTTAAATCCTTTTGCATAATTTAAGCATCCTAAAAGCTTTTATAACTAATATTTATTAGTTAATTGATTTGGAAATTGATTTTTTTTTTACATATATGAGCTTGCATCTCAATACCAGTTGAATCTACAATAAGTCTTAAAAATTCTATCTTTTATTTCTTTGTCTTAATTTTTTTTTGAGATAAAACTATTCCAGCTTCTTTACATTTTTTCATAAATATTTTAAGATATCCTTCATGTTCCTATAATGAATCATTCCATAAAATTTGGTGCAATGGAAGCAATGATTCCTATGGGTTATATTGATCTTGTCTCAATCGAAACTGAATGATGAAAATCAAAAAATCGATCAAAATAGATTCAAATATATCTAATTAAGATTCATCTAATATCTTAGAGAAGAAGAATAAGAATTTTTATAGCTCTTCAAACTATTGAAATGTCTGGTCTCTAACAGTATCTACACGAGTTTCATCCAATTCTCCCTTAACACTAGGCTTGAGAAATCTTCCCAAATGGAGCTTTATCACCCATGGACGCTTTCCAGTGAGAGGAAGAGATATAAAGGAGGTCGAGAATGTGGTTCTCACCTTACGCTTAATAGGGTTTGACTGGAACCATTAGTATTTATAAAGAATTTAGAATTTTTCTTAAAAACTTAAAATTTTCATAAATTACGCCCTTGTCCCTATACTTATGGATAAATCCTTATGTGTGTGACCCACTACGCCCAATAGCCTATTTAGTTGAGTCCTAAATAATATAGAACAAATCTATTTAATTTAAATAAATTTGTTATCCGATAATGTATTAATCAACCTATTTATTATGAAGGGTACAAGCCACATCTCATGATTCTAAACGACTATCAGAATAATTTTATCTCCATTGAGCCTTTTCATCATCAGTTATCACATGGATATAAACCCTTTTCCATTCAATGTCTAGTCGGAAAGAAGTATAGTATCAACTGTCAACTCCTTAGTATACTGACTCTACATGATCTTGTATTCGTTATCAGATTAATTGGAAAACTCCTTTTACAATTATCCTCTCTACCCTGATCAGGGATTTAGAGTACTATCCCATAAGACATTCACTCTCACTTAGCGAGAGTAGACGATCCCTTGTTGTACATAATCCATCGCTATACTAGACCATTTAAACGATAATCCATAAGTCAATAGTCAAAGTACAAGTTCTACCTAACAAGGCATCTTTGGTGACTCAGGTCAAAAGTCCAACCATGCAACCATGATGATAGAAAGCCCTGATTGACAGCTCGATAAGATACCATTCATGATATCTAATTTGGTCAATTTAGTGAACTTATTTGACTAACAAGTACTTGTATATGTAACTCAGTGTCTCCACACTAATGACCAATGAAATCAGTCATTCTGATCATATGATAATATATCACATACATTAGTCTATCCAGATCCTTCATATCCTATCTTAAATATCCTATGACTATGAACATTTATATCATATACCTCTAGATGATTGATATCATTATCATGATCTCATCATGATTCAATCATCATTGCATGTAATCAAGAACTTTATTGTGATCTTCACATCTAATAAGAGTTAGTAATGAAGATTTACCCAATTAATTGAATGAGATATTTTTAGAAATGTCGAATTATATCATATATGATTGGTTTGTTTGACATACATTTCTATCAATCTCCCACTTGCACTATAGCAAATCACTCATCTGGCTGATCTCTATCAGCTCAAGGTGAAGCTCAAACACTCTTTGAGTAACTACTTTAGTTAGTAGATCTGCAATGTTATTAGAAGTAGATTCTCTATCTTTAATTATATCCTTTTAAGTTATCAATGGAGTAGAGTTGACTAGAAGCTTGTATTTATAAAACCACAAGACTACAAGTCTCATCTTTCATTGTATAGAGATACATCCTTAGTACTTCTTAAGTACTAAAGGATACATCTTTAAGTTATCTAGTGACTCTCATATAGATCTTCTTGATGAATGATTATAACACTTAGAACATTAATCACATCATGTACATAGCATCACATGATAGACCTTATGGCAAAAGCATAAGGGCTCTATTCATGTGCTCTCTTTATCTCTCAAAAAGTCTATAAAGACATCTCTTTAAAGAGATCAACTCCACACTACATAGGTATGAAACCTATCTTGGAGTTTCTCATGTCAACCCTTTGACTATGGTGACTACGTATATTAACTGGGTAAAGCTAAGCAACCTTTTAGATCTATCTCCATAGATCTTAAAACCCATATTTTCTTTAGAGGATTACTTTGATAGTTATGCTCGCTTATGATAACATACTTACTTCATTTTTAATGAGTAATACATCATCCATATAAAATGTCAAGAAAGTAATAGAACTCCCACTTGTCTTCTTGAATACATAATATTCCTCTTCATTCTTTTATTTCAGTTCATAAATAGACATTATGCACACTTTATTTAAATGTTATTGAGACTTGATTTCTTGAGGTTGTATCATATACACATGTTCCTCAAAATACCGTAGAGGAACATTATCTTAACATACAATTGACATATCTTATAATCAAAGTGTGTAACTATTAAAATGCAAATGGATTAATCTATGACATAGGGAAAAGGTCTCATCATAGTCAACTATTTAATTTAGATGATATCATTTTAAACTATTCTTGCCTTGAAGGTCTCTACCTTTGAATCCACTTCAATCTATCATTTAGTGATATATTTACAGCTTATGGATACTATATCCTCAAGTGGATCGATCAAGTTCTAAACTTGATTAAAATAAATAGAGTTTACATCATATTGTATTGTCTATTCCAATTTTGGAATTAATATTTTATATTGCTTCTATATAGATCTTATGATCCTTATCTTTTCTATCTTATATCTCATTTCTTCCCTCAAAGATATGTCCAATATATCTCTTTGGTTGAAGGGACACAAGTAAAGACCTATGAATTGCCCATGTGTAATTATTAACTAATAACTTAATAGAAGTGCCATTGGGTTGTGGGACTGGAACATCTTCCATATTACTCCCACTATTTTTCTTAAGGAGGAACTCTTCCTCTAGAACTATGGTGAGTTTAGCAACATACACCCTTTTCCATAAGAGTGGTATATTTAAATATTCATAAGGTTTCTTAGGATATCTCACAATACAACACTTCATAGTCTTATATTCTAACTAGTTAGGGTTATACTTCTTCACTAGGCTAGACATTCTGAAACCTTAACTTGTTTAAGGTCAAGTTTTAACCCCTTTCCATCCTATATGTGTAGATATGCAAATTCGGCCTAATTTAAGAGACTAAAACTCTTGTTTCCATAGGCAACACTTGCCTTTTCAAGCAAAAGAACCCAATTTTGCATTAAAAAGATAAAATTTTAAAGGGTATAGCTAACGTCCTGTCTTTGCGCTGCCTGACGTCGCACTTCCGGAGCACTTGTCTCTCCCACCCAAATCCCCTCCAATTTTTAAACTAATTGGTAGCGCTACAATTTCGTACGAGGTAGTAGGTGTCCCCCTACCATGATGTCAAGAATATTACTGACAACTATCACTGGAGATCGCGCGTGACAGGGGAATCAAAGGTGAATCTGTCATAGTCAATTAACGATGCTCCTCAGGGAGGACACCTGGCAACTCAGTCATGGAGCACCTAGCACCATGTCTGTAAAATTGGTCTTGGAGCACCTAGCACCAAGTCTGGAAACTGTCACCCCATAGTTTGTGTGAGACAGAGACATACACTTGCCATGGTCAAAGCAGTTTCGAATGTCTCAGCAGTGTAACACCCGGCACTCCTCAGGCGGGACATCGGGTGACGTCTTATGTGTGCACCTGAGTCATCCTACAAGCTTATATAAGGGATCTTTTCCCCAATGTTTGGGAGGTGACATGAAGGTTACCAAGGCCAAGAAGAGACACACACAACTTACCCAGACTTGTGAGAGGGCCCCCTGAGAGTCCCTAGCAAGCCTCAAGTTCCAAAGAAGCCTTGGGAACCCCTCATCAATCATCCTGCATTTCTTAAAGATCACCACAATCCATGCCTATACACTCTCCATCCCATTACCTCCATCATTATGATAAACCATCCAAACCACCACTAAACTACTAGAAGGAGTTCCCATGGCCATCTCAACATTGTGAGGAACCTCAAGGAGACACTATTTTGAGTTGGAGCATCCAATGGCCCCCATAATGAAAGAAGACTGTGCTAAAAACTGTCCGGGGGGGGGTCAGAGGCCCTCTGTTGATAGAGCATTAGATGTCCTAGCTTGGGAGCACCTACTACCTCCAGAGAGAAGCCAACTGCCATATCTCCAGCAACCATCTTCTTCACCCCATTCTCTTTTTATTCTTCATTTATTTCCGTCATGAAGTCATAATAGCTTAGGTTAATGCACCATTGGCATGTTATCTTCTTAGACCATCCCTAGAGGGGGTTAGAAGTTAGTCCTAATCTAGTTCATTCACCCCTTATTGTCATTTTTTATTTCCATTTGAACTTGATGTTGTAAGCACCCGAAACGGGACATTCGCAGATCTCCCCCTCCCGGCCCCTTACGCTTGCTTTAGGGACTTGGTGGATGAGATGTTAGTGGGTGTGGTCGCCAGGAGCCAAAGGCTCCAAAATATAGTATAATAAAAAGAAATGAAATGGAGAATGAAAGTGACCGTCATACCTTTGGAAGCGGGGAGATTGTTGGGTTCCGACATCTCCTCTTTCGGCCGGCCGAAGAAGAGAGCTTAGTGAGTCCTTCGTCTTCGATCCGGTTGAAGCTCCGCCTCAATCGGATTTACCTAAGAATGTCCATTAGAAAACATAGAAACAAGTGAAAAGATCATTAGTTCTCGTGACAGTGTAGAATCATGCTCAAAATCAAATGTAAATGTACAAGAGGGAAGGAACTGACCGGATTGGGACTAAATCCCAACCCCTATTTAGAAGATTTAAATATGCATGAAAAATGCAAATGAGTGGCTCAATATATGCTAAATGACATGTTAATGAGGGTTAAAATGAAAGGGGGGAGTAAAAAATCGATCGGAAAGGTAAATAAACTCAAAAAAATGCAAAACGGGGTCTGCCCTTGCTAGTGCCCCATATATGGGGCGCCTACTGCAGGTGTCCCCTTGATGGGGCGCGTTGACCAAAGTCAAAGCTCCCTATTTATAGGGCACCAAGGACTGGCTTCAGCAGATTTTCTTCCCTTCTTCGCGGCGTCGCCCCGGAGTGTAGGAAGACCTTCAAGATGGAAAAAGGACTTCTTCATGCAGCCAATACTCAAGTGAAGCTAATGAAGAGTGTTTTGGTACTAGATGTAAGAGAAATAGAGTGTAGAGGCCCTCAAAGTTGGAGAAAAATCATATTTTTGAAGAAGGAAACTGCAGGTTTTTGGGTTTTTGGGGAAGGATTTTGGGATACTCTAAGGGCTTTAGAGGGTGATATGAAGACTTAGATTCGTAGTGGTGGATGAGATGAGGTGGGAGACAGACTTGGGGTGTCCAAAAACCTCCATATGGGGGTCTTTATACAGCACAAAAGAGGGTAACTTCATTCTGCTGGAATATCCCTTCAAGAAGCAACTATGATTTTTTTGGGTTTTGGGAGATGGTTTTGGGACGGTTTAAGAGCTTGGAGGGGGGTTGCAAAGCTTGGGATGTGTAGTGGTGGATGAGAGGAGGTGAGGGACGCCCTTGGTGTGTCCTAAACCTTCCAAATGGGGGTCCTTTTATAGGCAAGAAGAGGGCAACTTTATCTGCAAAACTGTCCCATCAACCTGTCCAGTCAGTCAGACCAGATGCAGGTGCCCCATCAGTAGGGCACCTGGCGCCCTGTTTGTAGGGTGCCTGGTGCCCTATTTATAGGGCGCCAGGTGCCCTATAAGCAGGGCGCATTGACCTGGTCAACGCCCCATCAATCTACTTCGAAATGTGCCGAAAAACTTGATTTTTCCGGAAAACTTGGTTCCCTCGAAAGGTTACTCAAATATACTTCACGAAAACAAGAATTTAAGCTCTCTAACTAGGCCAAAATTGCGTGTCTACAGATGTTACATCTCATTTAGTTCTAGTCAGTTCTTATTTGTGCTTTTGTTCTGATTTCTTGTAGTCACCGTAGTGTTCTCCAAGGCTATTCTTCCTCGGCCGGCTGAGGAAAGAGAATACAGAACCCACGAATCATGATCTCCCCATCAAAAGAGGTAAGTTGGTCAACTTTCCTTTTCATTTAGTATCATTTACTTCATCCCCTTCTCTTTTTGGAGACTACGGCTCTTGGCGACCACACCCTCTCCTTCTTTTCCGATTTCATAGTGTTTAGCTTGTGTTGAATACATCATGTTCTCCTGGTGACCACACCCTCCATAATCTTCTTTTCCTTTCGTTCTCCACATGACCCGAACCAGTTCTTCAATGCCTGAGTGACATCGAGAATCATTGGACTGAGGATTAAGGTGAGTGTGGAGAAGGAAAGAAGAGGAATGAGTGGGGAATAAACTAGACCCATGGAAAGAAGTTCATGTCCGTATCACTGATGTAGCCAACATAAACTAGCATATGAAATCCTAAGGAAGAGAACCCACCCAGCCATACACAAACCGGGTCACCACAACAGCCTCAGTCTGCACGAAGCTGACCAAGATCTTTGGCGACCATGGTGGGAGCTCTGATGCTAAGAGAAACATTGTTTGTCGTCTTCCTTTCTGAATGAAAGCACTCTCTCTGGCTCCCAAGTGAGTCACTCTCTACTTTCCTTGTCTTTGCATCTTACTTTCATTTACATTGTTGCTTTTCTTAAAATGCTTCTTTCTCATTGTATGAGCCCTCACTCCTTGGTTCCTGCATGAGCTGCCTCTCATTTCCCCGTTCATTTCATGAACGATTTTTCTAGCTATTCCGAAGTCCCAACAGAAGGATGCTAGGCACTTCGCTATAGGAGCATCAACACACAAAGTTTTGCGAGCTCAAAATCTCGTCAGTACTGACTCTCTCACATGTTAAATTTCTTTTCCTACATCCTTTTAAGCTTAAGCACTACCATTTACCATCTTTTCAGCATAACATTTTTATTAGGTCTCCATGGGACCCGTGTTTCTTTAGCTTTACTTGAAGCTGTTTAATTTGCAACCTAGCATCCTGATAATAAGACGCCAGACAATGCGCTATCAGGGTGCCTATTGTAGACATGCCAAATTCGCCTAATTCAGATCATAAAAACTCATGTTTTCTAAGGTAACATGTGTGATTGATTTGAGAATGATGCCGGGTCTTTTATTGTTGATTTGGAGCTTTGTCGAATGAAATCAGACATTTTCTAGTGTTTTTTTGAACAAAGTCATAATTTCTGAGCGAAAGTCACGTGTAAATTTAGTAAAACACAAAAAATTCTATGGGTGATCAAAGCCTAATGATCATGCATTCTCGCTCCGAACATGTTTTGTTTCATGTCATGCCTTTTCGGTTGACTATCAGAATCATTTCGACTAGTGATGGATCTTTAAATCATTATCCTAACTTCCAGATGAAATTCTAAAGTTTTGGAGATTATAGTGGCTAATGAGTCACTGTAGAAAGCTTCATCAGCCTGTTATCTTTCCAACGCAACAATTGACATCGAATTCTGAGTTCGTGAGTGTTCGCAATGACTTCTGAAACATAGGTGCCCAGATGCAGTACAATGCGCCCTGCCTCGGGGGCACGTCACCATGTGCCCTACCAGGTGGGGCACATTGCCATGAGCCACTGATCGAGGGCACATGGATAGTAATTTTTAACTGTGACTCTGCCTTCAACTGGATCAGATTGGTTTTTTTGGTCGGATCATGTCAAATTTTCAGGCCAGATTGGATGCACCCCCAGGGGGCCGCATGCGCCCAGGGCCAGGGCGCATTGGCCCTATTTTCTAGGATCGGATCGGCCCTGGTTTCCTCTATAAATTGAGCTCGATTCCCATCATTCTGAAAAGAGGTTCACAACCCCTAGGCTTCTCATGACATCCAATCTCCCTCCTACTTCATTCTGGTGATTTTTAGAGAGAGAATTTTAAGTTTTAGAGAGAGAAAAGTCAGTTCTAGAGAGAGGGAGGTCGGTTCGCACGTGTTCAGCTAGGTCTCTCTTCTTTGACTTCTACAAAAACTTTTGGATGTATTCTGCCCAAGTTGTCTAAAAAAAGTTCTTCCTCCTCAAGTACTCTTATGTTTGCAACTAACGACACACAATTTTGAGATCGGCGTTGGTTGTGACAGGCTCTAAAGAAAAGTCACATCTGGTAGATCCCGATTGCTGTTTGGCTTTTTCGACAACCCAGATTTGGCCATATATCTTCTTCAGTCAGGATTAGAATAAATCTATTCTTTTTTTATCTCTTTATTTTGTGCTTCTCCATCTACCCATTATTGTTCTACATTTTTTCATTAGTTTTAGTCGATTAATTTAAAAATATAAAAAAGGGTTAGAAGTAACCCGAATCTGTTCAGTTTCTTTTTAATTTTCTATTTTATGTCATTTTAGTTTTATATACTTCACTTTATTAAGTTCTAATTTTATTTTCACTTGTTCTATTGTCTAGTTGCATCGTAAACCAAGCACTAACGAGTTGATGACTCTTCTTCATCGGTCAAACGAAGAAGGAGAAGCTTTAACCCGAACTCTTCCCACTAAGGTACACATATTGTCATTTCTTATTTATATTGTATAAAGTGGAGCCCGCGGTTCCTGGTGACCACATCTTTTTTTACATGCTTTAAGTTCTTCTATTTTCTTTTTCTTTGTTCCCACACGACATAAATTGTCTCTTTGGTGATCGAGCAATGCCGAGAGATGAAAGTTCAGGGATCAATGTAAGTGTGAGACTGAGGTGAGAGTTTTTCCCTTTCCCCTCACTACTACTTTTCCGAGGTGACGACCTGGGGACCCATTTTCGGAGTCAACACCTGTTATTTCCAGAAACCTTGTTATGTTTCTGCTTTCTGTTTCACTTGCTAGCCTGCATTGTTTTTGTTCTTGATAACATTCAAAGCTTGAAAATTTGCATCTTTGTTTAAGCTTGCTGTGTTTTAGAATCTTTTAGCTCCCTCATTTATTGTTGTATTGCTTTTACTTTATTATTGTTTGCCTCTTCATTCTTAGTCATTCACTTGCACTAATTTGCATTGAGGTATTGGGCTTGACCCAGCTCTATAGGTCTTCCGAGAAGGGGGTTCACTCTCCTCCCAAAGCCATACACATCCAAAACACTATTCTTGGTGGACTTTGACCTCTCTTCTGGGGATTCCCTCCCAATTGATTAAGTTAGTTTCTACCAAGGCCTCAATAAGTTCCTAGTTGTGAAGGATTCCCTCTGCACTGATTGGGCTAGTTGTGCCCTCTTCCCAAAACCTGAAGTTAACCCATCACCCATCTGCATGAGAAAAGTGCTCAGCCTTAGATTTGCTCAGCGTTGTGAGAGGATAGGGTTCCACCCGTATTTTAGTGGACAATATTCTCTTAAAACCCACTAATTTAAGGATTGAGACAAAAAATTACGTTTGAACATTTCAAGCTTTTGCTTTAACTTGTTTGTATAACCAAAAGTGAAAATCAAAAGAGGAGAGGAAAATCCCTCTAAAAAAAATCTAGAATTTTCAACAGAAATTGTTTCTTTGAGGTAAGACTTCTTTGATCACAACAATCATCAAAAGAGAAGACCCTTTAAGAAACAAACCAAAAGGAAACCAAAGAAAACCATGCTTTTGGTAAAACAATTGTTTGCTAGAACTAACAAACTGAAACACCAAAAATAAAATCATCATCAAAACCAAAACACAAAAAGGAGCATCGTTGCTTTCCCTTGCTTTCCTCTACTTTTGTGCCTATGTCGCTTTGGTCCATATGAGTCATCATGGACCAGTAGTACATGCAAGAAGACTGTGATCAGGCTTACTATGGGGTGGGAGGCAAACTGTCACTCCTTCCTGTCGACTCTGAAAAACACAACGGGGCTCTCCTTTTCAGGGAAGTCGTGAATCCGGATCGCCACCTCAAGAGGGGATGAGAAAGAAATTAAGAAAACATGGAAAACACTCTCACCTCGGTCCCACACTCACATTGATCCCCGAACTTTCATCCCTCGGCGTTGCTCGATCACCGAAGAGATGGTTCAGGTCATGTGGGAGGAGGATGAGAAGATGAAAAATTAAGACATATGTGGTCGCCAGGAACTGTGGGTTCTGATTTATGAAATAAAAATGACTGTGTACCTTAGCAGGAAGAGTGCAGGTCAAAGCTTCTCCTTCTTCGGCCTACAGATGAAGAAGAGTCCTCATCGCGTGGGTGCTTGATTTCCTATACAACTAGACAAAAAAATGAAAAAGATAATTAGAACTAATAAAAGTGAAGTATATGTAAATAAAATAGCATAAAACACACAACTAAATAGAAACTGACCGGATTTGGGTTATCTCTAACCCCTTTTTTATTTTTCAGATTAACAGACAAAACTAATGCAAAAAATGTGAAAAAATAATAAGAGGATGCAGAATCATGAAACAAAGATATAGAAAAAATAACATAAAATTTATGATAAGAACTGAAAGAGATATGGCCAAATCTGGGTTGTAGAAAAAGCCGAGCAGCAATCTAGGATCTGGCATGCGCGACTTTGCTTCAGCGCTTGCCACGACCAGCCCTGACCTCAGAATCAAGTTCTGTTGATTGTAAACCGAAGAAGACTCTAAGTGAAAGAACTTTGTTGTTGAGAGCTCGGGCAGAAGACGTCTACAAGCTGCTGAAGAAGCTGAAGAAGAGAGACCTAACAGAACACCGACAGACCAACCTTCTTCTATCCTGAACCGACTTCTCTCTCTCTAAAAACTCAAAATTCTCTCTCTAAAAATCACAAAATTGATGCATGAGGGAGCTTGTATGTCTTGAGATGCCCGGAGAGTCATGAATCAGCCTCTGGAATGACCATAATTGGTATTAATTTATAGGAGAACAACCATCATGATCCAAGCTAAAAAGTAGGCTCTTGTGCCCTTGTCCTTGGGCGCATGTGCCTCCACCTGAGGGCACATAGCATCCACCCAAGAAATTCGGTCCGATCTGATCAAAAATTTCGATCCAATCTGGTTAGAGGTAGAGTCCGGATCAAAAATTGGTTCCCTCGTGCCCCGATCGGGGGCACATGGCCATGTGCCTAAGGGTGGGGGCGCATGGGATAGATTTTATGTGTCTTTCTTCCGGCAGCCATTGTAGACACTCCCGAACTTGAAATTCAATGCCGTTTGTTGCGTTGAAAAGATAAAAGATATAAGAAGCTTTATAAATCAACAAATTAGTTATCACACTCCCAAAAACGTCATAAATTTATTCATAAGTTAGGCTAGTGAATAGAAGATCCGATACTGGTCGGAATGACTCCGACGGCCAACCGGGAAGACACGGCATGAAACAAAACTTGTTCAGAGTGTGAATATGACCATAACCTTCAATGTATGATCATTAGGCATTTGTCATTCAGCCAATTTCTATGTTTACACAATTTATATGTGGCTTTCGCTCAGAAATTATGGCTTTGTGCGAAAAACTTCAGAAAACGTACAATTTCATTTGGCCAAGCTCCAAATAAACATTATAAGGACCCGAAATTATTATAAGATCAATCACACATGTTACCTATAAAACATAAATTTTATGCTCTGAATTAGGCAAATTTGGCATGCCTACAGCTTGCCTCGCCTTGATGTCGGCTTTGTAAGAGAATGACATGTAATGAAGCAGACTAATTCGGAGTGAACTATAATGGAATGCAAGTGAGCGTAGATGAATGTAGCGGAATAAAATGGTGATGTACTGAAAATATGGCATCAAGGTGTAGATATAGACACGCTTATCTACCCAATTCAGCAAAATAAATCTCGCTGAGTATTCTAAATTGCTTTCATGTTTCATCAAAACCTCATATAATTGATTGGTAAAAGACATACCATTGGCATGAGAGATGAAAAATAAAAGGATAAAAAATTATCCAACCCTCAGTGCGGTGAGGAGTCCCCGAATTCATAGGTTCATCATCAGCCAGCAACCCAGACTTTGCGGTGTTCTTGTACTGTGATGGGCTAAAGTTTAAAAGAGAAATTGATTTTAAAATGAAAAGAATACCAATCCATCATATTTGGAATCTCAAGTTCATTTAAGTTTCACCAAAATACTCAATTTACTTCTGAGTGGAATAACCTCAAGTTCTAAAAGAGTTCATTTAAGCATAACAAAATTGCTCGGGTATCATGAAAATCGTGAATCATGCTTTGGCAGAAAAACCAATTATTCAAAAAACGACAAAACAAACTTATGCCATAGTGGGATTGAAAGATAACGGTGGGACTAACATAGAACGATGGGAAAGAAAAAACAATGGCATGTCAAACATGACACGGTGGGATAAAATAAAAAACACGGTGGGATAAAATAAAAGACATAGTGGGATAAAATAAAAGACATGGTGAGATAAAATAAAAGATAGTGGAATAAAATAAAGGACATCGTGGGATAACATAAAAGACATGGTGGGATAAAATAAAAGACATGGTGAGATAAAGTAAAAGACACGATGAGATAAAGTAAAAGACATGATGGGATAACAGAGTAAATCATGGTGGGATAACATTGGTAATGATGAAGAATGAAAATAAGATGGATATGAAAACATAAAAAATTATGTAGAAAATAGTTGAAGATATAGATTGACTATTGGAGGTCAAGACATCTGATTAGGAGCCATCGTCCCTCTAATGTTCAATGTTGGCTTATCCGTGAGTGTGAAGAAATGACCAAGCAGTCGTAGATTTTGTTGAAGGGGATCTCGAGCCCAGTCATCTTCACCCACAAGGTCTTCAACATCAATGCATATAATACATATTAAATGAACCTAACATAGCTAAATGACATATGGTAGGAGTGATGTGACGATGAGAATGTGATAGATGCAGGTGATGTGAGGATGAGAATGTAAATCTAAATGAAGTCTTCAAACATGGTTTATTAACTTGTATCGACTGCCTGATTCATCAGCATCTCTAGTCCATCCTTGTCTTGCCTTTTGACGAAATATAGCATCACGATAATGTTCAGCTGGATGGCGCTTCCTCTCTTTTCACCGGGTTGGCATGACGTTCCTTCAAGAACACTGATCTCACCAATTCATCTGTTGGACTTAGAAGGTTGCTTGCACATTTCTGATTAGTACCCAACAAACAAAATTGTCATATGAAGCATATTGTTCCTGAAATCATCAACCGAAGTTTTCACTAATAGAACCATCATTTGGAGGACAAAACAAAATTTTTTTATGATGGTTCCTTTAGCAAAAATGTCATTCTCAACATTCTGAACAATTTCTGGTTTTTTGAGATTTTTCTGATTTTTTTGAATTTTTTTGGTCCATGTGCCCCCGATCAGGGGCATGTGCCCATGCGCCTGGGGGATGGGGCACCTAGCTATGTGCCCCCAGATGATGGCAGATGTGCCTTGGACCATTTTTTTTTTGCAAAAAATGTACCTGATGTTCTCTCCCTTTTGCCACTTCAACTCCTGAAAACACTTTGCAAAGATGATTAAATTTTCATCATGACTCATCCCTTTGCTTGTATATCGTTTGCCTTGATTTTAAGTCAAAAAGAGGAGCTTTCTTAACAAGGTGGAATAAAATAAATGACTGAAATGAAATGGGGGTAAGGGTTGAGAGAACTTACCTGTCATGGTGAGAATCCTCTCCTCTCCTACACTGAAATGCCTGAAACACTTGATAAAAAGGGGATTAGATCTTTACCATGACTCATCCCTTTGCCTATTATAGTCAAGTTTGACTTAGGTCTAAGGGAAGAGCCTTCTTAACAAGGTAATTTAAGCTAAAATGGACATGCAATGCAGGAATGGAAATATGCATGACAGAAAAATAAATATGGATGCAACTAAGGCAATGATCAAGACTGAGCTAAAAGTTACGCATTTTTTGTGTTTTCTTAAAAATATTCATTTTTTGTTTTTTTGAAATATTCAATTTTTTTTGGAATATTCAAATTTTTTTTGGAATTTTGAAATATTCAACTTTTTTTGGATTTTTGAAATATTCAAAATTTTTTGGTGGATTTTTGGAAGATTCAAATTTTTTTAGTGGAGAAAATGCTGGTATTTAAGATAGTTCATCGGTCTTTGGAGTTTGTCAAGACTCAAGTGGTAGATACCATGTTCAAAATAAAGTTCCCTACTTAGAATCGTTCTAACCTTCTTCCTTTGATCGGCTTGGGTTCCACTTGAATTCGGTTGGTTTACCCTACCCTAGGGGTTTAAGGAGGAAGAGCATGGAGGAAGTCCTTGATAGGGTTTGGAGATGTTGAGAAGGATTTCTCTACTCATACTTAAATTGCCCGTTGGGGTTCGGCTTCTTTGGGTCTTTCCTATTTTTTTCTCTTTTCTATATGGCACATATTTGGAATTTGGACATGTTTTTGACCCATGGGGACATTGCCTATCTTTTAGTGCCTTGACTATCATTTTAAGTACTCATTCAGACAGGTTGATCATTTTTCTTTTCTAACCTGAGGGGTTCATAGCCCATCTTTTGGCACCCTTTTGCATCCTCCGAGACGGCCTCCTACTTGGGTGGCGAGTGTTTTCGACACTACCCCTCTCTAATCTTCTCTCCCTATCTTGGATCGAGTATAAGAGAATAGGGTAAGGGTACTCCTTCCATTTCTAGATTTCTGCCTTACCTTTCATCAGTGTCGGGTTGTCTAGATTCTAGGATCGGGAGGTGTTGTGTGTGTAGGATGGTACCTACCATTGACTTCTCTGGAACAACCTAGGATCGATGACTTGAGATTATACTAGTAGTTTCTCTATTTTTATGAAAAATACTTTTTGAGATAAACTCCATTCCAAGGATGACTCAATTTTTCTCTATCTACATTAGTTAACTCATATGCATTGCCTGGATACTTTTCAGTGATTACAAAATGCCCTTTCTAGTTAGGTTGCATTTTGGAGCGGGGACCCCCCGGCATAATGAAAATTCTTTTAATGACCATCTCATCGATCTTGAATTTTCTCTCAACCACCCTATTATGATAAAACCTTTTAAGTCTGTTCTGGTAAGTCTGGGCATGCTCGGTGGCAGCTAGCCTTCTTTCATCCAAGAGTTCAAGCTATGCAATGAGAGATTCTTGTCTCTTATCAACAAGAATATCCCTGTCGAGCTGAACTCGGAGAGATGGAAGTAATACTTCATAAGGGACCACTGCCTCCATTCCATATTCCAAAACATATGGGGTTTGTCCAATGGGAGTCCTTACAGAAATACGATAAGCCCATAGAGCATCTACAAGCATATCAGGCCAGTCGGCAAACTTGCTAGACTTACAAGATTTCTTGATGATTTTAATTAAGGTTTTGTTGGTGGCTTCTACTTGACCATTGCCTTGAGGATAGTATGGTGATAAATGATGCAATGAAATGCGATACCTGCTGCAAATATCACACAGATCTTGAGAGAGAAATTGTGGCCCATTATCGGTGACGATGTCGCTGGGGATCCCAAACCTTGCAATGATGTTGCGCTTGATGAAGGAGCAAACTGTTGATGCTTTAATCTCCACGAACGCTTCCTCTTCAGCCCACTTTGTGAAGTACTTCGTCGCCATCAGAATGAATGGTTTTGAGCATATTTCGGAGTTGAGGTCACTCAAGGGGCCAATGATATCAAAAGCCCACATGGTGAAAGGCCATGGGGCATGAATTGGATGAAGGGAAGATGCGAGAGAGTGAATCTTTTAGGCATGGAGTTGACATGAATGATAGTGCCGAACAAAGATGGAGCAGTCTTCTTCTAGAGTTGGCTAATAATACCCTTGTCGGATGATTTTCTTAGCAAGGGCTTGGGCATTCACATGAGCACCACAAACTCCAGAATGTGCTTCCTTTAACACCAACTCAACTTCTTCTTCATCAAGACACCTGAGTAAGATTCGACTTAGACTCCTTTTGTAGAGCACTCCTCCTAAGATTGTATACCTCAGGGATACTCTTTTGATTGCCTTCTTTTCCTTGGTGGTTGATCCAGGCGGATGACTGATTTTGGCAATATCTCACAATATCATTATACCAAGGTCTCTCACATTCTTCTAATTCTTCCAACTCAATTAAGGAGATTTCTTCGTTGTGTTCCAAGTATTCCTTTTTGTTGAACCTCTCCTTAACCTTTAGAAAATGTCTATCCTCAATTGTTGGAATTTTTCTCTTACAGATGTGGATAGTCTGCACTTGCCTACCTAGCGTGATAGATAAGAATGAAGCTAGTGCAGCTAAGGCATCGGCATGGACATTCTGAGAACGGGCGACATGGACAAAGGTGAGTTTAAAGAATAGCTTGACGTAGTAGGTGGTGAGATCCTGGTAGAGTTTGAGGTTTGGATGGGAAGTTCAGTACTTGTATAAGACTTGGCGTATGATCAATTGACTATCACCTATCACCCACAGTTCAATGGCACCATGGAAGTGAGCAGCCTCCAGCGTGGCCAACATGGCTTCATACTCAGCTATGTTGTTGGTTGCTGGAAAGTTGAGCTGAAAAGCCTGTGGAATGGTGACACCTTCAGGTGATAGAAGAACAATACCTATCCCTCTACCATAAGAATTCAAAGTCCCATTAAAATATAATGTCCAAAGATTGTAAGATCGGATTGACATTAGTTCATCATCGGAAAACTCCAAACGGACTAGGTTAAAGATGGGTATGGGATGATGGGCAAGGTGTTCAGCAATAGCATAGCCCTTGATTGCCTTCTATGGAACAAAGGTGATATCGAATTGGGACAAGAAGCTTTGCCATCGCCCTAACCGATCAATCAAAACTGTCTTCTTTAATAGAAACTTAATGGGATTGATATGAGCAATAAGCTTAACTTGGTGAGCAAAAAAATAGTGCTTGAGTTTCTGAACCACCCAAACAAGAGTAGCACAGGTCTTTTATACCACCGTGTACTTCAACTCACAAGCATCAAAGATCTTAGGCAAGTAGTAAGTAGCTCGCTCTTTCCCTTCTTCATCAACTTGTGCAAGGACTTCCACAATAAAGTTCTCAAGAACCGAAATGTAGAGGACCAAGGGCTTGTCGGGAATTGGTGATCTAAGTACAGGGGGACTTGTCAGGTATGTTTTCAACCCATCAAATGCCTCTTGGCGCTTCAAATCACATTTAAACTCGGCCCCCGCCTTGGTTAACTCATAGAAAGGTTTACACCTTTAAGAATGTTGTGAGATAAACAGGAGGATAAATTGTAGCCACCCAATCAATCCTCAATGCTCCTTCATATTCTTTGGGGGAGGCATACTAATGATTGCTTTGGCCTTGTTTGGGTCGATCTCTATGCTCCTTTTGCTTACTTTGAACCCTAATAGCTTTCCTGATGAAACTCCAAGCGTACACTTCTTATGGTTCATTTTCAGCTTGTATTCTTTAGCTCGTTGCAAAACTTTCTCTAGTACTTCAGCATGATCTTCCCGACTCTTAGACTTGATAACCAAATCATCCACATATACCTCTACAAGGGTGTGCATCGGGTTTTGAAAGATAGCCCTCTGATATGTAGCACCAACATTCTTTAACCCAAAGGGCATGACAACATAGAAATATGTTCCCCAAGGTGTAGTGAACGAGGTCTCCTCTTGGTCCTCCTTGGCTAATCGGATCTAATTGTAACCAGAATAGCCATCCATGAATGAAAGCATTTCAAATCCAACTGTGTTATCAACCAAAACATCGATATGAGGCAAAAAAAGTCACCCTTAGGACACGCTCGGTTCAAGTCCCTGAAGTCTATGCAAATCCGAACCCGTCCATCCTTCTTCATAACAGGGACTATGTTAGCCACCCATTGCGGATATAGGATGACTTTAATAAATTTTGCCTTGTGTA
Source organism: Cryptocoryne crispatula var. balansae (assembly GCA_036172225.1). NCBI lineage: Eukaryota > Viridiplantae > Streptophyta > Magnoliopsida > Alismatales > Araceae > Cryptocoryne > Cryptocoryne crispatula. The sequence goes on from CM069924.1 coordinate 23,101,077, forward strand.
ATTTGTCGACCTCTTCTTTCATTTTGAGTGCAATATCAGGGTAGAATCTTCTGAGCTTTTGTTTAACAAGGGTAGTTCCATGTTTCAAGGTTAATCTATGTTCAACCAATGAAATATCTAGTCTGAGGGAGTGAGGTTTGCTGATCAAACATATATGTTGATGCGAACGTGTCCTTATATTCTTCCAAAACATTGATCAAACATTGTTCTTCTGAGGGAGTGAGGTTTGCTGATGAGAATAGTCTTAAGATCTTCCAGGGTCCCTAAGTTCAATTCCTTGGTTGGTTCATTCCCTGTGGCTGATAGTTCTTTAAATCTTCTAAGTCCAAATGCATATGCATCAGCCAAGTCCTCGATTCCATCCTCAGATTCAGGATCCTTCCCTGATACCACCTCATATACTCCCAAAGTATGATCTATGTTATGCTCATCCTCATATCGAATTTCATCTAGCTGGATGGTATTCTTTAAAAAGTTTGGCAGCCTTGAACACTCTACACATTTCTATGCCAATTGTTGCAGATACCTACTTGGAACTCGTTTACCTTTGTCTTTCTTATTTCCTAACCTAACCTGACCTGCTGAAGACAAAGCTGGAAATGTGGCATTTACGGTGGAGGGAGGATCGAGTAAATTGATCAATGATTCAGAAGAGAGGGATCCCTGATTGGGAGCACCCTCAGGGATGAGTAGAGACATCTCCTCGATGGAAATGTGAGTTTCAGAGAAGATTCTTTTTTTTTGGGATTTTCTAGTAAGTAGACAGACTGGAATGGAATGACTCGAGACTTGCTAGAAGCTGACAGAATTAATATAGAGAAAACTTAAGAATAAAGAGAAAAAAGGGGCTCATGGTCCCAATGGTAACAAAAAATGGGCACATGGGCCTAAAATTGATGAAAAAAGTGAACGAGTACGTGGACCCGATTCTGAAAATGGATGGGCATGTGAGCCTATGCTAGGAAGAACCATTAGCCTTGAAGCTAATGAGGGGATTAAATGGGCAAGCAGGCCCATTAAGAGTGGAAGGTTGGAAAGGGCACATGGGCCCGAAGTAAGTTGTTGGTCTGTCAAAATAAAGTGGGCTTGGAAGCCTATCCAAAAGATTCAAAAACAATGGCATGAGGTTTACACATGGATTTGTTGTATTTGGGCCTCGTGAGATGATTCTCATTTGAATCGTAGCTTGCTTGACAGGATGATCCAAGATTGGTCTTCCCTTGAGTGATTCTTGGTGCTCTTCCCCACTTAAGAACAAACGAGTCAAAGATAAGCACAGATCTTCCAAGTCTTCTTCTTCTTCATCTAAAGCCTTCCTTCTCTTGACAGTTGTAATGGAATCCTTGTCATCTTTAGCCATCATCATGGTCTCCCCTTTGATAAAGAACGTGTAGAGTCCCATGGCAAACCCTGGATAGAAGACCCTCCTTGGAATGGAATCCTCTTCGGATCCCAACCCCTGCCTATGTGGCCTTTTCATAGTTTCAATCAGCTGAGTGATCCCTTGAAGATCCTTGCCCAAACCTTTTCCATGTTGATAGCCCAATTTCATCGTCATCCGCTATCCCACTGTGTTTGGTAGAGAGGCGGTCATGCATATAACTTTTGGCAACTCTTCCACTGAGATCTGGGGTCGCATTGATAGTCCTAGGACAAAAAAGCATTGTTTAGCTCGTCCCTTACGGGCATGCTGGTTACTTTGACAACTTGTCCTTTAAAGAAAATTTTTATGCACTGATGATTTGTTGAAGCCACAACTCCTATTGCTTCCAAGTATGGCCTCCAAAGTATAGCCTGAAAAGTTGGATCCAGTTCCAGAACATGAAAATCAGTTGTAACCGTACATGATCCAAGTTTAACTACTAAAGTGATCACCCCACATGTAGTGAGTTGTCATAGGCTATCACCATGGCACAAGGTGGTTTGATTTCTTATTCAGAAATGCTACACAACTACAAAGTTTCTGATGACAGAACATTGATGGAAGCTCTAGTGTCAACCAAACATGATTTCACTTCAATATTACATATGATAACAGTCACATGTAAGTCGTATTTTTTGACCTCTAGATCTACTAATTCCTCTTGAGAGAAAGTGAGTGTTGGGTACTCACTTCTTGGGGCTAACATTGTAGTTATCTTCTCAAGTGTGAGATCTTCATTCACCATGACCCTTGGCAAATACTGCTATAAAATTTCCTGATTCACTTTTGATCTTTTAATCAACTCAACTATGAAGATGCGGGCTGGTGTCTTATCCAAATGTTTCAACAGATTATAAGCTATGCTTGGAAAGGGTTCTTCCACTTACTCTTCCTCCACTGGATCCTGCGGTTGAGTCCTGACTTGGGGAAAGAGCCGCAGGAACATCCTCCCACTCTGAAGCACTAGGGCTATTTGGCGGTTGGGTAGAGGTGATGGGTTAACTGGGGTGGGCTGTGGTGGAATAGGTGGTGTAGGTGCAGGTATGTTGGGTAATGAGATTGGTGGATTTGGGATGATTGGGTTTCTGGGTAGAGGGGTAGGATTTGGAGGTGGTAGTGATGGTGATGGTGGCGGCCTGATAAGAAGAGGCCATGGTGCAGGAGTGGTGGTAGGTTGTGGGGTTAGTGGTGTGATAGGTTGAGGTTTTGGAGTGACAGAGTTTGTAGGTTGGGGTTCAGGTTTGGTGGTGATTGTGGTGGCTGGATGAGCAAGGGCTGGTGTGTAGCAATGGTTGAGGGAGGTTTAGTTATTGGCATCAAAATTTTCCGCTTAGCTTGCTTGATACAAATTTCAGCAATGCCGAGGCCGGTGTAGAAAATCTGACCCAGATTCAGAAAAATCTAGAATAGATGATGCAAACAGGCTCTGGAAATGCCTTGGCATGACTTTACATGCTACAAATGGCCAATATAATGTGCTCATTGCATAGCCCCAGTCGAGAGCTTCGCAACGGTGCCCAAAACATGAAAAACGGACACCGGAAGGCCAAAATGACCATTTTGCCCCCGACACTTTGGGACAAGTTGGGACTCTAACATGGAATTCCAACTTTAACACATATTCAAGGTTGGATAGAGCTAGGCAACGCTCAAAACGTATCAAAATTCTGACCACCGGATGAAGAGATATGCAAGAAAGATCAAATCTGGACGGAAAGCCGTATGTCGTCGTACCAGGGGCATAATGGTCCGATAAAATCCTGGATCGACCCATGGATTAAAAATTTCAATTTTCATGGCCCAAAAAATTTATCTCATGAATATTGATGCATAAAAAAAAAGGCCAATGGGAGGAGATAATTGCATTCAATTACAGTTTCTGGCATTATCGACTAGGGGTGAGCATTAAACGGTTCAAACCGAAAAACCAAACCGAACTGGCCTGTTTGGTTAGGTTCGGTTCGGTTTGAACCATGTTCGGTTTGCTTCGGTTTGAAAATCCTCCAAATCGGTTTAAACCAAACCAAACCGTTTAAACTGATTTAATTAAAAAGTTATTTAAAAGCTATTATAATATTATTAAAAATAAGGTTTTTATAATTTTATAATAACATAATATTTATTTTTATTGTTTTTAACTTAAAAACTATTATATATATGTAAAAAATAATTAATTAAATTATTTTTATATATTTTCGGTTTAAACCGAACCAAACCGAACCAAACCGAATTGAAATGGTTTGGTTTGGTTCGGTTTGAGGGGTTAAATTGGTTTGGTTCGGTTTGGAAAAAAAATGGCCCAAACTGAACCAAACCGAACCATGCTCACCCCTATTATCGACGACCGAGATCGCACCGATCAGAGAAATCAGTAAAATCAGAGATCCAGAGCAATTTGGGAGATATTAGCCACACATCTTGGTGGATCACATGATAAATGGTCATCATAGCTCATTTCATATTTTTTGGGATTAATTCAAGGTGTATTTAATTGATTTCGGTCAGGATTTATTGTATCCGTCGGATCGGGAGCACTTCGATCATACCAAGGTTAAAATTAACCCAAATTGGGCTAACCCAAGCTGCATATGGCCTAACCCAGATCTTTCCCACTTTCATTTAATGTTCAATGTCCTGAAATATAGGATTGGGCGTGCCAACACCCTACAATGTAGAGGCAGGTGTGCCAGCTTCTCATCCTCAACCACCTCAACCTCCCGTGGCTTATCCTTATCACCCTCAACCACTTCCTTGATTTATCCTCATCCCATATGTGCCTTATCATCCAAGGCTTATCTTAACCATCAGATGGGTATGCTTTGGTCGAACTTAAACCCATTCCCACCTGCCATGTGCGCACACTCACCTAAAAGGTAGGAGCTGGTGCGCCAGATTGCATCTTACATACACCACACCTTGGTTAGATGTCTAGCCCAATTAAAAGTCTAGTAAAAATAGAAATATTTGGAAATTAGGACTCTCAACCTATCAGCCTCGTCCTCAGCTTCAAATGGGTCTTCAATCCTTTATAAAAGGCCCCCCATCTGTCCTTGGTAAAAGCTAGCTCAGCCCACCTGTGCGCCAGCTCTGCTCCAGCCCATTCCTCTCTTTGGTGCGCCCTCTACCCATCTCCAAGCCTTCCTCATCTTGCTTGGAAGTATTCAGCATCAAGTCAGAAAGCTCTCCTACCCATTTTGGGTGTGCCAAGTGAAGAAGAAGAAGAAGAAAAAGGCTTCTTCCAGGAGGTGCGCCAGCAGCAGGTGCAACTAGCCCACCTGATTGGTGTGCCAACTTCAGCACGTGCAGCAAGCTCTCTTCATCCCTTTGCTCCATACATCAACATAAGCAAGGATAAGACCCCCTTTTCTCATCCAACATCAAGAGAATAAGGGTTTGGTGGCACCTTCTTCTCATCATCTTCATCACCACCTGCAGTGCAAGAGAGAAGAAAAAACCGGTGAGTATGAAAAGCATGCTCTGATGTAGTCCTTTAATTCTACTCTTCCTCTTCTCTTATCTACCCATCTCCATGGTGGCATACCCTTTGAGTAATGCCCATTCAGCCCCTTTGAGTGCCCTCCACGTTGGTCTATAGAAAGCCATCCTTTAGCCCCAAGGGTACCCTCTATTTGGCCATCACAAAAATAGTCCCTTGCTGTCCCTTAAAACATGCCTCTGAACCAGCCCCCTTGTGCACCCTTTTGGCCCTCCATTTCATCCCCTAAACCTTCCACTATCATGCCTTGTTCTACCCCACTTATGGTTGCTTGAACATGCACCTCCTACCTCCCCCAATCAGGCCCCGAACGGCATGCATAACAGGCCCCATTGCTGGCCCAAGTTCTGCCCCCCTTGTGAGCACCCATATCAGGCCCCTTTGATGGTCACCTAGTTTGCCCTATGTGAAACACACCCAATACAGCTCCTACAGCACCCACAAATAAACCAAACATCCTCTTTGATGTGTGGAAGGAGGGGTGACAGCCCGGGCCTCTTGGAATCCGCCGGACATGCCAAGAGTTAAGCCGGGTGGCCCTGATTTCTACATGTCAAAATGCCCTTGTGCTACCCCTAAATCAAACCCCATGTGTCTTGTTCTCCTTCCTCCTAGAGTATAGGGTGAAGGTCGACGCTTTGAGACTCTCGGAATCCACCGGATGGGCAGAGACTACTCGGGCGGGCCTTCAGATCTCATGCCCTTTGTGCATTCCAAAACCAGTCCTAGTTCACACCTAAACCTGCCCCTTGTGCAGTCCTACCAAAAGCCCACCTAAACAGCACTTTAGCCAATCCATTCCAGCCCCTCTGAGGTTATCCTACCCCACTGCTACAACAAGATTCCAAGGTGCTAAAATGGAGTGCAAATCAGGCCAACCGGGCCATGGAGGTGCAAAGCAGGCCCATTGGGTCATGAAGCTCAAGGCAGGCTGCTAGGGCCCATGAAGCTCAAGATTGGGCCAACCGGGCCGACATAGCATGAAGACCAGCCCATGGTGCTGATGAATCTGGCCCATTGAGCCTTGGACACTTAAAATAAACCTTAATTAAATCTGAAGGTGAAATGCCAAAATTAAATAAGGAGTTAGTCCACAACTGGACGCTCCATTGGGCAGCTCATCCGGCATGCACCGGAACGCTGACCTGGGCGTAGGCATGGGACGTGCTTCCCACTGCAGATGGACCCTTCCCACTACTTGGAAAGTCAAATGACTATGCTTTGTAGGATAGGTAAAATTCCACACCGATTGGAAAATAAGGCAGCATACTACCAAAATTTTCCCAATCAAGTGGATTTTACACCAAGGGAAGGACATTCACACATTTGCACCATTGACAACATTGAACATGGCATATGAACTGCCACATCTAATTTACATTGACATGGAATATTTTGAACATGAACATTTCAAGTGCCGAGTTAATTGCATTTGACTGGGCATCGACACTAGCTCGACAGACCGTATGTGATGCAAACCAAACAATAGTTAACCAAATCTGAAGTTAACTTATCATATATAAAAATACATTCAAACCAACCTTAAAACATGCTTAAAGCAGATCATTAAAGCTTTAACATTCAACAAAAATCAGATTTAATACAATCTGGAAAAATTGATTCAATTCACTTAATCCATTGGAATTCAAATGCTTAAACAAGTGCACATCAAATAATTTACAACCAACTAAATAAAGCATATTTAAAACACATTAAAGCATCTAAAACACATCTTAAAACATGTCAAATTCAGATCATTAACAATTTGAAGTTCAAGTTTAATCAATTTAAACCAAACTTCAAAACATTTAAAACATAACGATCGCACCCGAATCGGTATTAAAACACCAACCGACATGAGAAAATCACGTGAAAATGACTCAACACATGTCAATTAAACTTAAACAAGTCAAAATTGATCAACACATCTAAAATATCAAGTTTAAACAAAAATAAAATAAACTTCAATCAATTGAAGTAAAACAAACCAAACAATTCAAACAAGCTCAAAACAAATAACATTCAAATCTAAATCAAATCAAAATATGAAATTAACATTTCAAACCACATCAAAATCAATTCATAAATCAACATAAGTCAACTCCAAAATAAATCTAATCAAACTTGTTGCATCTCATCGGGCCTGAAAGGCCAGGGCCCTTTGTGTTCTTTATACGTTGTGGATGTGCACGCTCTCGTCAAACAAGATCGCTATGACAGTTAATCATGGGTGTTCGAGTGTTTGTTCGATGTAAATGAACATCGAATATTCACACCATCTGATGGAGAGAGGTCAAAAATATTTTCATAGAACCCGACCCTCAGTTCTATACTCTTTTAATATCACCCGGACTATCTAGTATTTTTATGGTCAATCACCTACTTTACTAGAAAATTCGGATGTCGATATTTCAAAACATACAAAAACAAAAAATCTTTTCTAAGAATCAAAATGATTCCCGAGGTTCCCACAAATTGGCACACCCAGTGGGGCCTCTCTTTCCCTTCATCTCTCTGTCATAGAAATCTGAGAGGGTGCACATCCACTACCTCTTAGAAACACTCTAATCAAGTCAACCTTTTTACAGGTTCAGTGGTGGCTTGTGAAGGAGTCATTTACTTGAAAGCTTATGTCGACAATGCAGCGTCAGCTCAATCATGCTGGTGATCAACTTCAGTAAATTTGCAAAGACCGTGTTACTCTTGTACTGGCTCAGCACCGTCTTGGAGTCACCACCTGCTGCTGAGGACATAGCAATGCTACCCCTCACTTGCTACTCCATATTGCGTCTCCAAAAGCTTTGCCTAGACACTACCAAGTTGCTCCCATAAAATGTCATGTAGTCTCCCCGACGTGAGACTTTTATGGTGAATCAGATCACCATTGAATCTGGGCCCGCACCCGCACCCACAGTCATAGTACCTACTCCACTTGTTGCCTTGGCACCTACTATGTCTGCCACAACATTTGTGTTTGCACCTGCTGCCGTGTTGACAACTACTACAACACTCCTCATCCTGAGCAAGAATAGGAGTGAGTGAGGATCTCACTGGCACCTTAACGTCGACGACATGCATTACCCTTGGGACCACACCCATCTAGCATTGGCTATCAAATGGATTTATCATTGTGGTAACTTTGAAGTAGGCTTGCAAGTATCGGGCACTGCCATAAAGTTCATTCATGGTTGTAGGATGGTGCATAATCAAGACATTCCTTAAGGCAGGTGTAGTGTTTGCAATGAGCATCTTCACTTGTTCCCCTTCAGAAATAACATCTGTTTGTTTCTCTGTCATTCCCCTCCAGCGATTAGCAAACTTTATGAAGTCCTCTTTGGGCTTCATCTTCTCAGGAATCAAATCTATAATTGAGCATGATGGTGCCACCCGGTCTCTATATCTTTGAAAAAATTTGGTCTTGGCAATATCAAAATCTCTTGCCTCAAAGGGGTCGAGAGAGTAGAACCATTCCAATGTAGACCCTTCTAGTGATCGACGGAACAAGAAAGCAAGAAATCTTTGATCATTTTTCCAGAATGAGGACTCATAGAGAAAATCCTTAAGGTGGAGAAAATGATTGCCAATACCATTGTAGCGGCGATAAACTGGTAGTTCAGAAGGTGGCAGGTGAAGAACTGACAAAGTAGGAATAGAGACTTCAGGAGTTGACTTGAAATCCAAGCGACATCTCAGCTCTTCATAACGTTCATTCATTTGGGTGAGTTGATCCATGATTGCCTAGGTGAGAGCAGGTTCTTGGTTTACTGGTGGGGGTATATGGTTAGATGTGTGATTCTAAAATTGAGGAGCATGATTTGGCAAATTCTTTGAAGATTGTCCCATGACTTGGTGGGCCAAGGGAGAAACATGGTTGAAATAAGGTGGCTGGATAAATGATGGTTGAACCACAGATGATTGAACTATAGATGGTTGAGTTAGTGATGGTTGAATCACAGATTGCTGAATAGTAGGTGGTTGAACAAAGGATGATTGAATGAATGGAGGTCGAATCATAGGACGAGGAGATGAGGCAACTTGGTTAGCTTCAGCCTGATCAGAGACAATTTTGCCCTTCACCATGGATTGTATATGGAAATAGGTTTTTGGGTCAGTATAAAGAGACAACTCCCTAAAAAGTTGTTCAACATCATGGGGAGCAGATGGTAGAGGGACCTCTTGCACTTCTGACTCAAACAAGAGATTAACATGACCGTCTGATAGAATTGGTTGGTGACCCATCTCGTGCTCTTGACATTCAGCGTGTTCTGCCATTCCAATGTGCCGTCCAGACCTTAATTACATTGTCACCCTTCAACTTTAAGGAGAGGGTAAACAAACGAGTTGGCAAAACAAACAAAGAACTTTTTTCAGGTTTTTAGTATCTTGAAAAAAATGTTAGAGTTTTGAATTTTTTTGATAAACAAGTGATGCAGAGACTTGAAAATAAGATTACACAATGATTTTGATTAAACTTAGGTTTATGTATTTGTTAAAAATTGTTTTCTCAACAAATGAGTTAGGATCCTAACTCCAATCTCCAATGACCTAGGTTTCACATAATCTCACCATGTGTAGGTAACATAGGATGCTTCGGGTTTTGGGGAGTGGTACAACCAACCCGATTGTGAAGAGGAATACTCCATGTATGAGGAATTACGGAGGCCTTGATGAAAGCTAACCAAGTCAACTAGGAAGTAATATCCCAGAAGAGAGGTCAGAATCCACCAAGAGGGTGTTTTGGATGGGAGGGGTAAATGGGAGAGTGAGCTCCCACCTCAAAAAAAAGTGTAAAAGAAGGAGGTAGAGAGGGGTAGAGAATGCAATCAAGTAATAAAGCAAGTAATAAGCAAAACATAAACTTAAATAAACAAGTAATCACACAAGACAAGTAACTAGAAACTAGAAAAGTAACTAGAAAGTAGAATCTAGACCTTGTTTATCACGTAAGCCTAATAGAGGTAGTGAAAAGTAATGGGGAGAAGAGGGTTCAGATCTGATAGCCAAGCAAAAGGCGTGTTTCATGTGGGAACCGATGTAAGAATAAGCTGGTTCATGCGGGAACCGGATAAAAGTGAAGGTGGTTCATGTGGGAACCGGTTTTGGGTTGCAAAGGGGTGGTTCATGCGGGAACCGGTTTGAATGATTGAAAGAAGGCCACATGGGGCCAATTAAAAGTGAATAAGGATCTGATCCAGGTGGGGATATATCTGAAGAAAAGTGGTTTGGTTCACGTGGGAACCGATGTAAAGAAAGATATTGGTTCACACGAGAACCAGTTTAAATAACAACTAGAAATAAAAGAGGGTCACGTGGTGACCAATTTGAGGGTGATGACCTACAGCAAAATATGGAAAAAAACCTGATTTGGATTGCTGAAAATAAATGTTGGTTCACGTGGGAACTGGTTTGTAGAAGAGAGTTGGTTCGCGCAGGAACCAGTTTTAAAAGCAAAGGTGGGTTCACGTAGGAACCGGCTAAAACAAAATGACAGAAATTAAATGAGGTACTTGGCACTTCAGATCTGATGAAAGATGGGTGAAATCAGAAATTTTGAGATGCCATGAAATTAAGAAATGTGGAAAGAAGGAAGACTCACGTGAGAACCGGTCTAGAACTAGAACTAGTTGCAAAAAAACACTAAGCACCAATGGTTAAAGACATTGTTGGTCCCACTGTGGTCGCCACAAAGCTGTTTACTCTGAAAAACACAACGAGGCTCTCCTTTTCAAAGAAGTACGTGAATACGGATCACCACCTCAAAAGGGGATGAAAAAGAATGGAAGAAAACATGGAAAACACTCTCACCTCGGTCCCACACTCACATTAATCCCCGAACTTTCATCCTTCGGCGTCGCTCGATCACCGAAGAGATGGTTCGGGTCATGTGGGAGGAGGATGAGAAGAAGAAAAATTAAGTCATATGTGGTCGCCAGGAACCACGGGTTCCGATTTATGCAATAAAAATGACTGTGTGTACCTTAGCAGGAAGAGTGTGGGTCAAAGCTTCTCCTTCTTCGGCCGGCCTATGAAGAAGAGACCTCAACGTGTAGGTGCTTGATTTTCTATGCAACTAGACAAAAAAAATATTTAAAAAGACAATTAGAGCTAAACAAAGCGGAGTATATGTAAATAAAATAGCATAAAACACACAACAGAATAGAAACTGACCAGATTTGGGTTATCTCTAACCTTTTTATTTATTTTTCAGATTAACAAACTAAAACTAATGAAAAAAATGTGAAAAAATGATAGGAGGATGAAGAATCACAAAATAAAGATTTAGGAAAAAGAACATAAAATTTATGATAAGAATTGAGAGAGATATGACCAAATTTGGGTTGTCAGAAAAGCAAGCAGCAGTTTAGGATCTACCAGGTGCAACTTTGCTTTAGCACTTGCCACGACCAGCCCCGACCTCAGAATCATGTTCCATCAATTGCAAACATAAGAAGACTGGAAGAGGAAGAACTTTGATGTTGAAAGATCAGGTAGAAGACTTCCACATGCTGCTACAAAATCCAAAGAAGAGAGACCTGATAGATCACCTGCAGATCATCCTTCCTCTCTCCTGAACTGACTTCTCTCTCTCTAAAAACTTAAAATTCTCTCTCTAAAAATCACAAAATTTATGCAGGAGGGAGCTTGGACATCTTGAGATGCTTAGGGGGCCATGAACCAGCCTCTGGAATGACCAGAATTTGTCTCAATTTATAGAAGAACAGCCATCGCGATCCAAGCTAAAAAACAGGCTCTTGTGCCTTGGTCCCTGGGTGCATGTGCCTCCCCCTGAGGGCGCATGGCATCCACCCAAGAAGTTCGGTCCGATCTGATCAAAAATTTTGATCCGATCCAATTAGAGGTAGAGTCCGGATCAAAAATTGGTTCCCTCATGCCCCCGATCGGGGGCACATGGCCATGTGCCTCTGGGTCGGGGCGCATGGCCATGTGCCCTAGATCCAGAGCACATGTGCCCAAGGACCAGGGCGCATGATATAGAATTTGCGCATCTTTCTTCCGTAAGCCATTATGGACACTCCTGAATTTAAAATGCGACATTGTTTGTTGTGTTGGAAAAATAACAGGTCGAAGAAGCTTTCTACAGCAACGGATCACCCATCACACTCCCCAGAACTTCAGAAATTTATCCGAAAGTTAGGTTAGTTAACAGAAGATCCGATACTGGTTGGAATGACTCCAACGGCCAACCGGGAAGACACGACATGAAATAAAACTTGTTCAGAGTGTGAATCTGACCATAACCTTCAATGTTTGATCATTAGGCATTGGTCATTCAACCAATTTCTGTTTTTACACGATTTACGTGTGGCTTTTGCTTGGAAATTATGGCTTCGTGCGAAAAACTTCAGAAAATGTCCGATTTCGTTTGGCAAAGCTCCAAATCAACATTAAAAGGACCCGACATCATTCTAAGATAAATCACACATCTTACAATATAAAACATGAGTTTTATACTCTAAATTAGGCAAATTTGGCATGTCTACACTTTCCAATGCAGTCTTTGTCGTCAATGTGCCGGGAGCTCCCCTCAAACCGGACCAAACCTCACCTCCACCCAACCCGGTTCTCTTTGGGATGCATTATCTCATACCAACCCCACTCAACTCCAAGCCATCGAGGCTATCCTCAAGGGCAAATCGCTCATCAACTATGATCCTTAATTGGAGGTCTTCCTATCTTTACCTCTTGGTCAGTGGCACGCCAACTCAATGTGCCCGCACATGGCCATTCTCACATCGGGCCAATGACCCCAAGCTCCCCTCATCCAATGGTTATCTTGAACCACTCAGATCCAAACATGGCTGTGCCATCCCAACTATCTCAATCCTACTTGTTCGACGGTTCCCCCACCGGCCTATCCTTCTTACCTAGCCACCTCAGCCTATCCAACTCCTCCACCGATACATCAAGCACCTACTCCTCCTTCTCCTATTATTCAGGAATCCTCTGTCGACTAAGCCATGATTAACCGCATGAATCAAATGAAGGAGCAATACAAAGATATCGAACATTTGGTTGCCATAAAGGTCGCTCCCAAAATCTCTCTCCCTTCTCTCCTTATTTTCCATCTACCTCACTCTGACATGTCAGTATTCCATCACTATAATGGCACCAATAATCCTTTCTTTCACATCAAGAACTTTGTTTACGAATTTGTCATGTGGCAAAATGATCCTAGAGCTTATGCTTTCTTGTTCAGAAGATCATTAGAGGGCTCGACACTTGAGTGGTTCTACTCACTCGACTTTTTCGTAGCTAGTAACTTTGATATTGTCAAAGTTAAATTTTTGTAAAGATACCAGGATTTGGTCAGAATATCTTACTCCATCATCAAACTTGTGGCCGAATGGATGAAGGCTGGTGAAGACTGCATTAGATATACTGTTAGATGTAGAGCAATGACCGAGAAACTTTTACACCCTATGTCAGAGTTGGAGCAAGTCAAATTGATCATAACTAATGCAACTCTAGCTATGAAGAACATGTTGGCTCTACACCACCCCACCTCCATGAGTGAGCTTTACTAGAAGGCATGGTACATCCAAACCCAGCTCTGGGATTCCCCTATCATGAACCTATTTGATCCTTAGCCCCAAACTACAGAGAGAACCACTCCTACCATGTTTAACCCGATGATGGAGGGTGTAGTGAACAATGATAATGTTAGTGTTGTCGAGAACCCACCTAGAAACTACCAACATCAATACAGGAACCCTTCGCCCAATCGTAATGCCCCTGCCTTCCAACACCAGCCACAATGGCCAAGGCCTCATCTTCCCCCTGGCCTCCTTAGCTCCATGTCTATCAATACCGGCCCTAAAACCAATAGCCTCAGCCCGTCACAGGCCAAGCTTAACAACCTAGGGCTCAAGAAGCTTATCACCAAGTCCCACCTCGAGCTACCTATGCCCTTAGAAAAATCGGGCCTCGACGAGGTAATTACTCACCACTACCTTACTCCCTCACTAACATATTCAATGCTTTGATGGCAGCACAATAGATTGTACTACCTAAGGAAAGGCCGGTCTGGTCGAGCACTACAAATATGGGTCGATATTGCATGTATCACCAATATTCAAGTCATATGATCAAAGATTGCTTCGATTTCAAAGATTACATTTATGATCTTCATGACCAAGGTAGTATCTATTGGGCACAAATGGGGGCATACATTGAATCACTGAAGGCACAACAATCGAAACCTAGAGGGTAGCAATAGCAACAACAGCATCAACAACAAGACCCTGACCTAGGGATAGTATAAAACCCTTTGCCAAATCATGCACCCACTCTGGTCACCACACCAAATCATACCCCGTTAATCTAATTATGATCCCATCCGAAAGACCCCCAAACCAAGGGCAAGATTGGCAATAGAAAACATCCCCACCTCCTTCCATGCTTGCCTATGACAAAACCTTGATAGGGCTATCCTTTACATTCCCCACATTTCACCAAAAACACCCACGATCCCAAACTTACTACCCATCATCTGCATCACGCCACAACCTTGGGGCAAGCCGACAACCATAACCCCTCACCCTCTTGGACCCATAATCTGACCATGCATACCCATGCCAATAGCTTCCACGTCTCCACCTCCACTATTATTAGGTTGGCACCCTGCTACTCAAACCTACACTCGCCATGCCACCAAATGCACCGCAACCCTCACCTCCACCTATCCTCATCCGACCAGCCAACCCACCAATGGCCCTACAAAATCTTGTTGGCCCACCACCACCACTTAAACCCATCCAGCCCAACCTACCAAATCCTCCCCCATTCGCTAGAAAGGCAACCCCTCCCCATACTACACCTCCACTTGCCACCATCCTACAGAGCAGATGCATGGTTCAATGCATATTTTCTTAGGTTGGTGCAACACAAGGACCTTAAGATATGGAAGAGGAACATGTTAAAGAACCAGCACTAGGGACCACATACGATCTACTGAAGCACCTCAACAACAATGCTTACAAAGTTGAGCTAGGATTTCCATTCTAGAACTAATCAAGAGGTCCAAAGTCCATCAAGATGTTATACAACAATACTTACAAAGTGTCTTGGTCAATGAAAGCCTCCCGCCAAACAGAATTATGGTTGTTCTAGCTCCCTGAAGTGAGCACCCTGCCCTCACTTTTACTGATGAAGAGTTAGCAGCCCAAGAGGTTAGGAAAAGCGCACTATGCCTAATTGTGAACATCTGAGGAACTCAGGTTGGGTCATGTTTGGTGGATATTGGTGCCTCACTAAACATCATATCGCCCGAAACCCAGAGCCCTTGCGGCATGTTGGAAGAAGTTAAACCTTTCCACATCACCATGACCGCATTTAACAACATGAAGCGGCCCGCACATGGCATCATTCTTCTCAATGTTGAGCTGGGCCCTAGAATGGTCACGACTAATTTTCTTATGCTGGAAATGGACCCCACCTATAAGGTCATCTTGGGGTGCCCGTATCTCTAAACACTCGAGGCTGTCGCATCCATCGACCACCAATGCATCAAGTTCCCCCATAGAGGGAAAATTGTGAAGGTGACCAGCATGTAGCACCATCACCAGAGATAGGATTAACAAATCAATTGGTATTCACTTGCTAGAGCTTTCAAGGAGCAATGAACAACACAAGTATAGGAAAAGAAGCATAGAGAAGCCAATAGGGTGGCACATCATGAGAATTATGGGGTACCAAGATGATAGAAATGCATGCCCTATAAGCCAATCATATATGATATAATTTGACATTTCTAGAAATATCTCATTTAAATAATTAGGTAAATCTTCATTACTAGCTAATATTAGATGCGTACATCATAATGAAGTCCTTGATCACATACGATAATGATTAAATCATGATGAGATCATCATAATGAGATCAATCACTAGAGATATGTGATCTAAATATTCTTAGTCATAGGATCCTTTAGATGGGGCATCAAAGATTCAGATAGACTAGTGTGTGTGATTGTTTCTCATATGATGAGAATGACTAATCTCATTGTTCATCAGTGTGAGGACATTGGGATACACATGTAGGTGCTCATTAGTAGAATGAGTTCACTAAACTGGCTAATTTAGAAAAAAACTTGATCAGTATATCACTAAACTGTCATCAAGGTTTTCTATCATCACGAGTGCATAGTTGGATCTTTGACCTGAGTCTCTAAGATATCTTGTTGGGTGAAACTTGGGCTTTGACTATTGACTTATGGATCACCATTTAGATGGTCCAGTATAATGATGGATTGGGTACAAAGAAAACCCAATAAAGGCAATTGAGCGGACAACAAGGGACCATCCACTCTTGGTAAGTGAGAGTGAATGTTCTATGAGATAGTACATTGAATCCTTGGCCAGCGTAGAGAGAATCATTGGAAAAGGAGTTTTCTAATTGATCTAATTTCGAATACTAGATTCTATAAAGTCGGTATACCAAGGAGTTGACAGTCGATGCTATACTCTTTTTCGACTAGAACATTGAATGGATGAGGGTTTATATCTATGTGGTAACTGATGATGAAAAGTCTCAATAGAGATAAGTTTATCTCCATAGCCATTTACGATTATAAGATGTGATTTATACCCTTCATGATCAGTAGATTGATTAATCTGTTATCGGATAATAGATTTAACTAAATTAAATAGAATTGATGTATTTTATTTAGATCTCAACCGAATAGGCTATTGAGCCTAGTGGGTAACGCACAAGGATTTATTGATAGGTACATGGGCAAGGGCGTAATTTATGGAGATTTTGATATTTTATAAAAATTTCAAAATTTGTTTAAATACCAATAGTTTTAGCCAAACCCTATCAAGACAAAGGTGAAAACCACATCTTCAGCCTTCTTCCTGCCTTCTTCTTTATATATAAGACGTCCATAGGCAATGGAGCTCCATGCAGGAAGAGTTCTCGAGGTCAGTGCAAAGGGAGAACCAACTATGGATATAGTTCATGTGGATACCGCTAGAGACTAGGCAGTAGAACGGTTTGTAGAGCTTCAGTAGCTCATCTCATTCCTCTTTACAGAATTAGATGAATCTCTATCAAGTATATTTGAACCTGTTTTGATCATTTTTTGGTTTTTGTCATTCAATTCCTATTGAGACAAGTTTTAAATGAACCCATAGGAATTGTCACTTCCACACACCAAATTTTAATGGACGTTTCCTTACAGTGGTATCAGAGCCCGGTTCAAGTCTCGGTCGACACCGACGTCGAATCGACATTATTTCATGTTATTTATGTGTTCCCGAATCTGTGCAAACGTCTGTTTTGACGAGGCCACCATATTCTGTATATGACTCAGATAAAATATTGGTTGGCCTTGGTAGAATATCGTGATATAGGGATTTTCAACTCCGCAAACCTTTTGAAGTTTGGATCTCTGTAGTGTTCGGGAGAAGCCTCAAAAGTTGGTGTTTCTGTCATGCCCGAACCGACACCCGGATTTGGGGATTTT
The DNA here is from genome assembly GCA_036172225.1 of Cryptocoryne crispatula var. balansae. Lineage (NCBI taxonomy): Eukaryota > Viridiplantae > Streptophyta > Magnoliopsida > Alismatales > Araceae > Cryptocoryne > Cryptocoryne crispatula. The sequence continues at coordinate 23,118,483 of CM069924.1, forward strand.
GTGAAATCTCCGTACACAGAAGAAATTGAGACTTGGAAAATGTTTTGGAGATGGGTAATATGATTACCTAGCCTTTAACTTTGATATAAAGCTTTGAACGACGGCGGAGGATGAGAATTTTTGAGTTTTCCGACGAACTAGGGTTCTGCGGAGTCTGTCTGCGCCGACTTGTTTCTTCCTGATTTCCCGTTGATAGAGAATTTTTATATGAAGTGATATATGCATATTTGAAAACTTCATATTATGAGGATTCTAAATTGTATTTTTGGAGAATATTTGGCTTTCTGGATAAAGAGTTATCCTCGTTACAAAATTGGGATTTCTGCTACGGAATTTGGGTGACCTCCGCCTCTTCCTCCTCATTTTTCGGTCTACTGCGATTTTTACTGGATATTAGGACGACTGTTTTGGATTCCTTATTCGATAAGGATTCCAACGCATATTTTTTAGTATTTTTGGGAGTCCGGGATAAGGAGATATGTCCGAGTTAATGAGATTAACTCTCCTCCGGATGAACAGTGCACCGGCCCCCTTGTTATCGGGCGGAGAAGAAGGATCCGAATCGGATCCGGATCCGGGTCAAACCCGGTTTGACCGGGCCCGCGCGCGACCGCGCCGGCGCAGACGCCGCCGCACCGAAGGCGGCGCACGCGCCAGAGGCCAGCGCCCGCGGCGCAATGCGGCGCACGCCGGACGGGCGCAGTGCACCGCCGCACGCGGCGCAATGCGCCACATTATTTATTTAATGATTTTAAATTGTTTAAAATCATAAAAAATTCCGAAAAATTTCCATAAAATTCCATAAAAATTCTGAAAAATTCTATAATATTATTTAACGTGTTTTAAAGTGTTTAATGACATGTTAGATGATGTTTAGTTCTATTTACATAGATTCACTCATGGTTAAACTTTAAAATTGTTTTAAAGGTTTAACTTAATTTTTTAGTGTCTTAATTAATTCTGTAAAATGAGATTTTACAGTATAAATTGGGACATTAATTTCTGACCATGCACAGTATTGGGAATGCATGAATGTTCTATATAGTTTAGTTTTGTATGTTCATTTCATATAAATTGTTTATATGTTATTGTCATGTTATTTTCATGTTATTTATTTAATGAAAATTCGACATGAATGAAATTGAGAATTTCAAAATAAATTATATAATTTTATGCTGATATATATGATATATCTCATATAATTATCACGTATGCGCTCTATGTTCATGTGATGAATGTTAGTGTGTGTAAGGAGGTGATCATGGACTTAATTGTGCTTGGCTTGTAATTGTTTTTAATTATGTTGGTTATGTTATTAAATGGGGCCTGCGTGTGCCTCCTCTCTCTCTATACAATCTGATTGTACATTCTACCTCCCTCCATTAATGTACTCCCCTTGGTTAAAACCAAGGTTTCTTATTGAGTTATGTACATTTGTGGGGTCTGCATACCCTTAAGCCGCTTGTAAGAGTTAGAAGCCGGTTCGTTGAAGGTTGGAGAGCGGGACCACTTGGAGAAGCACCCATCTGAAGTGGGAGCATACCAACTCAAGCATCTGAAGCAAGGATTTGCACCTATAGGGGTGCCTTAGGTGCATGCTTAGGGTTAAGTCCATGATCACCTGATTTTGTGCATATTTGATATGTGAATGTGTGCTACAGGTTATACCTTAGATATATGATATTCCAAAGGTATTATATATACTTAGCACATATTATTGATGAGACTAAAATAAAATCCCTCCTTGTCATAATTAGGTTGATAAACGTGTGACATTAAGAATGACTCACATAGCCTTCCGTTGTTATGGTCTTGATGAGCCAATCTTAGATTGGATGGGTTTGTTGTGTTTCCCACAAGACTCATTCAGCAAGGGATTGGTGATCATGGCCAAGGCATTTGCTGAACTTTGGGGTGGACCATTGCATGGCCTTGTTGTGTTTCCCACAAAGGGCTATGTTAAGAATTCATTCTCATAACGTAACAAGCGGAGTTGACCTAACTAGAGTATATAGCTTGTTGTGTTTCCCACAAGGTTATAACTCTAGAGGCTAAATGAGTAAGAATTGCAAGGGTTGCAATTGGTAAAAGTTACCTACCTATTAAGTATGGGATGACTTGTGTTTTCCACAAGGTTGTCACCATAAAGTTAATAGGGTCTTAGTCCCCACTAGGATTTCATCGTGATATCTCGTCTTTGCATAATGAGGGTTATGCAAATTCGTCGAAAATTAGTGGGAGCATAAATTAGGATCAAAGACCATATCTTAATTTTAATGAATGTTTGCAATGTTATATTGATAAAATTATATCTCTGTTGTAGAATACGATAATAAACCACCATTAGTATGGCATATTAGATGCCATATAGCTTAATGGCTCACACTTCTTAGACTGGTTTAGAACTAAGAGAATTGTTCTCATAGTTGACCAATTAACTATCCTACTTGAGAAGTAGGTGTCTCCTAAATTATCTAGTGATATGAAAGAAAGATAAGATCTTATCTCATAGACAAGATGCATTGTTTGCCTTAAACTAGATGTTAGTCTCTATGAGACATAATTATAGAGACAACATGGATAGATGGATATGAGATCCATCATGGCTCATAGTGATGAGCTAACTAAAGGGCAACTTAGATCAACAATACATCTTAATTACTTCTTGTTGGTGAGACCAATAGTAAGAAGTAAAATCATTAGATAAAATATGAGAGAGTTAATAGTAAAAGAAAGTGGTCAAGATAATAAAGCCAGAATAAGACAGGATTCTTACACTGTCATGATGATGATAAGTGGAAGAGAAAGTACAAAGTGTTTTGTATATAATGCAAAGGGGGAGCTTGAGAAGCTTCATGTATCCAAGTCATTGGCACTTACTTGTTTTAAATATACAATTAATAGTATTAGATACTATATGTGTATATCATAATATTAGATACTACGGATGCATCTGATGGTATGAGATACCAGATATACATCTTATATTTACAAGGAGTTGTAGATGATAACAAGTAAATGAAGGCTTAATAAAGAAGATGTTGACCTACATATGAAATGGTGCAAAAGTTGCATCATTATTAGTGGGAGGTGCAATTCTTTAATAGCCTTATGGAGATGTCTTAATAATTAATATTGCTATTATATCCTTCTACAAGAACTTTATATGATTTTCTACTTGAATAAATGTTGATTCATTCTAAGTTATGGAATTGATAGATGTTCTAATAGATTGAATGGCAAAGTGTTTGCCAGTGGGAGCTTAATGAATTGTTTAATCATATTTGATATGTTAGCTCTCATGTTAGGTGTGAATATTCCTTTTAAGAGGAAATGGGTTGATTTAGATCAATCTACACTTTAGCTTTATATAGACATGGAGAATGGGTTAATGAGTTATTAGAACTCATACATTTAGATGTATGTTAGCCCATATCTAGTAAGGCTAAAGAAGAATATTTCTACTTCATTATTTCAAAGATGATGTCTCTAGGTATGGATACATGTACTTTATGAAGTACAAATCTAAGACCTTTGAGAAATTATCTGAGATTAAGAATGAAGTAGAGATACTAATGGAACTAGTATTAGAACTCTTTGATGAGATCAAAGAGAAGAATACTTAAGTACATAATTCACATATAATTGAAGGATATTAGAATCTAATGGACACCTCTTTACACATTTTAGCTTAATTGAGTAGCTAAAATGAGAAGTCATATTATGTAAGACATAATATGAACAATGACAAGCTTTGCAAATTTCCTCTTTGTCTAATTTTGGTTAAGTACTCGTTATAACCACTTGTTCTTAATAGGTACCTTCTAAGTCTGTTCTGATTATTCCATATAGGATATGGAAAAGGGGTTAAAACTTGACCTTAAGCAAGTTAAGGTTTCAGAATGTCCGACCTGGTGAAGAAGTATAACTCTAACAAGTTGGAATATAATAGGGTGTTTGGTAGCGCTTTTAAATTTAAGACAAGTGTATATGATACAACCGCAGGGAATTAATTGCTAATAATATCCAAGTAGAGTGTGTATAAGATCTATTTATAGACTAAAGTGGAACTTTCCATAGTTGGGTTGGTATATAAGGTTTAATGATATTAAATCTTATGACTTTGTTAAGAATGAAGAGGAGCCTTGTGTATTCAAGAAAATAAGTGGGAGTGCTATTAATTTCTTGACATTTTATGTGGACGACATACTACCCAATAAGAATGAAGTAAGTGTGTTAGCATAAGTGAGAATAGCTATACAATTAATTCTCTAAATAGAATCTAGGATTTAAGATCAATAGAAATAGATTTAAAAGGTTGCTTGGGCTTACCTAGTTAATGTGCGTAGTCACCATAGTCAAAGAGTTTGACATGGTAAACTCTAAAATAGGTTTCTTACCTATGTATTGTAGAGTTGATCTCTTTAAAAAGATGTCTATGTAGACTTCTTGAGAGATAAAGAGAACACATGAGTAGAGCCCTTATGCTTTTGTCATAGGGTCTATCATGTATGTAATGATATGTACATGACATGATTAATGCACTAAATGCTATGAGTATTCTTCAAGTAGATCCATGTGAGAGTCACTTGATAGTTTAGAGATGTATTCTTGAGAACTTGAGAAGCACTAAGGATGTATCTCTAAATTATGGAGGATAAGACTTAATGTATTGTAGTTTTATAAACACAAGCTTCTAGTTAGATAATTGATAGCAAGTCAATATAATGGTGCTATAGTGAGTTGGAAGAGTTCCATGCAATTGAACACTGTAGATTCTACAACTTATGTAGACAAGTTTACATAGTGGTTGCACACTGCTTGAGAAGCAGTCTGGATGAAAATGTTCATCTAAGATATGAGATTGTTCCAACTTTCTTCGAAAGAGTACCATTGTTTTGGGAAAACAATGGGGTAGAGCCAAGTCTCATCAGAAGTTTATGACTTCTATGGAACTACCATTTAATCAGAGAGAATGCAACTTATAGAGGTATAATTAAAGATATAGTATCTACCATTAATAACACTACAGATCCATTAACGGAAGTAGTTACTTAAAGAGTGTTTGAGCTTCACCTTGAGTTGATAGTGATAAGCCATATGGGTGATTAATTTTAGTGAAAGTGGGAGAATGATATAAATGTATGACATATAAGCCAAGCATACATGATATGATTAGACATTTCTAGAAATATCTCATTCAAATAATTAGGTAAATCTTCATTACTAGCTCTTATTAGTTGCGTACATCGTAATGAAGTCCTTGATCACATGAGATAAATCATGATGTGATCATGATAATGAGATTAATCATATAGAGGTATGTAATCTAAATGTTCCTAGTCATTGGATCCTTGAGACGGGGCGTCAAGGATCTGGATAAACTAGTGTGTGATATCTTCTCATATGATGTGGATGACAGATCTCATTGGTCATCGGTGTGGGGGTATTGAGATACACATAAGTGCTTATTAGTAGAATGAGTTCATTTAATTGGCCAATTTAGAAAAAACTTGATCAGTATCTTACCGAACTATCATCAGAGTTTTCTATCATCACGGTTGCATAGTTGGACCTTTGACGTGAGTTTCCGAAGATGCCTTGTTGGGTGGAACTTGTGCTTTGACCAATGACTTATGGATCACCATTTAGATGATCTAATATAGAGATGGATTGGGTACAAGAAAACTCGATAGAGGTACTGTCGACTCCGAAAGACACAATGGGGCTCTCCTTTTCAGGGAAGTCTGTGAATCTGGATCGCCACCTCAAGAGGGGATGAGAAAGGAAGAACACACGAAAAACAACGCATCCTAGGTCCCACACTCACATTGATCCCTGAACTTTCATCCCTTGGCATCGCTTGATCACCGAAGAGAGGGTTCAGGTCATGTGGTAGGAGGATGAGAAGATGAAAATTAAGTCATATGTGGTCACCAGGAACTGCGGGTTATGATTTATGAAATAAAAATGACCGTGTGTACCTTAGCAGGAAGAGTGTGGGTCAAAGCTTCTCCTTCTTCGGCTGGCTGATGAAGAACAGTCCTCAACGCGTGGGTGCTTGATTTCCTGTGCAACTAGACAAACAAATAGATGAAAATATAATTATAACTAAATAAAGTAGAGTATATGTAAAGAGAATGACATAAAACACACAACTGAAATGAAACTGATCGGATTTGGGTTATCTTTAACCCCTTTTTTTATTTTTTGGATTAACAAACTAAAACTAATACAAAAAATGTGAAAAAATAATATGAGGATGGAGAATCATAAAACAAAAGAGATAGGAAAAAGAACAAAAATATTTTGATAAAATAGAGAGAGATATGGCCAAATCTGGGTTGTCAAAAAAGCCGAGCAGTAGTCCAGGATTTTTCAGGTGCGACTTTGCTTCTACGCTCACCACAACCAGCCCTGACCTTGGAATCACAGCCGTTGATTGCAAACTGAAGAAGACTCAAAGAGGAAGAACTGTGATGTTGAGAGCTCGGGCAGCAGACGTCCACACGCTGCTGTAGAAGCCGAAGAAAAGAGACCTAACAGATCACCTGCAGACCAGCCTTCCTCTCTCCTGAACCAACTTTTCTCTCTCTAAAAACTCAAAATTATTTTTCTAAAAATCACAAAATTAATGCAAGAGGGAGCTTGAATGTCTTGAGATGCCTAGGGGGTCGTGAGCCAGCCTCTGGAACAATCAGAATCGGAGTCTATTTATAACAGAAAATCAACGCGATCTTGGCTAAAAATTAGGCACCTTGTGCCCTGGTCCTAGGCGCATGCGCCCCCTGGAGGGGGCACATCCAATCCACCTTACAAAGTCGGTCTGATCCGGCCGATAAAGTTGATCCAATCCGGTCAGAAGTAGAGTCCTGGTCGAAAACTGGTTACCTTGTGCCCCTGATCAGGGGCCACATGGCCATGTTCCTCAGAATGAGGGTGCATGGCCATGTGCCCTAGATCCAGGGCACATGTGCCCAGGGACCAGGGCGCATGGGACTGATTCTACGCGTCTTTCTTCTTAAAGCCATTGTGGTCACTCCTGAACTCAGAATTTGACACCGTTTGTTGCATTAGAAATATAACAGGCCGAAGAAGCTTTCTATAACAACATATCAGTCATCACACTCCCCAAAAAATCATAATTTTATCCGGAATTTAGGATAGTGAACTGGAGATTCGATACTGATCGAAATGATTTCGACGGCCAACTGGAAAGATACGGCATGAAACAAAACTTGTCCGGAGTGTGAATCTGACCATAAACTTTGTTGCATGATCATTAGGCATTGGTCATTCAGCCAATTTCTATTTTTACATGATTTACGTGTGATTTTCACTCAGAAATTATGGCTTTGTGCGAAAAACTTCGAAAAACGTTCGATTTCATTAGGCAAAGCTCCAGATCAACATTAAAAGGACCCGCCATCATTCTAAGATCAATCACACATGTTACCTTATAAAACATGAGTTTTTATGCTCTGAATTAGGCAAATTTGGCGTGTCTACAGCTTGCCTCACCTTGATGTCGGCTTTGTAAGGGAATGGCATGTAATGAAGCAGAGTGATTCGGAGTGAACTATAATAGAATGTAAGTGAGCGTAGATGAATGTAGTGGAATGGAATTGTGATGGACTAAAAAGGTGACATCAAGGTGTATATATAGGCATGCTTATCTACCTAACTTAGCAAAATGAATCTCGTTGAGTATTCTAGATCACTTTCATGTTCCATCGAAACCTCATATAATCAATTGGTAAAAGACATGCCATTGGCACGAGAGATGGAAAATAAAAGGATAAAGGAGTAGCTAACCCTCAGTGCGGTGAGGAGTCCTCGAATTCGTAGGTTCATCATCAGCCAGCAACCCAAACTTTGCGGTGTTCTTGTGCTATGATGGGCTAAAGTTTGAAAGAGAAATTTGATTTTAAAATGAAAGGAATACCAATCCATCATATTTGGAATCTTAAGTTCATTTAAGTTTCACCAAAATACTCAGTTTAATTCTGAGTAGAATAACCTCAAGTTCTAAAAGGGTTCATTTAAGCATAAAAAAGTGCTCGGGTATCGTGAAAACCATGCTGGCAAAAAACCTAGTTATTCGGACAATGACAAAATAGACTTAAGCCATAATGGGATTGAAAGATAATAGTAGGACTAACATAGAATGATCGGAAAGAAGACACAATGGCATGACAAACATGATAGAATAAAAGACACGGTGGGATAAAATAAAAGACATGGTGAGATAAAGTAAAAGACACGGTGGGATAAAAGAGTAAAACATGGTGGGATAACATTGGTAATGATGAAGAATGAAAAAGAGAGGGATGTGAAAGCAAAAAAATTTATGTAGAAAATATTTGAAGATATAGATTGTCTATTGGAGATCAAGACACCTGATTAGGAACCATCGTCCCTCCAATGTTCAATTTTGACTTATCCATTGTAGACACGCCAAATTCGCCTAATTCAGAGCATAAAACTCATGTTTTATAAGGTAACATGTGTTATTGACCTTATAATGATGCCTAGTCTTTTAAATTTCATTTGGAGCTTCGCCGAATAAAATCGTATGTTTTCCGAAGTTTTTCGCAAAAAGCCGTAATTTCTGAGCGAAAGCCACACGTAAATCGTGTAAACATGTAAATTGACTGAATAACCAATGCCTAATGATCATGCATTGAAGGTTATGGTCAGATTCACACTCCGGATGAGTTTTGTTGCATACCGTGTCTTTCCGGTTGGCCGTCGGAGTCATTTTGACTAGTATCGGATCTTCTGTTCACTGTCCTAACTTCCGGAAAAAATTCTGAAGTTTTGGAAGGTGTGATGGCTGATAAAATTCTATAGAGTTCTTCTTAGGCCTGTTATCTTTCCAACGCAACAAACAGCGTTGAATTCCAAGTTCGGGAGTGTTCGCAATTGCTTCCGGAAGAAGGACGAGCAAAACAGTCCCATGCGCCCAGGACCCAGGGCACGTGCCCATGCACCATACCCCTGAGGCACGTGACCTTGTGCTCTAACTTGAGGGCACATGCGCCCTACCCTTGAGGCATGAGGGAACCAGTTTTTCACCGGGACTCTACCGCTGAACGGATCGAACTGGATAAGACCAAAAATTTCGGAAGGATAGCATGCGCCATCACTAGGAGGCACATGGACTCCTCAGTGGGGCGCATGCGCCCTGCACCAGGGCGCATGCGCCCTGGGGTAGGGCGCAAGGAGCCCTATTTTGTAGGGTTGATAAGATCGTCCGTTCTCCTATAAATAAACTCCAATTCCTGTCATTCCAAAGGCATGTGCACAACCCCCCAGGCATCTCAAGATGTCCAAGATCCCTCCTGCATCTATTTTTTGATTTTTAGAGAAAGAATTTTGAGTTTTTAGAGAGATAAAAGTTGGTTCAAGAGAGAGGAAGGCTGGTCTGCAGGTGATCTGCCAGGTCTCTCTTCTTCGACCCCTACAGCAGCGTGTGGATGTCTTCTGCCTGAGCTCTCTTCATCAAAGTTCTTCCTACCCAAGTCTTCTTCAGTTTTCAATTGACAGCGCTTGATTCTGAGGTCAGGGATGGTCGTGATGAGCACAGAAGCAAAGTCGCGCCTGGTAGATCCTGGATTGCTGCTCAACATTTTTAACAACCCAGATTTGGCCATATCTCTCTATTCTTATCAGAATCTTTCTATTTTTCTTCCTATCTCTTTGTTTCATGATTCTCCATCCTTATATCATTTTTTTACATTTTTTTGAATTATTTTTATTCTTTTAATCTGAAAATAAGAAAAAGAGAGGTTAGAGATAACCCGAATCCGATCAGTTTCGAGTCAATTGTGTGTTTCATGTCATTTTCCTTACATATACTTCACTTTTTCTAGTTCTAATTGTCTTTTTCACTTATTTGTTTGTCTAGTTGCACAGAAGATCAAGCACCCACACGTTGAGGACTCTTCTTCATCGGCCGGCTGAAGAAGGAGAAGCTTTTATCCACACTCTTCACGCTAAGGTACACACGGTCATCTTTAATTTCATAAATCGGAACCCGCGGTTCCTGGAGACTACATGTCTTAATTTCCTTCTTTCTCATTCTCCTCCCACATGACCCGAACCGTCTCTTTGGTGATCGAGTGATGCCAAGGGATGAAAGTTCGGGGATCAATGTGAGTGCGGGACCGAGGTGAGAGTTGCTTTCCGTGCTTTCTTCATTTCTTTCTCATCCCCTCTTGAGGTGACGATCTGGATTCATGGACTTCCCTGAAAAGGAGAGGCCCCATCGAATTTTCAGAGTCGACAGCTTTGTGGAGACCACGGTGGGACAAGCAATGTCTTCAACCGTGGGTGCTTTGTGTATTGTTTGCAACTAGTTCTAGTTCTAGACTGGTTCCCACGTGAGCCTTTCCTTCTTTCCACCTTTCTTAACTTCATGCCATCTCAAAATTTCTGATTTCACCCATCTTTCATCAGATCTGAAGTGACAAGTATGTCATTTAATTTCTATCATTTTATTTAAACCGGTTCCCGCGTGAACCACCCTTTTCCTTTTAAACCGGTTCCCGCGTGAACCAATCTCTTTCTTTACTTCGGTTCCCACGTGAACCAAACCACTTTCCTCCAGATCTATCCCCACTTGGATCAGATATTTATTCACCTTTAATTGGCCCCACGTGGCCTACTTTCAATCTTTCAAACCTCTAACATTTTTTGCAAGATACTAAAAACCAGAAAAAGTTCTTTGTTTATTTTGCCAACTTGTTTGATGCAATTAAGGTCTAGAAGGCATGTTGGAATGGCAGAACAAGCTGAACATCGAGAGCACGAGATGGGTCACCAACCAATTCTGTCAGACGGTCATGTTAATCCATTGTTTGAGTCAAAAGCGTAAGAGGTCCCTCAACCATCTGCTCCTCGTGATGTTGAACAACCCTTTAGAGAGAGTTGTCTCTCTATACCGACCCAGAAACCTACGCCCACATACAATCCATGGTGAAGGGCACAATTGCCTCAGATCAGGCTGAAGCCAACCAAGTTGCCTCGTCTCCTTGTCCTATGGTTCGACCACCACTCATTCAATCACCTTTTGTTCAAACACCTATTGTTCAACAATCTGTGATTCAACCATGCACCCAGGTTCCTGGTCACATGCGCCCAGGACCCAGGGCACATGGCCATGCGCCCTACCAGTGAGGCACGTGACCTTGTGCCCTCACTTGAGGGCACATGTGCCCCACCTTTGAGGCACGAGGGACCCAGTTTTTCACCCGGACTCTACCACTGAACCGCCGATGGGATAAGAGCTATTTTTTCGGGGTTTGTGCCCATGCGCCCCCACTGGGGGGTTCATGTGCCCTTCAGTGGGGTGCATGCGCCCAGCACCAGGGCGCATGCGCCCAGGGGTGGGGCGCAATGAGCCCTATTTTTTAGCTCCGATCGCACTACTCGTTCTCCTATAAATGGACTCTGATTCTGGTCATTCCAAAGGCACGAGCATGACTCCCCAGGCATATAAAGACGTCCAACCACCCTCCTGCATAGATTTTGTAATTTTTAGAGAGAGAATTTCGAGTTTTTAGAGAGAGAAAAGTCGGTTCAAGAGAGAGGAAGGCTGTTCTACAGGTGATCTGACAAGTCTCTCTTCTTCAGCCTCTACAGCAGTGTTTGGACGTCTTCTGCCTGAGATATATTCATAAAAGTTCTTCATATCCAAGTCTTCTTGAGTTTAAAATTTACGGCATTTGATTCTGAGGTCGGGGCTGGTCGTGACGAGCGCAGAAGAAAAGTCGCGCCTGGCAGATCCTGGACTGCTGCTCGGCTTTTTCGACAACACAGATTTGGCTATATCTTTTTCTATTCAACTCAGAATCTTTCAGTTCTTTTTCCTATATATTTATTTAGTGATTCTCCATCATCCTATCATTTTTTTTACATTTTTTGCATTACTTTTACTCTGTTATTCCGAAAATAAAAAAAGGGGTTAGAGATAACCCGAACCCGGTCAGTTTCTAGTCAATTGTGTTTTTTTATGTTATTCTCTTTTCATATACTCCACTTTGTCTAGTTCTAATAGTATCTTTCACTTGTTTATTTGTCTAGTTGCACAGAATATCAAGCACCCACCGCGTTGAGGACTCTTCTTCATCGGCCGGCCGAAGAAGGAGAAGCTTTAACTCACATTCTTCACGCTAAGGTACACACGGTCAATTTTAATTCTATAAATCGGAACCCACGGTTCCTGGAGACCACGTTTATTTCTTCTCACCCTCCTCCCACATGACCCGAACCATCTCTTTGGTGATCAAGCAACGCCAAGGGATGAAAGTTCGGGGATCAATGTGAGTGTGGGACCGAGGTGAGAGTTGCTTTCCGATGTTTTATTCCTTTATTTCCTCATCCCCTCTTGAGGTGATGATCTGGATTCACGGACTTCCCTGAAAAGGAGAGGACCCCGTCGAATTTTCAGAGTCGACAGATAGGTGATAGTCAATTGATCCTACGCCAGGTCCTATCCAAGTACCAAACTTCTCATCCAAACCTCAAACCCTACCCGGAGCTCACCACCTGCCACATCAAGCTATTCTTCAAACTCACCTTTGTCCATGTCCCCTGTTCTTAGAATATCCTCGCTGATGCCTTAGCTTCACTAGCTTCATCTCTATCTGTCCCGCTAGGCAAACAAGTGCGGACTATCCACATCTGTAAGAGGACAATTCCAACAATTGAGGATGGACATTTTCTAAAGGTTAAGGAGAGGTTCAACAGAAAGGAATACTTGGAACATAAAGAAGAAATCTCCTTGATTGAGTTGGAAGAATTAGAAGTAGGTGAGAGACCTTGGTATGACGAGATTGCGAGGTATTGCCAAGATCAGTCATACCCACCTGGATCAACCACAAAGGAAAAGAAGGCAATCAGAAGAGTAACCCAGAGGTATACAATCCTAGGAGGAGTGCTCTATAAAAGAAGCCTAAGTGGAATCTTACTCAGATGTCTTGATGAAGAAGAAGCCGAGTTGGTGCTGAAAGAAGCACATTCTGGAGTTTGTGGTGGTCATGTGAATGCCCAAGCCCTTGCTAAGAAAATCATCCACAAGGGTATTATTGGCCAACTCTAGAAGAAGATTGCTCCATCTTTGTCCGGCATTGTCATTCATGTCAACTCCATGCCGACAAAATTCACTCTCCCACATCTTCCCTTCATCCAATTCATGCCCCATGGCCTTTCTCCATGTGAGCTTTTGATATCATTGGCCACTTGAGTGACCTCAACTCCGAAATGTGCTCAAAATCATTCATTCTGACGGCAACGGAGTACTTCACAAAGTGGGCTGAAGCGGAAGCATTCGTGGAGATTAAAGCGTCAACAGTCTGCTCCTTCATCAAGTGCAACATCCTGGCAAGATTCGGGATCCCCAGCGACATCGTCACCGATAATGGGCCACAATTACTTGGAACATAAAAAAGAAATCTCCTTGAGTTGGAAGAATTAGAAGAAGGTGAAAGATCTTGGTATGACGAGATTGCGAGGTATTGCCAAGATCAGTCATACCCGCTTGGATCAACCACCAAAGAAAAGAAGGCAATCAGAAGAGTATCCCAGAGGTATACAATCCTAGGAGGAGTGCTTTATAAGAGGAGCTTAAGTATAATCTTACTCAGGTGTCTTGATGAAGAAGAAGTCGAGTTGGTGCTGAAGGAAGCACATTCTGGAGTTTGTGGTGGTCATCTGAATGCCCAAGCCCTTGCTAAGAAAATCATCCACAAGGGTATTATTGGCCAACTCTAGAAGAAGATTGCTCCATCTTTGTCCGGCATTGTCATTCATGTCAACTCCATGCCGACAAAATTCACTCTCCCGCATCTTCCCTTCATCCAATTCATGCCCCATGGCCTTTCTCCATGTGAGCTTTTGATATCATTGGCCCCTTGAGTGACCTCAACTCTGAAATGTGCTCAAAATCATTCATTCTAACGGCAACAGAGTACTTCACAAAGTGGGCTAAAGCGGAAGCATTCGTGGAGATTAAAGCGTCAACAGTCTGCTCCTTCATCAAGCGCAACATCCTGGCAAGGTTCGGGATCCCCAGCAACATCGTCACCGATAATGGACCACAATTTCTCTCTCAAGATCTGTGTGATCTTTGCAACATGTATCGCATTTCATTGCATCATTCATCACCATACTATCCTCAAGGCAATGTTCAAGCAGAAGCCACCAACAAAACCTTAATCAAGATCATAAAGAAATCTTGTAAGTCTAGCAAATTTGCCGACTGGCCTGATAAGCTTGTAGATGCTCTATGGGCTTATCGTACTTCTGTAAGGACTCCCACTGGACAAACCCCGTATGCTTTAGCATATGGGATGGAAGCAGTGGTCCCCTACGAAGTATTACTTCCGTCTCTCCGAGTTCAGCTCAACATGGATATTCCTGTTGATGAGAGACGAGAATCTCTCTTTGCGCAACTTGAACTCTTGAATGAAAGAAGGCTAGCCGCCGCCGAGCATGCCCGAACTTATCAGAATAGACTTAAAATGTTTTATCAAAAGAGGGTGGTTGAGAAAAAGTTTGAAATCGGTGAGATGGTAGTCAAAAGCATATTCATTAAGCTGGGGGGTCCCCGCTCCAAGTTGCAACCTAACTGGGAAGGGCCTTTTGTAATCACTAAAAAGTATCCAGGCAATGCATATGAATTGACTAATGCAGATGGACAAAAATTGAATCATCTTTGGAATAGAGTTTACCTCAAAAAGTACTTTCCATAAAAATGGAGAAACCACTGGTATAATCTCAAGTCATCGATCCTAGGTTGTTCGTGAGAAGTCAAGGGTAGGTACCATCCTACACACACAACACTTCCCGATCCTAGAATCCAGACAACTTGACACTTGCGAAAGGCAAGGCGTAAATCTATAAATGGAAGGAGTACCCTTACCCTATTCTCTTCTGCTCGGTCCAAGATAGGGAGAGAAGATTAGAGAGGGGTAGTATCGAAAACACTCGCCACCCTAGTAGGAGGCTATCTTAGAGGGTGCAAAAGGGTGCCAAAAGATGGGCAATGAACCCCTCAGGTTAGAAAAATAAAAAATGATCAACCTATCTGGATGAGTACCCAAAATGATAGTTAAGGCAAAAGGCATTAAAAGATGGGCAATGTCCCCACGGGTCAAAAACCTGTCTAAATATGTGCCACATAGAAAAGAGCAAAAAAATAGGAAAGACCCAAAGAGGCCGAACCCCAATGGGTATTTTGAGTGAAAGTAGAGAAATCCCTCTCAACATCTTCAAACCCTATCAAGGACTTCCTCTATACTCTTCCTCCTTAAGCCCCTTAGGTAGGGTAAACCGACCAAATCCAGGTGGAATGCAAGCCGATCAAAGGAAGAAAGTTAGAAGGATTCTAGGTAGGGAACTTTATTTTGCATGTGGCATCTACCACTTGAATCTTGACAAACCCCAAAGACCGATGAACTGTCTCAAATACCAGTATTTTCCCCACAAAAAGGTGAATATTTAAAAAATCCAAAAAAATGAATATTTCAAAAAACCCAAAAAAATAAATATTTCAAAAACCCAAAAAAATGCATATTTCAAAAATCCAAAAAAATGAATATTTTAAAAACAAAAAAATGCATATTTCAAAAATCCAAAAAATGATTGAATATTTCAAAAATCCAAAAAATTTGAATATTTCAAAAAGCCAAAAAAAATATTATTGAATATTTCACAAATCCAAAACAATGAATATTTTAAAAATCTAAAAAAATCGAATTGTTTTGAAAATCCAAAAAAATGATTATGTTCAAGAAAATCCAAAAAAAAATTCTCAGTCATGATCATTGCCTTAGTTGCATCCATTTTTTGACTGTCTTGCATAGTTCCATTCCTGCATTGCAAATCCATTTTTGCTTTAATTACCTTGTTAAGAAGGCTCTTCCCTTTGACCTAAGTCAAAGTTGACCGTAATTGGCAAAGGGATAAGTCATGGTGAAGATCTAATCTTCTTTTATCAAGTGTTTCAGGCATTTCAATGTTGGAGAGGAGAGGATTCACACCACGGCAGGTAAGTTCTCTCAACCCTTACCCCCATTTCATTTCAATCATTTGTTTTATTCTACCTTGTTAAGAAGGCTCCTCCCTGTGACTCAAAATCAAGGCAAACGATAAACAGGCAAAGGGATGAGTCATGATAAAAATTTAATCATCTTTGTTAAGTGTTTTCAGGAGCTGAAGAAGCAAAAGAGAAGGGCCATCAGGCAACCTTTTAAGTCCTAACAGGTGAATTGGTGAGATCAGTGTTCTCTAAGGAACGTCATGCCAACCCTGTGGCGAAATGAGAGGAAGCGCCACCCAACTGAACATGATCGTGGTGTTGTATTCCGTCAGAAGGCAAGATAGGGATGGACCAGAGATGCTGATGAATCAGGCGGACGATGCAAGTTGATAGACCACGCCTGAAGATTTCATCCACATTCTCATCAATCTCACATCATCACCATCACTCCATTTTGCACTTCACATCACTCTTACCATTTGTCATTTAGTTATGTTAGGTTCATTTAATATGTATTATATGCATCAAGGTTGAAGACCTTGAGCGTGAAGATGACTGGGCCCGAGATCTCCTTCAACAAAATCTACGACGGATTGGTCATTTCTTCACACTCACGGATAAACCAAAATTTAACATTGGAGGGACGATGGTTCCTAATCGGGTGTCTTGACCTCCAATAGACAATCTATACCTTCAACTATTTTCTACATAATTTTCTATATTTTCACATCCATCTTCTTTTTTATTCTTCATCATTACCAATGCTATCCCACCATGTTTTACTCTTTCTTTTATTCCACCATGTTTTATTCTTTCCTTTCTTTTATCCCACCATGTCTTTTATTTTATCCCACCGTGTCATGTTTGTCATGCCATTGTTTCTTCTGTCCCTTCATTCTATGTTAGTCCCACCATTATCTTTCAATCCCACTATGGCTTAAGTCTATTTTGTCGTTTTCCGAATACTCGATTTTCTGCCAGAGCATGATTCATAGTTTTCACGATACCCGAGCAATTTTGTTATGCTTAAACAAACTCTTTTAGAATTTGAGATTATTCCACTCAGAATTAAACTGAGGATTTTGGTGAAACTTGAATGAACTTAAGATTCTAAATATGATGGATTGGTATTCTTTTCATTTTAAAATCAATTTCTCTTTTAAACTTTAGCCCATCATAGTACAAGAACACCGCAAAGTTCGGGTTGCTGGCTGATGATGAACCTATAAATTCGAGGACTCCTCACCGCGCTGAGGGTTGGCTACATCCTTTATCCTTTATCCTTTATCCTTTATTTTTCATCTCTCGTGCCAATGGCATGTCTTTTACCAGTCAATTATGTGAGGGTTTGATAGAACATGAAAGTGATCTAGGATACTTAGAGAGATTCATTTTGCTGGATCAGGTAGATAAGAGTGTCTATATCTACACCTTGATGCCACCTTACCTTTACAGTCCATCATCATTCCATTCTGCTACATTCATCTACGCACACTTGCATTCTATTATAGTTCACTCTGAATCACTCCGCTTTATTACATGCCACTCCCTTACAAAGCCGACATCAAGGTGAGGCAAGCTGTAGACACGCCAAATTTGCCTAATTCAGAGCATAAAACTCATGTTTTATAGAGTAACATATGTGATTGACCTTAGAATGATGCCGGGTCTTTTAAAGTTCATTTGGAGCTTCGTCGAATAAAATCGGATGTTTTCTGAAGTTTTCCGCAAAAAGCCATTAAATTGTGTAAACATGGAAATCGGCTGAATTACCAATGCCTAATGATCATGCATTGAAGGTTATGGTCAGATTCACACTCCGGACGAGTTTTGTTGCATATCGTGTCTTTCCGGTTGGCCATCAGAGTCATTTTGACTAGTATCGGATCTTCTGTTCACTGTCCTAACTTTCGGACAAAATTATGAAATTTTTGAGGGTTTGATGGCTGATAAAATGCTATATAGAGCTTCTTCGGCCTGTTATATTTCCAACACAACAAACGGCGTCGAATTCCAAGTTTGGGAGTGTTCGCAATTGCTTCCGGAAGAAGGACGCGCAAAACAGTCCCATGCGCCCAAGTCCCTGGTCACATGCGCCTAGGACCCAGGGCACGTGCCCATGCGCCCTAGCCTTGAGGCACGTGACCTTGTTCCCTGACTTGAGGGCACATGCACCCTACCCTTGAGGCACGAGGGAACCAATTTTTCACCGGGACTCTACCGCTGAACGGATCGAACCGGATAAGACCAAAAATTTATGAAGGATAGCATGCGCCCTCACTAGGAGGCACATGCGCCCCTCAGTGGGGCGCATGCACCCTGCACCAGGGTGTCGACTCTGAAAATTCGACGGGGTCCTCTCCTTTTCAGGGAAGTCCGTGAACACAGATCGTCACCTCAAGAAGGGATGAGAAAAGAAAGGAATAAAGCTCGGAAAGCAACTCTCACCTCGATCCCACACTCACATTGATCCCCGAACTTTCATCCCTTGGCGTCGCTCGATCACCAAAGAGACGGTTCGGGTCATGTGGGAGGAGGGTGAGAAGAAATAAACGTGGTCGCCAGGAACCGTGGGTGTCGACTCCAGAAACGGGTTCCGCATCGGCACCTCAAGATAAGAAGGAAAGATGGAATTGGGGAAAAAAGGGGAGTGAATCGAAAAACACTCGGAAAGCTATAAAAGATCCTCACCTCGGTCCCACACTCACATTGATCCCCGAACTTTCATCTCACGGCGTCGCTCGAGCACCGGAGATGGTTCGGGTCATGTGGGAGGAGAGTGAGGAGGAGATGAAATTAAAGCATGAAAAATGTGGTCACCAGGAGCCGCGGGCTCCGCTTTATAGAATGAAAATAGAAAGAAAGTTGAATTTGACTGTGTACCTTAGCGTGGGAGAAAGTGTGTGCGGGTTCAACCTTCTTCTTCTTCGGCCGGCCGATGAAGAAGAGTCCAACCAATGCTAGCTTGATGTATTTGTGCAACTAGAAAACAATAAGACAAGAAAACAAGTGAAGAAGGATTAGAACTGAGTGAAGTGTAGTAACTTGTAAAAACAATAACATAAAATGGCAATTGAAAACAAACTCACCGGATTCGGGGTTAGCCCTAACCCCTTGTTTTGGTTTTTTATGAGGTGTGCAATGATACAAACTGAATAAAAATAATTATTTAATATGAACTAAATGAAGAGTTATCAAAGAGAATATGAATGATTAAAGGTAACACAACCCAGGCAAAGTGGCAACCGGGTTGGACAGATTCAATGTAAACTACGCAGCTCTGATGCGGAGACCATAACAAACAGCACCAATGTCAGAATAAAGTTATTTTTGTTTCAAAATAAAGATAACTCACCAAGGTTGGTTTTATATGAAGACAAGTTTTCTTTAATCTTATGATAGGTAATCTGAATTTACCTGATAAGCTGGATCTTGGACAGTGAAGTTCTGGAAACTCCCAGCACAATGTCAATGTAGGACATGATATGGGCACCACAGATATCCAAATTGAATGATTCTTGTTGGAGATAATATATAACTCACCGGGGAACAATTTCTATGAAGGATGTATAGGCTGAATCCACCATTAAATGTACTGAAATTGACTGATAAGATGATGACTTAGAAGAGAAGACTTCGAATCAGTCTGTGCAGCGCCGGTGTTGAAGCCATAACAAGCAGAGGAAATGTCAGAATTGATCTCTGTTTGTTGGATAAGAAATATATCTTGATGAAACACACTTATTATGAAGAAATTCAGGCAATAAAATGACTATAAATATCTGTAGAAGCCGATGATCATCAGTGCAGCACGTTGGAGCATAGACCGGCTTCTTCTTCACTTTGGGATGATCTCCGGGCACCGGGACGAAGATAGAACTATTTGGGGAGATTGGGAAGAGCCTAGGGTGGCTGGAGGACGAAGAGAGAAGTGCTTGAGGATGGGGATGCCCCCCTTTGGTCGTTCATATGAGTCTCCCTTTATAGGGGATGAGAACCAGGTCAAAAAATAGCAAGTTTTGATACATCCGACCATAGGTTGGATTTCCTTCAATTAATGTTGCTGATTTTCATCCTGAGGTATCTAGAAACTTACCTAAATGATTTAGAGAGATTGAAAACCGTGGATAACCTTCTCCATGCTCAAAATATGCCTCCACTTGAAGAGGAAACAAATCTAGTCTAAAAATGGAAGTCTTGATATACAAGACAACAAGTTGGATTGCCATCATTAGATGATGCTATTTTCGACCATGAAGCTTGCAGATACTATAAAAAGTGATATGGAGGAGGAAAAAGGAAGGTAAGGTCGTGAATTGGTCAGATATGTGCCCAATGGGCTGGGCTTGCATGCAATTGGGCTTGATCGGTGCTGCGCGCGGACAGAACTGCGAATCTGACTTCCAAAGGGCACTGCGGACAAATGGGAGATCAGAATTGAATGCCGTTTGTTGCATTGAAAAGAGGACTCAGAGGGGAAGATTATTTATGTTGAGGACTTCTTCATTGTATGTACACATAATCCTGTGAAAAATTTTCAAGTAGATGATATGCTGGGAAAAGCATAATCTGGCACACCACCAAGAGTCTCTTGTTCGGCAAACACGGATTTGATTAGAAATTAGCAAATCATCGTCATATTTCCAATAAGCACCTAAGATCATCCAAAAGGGTGGTTCATCATGATTTTGATGGTCTAAAAGAGATGTTGCCAATGGAATAATGGTTTAAGCTCTAAATAAGGCCAAATTTGCGTGTCTACAGCTTGCCTCGCCTTGATGTCGGCTTTGCAAGGGAATGGCATGTAGCGTAGCGGAGTGAAATGTAGAGGAATGTAGAGAAGCTAAATGAGTTGTAATGGAATGCAGCGGAGCGAAATAGAGATGGACTGAAAAGGTGGCATCAAGGTGTAGATATAGACACGCTCAATGACCAAATTCGGCAAAGAGAATCTCTTCATGTCTCCTGGTTAACTACCATGTTTCATCAAGTCTTCCTATGTTCGATTGGTATGAGATGTGCCATTGGCACGAGAGAAGAATAGCCAACCCCCAACATGGTGGGGAGTCCCCGAAACATGGGTTCGTAGGTTCATCATCAGCCGGTAACCCGATCTTTGCGGTGTTCCTGTACTGTGATGGGCTAAAATTTAAAAAGAGATTTGTTTTGAAAAAGTAAAAGAATACCAATCGAGCACATTCAGGCTCTCAGATTCATTTAAGTCTTCCAAGAGACAAGATTCAATTCGGAATGGAATGACTTCAGATTCCGAAAGGCAAATGTTTAAGCATAGACCGTGAAGATATTGACGGTGCAAGTTCTGACCAAATAGAAGGCCCTTGGCGGGATGAATTGGCTGCCATGGTGGGATGAATAGCAAAGAAGTTGCAATGGCCATAGCGGTGAAAAGATTTCAAGAGACAAAGTGGTTACCGAACACGGTGGGATTAATAGACACGGTGGGATATTAGAGAGGTTGGTGGGACTAGAGATCATGGTGGGATTAGAAAACACAGTGGGATTAGAAAGCATGATGGGATTCAGAATGATCAGAATTAGGATAAAAGATTTAGAGACTAAGGTGAGAAGGCGAAGATTTTGAAAGAATGTATGCAATGATCATGAAATATGCAATGCAACTAATACTATATGATGCATGCTGGGCTCAAGAAAACAAAAAAAAACTTTTCTACAATTAGTTGAAGATATAGATTGTCTATGAGGTCAGGATACCCATTTGGGAACCATCGTCCCTCACTGCACAATTTTGGCTTATCCGTGAGCACAAAGAATGACCTAACCGTCGTGGATTTTGATGAAGGGGATCTCGGGCCTGGTCTTCTTTGCATTCACGGTCTTCAACATCAATGCATAAAATAAATAGTAATGCACCTAATATATGCTAAGAAAGGAAATGATAACGGTGAGTTTGCGGTGTGATGACATGCATTCTCATAAAAGAGTTCATGTGTCCTAATGAGGACACAGAGCAAAAACTTCTCGGCAAAGTTGACGTCGAGGTAATGATGACACCTCCTCCTGAGAATCCTTAGGGGAGGGAAGTGGTGAGCATCGCCTGCAAAAGGTTTCTCGGCAAAATTAAGGCCGAGGTTATGGTGACACCTCCTCCTAAGAATCATCAGGGGAGGGAAGTGGCGAGCATCGCCTTGTTGTGAAGTTCTCCTCATTTGTTCTTCGTGCCTGAAACACTAAAAAAAGGAGATTAGAATGCCAATATGGCTAATCCCCCTTGCAAGTTGCAGTATGCCTTGACCTTTGTCAAGGGGTGTAAAGGTTTTCTTGTGCCTGAAACACTTAGAAGGAAGAGATTAGAACAACAATGAGGCTTATCCCCCTTGCAAGTTGCAGTATGCCTTAACCTTTGTCAAGAGGTATAGCCTTCTTAGGAGTGTAAAAATCAAGTAGCAAATATGCAATGAAGAATTTGAAACATGAGAGATTGAAAGTAAACATGAATGTAAAGACGAAAATTCAAACCAAGCATGATGATAAAATATTTTAAAAAGTTTGAAAATTTTTGTTGAATTTGAAAAAGAAGTTTTCTTTTTTGTTGAAAAGATTCAATTTTTTTGGGATTTTTGAAAATGCTATTTTTTTGAGTTTTTGAAAATATTAATTTTTTTTGGAGTTTTTGAAGATATTCAACTTTTTTTGTAGTTTTTTTTTTGAAAAAATTTTTTTGGGGAGAGAAAATTCAGTATTGACACAAGTTCTCATCACTTGATTGTTTTTCTAGGTTCGTTGGTAGACATCATATGCAAAATGGGGTTCCTTACCCAAAATCTTTCCGACCTTCAACCTTTGATCGGCCAGTGTTTAGCTTTGATTTGGTTGGTTCACCCACACCTTGGGGGTAAGAATGAAGAATTGAGGGAAAGTCCTTGATAGGCTTTGGAGATGTCGAGAGGGATTTCTCTACTCACACTCAATTGCCCGTTGGGGTTCGGCCTCTTCGGGTCTTTTCTTCTTTATCGACAAACCTATTTTTGTGGCACACATTCGGGCAGGTCCTTTGACCTGTGGGGTCATTGCCCATCTTTTGGTGCCTTTTTCCATTTTCTACATTTTTGGGTACTCATTGATACAGGCCCATATTTGTTTAAACCTGTGGGGTTCATTGCCCATCTTTTGGCACCCTTTTTTTTATTTGAGAAGTTGGACCTTCTGAGACGGCCTCCTACTAGGGTGGCGGATGCTTTCGATACTCTCCCCCTCTAATCCCCTTCACCTATCTTGGACCAAACAGAAGAGAGTAGGGTGAGGGTTTTCCTTCCACCTCTGAGCCTTGCCTAGCTTCTCTCGGGTGTCAAGTCATCCGGATTCTGAGATCAGGACGTGTTGTGTGTGTAGAATGGTATCTACCCTCGACTCCTAGACAACAACCTAGAACATGTGGACTTAAGTCATACTAGTAATTCTCTCCATTTTTTTGAGGTAGATTACATTCCATAGGTGAATCAATTGAAAATATGCCTTACAATGTAAAGAATTTGTTTAATAAGAACAAGGTAGCTACAAATATCGTCAGTCATGAATTTCTCTCAATTAAAATTGTCATGTGAAATTCAAAATCATTTTTTTAAAAATATTGCTTTGCAGATGACATAATGATGATGAATGCAATTTCATGTAATACCTGAGAGAAGAAGAAGTTCATTGCTGATGACGGCTTTGCTTGTGCTTGCCTTGCCTGCCATGCCTTGCCTTGCCTTGCCTGCCATGCCTTGCCTTGACTTGCCCAACTACTTCCACTTTTGATATGCTTTATATCGCATTGGATTGAAGATTCATAGTCATAGGATGAAGTGAAAATGTGGGGGATCTAATTTAGCATGGAGGAGTCAAAATTAATGATGTAAAAGGCAAAGATTGTGGTATCACCCAGGAAATTTCTCTACCTTGATTTTTTTGAAAAAAAATTTTTGAAAAGGAAAGAGAATGCAAAAAGGAAAAGAAACATGTTTGAAAACAAAAGTGTGCTAAAGTGGGCTCTTGGGCCGAAGAGTTGATAGTGGGCTTGAAAGCCCGTGAAGGGTTGGAATCAGGGGGCACGTGGGCCTAAGAGTTGAATGCGGGCCAGAGGGCCCAGTTGATGTTGATGGGCATGAGGGCCCAATTGGATGTGATGGGCTCGAAGGCCCGATTGAAGGTTGAGCCCGAGGGACCCAATGAAAAGAGCAGGCACACCAGCCCAATTTAGATGGTTGGGAGCAAGATTGTGATTTGTGATGGGCTCGCTGGCGCCATTGAAGAGTATGGGTGCGCAAACCCGAATTCGAAGAAGTGGGGGCACGGGGGCCCGATTTTGAAGAAGTATGGGCACACGGGCCCGATGGTGAAGACATGGGGGCATATAGGCCCGAGGTTGAAGGAGTGTGGGCATGTGTGCCCGAGGTTGATGGAAGGTGGGCACGTGGGCCCGATTTAGGAGGAATTTGGGCACATTGGCCCGATTGTAGAAAAACATGGGCATGTGAGCCCGATTGAGGTGAATTGCGGGCACGTGGGCCCGATTTCAAAAAATTAAGGGCACATGGGCCCGATTGGGGAGAATTATGGGCACGTGGGCCCGATGGACGGAAAGGGATATGTAGGCCCAATTGGGGAAAAGGGGCATATGGGCCCAGTGGAAGGAAAGGGGCATGCAAGCCCAATTGATTAAAAGGGGCACGTGGGCCCGGTTGAAGAAAAGGGGCATAAGAGCCCGGTTGTTTAAAAGGGGCGCATGGGCCTAGTTGGATAAAGGGGGCACGTGGGCCCGGATGATGGAAAGGGGCACATGGGCCCAGTTGATGAAAAGGGGCATAAGAGCCTGAGAAAGGGGCATAAGGGCCCAGTTGAGTGGGATAAAGTGTGGGCCATGGCCCTAAGATTGACAGATTTTGGACCCATGGGCCTGATTGATGGTTGTAAGAAGGATAAAGAAAGGGCAGTGGCCCTAAGATTGAGGAATTATGGGCCCATGGGCCCAATCGTTGATTTAGAGGAGAATAAAGAAAGGGTCGTGGCCCTAAAATTGATTGATCGTGGGCCCATAGGCCGAATTGTTGCTTAAGAGAAGAATGGGGTAAGGGTCGTGGCCCTAAGATTGATGCTAAAGGATTTACCTTCCTAGTTGGAGGAGGTCCCAGTATCCCCTTGCTAAGGTCTACATCCTTCAGGAGGCTTGTCGATTCATTCCCTATTTTATGGACCAATTCGGTCTCCTTACTTCCCAGTTCAGGGGTCAATTCAATCTGTCCATCTTCATTGATCAATTCTAATGATGGTAACAGTTGATCAATGCCTGACAAATCCTTGCCTAGTCCATCATTGGATTGACAATCAACTAAGTTTATGATTCCTTCGTCTAAGCTCCCTATAGTAGGCTTCTCCTCAGGATGTTCTATAGAAAAGGGCATGCCTAGTCTAGGGGATTCCAAAAAGGTAGAAGGGTTTGGTTCAACCTCCCCTACTAGCTGACTTTGATCTTGATGAGAAGCTGATTCTTCTGCCATGGCAGGAGCACAAATGGTTGGAGTTATTAATTCCTCTGCAAGGGCAGGAGCTTGAAGGGTCGAAGTGTCTGAATCTTCTACTACAGCAGGAGCAAGAATAGTAGGAGTGATTGGTTCCTTTGTTGGGGCAAGAGTAATAGAAGAAATGATTGGTTGTTGTGCAACCAACTGAGGAGGATCCCTATGTGGTGGGATTGGTTTAGAAGCCGGGGTTTGCTCGATCGGCTTAGGATGAATGATTGGCCGAGGGACCATTGGTGAAGTGGGTTGAGGGGCCAAGGCTTGCGTGGCTAGCCGAGGGGTTGTTGTTGAAATAGGCTGAGAAGCCAATGGTCGGATGATTGGCCGATGGACCTTAAGAAATGTTGGTGGAGTTGAAGGTTGGGGAGCCGGTTGAAGTAATGGAGTATTCGCACAAGCAACAAGAGGAGCTTTATTAAGCATGGTTGGTTGTGCCATTGACATGGGTTGCATGACCACTGAGGTTGGGGCATCGGTGGCCTAATCAACTGGCGTCGAGGAGTTGGCCGAAGATGATGATCTAGATGGGGTTGGGGAGGGCTCCTAGGTTGGTGCATAGTATCAATGTTCTTCTCAGCCATGGGCCTCAATTCATCATGATATTGTATTAATTCCATGTCTCTTTTTGCTTCCCCAATTATTGAATAGCCTGGCCCATATCGTTTCAAGAATTTGGCCTTGACAATTTCGAAATCCCATATCTCTACTTCGTTCAATGAAAAAAACCAATCTAGTGCTGCACCCTCTAAAGATCTTCTAAAAAGAAAGGCAAGAGTCTTTCTATCATTATGCCATCGAGGTGATTTGCTCAGGAAATCATTGACATGGGTGAAGGGATCACCTGAGCCATTGTAGTGATGGTAGGTTGGCATTTGTGATTGGGGGATGTAGATAGTATAGAGGGGGAATTCGATGGTTTCTTTATCCTTGGCAACAAGTGGGGAGGAATTCACCAGGGGGTGTGCATGTGGCACCTGGATGGGAGGGAGGTGGGTTGGTGTGCGAGCTGAAGAATGACCCACAATGGGGTGAGTAGGTGAAGTAACATGGCAGGGCTGCCCTGGTGGGGTTATGACAAGAGGTCGAACTGTCGATTGGGGAGGCAAAGCAGCTCGGTTAACTTTGGCTGCACCATGATTAATAGGCATTTTGCCCTTGACTACAGATTTTATGAATGACAAGGTATTGGGATCAAGATGAAAAGATAGATCCTTAAGAGCCTGTTCTATACTAAATGAAGAGGACTGATGGGCATCCCCTTGCACTTCAGGTTCCATAGCAGCATTGGCATGGCTTTCGGGTTGTTGTTGGAGCTTGTAGAGACCTTCCCCGTACTCTTGTTGCTTGTAGTAGTCCGACCTCCCAACATGGCTTTCGGACTTTAGCATCATGGGCATCATGTCAATCTTTCTAGAAAGATGGTTAGAAAAGAGAGCAATCAAAGCACACAATTGAAGATTTTTTTT
This sequence comes from Cryptocoryne crispatula var. balansae, assembly GCA_036172225.1. NCBI lineage: Eukaryota > Viridiplantae > Streptophyta > Magnoliopsida > Alismatales > Araceae > Cryptocoryne > Cryptocoryne crispatula. The sequence continues at coordinate 23,145,533 of CM069924.1, forward strand.
TATGTTTTGTTTTCTTTGATTTTGTTTTGTTTCAATTTGGTTGTTTGGAAAACAAGTTGAACACAAAATTAAAGAGTTTTTTTTTGTTTTTTAAGTGTTTTGCAAGAAGAAAATTTTTTTGGTTGTTTTCAATTGTTGTAAGCAAGAAAGTTATGCAAACAAGGTTTTAAAATGACTACTCGACAATTTTTGGGTTGAAACCTTAGATTAGATTGATTGTTAGAAATTGTTTACTCAAATGGGTATGGTTCCTATTCCTTCAATCTTCAAGACCTAAGGTTATCACTCAATCACCACGAGTAGGTACTTGGGTTCTTTGGGTTTTGGGAAAGGATACAACCGGCCCAATCGTGCGGAGAGGAAAACTCCACGGATGGGGACTTATGGAGGTCTTGATGGAAACCACCAAATTAACTAGGAAGGAATATCCCAGAAGAGAGGTAAGAATCCACCAAGAAGGTGTTTGGAGGGTGAGGGTGTGTTGAGAGAGAGAGCCCCCGCCTCGAATGCCCTACGGATCGGAGCAAGTCCGGTACCCGATGCAAAAAGCTAATGCAAAAGTAAAAATGGAGGGTAAGAGGAGAAGAAGCAATCAATGTGCAAAAACATGAAATGAAATGAAGTAAATAGAGCATGCGATAAGCAAACAAGACAAGCAATCATGCAACAAAACAAACAATCTAGTGACTAGAATTGAATTAGAATGAAACTAGTTGCATAAACAAATCAAGCTAGCACGGTTAAAGACATTGGTTGTCCCACCGTGGTCGCCAAAAAGCTGTCGACTCCAGAAACGGGTTCCGGATTGGCACCTCAAGATAAGAAGGAAAGATGGAATTGGGGAAAAAAGGGGAGTGAATCGAAAAACACTCGGAAAGCTGTAAAAGATCCTCACCTCGGTCCCACACTCACATTGATCCCCGAACTTTCATCTCACGGCGTCGCTCGAGCACCGGAGATGGTTCGGGTCATGTGGGAGGAGAGTGAGGAGGAGATGAAATTAAAGCATGAAAAATGTGGTCGCCAGGAGCCGCGGGCTCCGCTTTATAGAATGAAAATAGAAAGAAAGTTGAATTTGACCGTGTACCTTAGCGTGGGAGAAAGTGTGTGCGGGTTCAACCTTCTTCTTCTTCGGCCGGCCGATGAAGAAGAGTCCAACCAATGCTAGCTTGATGTATTTGTGCAACTAGAAAACAATAAGACAAGAAAACAAGTGAAGAAGGATTAGAACTGAGTGAAGTGTAGTAACTTGTAAAAACAATAACATAAAATGGCAATTGAAAACAAACTCACCGGATTCGGGGTTAGCCCTAACCCCTTGTTTTGGTTTTTTATGAGGTGTGCAATGATGCAAACTGAATAAAAATAATTATTTAATATGAACTAAATGAAGAGTTATCAAAGAGAATATGAATGATTAAAGGTAACACAACCCAGGCAAAGTGGCAACCGGGTTGGACAGATTCAATGTAAACTACGCAGCTCTGATGCGGAGACCATAACAAACAGCACCAATGTCAGAATAAAGTTATTTTTGTTTCAAAATAAAGATAACTCACCAAGGTTGGTTTTATATGAAGACAAGTTTTCTTTAATCTTATGATAGGTAATCTGAATTTACCTGATAAGCTGGATCTTGGACAGTGAAGTTCTGGAAACTCCCAGCACAATGTCAATGTAGGACATGATATGGGCACCACAGATATCCAAATTGAATGATTCTTGTTGGAGATAATATATAACTCACCGGGGAACAATTTCTATGAAGGATGTATAGGCTGAATCCACCATTAAATGTACTGAAATTGACTGATAAGATGATGACTTAGAAGAGAAGACTTCGGATCAGTCTGTGCAGCGCCGGTGTTGAAGCCATAACAAGCAGAGGAAATGTCAGAATTGATCTCTGTTTGTTGGAGAAGAAATATATCTTGATGAACCACACTTCTTATGAATAAATTCAGGCCATAAAATGACTATAAATATCTGTAGAAGCCGATGATCAGCAGTGCAGCACGTTGGAGCATAGACCGGCTTCTTCTTCACTTTGGGATGATCTCCGGGCACCGGGACGAAGATAGAACTATTTGGGGAGATTGGGAAGAGCCTAGGGTGGCTGGAGGACGAAGAGATAAGTGCTGGAGGATGGGGATGCCCCCCTTTGGTCGTTCATATGAGTCTCCCTTTATAGGGGATGAGAACCAGGTCAAAAAATAGCAAGTTTTGATACATCCGACCATAGGTTGGATTTCCTTCAATTAATGTTGCTGATTTTCATCCTGAGGTATCTAGAAACATACCTAAATGATTGAGAGAGATTGAAAACCGTGGATCACCTTCTCCATGCTCAAAATATGCCTCCACTTGAAGAGGAAACAAATCTAGTCTAAAAATGGCAAGTCTTGATATACAAGACAAAAAGTTGGATTGCCATCATTAGATGATGTTAATTTCGACCATGAAGCTTCCAGATACTATAAAAAGTGATATGGAGGAGGAAAAAGGAAGGTAAGGTCGTGAATTGGTCAGATATGTGCCCAATGGGCTGGGCTTGCATGCAATTGGGCTTGATCGGTGCTGCGCGCGGACAGAACTGCGCATCTGACTTCCAAAGGGCACTGCGGACAAATGAGAGATCAGAATTGAATGCCGTTTGTTGCATTGAAAAGAGGACTCAGAGGGGAAGATTATTGATGTTGAGGACTTCTTCATTGTATGTACACATAATCCTGTGAAAAATTTTCAAGTAGATGATATGCTGGGAAAAGCATAATCTGGCACACCACCAAGAGTCTCTTGTTCGGCAAACACGGATTTGATTAGAAATTAGCAAATCATCCTCATATTTCCAATAAGCACCTAAGCTCATCCAAAAGGGTGGTTCATCATGATTTTGATGGTCTAAAAGAGATGTTGCCAATGGAATAATGGTTTAAGCTCTAAATAAGGCCAAATTTGCGTGTCTACAGTGGGTTCCGATTTATAGAATTAAAATTGACCGTGTGTACCTTAGCGTGAAGAATGTGAGTTAAAGCTTCTCCTTCTTCGGCCGGCCGATGAAGAAGAGTCCTCAACGCGGTGGGTGCTTGATATTCTGTGCAACTAGACAAACAAACAAGTGAAATAGACAATTAGAACTAGACAAAGTGGAGTATATGTAAAGAGAATAACATAAAAACACACAATTGACTAGAAACTGACCGGATCAGGGTTATCTCTAACCCCCTTTTTTATTTTTTTCGGATTAACAGAGTAAAAGTAATGAAAAAAAATGTAAAAAAATGATAGGATGATGGAGAATCACTAAACAAAGAGATAGAAAAAAGAAAAGAAAGATTCTGAGTTGTATAGAGGAAGATATAGCCAAATCTGTTTTGTCGAAAAAGCCGAGTAGCAGTGCAGGATCTGCCAGGTGCGACTTTGCTTATGCGCTCGTCACGATCAGCCCCGACCTCTGAATCAAGTTCCGTCTATTGTAAACTCAAGAAAACTTGGAGAGGAAGAACTTTGATGAAGAGAGCTCAGGCAGCAGACGTCCACACACTGCTGTAGAGGCCGAGGAAGAGAGATATGGCTGATCACCTGCAGAATAGCCTTCCTCTCTCTTGAACCAACTTTTCTCTCTCTAAAAACTCGAAATTCTCTCTCTAAAAATCATAAAATCGATGCAGGAGGGTGATAGGACGTCTTGAGATGCCTGGGGAGTCGTCCTCCTCTCTCTGGAACGACCAGAATCAGAGTCCTTTTATAGAAGAACAGGCGGTCTAATCGAAGCTAAAAAATAGGGATAAATGCGCCCTGGCCCTGGGCGCATGCGCCCTGGTGCCAGGCGCATGCGCCCCACTGAGGGGCGCATGTGCCCCCCAGTGAGGGCGCATCTTATCTTCTCCGAAGATAAAGGTCTTATCTCTTCCGTCTGTTCAGCGGCAGAGTCCGGGTGAAAGACTGACTCAAGGGTGGGGCGCATGTGCCCTCAAGTGATGGCACAAGGCCACGTGCCTCACTGGTAGGGCGCATGGCCAGGTGCCCTGGGTCCCAAGCGCATGTGCCCTGGAACCCGGGCGCATGGGACTGGTTTCGCGCGTCCTTCTTCCAGAAGCCATTGCGAACACTCCCGAACTCGGAATTCGACGCCGTTTGTTGCGTTGGAAAGATAACAGGCCGAAGAAGCTTTATATAGCATCAGATCAACCATCACACCCTCCAAAACTTCAGAATTTTATCCGGAAGTTAGGGCAGTGAACAGAAGGTCCGATATAGGTCAAAATGACTTCGACGGCAAACCGGAAAGGCACGGAATGCAACAAAACTTGTCCGGAGTGTGCATATGACCATAACCTTCAATGTATGATCATTAGGCATTGGTCATTCAGCCAATTTCCGTGTTTACACGATTTACGTGTGGCTTTCGCTCGGAAATTACGTCTTTCTGCGGAAAACGTCGGAGAACATCCGATTTCATTCGGCGAAGCTCCAAATCAACTTAAAAGGACCCGGCATCATCATATGATCAATCATGCATGTTACCCTATAAAACATGAGTTTTATGCTCTGAATTAGGCGAATTTGGCGTGTCTACAGCTTCCCTCGCCTTGATGTCGGCTTTGTAAGGGAGTGGCATGTAATGAAGCGGAGTGATTCGGAGTGAACTGTAATGGAATGCAAGTGAACGTAGATGAATGTAGAGGAATGGAATGGTGATGGACTGAAAAGGTGGCATCAAGGTGTAGATATAGACATGCTTATCTACCCGATCCAGCAAAATGAATCTCTCTGAGTATTCCAGATCGCTTTCATGTTCTATCAAAACCTCATATAATTGACTGGTAAAAGACATGCCCTTGGCACGAGAGATGAAAAAGGTAAATGATAAAGGATAAAAGGATGTAGCCAACCCTCAGCGTGGTGAGGAGTCCTCGAATTCGTAGGTTCATCATCAGCCAGCAACCCGAACTTTGCGGTGTTCTTGTACTGTGATGGGCTAAAGTTTGTAAAAGAGAAATTGATCTTAAAATGAAAAGAATACCAATCCATCATATTTGGAATCTCAAGTTCATTCAAGTTTCACCAAAATACTCAGTTTAATTCTGAGTGGAAGAACCTCAAGTTCTAAAAGGGTTCGTTTTAAGCAAAACAAAATTGCTCGGGTATCGTGAAAACCATGAATCACGCTCTAGCAGAAAAATTAAGTATTCGGAAAACGACAAGACAGATTTAAGCCATAGTGGGATTGAAAGATAATGGTGGGACTAACATAGTATGATGGTAAAGAAGAAACCATGGCATGACAATTGCCATGACACGGTGGGATAAAAGACACGGTGGTATAAAAGAAATGATAGAATAAAACATGGTGGAACAAAAAAGAAAGGAATAAAACATGAAGGGATAAAAGAAAGAATAAAACATGATGAAAAAGAAAGAGAAAACATAATGAAATAGAATTGGTAATGATGAAGAAAGAAAAGGAGATGGATGTGAACACATAGAAAATCATGTAGAAAATAGTTGAAGATATAGATTGTCTATTGGAGGTCAAGACACCCGATTAGGAACCATCGTCCCTCCAATGTTCAATTTTGGCTTATCCGTGAGTGTGAAGAAATGACCAAGCCGTCGTAGATTTTGTTAAAGGGGACCTCGGGCCCAGTCATCTTCACTCTCAAGGTCTTCAACATTAATGCATATAATATGTATAAAGTGGACCTAGCATAGCTAAGTGACAGATAGTAGAAGTGATGTGAAGTGAAAAAAAAAGAAGTGATGGTAGTGATGTGATGTGAGATTGATGAGAAGCTGAGGATGAAATCTTCAGGTAAGCTGCATCGACCGCCTGGTTCATCAGCATCTCTGGTCCATCGTTGTCTTGCCTTCTGACGGAATACAACACCATAAGGCTGTTCAGCTGGGTGGTGCTTCCTTTTCGCTGCAAGGTTGGCATGACGTTCCTTGGGGAACATTGATCTCACCAATTCACCTGTTAGGACTAAAAAGGTTGCCTGCACATTTCTGGTTAGTACCCAACAGACAGAATTGTCATATGAATCAGATTGTTCATGAAATGATCAATTGAAGGTTTTACTATTTGAACCATCATTTGGATGTCAAAACAAAGTTTCTGATGATAGTTCCTTTAGCAAAAATGTCACTTTTAACATTATAGACAATTTCTGAATTTTTGAGATTTTTCTGAATTTTTTAAATTTTTTGTCCATGTGCCCCCGATCGGGGGCACCTGGCCATGCGCCCTGGGGTGGGGCACCTGGCCATGCGCCCTGGGGTGGGGCACCTGGCCATGTGCCCCCAGATGAGGGCACATGCGCCCTAGGGCCAGAAATTTTTTTTTTTTTTTCATAAAAAATTGTACCTGATTGCCCTTCCCTTTTTGCTTCTTCAGCTCCTGCAAACACTTAATGAAAATGATTAAATTTTTATCATTACTCATCCCTTTGCCTGTATATCGTATGCCTTGATTTTGAATCAAAGGGAGGAGCCTTCTTAACAAGGTGGAATAAAACAAATGACTTAAAATGAAATGGGGGTTGAGGGAACTTACCTGTCATGGTGTGAATCCTCTCCTCTCCTGTATTGAAATGCCTGAAACACTTGACAGAAGGAGATTAGATCTTCATCCGGACTCATCCCTTTGCCTATTATGGTCAACTTTGACTTAGGTCAAAGGTAAGAGCCTTCTTAACAAGGTAATTAAAGTAAAAATGGATATGCAATGCAGAAATGAAAATATGCATGACAATCAAATAAGCATGGATGCAACTAAGGCAATGATCATGACTAAGCAAAAAATTTTTTTTTTTTTGGATTTTCTTGAAAACAATCATTTGGATTTTCAAAAGTATTCAATTTTTTTTAGATTTTTGAAATATGTGTTTTTTTTTTGAAATATTCAATTTTTTTTTATTTTTTTTAAAATATGCATTTTTTGTGGGTTTTTGAAATATGCATTTTTTTGGGTTTTTGAAATATGCATTTTTTTGGACTTTTGAAATATGCATTTTTTTTGGGTTTTTGAAATATGCATTTTTTTGGACTTTTGAAATATGCATTTTTTTGGTTTTTTGAAATATTTATTTTTTTTGAAATTTTGAAATATGCAACTTTTTTATGGAGAAAAAGCTGGTATTTGAGATAATTCATCGGTCTTTGGGGTTCGTCAAGACTCAAGTGGTAGATGCCACGTGCAAAAAATAAAGTTCCCTACCTAGAATCCTTCTAACCTTCTTCCTTTGATCAGCTTGGGTTCCACCTGGATTTGGTCGGTTTACCCTTCCCTAGAGTTTAAGGAGGAAGAGTATAGAGGAAGTCCTTGATAGGGTTTGAAGATGTTGAGAGGGATTTCTCTACTCTCACTCAAATTACCCATTGGGGTTCGGCCTCTTTGGGTTTTTCTTTCTTTTTTTGCCCTTTTCTATGTGGCACATATTTGGACAGGTTTTTGACCCGTGGGGACATTGCCCATCTTTTAGTGCCTTTTGCCTTGACTATCATTCTGGGTACTCATTCGGACAGGTTGATTTTTTTCTAACCTGAGGGGTTCATTGCCCATCTTTTGGCACCCTTTTGTACCCTCTGAGACGGCCTCCTACTAAGGTGGGAGTGTTTTCGATACTACCCCTCTCTAATCTTCTCTCCCTATCTTGGACCGAGTAGGAGAGAATAGGGTAAGGGTACTCCTTCCATTTCTAGATTTCTGCCTTGCCTTTCGCAAGTGTCGGGTTGTCTGGATTCTAGGATCGGGAAGTGTTGTGTGTGTAGGATGGTACCTACCCTTGACTTCTCACGAACAACCTAGGATCGATGACTTGAGATTATACCAGTGGTTTCTCCATTTTTATGGAAAGTACTTTTTGAGGTAAACTCCATTCCAAGGATGATTCAAATTTTCTCCATCTGCATTAGTCAATTCATATGCATTACCTGGATACTTTTCAGTGATTACAAAAGGCCCTTCCCGCTAGGTTGCAACTTGGAGCGGGGACCCCCCGGCTTAACGAATATGCGTTTGACTACCATCTCACCGATTTCGAACTTTCTCTCGACCACCCTCTTTTGATAAAACCTTTTGAGTCTATTCTGATAAGTCCGGGCATGCTCGGCGGCGGCTAGCCTTCTTTCATCCAAGAGTTCAAGCTGTGCAAGGAGAGATTCTCATCTCTCATCAACAGGAATATCCCTGTCGAGCTGAACTCGGAGAGATGGAAGTAATACTTCGTAAGGGACCACTGCTTCCATCCCATATGCCAAAGCATACGGGGTTTGTCCAGTGGGAGTCCTTACAGAAGTACGATAAGCCCATAGAGCATCTACATGCTTATCAGGCCAGTCGGCAAATTTGCTAGACTTACAAGATTTCTTGATGATTTTGATTAAGGTTTTGTTGGTGGCTTCTGCTTGACCATTGCCTTGGGGATAGTATGGTGATGAATGATGCAATGAAATGTAATACCTGTTGCAAAGATCACGCAGATCTTGAGAAAGAAATTGTGGCCCGTTGTCGGTGACAATGTCGCTGGGGATACCGAACCTTGCCAGAATGTTGCGCTTGATGAAGGAGCAACCGTTGACGCTTTAATCTCCACGAATGCTTCCGCTTCAGCCCACTTTGTGAAGTACTCCGTTGCCGTCAGAATGAATGATTTTGAGCGCATTTCGGAGTTGAGGTCACTCAAGGGGCCAATGATATCAAAAGCCCACATGGCGAAAGGCCATGGGGCATGAATTGGATGAAGGGAAGATGCGGGAGAGTGAATCTTGTCGGCATGGAGTTGACATGAATGACAATGCCGGACAAAGATGGAGCAGTCTTCTTCTAGAGTTGGCCAATAATACCCTTGTCGGATGATTTTCTTAGCAAGGGCTTGGGCAATCACATGACCACCACACACTCCAGAATGTGCTTCCTTCAGCACCAACTCAGCTTCTTCTTCATCAAGACACCTAAGTAAGAGTCCACTTAGGCTTCTCTTATAGAGCACTCCTCCTAGGATTGTATACCTTTGGGATACTCTTCTGATTGCCTTCTTTTCCTTGGTTGTTGATCCAGGCGGATTTGACTGATCTTGGCAATACCTCGCAATCTCATCATACCAAGGTCTCTCACCTTCTTCTAATTCTTCTAACTCAATCAAGGAGATTTCTTCTTTATGTTCCAAGTATTCCTTTCTGTTGAATCTCTCCTTAACCTTCAGAAAACGTCCATCCTCAATTGCTGGAATTGTCCTCTTACAAATGTGGATAGTCCGCACTTGCCTGCCTAGCGGGACAGATAGAGATGAAGCTAGTGAAGCTAAGGCATCGGCGAGGATATTCTGAGAGCGGGGGACATGGACAAAGGTGAGTTTGAAGAATAGCTTGATGTAGCAGGTGGTGAGCTCCTGGTAGGGCTTGAGGTTTGGATGAGAAGTTCGGTACTTGGATAGGACCTGGCGTAGGATTAATTGACTATCACCTATCACCCTCAGTTCGGTGGCACCATGGAAATGAGCGGCCTCCAGCCCGGTCAGCAAGGCTTCATACTCGCCTATGTTGTTGGTTGCTGAAAAGTTAAGCTGAAAAGCCTGTGGAATGGTGACACCTTCAGGTGACAGAAGGACAATACCTATCCCTCTACCATGAGAGTTCAGAGCCCCGTCAAAATATAATGTCCAAAGATTGGAAGATCGGACTGACATTAGTTCGTCATCCGGGACTCCGACCGGACTTGGTCAAAGACGGGTATGGGATGATGGGCAAGGTGTTCAGCAATAGCATAACCCTTGATTGCCTTCTGTGGGACATAAGTGATATCAAATTGGGATAAGAAACTCTGCCATCTCCCTAACCGATCAGTCAAGACTGTCTTCTCATTTCTATGCCAATTGTTGCAGATATCTGTTTGAAACTCCTTTACCTCTGACTTTCCTATTTCCTAGCCTAACTTGACCTACCGAAGATAAAGCTGGAAAGGTGGTATTTACAGTGGAGGGAGGATCAAGTAAATTGATCAATGATTCAGAAAAGGGGGATCCCTGATTGGGAGTACCCTCTGGGATGAGTAGAGACGTCTCCTCGATGGAAATATGAGTTTCAGAGAAGTCGTTTTGGAAATTTCAAGTAAAAAGATAGAATGAGTCTGAGTGACTCGAGGCTGGCTAGAAGATGACTGAATTAATAGAGAGAAAAACTTAAGAATAAAAGGGAAAAAGGGGCTCGTGGGCCCAATGGTAATAGAAAGTGGACACATGGGTCCAAAACTGATGAAAAAGGTAAACGGGTACGTGGACCCGATCTTAGAAATAAATGGGCATGTGAGCCCATGTTGGGAAAAGCCCTCAGTTCTGAAGTTGATGAGGGAAGCAAATGGGCAAGCAGGCCCAGTAAGAGTGGAAGGTTGAAGAGGGCTCATGGGCCCAATGTGGGTAAGTGGGCCCTGAAGCCCATCCAAAAGATCTAGAAATAAAGGCACGAGGTTTAAACATGGCATTGTTGTATTTGTGCCTCGTGGAATGGTTTTGACTTGGGTGGTATGCTCAACCAGATGATCCAACATTGGTCTGCCCTTGGGTGGTTCCTGGTGCTCTTCCCCACTTGAGAACAGACGAGTCAAAGATAAGCATAAGTCTTCCAAGTCTTCTTCTTCTTCTTCTGGAGCCTTTCTTCTCTTGACAGCTATCACGGAACTTTTGCCATCTTCAGCCATCATCATGGTCTCCCCTTTGATAAAGAATGTATGGAGTCCCATGGCATATCCTGGCTGGAAGATCCTCCTTGGGATGGAACCCTCTTCATATCCCAACCCCTGCCTGCGTGGCCTTTTCACAGTTTCAATTGGCCGAGTGATCCCTTGAAGATCCTTGCCTAAACCTCTTCCAGGCTGATAGCCCAATTTCATCATCATCCACCATCCCAGTGTGTCTGGTAGAGAGGCGGTCATGCATCTGACTTCTGGCAATTCTCCCACTGAGATCTGGGGTTGTATTGACAGACCTAGGGGTGATGTAAAAACATCATTCATCTCATCCCTCATAGGCATGCTAGTCACCTTGACCACCTGTCCTTTAAAGGGAAATTTTATGCACTGGTGGTTTGTTGAAGCCACAGCTCCTATTGCCTCCAAATATGGCCTCCCAAGTATAGCCCGAAATGTTGGATCTAATTCTAGAATATGAAAATCTGTTGCGACCGTACATGGTCCAAGTTTGACTTCTAGTGTGACCACCCCACGTGTAGACTTCTTGGAGTTGTCGTAGGCTGTCACCATGGCACAGGATGGCTTGATTTCTTGCTCAGAAATACCGCACAACTACAAAGTTTCTGGCGGCATGACGTTGATAGAAGCTCCAGTGTCAACCAGACATGATTTCACTTCAATATTACAGATAACCACAGCCACATGCAAAGCATATCTCCTAAAGTCTGGATCTGCTAATTCTTCCTGAGAGAAAGTGAGTGTTGGGTGCTCACTTCTAGGGGCTAACACTGTAGTGATCTTCTCAGGTGGGAGATCTTCATTCACCATGACCCTTTGCAAGTACTGCTATAGAATCTCCTGGTGCACCTTTGATCTTTTGATCAACTCAAGTATGGAAATACGGGCCGGTGTTTTATTTAAATGCTTTAACAGATCATAGGCTGTGCCTGGCAATGGTTCTTCTACTTGTTCTTCCTCCACTGGTTCCTGCGGTTGAGTACTGGCTTGGGGAAAGAGCCGCTGGAACATCCTCCCACTCCGAAGCACCGGGGCTATTTGGCGGTTGGGTAGAGGTGACGGGTTAACTGGGGTGGGTTGTGGTGGAACAGGTGGTGTAGGTGCAGGTATGATAGGTAAGGGGAGCGATGGTTCTGGGATGAGGGGGTTAGTTGGTAGAGGGGGGGGATGTGGAGGTGGTATTGATGGTGATACTGGTGGCCTAATAAGAAGAGGCCGGGGTGCGGGAGTAGTTGTTGAGTTTAATGAAGGTGTAGGTTGTGGGATTGGTTGTGGTGTTGGTGGTATGATAAGTTGAGGTCCTGGAGTAATAGAGCTCGTAGGCTGGGGGTTCAGGTATGGTGGTGATTGTGGTGGTCGAATGAGCAAGGGCCGGTGTGTAGCAATGGTTGAAGGAGGTGTAGTTAAGGAGGGGGCTGGCCTAATGATGGGTTGGCGAGAAGAAGTGGCAGCCAGTGGTTGGGTTATTGAGCTTGGTAGTGGTTGTGGAGTAGCAGGTGCACTGATTATTTGTCTAGGAGGAGGCCTAGCAGGAGACCTAGCTGGGTTGACAGGCATGGTTGCATTTTGGTTTTCTAGTTTCCAACCTTGAGCACAGCTGGCATCTCCCTGGACAATGGAGTGTACTAGACCAATTCCTGGGTTTGGATGTGCTGGTGCCGGTGCTGGAGCGGGAGCATGTAACGGGAGCGGATTTTGGACAATCCCCAAGCCAGGTTGTTGTTGAGGTTGAGCCGGTGGACGTTGCCGCTGCTGCTGCCTAGCCTTCATAGCTTGTATGCATTCCCCCATTTGGACCGAATCAATGCTGCCTTGGTCATTCAGATCGTGGATGTAATCCTTGAATTGAAAGCACACCTCTACAGTATGACCAGGACACCGGTGGTAAGCACAGTATCGGGACATATCAACATTTGTTGGCCAAACCTCTCTTTCCTTGGGCAATTCCAACTGTTTCTCCGCCATGAGTACATTGAAGATGTCGGTCAAGGAGTAAGGGAGTTGCTGGTAGTTCTCTCTCCTAGGACCTCCCCTTCGTGGTGCTTGATTGGGTGGTGGCGGTGCCCTATTGTAGGTAGGTTGATGAGGTTGCTGGGGTTGTGCTACTGGCTGAGGTGGTTGTTGTGGTTGTCGTGGTTGTGGTGGCCTAACCTGTTGTTGAGGGGGGTAATAGGAAGGGTTCTGTGGTGGGTTTCTGTACTGATTTTGACGGTTCCCTCCCTGGTTCCCCACAATATTTACAGCTTCATTGTTGACCACTCTGTAGACACGCCAAATTCGCCTAATTCAGAGCATAAAACTAATGTTTTATAGGGTAACATGTATGATTTACCTTATAATTATGCCGGGTCTTTTAAAGTTGATTCGGAGCTTCGCCGAACGAAATCGGATGCTTTCCGACGTTTTCCGCAAAAAGCCGTAATTTCCGAGCGAAAGCCACACGTAAGTCGTGTAAACACGGAAATTGGCTGAATGACCAATGCCTAATGATCATGCATTGAAGGTTATGGTCATATTCACACTCCGGACAAGTTTTGTTGCATTCCGTGCCTTTCCGGTTTGCCGTCGAAGTCATTTTGACCTATATCGGACCTTCTGTTCACTGCCCTAACTTCCGGATAAAATTCTGAAGTTTTGGGGGGTGTGATAGCTGATCCTATGCCATAGAAAGCTTCTTCGGCCTGTTATCTTTCCAACGCAACAAACGGCGTCGAATTCCGAGTTCGGGAGTGTTCTCAATGGCTTCCGGAAGAAGGACGCGCAGAACCAGTCCCATGCGCCCAGGTTCCAGGGCACATGCGCCCGGGACCCAGGGCACATGGCCATGCGCCCTACCAGTGAGGCACGTGACCATGTGCCCTCACTTGAGGGCACATGCGCCCCACCTTTGAGGCACGTGGGAACCAGTTTTTCACCGGGACTCTACTGCTCAACCGACGGACCGGATAAGGCCGAAATTTTTGAAAAGATAGGATGCGCCCCCACTTGAGGGCACATGTGCCCTGGGGGTAGGGCACATGCGCCCTGGGGTAGGGCACATGCGCCCAGAACCAGGGCGCAATGAGCCTGTTTTTTAGCGCAGATCGCGACAGTTTTCTCCTATAAATTAACTCCGATTCCGGTCGTTCCAGAGAGAGGAGAATGACTCCCCAGGCATCTCAAGACGTCCTATCACCCTCCTGCATCAATTTTATGATTTTTAGAGAGAGAATTTCGAGTTTTTAGAGAGAGAAAAGTCGGTTCAAGAGAGAGGAAGGCTGTTCTGCAGGTGATCTGCCAAGTCTCTCTTCCTCGGCCTCTACAGCAGTGTGTGGACGTCTTCTGCCTGAACTCTCTTCATCAAAGTTCTTCCTCTCCAAGTCTTCTTGAGTTTACAATCGACGGCACTTGATTCAGAGGTCGGGGCTGATCGTGACGAGTGCAGAAGCAAAGTCGCGCCTGGCAGATCCTGGACTGCTACTCGGCTTTTTCGACAAAACAGATTTGGCTATATCTTCCTCTATTCAACTCAGAATCTTACTGTTTTTTTTCCTATCTCTTTTTTTCGTGATTCTCCATCATACTATCATTTTTTTACATTTTTTGCATTACTTTTACTCTGTTAATCCGAAAAATAAAAAAAAGAGGGGTTAGAGATAACCCTGATCCGGTCAGTTTCTAGTCAATTGTGTGTTTTATGTTATTCTCTTTACATATACTCCACTTTGTCTAGTTATAATTGTCTATTTCACTTGCTTATTTGTCTAGTTGCACAGAACATCAAGCACCCACCGCGTTGAGGACTCTTCTTCATCGGCCGGCCGAAGAAGGAGAAGCTTAAACTCACATTCTTCACGCTAAGGTACACACGGTCATCTTTCATTTTTAATTCTATAAATCGGAACCCACGGTTCCTGGCGACCACGTTTATTTCTTCTCACCCTCCTCCCACATGACCCGAACCGTCTCTTTGGTGATCAAGCGACGCCAAGGGATGAAAGTTCGGGGATCAATGTGAGTGTGGGACCGAGGTGAGAGTTGCTTTCCGAGCTTTATTCCTTTCTTTCCTCATCCCCTCTTGAGGTGACGATCTGGGTTCACGGACTTCCCTGAAAAGGAGAGGACCCCGTCGAATTTTCAGAGTCGACGGCTTCTGTGGCGACCACGGTGGGACCAGCAATGTCTTCAACCGTGGGTGCTAAGTGTTTTGTTTGCAACTAGTTCTAGTTCTAGACCGGTTCCCACGTGAGCCTTTCCTTCCTTCCACCCTTCTTAACTCCATGCCATCTCATAATTTCTGATTTCACCCATATTTCATCAGATCTAAAGTGCCAAGTATGCCATTTAATTTCTGCATTTCCCTTAAACCGGTTCCCACGTGAACCACCCTTTTCCTTTTAAACCGGTTCCCGCGTGAACCAATCTCTTTCTTTACTTCGGTTCCCACGTGAACCAAACCACTTTCCTTCAGATCTATCCCTACTTGGATCAGATCTTTGTTCACTTTTAATTGGCCCCACGTGGCCCTCTTTTGATCATTCAAACCGGTTCCTACGTGAACCACCCCCTTTTACCCAAAACCGGTTCCCACGTGAACCACCTTTACTTTCTACCCCAGTTCCCACATCGGTCCCCACGTGGACCACCCTTTTGCTTGGCTATCAGATCTGAACCCTCTTCTTTTCATCACTTTTCACTATCTCCATTTGGCTCACATAAGAAACAAGTCTAGATTCTAGTTTCTAGTTGCTTGTCTAGCTTCTAATTGCTTGTCTGGTGTTGATTGCTTGTTTATTTAAGTTCATGTTTTGTTACTTGTTTTATTACTTGATTGCATTCTCTGCTCCTTCTCTCTACCTCCTTCTTTTACACTTTTTTGAGGCGGGAGCTCACTCTCCCATTTACCCCTCCCATCCAAAACACCCTCTTGGTGGATTCTGACCTCTCTTCTGGGATATTTCTTCCTAGTTGACTTGGTTGGCTTTCATCAAGGCCTCCGTAATTCCTCATACGTGGAGTATTCCTCTTCACGATCGGGTTGGTTGTACCACTCCCCAAAACCCGAAGCATCCTACGTTACCTACACGTGGTGAGTTTGTGTGAAACCTAGGTCATTGGAGATTGGAGTTAGGATCCTAACCCATTTGTTGAGAGAACAATTCTTAACAAAATTCATAAACCTAAGGTTTAATCAAAATCATTGCGTAATCTTGATTTTAAGTCTTTGCATAACTTGCTTGTCAAACAAAAATTCAAACCTTTAACTTTTTGCAAAATACTAAAAAAAAAAACCAAAAAAAGTTCTTTGTTTACTTTGTCAACTTGTTTGTTCCTTGAAGTTCAATGCAACTAAGGTCTGGAAGGCACGTTGGAATGGCGGAACAAGCTGAACATCGAGAACATGAGATGGGTCATCAACCAAATCCGTCAGATGGCCGTGTTAATCCATTGTTTGAGTCACAAGCGCAAGAGGTCCCTCAACCATCTGCTCCTCGTGATGTTGAACAACTCTTTAGGGAGTTGTCTCTCTATACCGACCCAGAAACCTATGCCCGTATACAATCCATGGTGAAGGGCAAAATTGCTTCAGATCAGCCGAAACCAATCAAGTTGCCTTATCTCCTCGTCCTCTGGTTCGACCACCACTTATTCAATCACCCTTGGTTCAACCTCCCGTTGTTCAACAACCTATGATTCAACCATCTGCAGTTCAACCACATATGGTCCAACCCTCATTTGTTCAACCATCTTATTTCAACCATGTTGCTCCCTTGACCCATCAAGTCATGGGACAATCTTCAGTGAATTTGCCAAGTCATGCTCCTCAATTTCAGAACCATGTCTCTAACCACATACCCCAACCAGTAAATCAAGAACACGCTCTCACCAGGGCAATCATGGATCAGCTCACCCGGATGAATGAGCGTTATGAAGAGCCGAGATGTCGCATGGACTCCAAGTCGGTGCTCGAGATTTCCATCCCTTCTCTCGCGCTGCCTTACCCCTGCCACCTTCTGAGCTACCAGTTTATCGCCGCTACAATGGTACTGGCAACCCCTTTCTTCATCTAAAAGATTTTCTCTATGAATCCTCATTCTGGAAAGATGATCGTAGGGTTCTTGCCTTCTTGTTCCGTCGATCACTAGAAGGGCCTGCATTGGAATGGTTCTACTCACTCGACTCCTTTAAGGCAGGAGACTTCGACATTGTCAAGACAAAATTCTTGCAAAGATACAGAGACCGAGTGGCACCAGCATGCTCCATCACGGATTTGATTGCTGAAAAGATGAAGCCCGAAGAGGACTTCATAAAGTTTGCTGATCGCTGGAGGGGAATGGCAGAGAAATTGATAGATGTTATTTCTGAAGGGGAACAAGTGAAGATGCTCATTGGCAACACTACACCTGCTCTGAGAAATGTATTGATCATGCACCGTCCTACCACAATGAATGAACTCTATGACAGTGCCCGATACTTACAAGCCCACTTCAAGGATGCCACAATGATAAACCCTTTCGATCCTAAAACTAGAAACCTCAGGAAAACCCCCTTTGCACCAGTTGGGCCTACAACTGAAGGAGTGGTCAACAATGAAGCTGTAAATATTGTGGGGAACCAGGGAGGGAACCGTCAAAATCAGTTCAGAAACCCACCACAGAACCCTTCCTATTACCCCCCTCAACAACAACCACGACAACCACAACAACCCCCTCAGCCAGTAGCACAACCCCAGCAACCTCGTCAACCTACTTACAATAGGGCACCGCCACCACCTAATCAGCCACCACGAAGGGGAGGTCCTAGGAGAGAGAACTACCAGCAACTCCCTTACTCCTTGACCGACATCTTCAATGTACTCATGGCAGAAAAACAGTTGGAATTGCCCAAGGAAAGAGAGGTTTGGCCAGTAAACGCAGATATGTCCCGATACTGTGCTTACCACCGGTGTCCTGGTCACACTGTAGAAGTGTGCTTTCAATTTAAGGATTATATCCACGATCTGAATGACCAAGGCAGCATTGATTGGGTCCAAATGGGGGAATGCATACAAGCTATGAAGGCTAGGCAGCAGCGGCAGCGTCCACCGGCTCAACCTCAACAACAACCTGGCTTGGGGATTGTCCAGAATCCGCTCCCATTACATGCTCCCGCTCCAGCACCGGCACCAGCACATCCAAACCCTGGAATTGGTCTAGTACACTCCATTGTCCAGGGAGATGCCAGCCGTGCTCAAGGTTGGCAACTAGAAAGCCACAATATAACCATGCCTGTCAACCCAGCTAGGTCTCCTGCTAGGCCTCCTCCTAGACAAATAATCCGTACACCTGCTACTCCACAACCACTACCAAGCTCAATAACCCAACCACTGGCTGCCACTTCTTCTCGCCGACCCATCATTAGGCCAGCCCCCTCCTTAACTACACCTTCTTCAACCATTGCTACACACCGGCCCTTGCTCATCCGACCACTACAATCATCACCAAACCTGAACCCCCAGCCTACGAGCTCTACCACTCCAAAACCCCAACCTATCATACCACCAACACCACAACCAATCCCACAACCTACATCTTTATTAAACTCATCAACCACTCCTGCACCCCGGCCTCTTCTTATCAGGCCACCGGTATCACCATCACTACCACCTCCAAATCCTACCCCTCTACCAACTAACCCCATCATCCCAGAACCATCGATCCCATTACCTATCATACCTGCACCTACACCACCTGTTCCACCACAACCCACCCCAGTTAACCCGTCACCTCTACCCGACCGCCAAATAGCCCCGGTGCTTCGGAGTGGGAGGATGTTCCAGCGGCTCTTTCCCCAAGCCGGAACTCAACCGCAGGAGCCAGTGGAGGAGGAACAAGTGGAAGAACCATTGCCAGGCACGGCGTATGATCTGTTAAAACATTTGGATAAGACACCAGCCCGTATTTCTATACTTGAGTTGATCAAAAGATCAAAAGTGCACCAGGAGATTCTACAACATTACTTACAAAGGGTCATGGTGAGTGAAGATCTCCCACCTGAAAAGATAACTACAGTGTTAGCCCCTAGAAGTGAGCACCCAACACTCACTTTCTCTCAGGAAGAATTAGCAGATCCAGACTTCAGGAGATATGCTTTGCATGTGGCTGTGATCATCTGCAATGTCGAAGTAAAATCATGTTTGGTTGACACTGGAGCTTCTATCAACGTTATGCCGCCAGAAACACTGCAGTTGTGTGGCATTTCTGAGCAAGAAATCAAGCCATCCTGTGCCATGGTGACAGCCTACGACAACTCCAAGAAGTCTGCACATGGGGTGGTCACACTAGAAGTCAAACTTGGACCATGTACGGTCACAACAGATTTTCATATTCTAGAATTGGATCCAACATTTCGAGCTATACTTGGGAGGCCATACTTGGAGGCAATAGGAGCTGTGGCTTCAACAAACCACCAGTGCATAAAATTTCCCTTTAAAGGACAGGTGGTCAAGGTGACTAGCATGCCTATGAGGGATGAGATGAATGATGTTTTTACATCACCCCTAGGTCCGTCAATACAACCCCGGATCTCGGTGGGAGAATTGCCGAAGTTAGATGCATGATCGCCTCTCTACCGGACACCGGGATGGCGGATGATGATGAAATTGGGCTATCACTGGAAGAGGTTTAGGCAAGGATCTTCAAGGGATCACTCGGCCAATTGAAAGCGTGAAAAGGCCACGCAGCAGGGGTTGGGATATGAAGAGGGTTCCATCCCAAGGAGGATCTTCCAGCCAGGATATGCCATGGGACTCCATACATTCTTTATCAAAGGGGAGACCATGATGATGGCTGAAGATGGCAAAAGTTCCATGATAGCTGTCAAGAGAAGGAAAGCTCCAGATGAAGAAGAAGAAGTCTTGGAAGACCTGTGCTTATCTTTAACTCGTCTGTTCTCAAGTGGGGAAGAGTATCAAGAACCACCCAAGGGCAGACCAATCTTGGATCATTTGGTTGAGCATATCACCCAAGTCAAAACCATTCCACGAGGCCCGAATATAACAATCCCATGTTTAAACCTCGTGCCGTTGTTTCTAGATCTTTTGGATGGGCTTCAGGGCCCACTTATCCACTTTGGGCCCATGAGCCCTCATCAACCTTCCACTCTTACTGGGCCTGCTTGCCCATTTGCTTCCCTCATCAACTTCAGAACTGAGGGCTTTTCCCAACATGGGCTCACATGCCCATTTACTTCGATGATCGGGTCCACGTACCCGTTTACCTTTTCCATCAATTTTGGACACATATGTCCACTTTCTATTACCATTGGGCCCACGAGCCCCTTTTTCCCTTTTATTCTTAAGTTTTTCTCTCTGGTAATTCAGTCAGTTTCTAGCAAGCCTCGAGTCACTCAGGCTCATTCTATCTTTTTACTTGAAATTTCCAAAAAAAAAACGTCTTCTCTGAAACTCACATTTCCATCGAGGAGACATCTCTACTCATACCAGAGGGTGCTCCCAATCAGGGATCCCTCTTTTCTGAATCATTGATCGATTTACTCGATCCTCCCTCCACTGTAAATACCACCTTTCCAGCTTTATCCTCAGTAGGTCAAGTTAGGTTAGGAAATAGGAAAGTCAGAGGTAAGCGAGTTCCAAATAGGTATACGCAACGGTTGGCACGAAATGCGTAGAGTGTGCAAGGCTGCCAAACTTTTTAGATGATACTATCCAGCTAGATGAAATCCGATATGAGGATGAGCATAACATAGATCATACTTTGGGAGTATATGAGGTGGTATCAGAGAAGGATCCCGAATCCGAGGATGAAATCGAGGACTTGGCTGATGCATATGCATCTGGACTTAGAAGATTTGAGGAACCATCAGCCACAGGGTAGGCACCGCCCAAGGAACTGAATGTAGGAACCCTGGAAGATCCTAAGACTATCCTCATCAGTGCAAACCTCACTCCCTCAGAAGAACAACGTTTGATCAAAGTTTTGAAAGAATATAAGGACACGTTCGCATGGACATATGAAGATATGCCGGGATTAGATAATTCATTGGTTGAACATAGATTAACCTTGAAACCTGGAACTACCCCGGTTAAACAAAAGCTCAGGAGGTTCCACCCTGATATTGCACTCAAAATGAAAGAAGAGGTCGACAAACTACATCAAGCAAAATTTATTAAGGTTGTCCTATATCCGCAATGGGTGGCTAACATAGTCCCTGTTATGAAGAAGGATGGACGAATTCGGATTTGCATAGACTTCAGGGACTTGAACCGAGCGTGTCCTAAAGATGATTTTCCTTTACCTCATATCGATGTTTTGGTTGATAACACAGCTGGATTTGAGATGCTTTCATTCATGGATGGCTATTCTGGATACAATCAGATCCGGTTAGCTGAGGAGGACCAAGAGAAGACCTCATTCACTACACCTTGGGGAACATATTGCTATGTTGTCATGCCCTTTGGGTTAAAGAATGCCGGTGCTACATATCAGAGGGCTATGATGGCTATCTTTCACGACATGATGCACACCCTTGTAGAGGTGTATGTGGATGATTTGGTTATCAAGTCCAAGAGTCGGGAAGATCATTCTGAAGTGCTAAGGAAGGTCTTGCAAAGAGCTAGAGAATACAAGCTAAAAATGAACCCTAAGAAGTGTACATTTGGAGTTTCATCAGGAAAGCTACTTGGGTTCATAGTAAGCAAAAGGGGCATAGAGATCGACCCAAACAAGGCCAAGGCAATTATTGGTATGCCTCCTCCGAAGAATATGAAAGAGCTTCGAGGATTGATCGGGAGGCTACAATTTGTCCGCCGGTTTATCTCACAACATTCCCAAAGGTGTAAACCTTTCTATGAGTTAACCAAGGCGAGGGCCAAGTTTAAATGGGATTCGAAGTGCCAGGAGGCGTTTGATGGGTTGAAAACATACCTGGCAAGTCCCCCTGTACTTAGACCACCAATTCCCGACAAACCTTTGGTCCTCTACATTTCGGTTCTTGAGAACTCTCTCGGAGCAGTCCTTGCACAAGTTGATGAAGAAGGGAAAGAACGAGCTACTTACTACTTGTCTAAGATGTTTGATGCTTGTGAGCTAAAGTACACTGTGGTAGAAAAGACTTGTGCTGCTCTTGTTTGGGTGGTTCAGAAACTCAAGCATTATTTCCTTGCTCACCAAGTCAAGCTCATTGCTCGTATCAATCCCATTAAGTTTCTGTTAGAGAAGACAGTCTTGACTGATCGGTTAGGGCGATGGCAGAGTTTCTTATCCCAATTTGATATCACTTATGTCCCACAGAAGGCAATCAAGGGTTATGCTATTGCTGAACACCTTGCCCATCATCCCATACCCGTCTTTGACCCAGTCCGGTCGGAGTTCCCGGATGACGAACTAATGTCAGTCCGATCTTCCAATCTTTGGACATTATATTTTGACGGGGCTCTGAATTCTCATGGTAGAGGGATAGGTATTGTCCTTCTGTCACCTGAAGGTGTCACCATTCCACAAAGCTTTTCGACTTAACTTTCCGGCAACCAACAACATAGCCGAGTATGAAGCCTTGCCGGCCGGGCTGGAGGCCGGTCACTTCCATGGTGCCACCGAACTGAGGGTGATAGGTGATAGTCAATTGATCCTACGCCAAGTCCTATCCAAGTACCGAACTTCTCATCCAAACCTCAAACCCTACCAGGAGCTCACCACTTGCTACATCAAGCTATTCTTCAAACTCACCTTTGTTCATGTCCCCCGCTCTCAGAATATCCTCGCCGATGCCTTAGCTTCACTAGCTTCATCTCTATCTGTACCGCTAGGCAGGCAAGTGCGGACTATCCACATTTGTAAGAGGACAATTCCAGCAATTGAGGATGGACGTTTTCTGAAGGTTAAGGAAAGATTCAACAGAAAAGAATACTTGGAATATAAGGAAGAAATCTCCTTGATTGAGTTAGAAGAATTAGAAGAAGGTGAGAGACCTTGGTATGACGAGATTGCGAGGTATTGCCAAGATCAGTCATATCCGCCTGGATCAACCACCAAGGAAAAGAAGGCAATCAGAAGAGTATCCCAGAGGTATACATTCCTAGGAGGAGTGCTCTATAAGAGAAGCCTAAGTGGAATCTTACTCAGATGTCTTGATGAAGAAGAAGCTGTGTTGGCGCTGAAGGAAGCACATTCTCGGAGTTTGTGGTGGTCATGTGAATGCCCAAGCCCTTGCTAAGAAAATCATCCGACAAGGGTATTATTGGCCAACTCTAGAAGAAGACTGCTCCATCTTTGTCCGGCATTGTCATTCATGTCAACTCCATGCCGACAAGATTCACTCTCCCGCATCTTCCCTTCATCCAATTCATGCCCCATGGCCTTTCGCCATGTGGGCCTTTGATATCATTGGCCCCTTGAGTGACCACAACTCCGAAGTGCGCTCAAAATCATTCATTCTGACGGCAACGGAGTACTTCACAAAGTGGGCTGAAGCGGAAGCATTCGTGGAGATTAAAGCGTCAACAGTTTGCTCATTCATCAAGCGCAACATCCTGGCAAGGTTCGGGATCCCCAGCGACATTGTCACCAACAACGGGCCACAATTTCTTTCTCAAGATCTGCGTGATCTTTGCAACAGGTATTACATTTCATTGCATCATTCATCACCATACTATCCTCAAGGCAATGGTCAAGCAGAAGCCACCAACAAAACCTTAATCAAAATCATCAAGAAATCTTGTAAGTCTAGCAAATTTGCCGACTGGCCTGATAAGCTTGTAGATGCTCTATGGGCTTATCGTACTTCTGTAAGGACTCCCACTGGACAAACCCCGTATGCTTTGGCATATGGGATGGAAGCAGTGGTCCCTTACGAAGTATTACTTCCATCTCTCCGAGTTCAGCTCGACAGGGATATTCCTGTTGATGAGAGACGAGAATCTCTCCTTGCACAGCTTGAACTCTTGGATGAAAGAAGGCTAGCCGCCGCCGAGCATGCCCAGACTTATCAGAATAGACTCAAAAGGTTTTATCAAAAGAGGGTGGTCGAGAGAAAGTTCGAAATCGGTGAGATGGTAGTCAAACGCATATTCGTTAAGCCGGGAGGTCCCCGCTCCAAGTTGCAACCTAACTGGGAAGGGCCTTTTGTAATCACTGAAAAGTATCCAGGTAATGCATATGAATTGACTAATGCAGATGGAGAAAAATTGAATCATCCTTGGAATGGAGTTTACCTCAAAAAGTACTTTCCATAAAAATGGAGAAACCACCGGTATAATCTTAAGTCATCGATCCTAGGTTGTTCGTGACAAGTCAAGGGTAGGTACCATCCTACACACACAACACTTCCCGATCCTAGAATCTAGACAACCCGACACTTGCGAAAGGCAAGGCAGAAATCTAGAAATGGAAGGAGTACCCTTACCCTTTTCTCTTCTACTCGGTCCAAGATAGGGAGAGAAGATTAGAGAGGGGTAGTATCGAAAACACTCGCCACCCTAGTAGGAGGCCGTCTCAGAGGGTACAAAAGGGTGCCAAAAGATGGGCAATGAACCCCTCAGGTTAGAAAAAAAATGATCAACCTGTCTGAATGAGTACCCAGAATGATAGTCAAGGCAAATGGCAGTAAAAGATGGGCAATGTCCCCACGGGTCAAAAACCTGTCCAAATATATGCCACATAGAAAAGAGCAAAAAAAGGAAAAAAAAAAAACCCAAAGAGGCCGAACCCCAATGGGTAATTTGAGTGAGAGTAGAGAAATCCCTCTCAACATCTTCAAACCCTATCAAGGACTTCCTCTGTACTCTTCCTCCTTAAACTCCTTGGGTAGGGTAAACCGACCAAATCCAGGTGGAACCCGAGCCGATCAAAGGAAGAAGGTTAGAAGGATTCTAGGTAGGGAACTTTATTTCTTGCACGTGGCGTCTACCACTTGAGTCTTGACGAACTCCAAAGACCGATGAACTGTCTCAAATACTAGCATTTTCTCCACACAAAAAAAAGAATATTTCAAAAATTTAAAAAAAATGCATGGACCAAAAAAAATGAATATTTCAAAAATTCAAAAAAAACACATATTTAAAAAAAAAACAAAAAAATTTTGAGTACTTTTTCCAAATGATTGTTTTCAAGAAAATCCGAAAAAAAAAAAAATTTGCTTAGTCATGATCATTGCCTTAGTTGCATCCATGCTTATTTGATTGTCATGCATATTTTTATTTTTGCATTGCATATCCATTTTTACTTTAACCACCTTGTTAAGAAGGCTCCTCCCTTTGACTTAAAATCAAGGCATACGATATACAGGCAAAGGGATGAGTCATAATGAAGATTTAATCATTTTTCATTAAGTGTTTGCAGGAGCTGAAAAGGCAAAAAAAAGAGAAGGGCGATCAGGTACATTTTTTTCAAAAAAAAAAAAAAAAAAAAAAAATGGCCATAGGGCGCATGTGCCCTCATCTGGGGGCACATGGCCAGGTGCCCCCGATCGGGGGCACATGGACAAAAAATTCAAAAAAATCAAAAAAATCTCAAAAAATCAGAAATTGTCTATAATGTTAAAATTGACATTTTTGCTAAAGGAACCATCATCAAAAACTTTGTTTTGAGCTCCAAATGATGGTTCAAATAGTAAAACCTTCAATTGATTATTTCATGAACAATCTGATTCATATGACAATTCTGTCTGTTGGGTACTAACCAGAAATGTGCAGGCAACATTTTTTAGTCCTAACAGGTGAATTGGCGAGATCAGTGTTCCCCAAGGAACGTCATGCCAACCTTGCAGCGAAAAGGAAGCACCACCTAGCTGAACATTCTCATGGTGTTGTATTCCGTCAGAAGGCAAGACAAGGATGGACCAGAGATGCTGATGAACCAGGCGGTCGATGCAGCTTACCTGAAGATTTCATCCTCAGCTTCTCATCAATCTCACATCACATCACCACCATCACTTCATTTTTGCACTTCCCATCACTCCTACCATTTGGTCACCTAGCTATGTTAGGTCCACTTTATACATATTATATGCATTAATGTTGAAGACCTTGAGAGTGAAGATGACTGGGCCCGAGGTCCCCTTCAACAAAATCTACGACGGCTTGGTCATTTCTTCACACTCACGGATAAGCCAAAATTGAACATTGGAGGGACGATGGTTCCTAATCGGGTGTCTTGACCTCCAATAGACAATCTATATCTTCAACTATTTTCTACATGATTTTCTATGTGTTCACAACCATCTCCTTTTCTTTCTTCATCATTACCAATTCTATTTCATTATGTTTTCTCTTTCTTTTATTTCATCATGTTTTATTATTTCTTTTATCCCTTTATGTTTTATTCCTTTCTTTTTGTTCCACCATGTTTTATTCTTTCCTTTTTTATCCCACCGTGTCTTTTATCCCACCGTGTCATGGCAATTGTCATGCCATTTATTCTTCTTTACCATCATTCTATGTTAGTCCCACCATTATCTTTCAAACTCACTATGGCTTAAATCTGTCTTGTCGTTTTCCGAATACTTGATTTTTTTGCTAGAGCGTGATTCATGGTTTTCACGATACCCGAGCAATTTTTCTATGCTTAAACGAACCCTTTTAGAACTTGAGGTTCTTCCACTCAGAATTAAACTGAGTATTTTGGTGAAACTTGAATGAACTTGAGATTCCAAATATGATGGATTGGTATTCTTTTCATTTTAAGATCAACTTCTCTTTTACAAAACTTTAGCCCATCACAGTACAAGAACACCGCAAAGTTCGGGTTGCTGGCTGATGATGAACCTACGAATTCGAGGACTCCTCACCACGCTGAGGGTTGGCTACATCCTTTTATCCTTTATCACTTACTTTTTCATCTCTCGTGCCAAGGGCATGTCTTTTACCAGTCAATTATATGAGGTTTTGATAGAACATGAAAGCGATCTAGAATACTCAGAGAGATTCACATTGCTGGATCAGGTAGATAAGCGTGTCTATATCTACACCTTGATGCCACCTTTTCAGTTCATCACCATTCCATTCCGCTACATTCATCTACGCTCACTTGCATTTCATTACAGTTCACTACGAATCACTTCGCTTCATTACATGCCACTCCCTTACAAAGCCGACATCAAGGCGAGGCAAGCTGTAGACACGCCAAATTCGCCTAATTCAGAGCATAAAACTCATGTTTTATAGGGTAACATGTATGATTTACCTTATAATTATGCCGGGTCTTTTAAAGTTGATTCGGAGCTTCGCCGAACGAAATCGGATGCTTTCCGACGTTTTCCGCAAAAAGCCGTAATTTCCGAGCGAAAGCCACACGTAAGTCGTGTAAACACGGAAATTGGCTGAATGACCAATGCCTAATGATCATGCATTGAAGGTTATGGTCATATTCACACTCCGGACAAGTTTTGTTGCATTCCGTGCCTTTCCGGTTTGCCGTCGAAGTCATTTTGACCTATATCGGACCTTCTGTTCACTGCCCTAACTTCCGGATAAAATTCTGAAGTTTTGGGGGGTGTGATAGCTGATCCTATGCCATTGAAAGCTTCTTCGGCCTGTTATCTTTCCAACGCAACAAACGGCGTCGAATTCCGAGTTCGGGAGTGTTCGCAATGGCTTCCGGAAGAAGGACGCGTAGAACCAGTCCCATGCGCCCAGGTTCCAGGGCACATGCGCCCGGGACCCAGGGCACATGGCCATGCGCCCTACCAGTGAGGCACGTGACCATGTGCCCTCACTTGAGGGCACATGCGCCCCACCTTTGAGGCACGTGGGAACCAGTTTTTCACCGGGACTCTACTGCTCAACCGACGGACCGGATAAGGCCGAAATTTTTGAAAAGATAGGATGCGCCCCCACTTGAGGGCACATGTGCCCTGGGGGTAGGGCACATGGGATAGGGCACATGCGCCCAGAACCAGGGCGCAATGAGCCTGTTTTTTAGCGCAGATCGCGACAGTTTTCTCCTATAAATTAACTCCGATTCCGGTCGTTCCAGAGAGAGGAGAACGACTCCCCAGGCATCTCAAGACGTCCTATCACCCTCCTGCATCAATTTTATGATTTTTAGAGAGAGAATTTCG
The DNA here is from genome assembly GCA_036172225.1 of Cryptocoryne crispatula var. balansae. Classification (NCBI taxonomy): domain Eukaryota; kingdom Viridiplantae; phylum Streptophyta; class Magnoliopsida; order Alismatales; family Araceae; genus Cryptocoryne; species Cryptocoryne crispatula. The sequence continues at coordinate 23,173,272 of CM069924.1, forward strand.
AGTTTTTAGAGAGAGAAAAGTCGGTTCAAGAGAGAGGAAGGCTGTTCTGCAGGTGATCTGCCAAGTCTCTCTTCCTCGGCCTCTACAGCAGTGTGTGGACGTCTTCTGCCTGAACTCTCTTCATCAAAGTTCTTCCTCTCCAAGTCTTCTTGAGTTTACAATCGACGGCACTTGATTCAGAGGTCGGGGCTGATCGTGACGAGTGCAGAAGCAAAGTCGCGCCTGGCAGATCCTGGACTGCTACTCGGCTTTTTCGACAAAACAGATTTGGCTATATCTTCCTCTATTCAACTCAGAATCTTACTGTTTTTTTTCCTATCTCTTTTTTTCGTGATTCTCCATCATACTATCATTTTTTTACATTTTTTGCATTACTTTTACTCTGTTAATCCGAAAAATAAAAAAAAGAGGGGTTAGAGATAAGCCTGATCCAGTCGCTTCTAGTCAATTGTGTGTTTTATGTTATTCTCTTTACATATACTCCACTTTGTCTAGTTATAATTGTCTATTTCACTTGCTTATTTGTCTAGTTGCACAGAACATCAAGCACCCACCGCGTTGAGGACTCTTCTTCATCGGCCGGCCGAAGAAGGAGAAGCTTAAACTCACATTCTTCACGCTAAGGTACACACGGTCATCTTTCATTTTTAATTCTATAAATCGGAACCCACGGTTCCTGGCGACCACGTTTATTTCTTCTCACCCTCCTCCCACATGACCCGAACCGTCTCTTTGGTGATCAAGCGACGCCAAGGGATGAAAGTTCGGGGATCAATGTGAGTGTGGGACCGAGGTGAGAGTTGCTTTCCGAGCTTTATTCCTTTCTTTCCTCATCCCCTCTTGAGGTGACGATCTGGGTTCACGGACTTCCCTGAAAAGGAGAGGACCCCGTCGAATTTTCAGAGTCGACACACTCCTTCGGTTGTAGGCCCAGCTGGTGTAGAGGGGGTCTTCCTGAAGTTTCTAGGTTTGGGATCAAAAGGTTTTATCATGGTGGCATCCTTGAAGTGGGCTTGTAAGTATCGGGCACTGTCATAGAGTTCATTCATTGTGGTTGGATGGTGCATGATCAATACATTTCTCAGAGCAGGTGTAGTGTTGCCAATAAGCATTTTTACTTGTTCCCATTCAGAAATCACATCTGTCAGTTTTTCTGCCATTCCCCTCCAGCGATCAGCAAACTTTATGAAGTCCTCTTCGGGCTTCATCTTCTCAGCAATCAAGTCTGTAATGGAGCACGCTGGTGCCACCCGGTCTCTGTATCTCTGCAAGAATTTTGTCTTGACAATGTCGAAGTCTCCTGCCTCAAAGGAGTCGAGTGAGTAGAACCATTCCAATGCAGACCCTTCTAGTGATCGGCGGAATAAGAAGGCAAGAACCCTACGATCATCTTTCCAGAACGAGGATTCGTAAAGAAAATCTTTAAGGTGGAGAAAAGGGTTTCCAGTACCATTGTAGCGGCGATAAACTGGTAGCTCAGAAGGTGGCAGGTGTAGGACTGGCAGAGAAGGAATGGAGATTTCAGGAACTGACTTGGAGTCCATGCGACATCTCAGCTCTTCATAACGTTCATTCATCTGGGTGAGCTGATCCATGATTGCCCTGGTGAGAGCAGGTTCTTGGTTTACTGGTGGGGGTATGAGGTTAGAGACATGGTTCTGAAATTGAGGAGCATGACTTTGCAAATTCACTGAAGATTGTCCCATGACTTGATGGGTCAAGGGAGCAACATGGTTAAAATAAGATGGTTGAACAAATGAGGGTTGGACCACAGGTGGTTGAACTATAGAGGGTTGAAATGCAGATGGTTGAATCATAGATTGTTGAACAACAGGTGGTTGAATCATAGATTGTTGAACAACATGTGATTGAACAAAGGGTGACTGCATGAGTGGTGGTTGAACTAGAGGACGAGGAGATAAGGCAACTTGATTGGTTTCAGCCTGATCTGAAGCAATTTTGCCCTTCACCATGGATTGTATACGGGCATAGGTTTCTGGGTCGGTATAGAGAGACAACTCCCTAAAGAGTTGTTCAACATCACGGGGAGCAGATGGTTGAGTGACCTCTTGCACTTCGATCGAATCGGTTGGTGACCCATCTCGTGCTCTCGATGTTCAGCTTGTTCCGCCATTCCAACGTGCCTTCCAGACCTTAGTTGCATTGAACTTAGGAGAAAGTAAAACAAGTTGACAAAGTAAACAAAGAACTTTTTTTGGTTTTTTTTAGTATCTTGCAAAAAGTTAGAGGTTTGAATTTTTGTTTGACAAACAAGTTATGCAAAGACTTGAAAGCAAGATTACGCAATGATTTTGATTAAACCTTAGGTTTATGAATTTTGTTAAGAATTGTTCTCTCAACAAATGGGTTAGGATCCTAACTCCAATCTCCAATGACCTAGGTTTCACACAAACTCACCACGTGTAGGTAACGTAGGATGCTTCGGGTTTTGGGGAGTGGTACAACCAACCCGATCGTGAAGAGGAATACTCCACGTATGAGGAATTACGGAGGCCTTGATGAAAGCCAACCAAGTCAACTAGGAAGGAATATCCCAGAAGAGAGGTCAGAATCCACCAAGAGGGTGTTTTGGATGGGAGGGGTAAATGGGAGAGTGAGCTCCCGCCTCAAAAAAGTGTAAAAGAAGGAGGTAGAGAGAAGGAGCAGAGAATGCAATCAAGTAATAAAGCAAGTAATGAGCAAAACATGAACTTAAATAAACAAGCAATCAACACCAGACAAGCAATTAGAAACTAGACAAGCAACTAGAAACTAGAATCTAGACTTGTTTCTTATGTGAGCCAAATGGAGATAGTGAAAAGGTGATGGAAAGAAGAGGGTTCAGATCTGATAGCCAAGCCAAAGGGTGGTCCACGTGGGGACCGATGTGGGAACTGGGGTAAAAAGTAAAGGTGCTTCACGTGGGAACCGATTTTTGGGTAAAAAAGGGGTGGTTCACGTGGGAACCGGTTTGAATGGTCAAAAGAGGGCCACGTGGGGCCAATTAAAGGTGAATAACGATCTGATCCAAGTGGGGATAGATCTGAATGAAAGTGGTTTGGTTCACGTGGGAACCGAAGTAAAGAAAGAGATTGGTTCACGTGGGAACCGGTTTAAAAGGAAAAGGGTGGTTCACGTGGGAACCGGTTTAAATAAAAATGCAGAAATTAAATGGCATACTTGGCACTTCAGATCTGATGAAAGATGGGTGAAATCAAAAATTATGAGATGGCATGAAGTTAAGAAAGGTGGAAGGAAGGAAAGGCTCACGTGGGAACCGGTCTAGAACTAGAACTAGTTGCAAACAAAACACTACGCACCCACGGTTGAAGACATTGCTTGTCCCACCGTGGTCGCCACAAAAGCTGTCGACTCTGAAAATTCGACGGGGTCCTCTCCTTTTCAGGGAAGTCCGTGAACACAGATCGTCACATCAAGAGGGGATGAGAAAAGAAAGGAATAAAGCTCGGAAAGCAACTCTCACCTCGATCCCACACTCACATTGATCCCCGAACTTTCATCCCTTGGCGTCGCTCGATCACCAAAGAGACGGTTCGGGTCATGTGGGAGGAGGGTGAGAAGAAATAAACGTGGTCGCCAGGAACCGTGGGTTCCGATTTATAGAATTAAAATTGACCGTGTGTACCTTAGCGTGAAGAATGTGAGTTAAAGCTTCTCCTTCTTCGGCCGGCCGATGAAGAAGAGTCCTCAACGCGGTGGGTGCTTGATATTCTGTGCAACTAGACAAACAAACAAGTGAAATAGACAATTATAACTAGACAAAGTGGAGTATATGTAAAGAGAATAACATAAAAACACACAATTGACTAGAAACTGACCGGATCAGGGTTATCTCTAACACCCTTTTTTTATTTTTTTCGGATTAACAGAGTAAAAGTAATGAAAAAAAATGTAAAAAAAATGATAGGATGATGGAGAATCACTAAACAAAGAGATAGAAAAAAGAAAAGAAAGATTCTGAGTTGTATAGAGGAAGATATAGCCAAATCTGTTTTGTCGAAAAAGCCGAGTAGCAGTGCAGGATCTGCCAGGTGCGACTTTGCTTCTGCGCTCGTCACGATCAGCCCCGACCTCTGAATCAAGTGCCGTCAATTGTAAACTCAAGAAAACTTGGAGAGGAAGAACTTTGATGAAGAGAGCTCAGGCAGAAGACGTCCACACACTTCTGTAGAGGCCGAGGAAGAGAGATATGGCTGATCACCTGCAGAATAGCCTTCCTCTCTCTTGAACTGACTTTTCTCTCTCGAAAAACTCGAAATTCTCTCTTTAAAAATCATAAAATCGATGCAGGAGGGTGATAGGACGTCTTGAGATGCCTGGGGAGTCGTCCTCCTCTCTCTGGAATGACCAGAATCAGAGTCCTTTTATAGGAGAACAGGCGGTCTAATCGAAGCTAAAAAATAGGGATAAATGCGCCCTGGCCCTGGGCGCATGCGCCCTGGTGCCAGGCGCATGCGCCCCACTGAGGGGTGCATGTGCCCCCCAGGGAGGGCGCATCTTATCTTCTCCGAAGATAAAGGTCTTATCTCTTCCGTCTGTTCAGCGGCAGAGTCCGGGTGAAAGACTGACTCAAGGGTGGGGCGCATGTGCCCTCAAGTCAGGGCACAAGGCCACGTGCCTCACTGGTAGGGCGCATGGCCAGGTGCCCTGGGTCCCGGGCGCATGTGCCCTGGAACCCGGGCGCATGGGACTGGTTTCGCGCGTCCTTCTTCCGGAAGCCATTGCGAACACTCCCGAACTCGGAATTCGACGCCGTTTGTTGCGTTGGAAAGATAACAGGCCGAAGAAGCTTTCTATAGCATCAGATCAACCATCACACCCTCCAAAACTTCAGAATTTTATCCGGAAGTTAGGGCAGTGAACAGAAGGTCTGATATAGGTCAAAATGACTTCGACGGCAAACCGGAAAGGCACGGAATGCAACAAAACTTGTTCGGAGTGTGAATATGACCATAAACTTCAATGTATGATCATTAGGCATTGGTCATTCTGCCAATTTTCGTGTTTACACGATTTACGTGTGGCTTTCGCTCGGAAATTACGGCTTTCTGCGTAAAACGTCGGAGAACATCCGATTTCGTTCGGCGAAGCTCCAAATCAACTTAAAAGGACCCGGCATCATCATATGATCAATCATGCGTGTTACCCTATAAAACATGAGTTTTATGCTCTGAATTAGGCGAATTTGGCGTGTCTACACAGGGAGCATGCGCCTTGGGGTAGGGCGCAAGGAGCCCTATTTTGTAGGGTTGATAATATCGTCCGTTCTCCTATAAATAAACTCCGATTCCGGTCATTCCAAAGGCATGTGCATGACCCCCCAGGCATCTTAAGACATCCAAGCACCCTCATGCATCCATTTTGTGATTTTTAGAAAAAGAATTTCTTGTTTTTAGAGAGATAAAAGTCAGTTCAAGAGAGAGGAAGGCTGGTCTGCAGGTGATCTGCCAGGTCTCTCTTCTTTGACCCTTAAAGCAGCGTGTGGACGTCTTCTGCCTGAGCTCTCTTCATCAAAGTTCTTCCTCCCCAAGTCTTCTTCAGTTTTCAATTGATGGTACTTGATTCTGAGGTCGGGTCTGGTCATGACGAGTGCAGAAGCAAAGTTGCGCCTGGTAGATCCTGGATTGCTACTTAGCTTTTTCGACAACCCAGATTTAGCCATATCTCTCTCTATTCTTATCAGAATCTTTCTGTTTTTCTTCCTATCTCTTTGTTTCCTGATTCTCGATCCTTCTATCATTTTTTTACATTTTTTTAATTATTTTTATTCTTTTAATTCGAAAATAAAAAAGAGGGGTTAGAGATAACCTGAATCCGGTCAGTTTCTAGTCAATTGTGTGTTTCATGTCATTTTTCTTACATATACTTCACTTTGTCTAGTTCTAATTGTATTTTTCACTTATTTGTTTGTCTAGTTGCATAGAAGATCAAGCACCCACGCGTTGAGGACTCTTCTTCATCGGCCAGCCGAAGAAGGAGAAGCTTTGACCCACACTCTTCACGCTAAGGTACACACAGTCATCTTTAATTTCATAAATCGGAACCCATAGTTCCTGGCGACCACATGTCTTAATTTCTTTCTTATCATACTCCTCCCACATGACCCAAACCATCTCTTTGGTGATCGAGTGACGCCAAGGGATGAAAGTTCGGGGATCAATGTGAGTGTGGGACCGAGGTGAGAGTTGCTTTCCATGCTTTCTTCATTTCTTTCTCATCCCCTCTTGAAGTGACGATCTAGATTCACAGACTTCCCTAAAAAGGAGAGGCCCCATTGAAATTTCGGAGTCGACATCCATGAGTGTGAAGAAATGACCAAGCCATTGTAGATTTTGTTGAAGGGGATCTCGAGCCCAGTCATCTTCACCCTCAAGGTCTTCAACATCAATGCATATAATACATATTAAATGAACCTAATATAACTAGGTGACAGATGGTAGGTGTGATGTGAAGTGATAATATGGTAGATGCATGTGATGACGTGAGGATGAGAATGTGAATCTGAGTGAAGTTTTCAGGCATGGTCTATCAACTTGCATCGACTACCTGATTCATTAGCATCTTTGGTCCATCCTTGTCTTGCCTTTTGACAAAATACAACGCCATGATAATATTCAACTGGGTGGTGCTTCCTCTCTTTTCGCCGTAGGGTTGGCATGACGTTCCTTCAGGAACACCAATCTCACCAATTCACCTATTGGGACTTAAAGGGTTGCTTGAACATTTCTGATTAGTACCCAGTAGACGAAATTGTTATATGAAGCATATTTTTCTCAAAATGATGTACTGAAGTTTTCACCATTAGAACCATCATTTATAGGTCAAAAAATATTTTTGATGATGGTTTCTTTAGCAAAAATGTCATTTTCAACATTATGAACAATTTCTGATTTTTTTGAATTTTTCTAAATTGTTAAAATTTTTTGGTCCATGTGCCCCCGATCGGGGGCACGTGCCCATGTGCCCGAGGATGGGGCACCTGGCCATGTGCCCCCAGATGTGGGCACATGTGCCCTGAGCCATTTTTTTTTTGCAAAAAATTGTACCTAATGACCCTTCTCTTTTTGCCTCTTCAACTTCTGAAGACATGCAACAAAGATGATTAGATTTTCACCATTACTCATCCCTTTGCTTGTATATCGTTTGACTTGATTTTAAGTCAAAGGGAGGAGTCTTCTTAACAATGTGGAATAAAATAAATGACTAAAATAAATGGGGGTAAAGGTTGAGAGAACTTACCTACCATGGTGAGAATCTTCTCCTCTTACCTTAAAATGCCTAAAACAATTGATAAAAAGGGAATTAGATCTTCACCACTAATCCCTTTGCCTATTATAGTCAACTTTGACTTAGGTCAAAGGGAAGAGCCTTCTTAACAAGATAATTAGAGTAAAAAATGAACATGTAATGCAAAAATAGAAATATGCATGACAAAAAAATAAACATGGAGGCAACTAAGGCAATGATCATGACTAAGCTAAAAGAGATGCATTTTTTTGGGGTTTTCTTAGAAATATTCAATTTTTTGGGTTTTCTTGGAAATATTCAGTTTTTTGGATTTTTTAAATATTCAATTTTTTGAATTTTTGAAATATGCATTTTTTGGATTTTTGAAATATTTAATTTTTTGTGGAGAAAATGCTGGTATTTTAGACAGTTCATCGGTCTTTGAAGTTTGTCAAGACTCAAGTGGTAGATATCATGTGCAAAACAAAGTTCCCTACCTAGAATCTTTCTAACCTTCTTCCTTTGGTCGGCTTGGATTCCACCTGGATTCAGTCGATTTACCTTACCCTAGGGGTTTAAGGAGGAAGAGTATAGAGAAAGTGCTTGATAGGATTTGGAGATGTTGAGGGAGATTTCTCAACTCATACTCAAATTGCTCGTTGGGGTTCAGCCTCTTCGGGTCTTTCCTATTTTTGCTCTTCTATGTAGCACATATTTAGACAGGTTTTTTTTGACCAACCTATTTTTGCCCATCTTTTAGTGCCTTTTGCCATAACTATCATTCTGGGTACTCATTCAAACAAGTTGATCATTTTTCTTTTCCAAACCTGAGGGGTTCATTGCCCATCTTTTGGCACCCTTTTACATCCTCCAAGGCCTACTAGGGTGGAGAGAGTTTTCGATACTACCCCTCTTTAATTTTCTCTCCCTATCTTGGACCGAGTAGAAGAGAATAGGGTAAGGGTACTTCTTCTGTTTCTAGATTTCTGCCTTACCTTTCGCCAGTGTCGTGTTGTCTAGATTCTAGGATCAGGAGGTGTTGTGTGTGTAGGATGGTACCTACCCTTGACTTCTCATGAATAGCCTAGAATCGATGACTTAAGAGTATACCAGTGGTTTCTCCATTTTTTTATGGAAAATACTTTTTGATGTAAACTCCATTCTAAGGATGATTCAATTTTTCTTCATCTGCATTAGTCGATTCATATGCATTGCCTGGATACTTTTCAGCGATTACAAAAGGCCCTTCCCAGTTAGGTTGCAATTTGGAGCGGAGACCCCCCGACTTAACGAAAATTATTTTAATGACCACCTCACTAATCTCAAATTTTCTCTCAGCCACTCTCTTTTGATAAAACCTTTTAAGTCTGTTCTGATAAGTCCGGGCATGCTGGCGGAGGCTAGCCTTCTTTCATCCAAGAGTTCAAGCTGTGCAAGGAGAGATTATCATCTCTCATCAACAAAAATATCCCTGTCGAGCTGAACTCGAAGAGATGGAAGTAATACTTTGTTGGGGACCACTGCTTCCATCCCATATGCCAAAGCATACGGGGTTTGTCCAGTGGGAGTCCTTATAGAAGTATGATAAGCCCATAGAGCATCTACAGGCTTATCTGGCCAGTCGGCAAACTTGCTAGACTTACAAGATTTCTTGATGATCTTGATTAAGGTCTTATTGGTGGCTTATGCTTGACCATTGCCTTGAGGATAGTAAGGTGATGAATGATGCAATGAAATGCGATACCTATTGCAAAGATCACACAGATCTTGAGAGAAGAATTGCGGCCCATTATCGGTGACGATGTCGCTGGGGATCTCGAACCTTGCAAAGAAGTTGTGATTGATGAAGGAGCAGACTATTGACACTTTAATCTCCATGAACGTTTCCGCTTCAGCCCACTTTGTGAAGTACTCCGTTGCCGTCAGAATGAATGATTTTGAGCATATTTCAGAGTTGAGGTCACTCAAGGGGCCAATGATATCAAAAGCCCACATGGCGAAAGGCCATGGGGACATGAATTGGATGGAGGGAAGATGCGGGAGAATGAATCTTGTCGGCATGCAGTTGACATGAAAGATAGTGCCGAACAAAGATGGAGCAGTCTTCTTCTAGAGTTGGCCAATAATACCCTTGTCAGATGATTTTCTTAGCAACGGCTTGAGCAATCACATGACCACCACAAAATATAGAATGTGCTTCCTTTAGCACCAACTCGGCTTCTTCTTCATCAAGACACCTAAGTAAGATTCCACTTAGGCTTCTCTTGTAGAGCACTCCTCCTGAGATTGTATACCTCTGGGATACTCTTCTGATTGCCTTCTTTTCCTTGGTAGTTGATCCATGCGTATATAACTAATCTTGGTAATACCTTGCAATCTCATCATACCAAGGTCCCTCACCTTATTCTAATTCTTCCAACTCAATTAAGAAGATTTATTATTTGTATTCCAAGTATTCTTTTCTGTTGAACCTCTCCTTAACCATTAGAAAACGTCCATCCTCAATTGCTGGAATTGACCACTTATAGATGTGGATAGTCCGCACTTGCCTGCCTAGCAGGACAGATAAAGATGAAGCTAATGAAGCTAAGGCATCGACAAGGACATTCTGAGAACGGAGGACATGGACAAAGGTGAGTTTAAAGAATAGCTCGATGTAGCAGGTGGTGAGCTCATGGTAGGGTTTGAGGTTTAGATGGGAAGTACGATACTTAGATAGGACTTGGCATAGGATCAATTGACTATCACTTATCACCCTCAGTTCGGTGGCACCATGGAAGTGAGCTACCTCTAGCCCGGCCAGAAAGGCTTCATACTTAGCTATGTTGTTGGTTGCTGTTAAGTCGAGCTAAAAAGCCTGTGGAATGGTGACACCTTCGGGTGATAGAAGGACAATACCTATCCCTCTACCAATGGAGTTCAGAGCCACGTCAAAATATAATGTCTAAAAATTGGAAGATCGAACTGACATTAGTTTATCATCTTGGAACTCTGACCGGACTGGGTCAAAGATGGGTATGGGATGATGGGCAAGGTGTTCAGTAATAGCATAGCCCTTGATTGCCTTCTGTGGAACGTAGGTGATATCAAATTGGGACAAGAAACTCTGTCATCACACTAACCGATCAGTCAAAACTGTCTTCTCTAACAGAAACTTAATGGTATTGATACGAGCAATGAGCTTGACTTGGTGAGCAAGAAAATAGTGCTTGAGTTTCTGAACCACCCAAACAAGAGAAGCACAGGTCTTTTCTACCACCGTGTACTTTAGCTCACAAGCATCAAACATCTTAAACAAGTAGTAAGTAGCTCGCTCTTTCCCTTCTTCATCAACTTGTGCAAGAACTGCCCCGAGACAGTTCTCAAGAACCGAAATGCAAAGGACCAAGGGCTTGTTAGAAATTGGTGGTCTAAGTACAAGGGGACTTGTTAGGTATGTTTTCAACCCATCAAATGCCTCTTGGCACTTCAAATCCCATTTAAACTCGGCCCCCACCTTGGTTAACTCATAGAAAGGTTTACACCTTTGGGAGTGTTGTGAGATAAACTAGCGGACAAATTGTAGCCTCCCAATCAATCCTCAAAGCTGCTTCATATTCTTCGGGGGTTGCATACCAATGATTGCTTTGGCCTTCTTTGGGTCGATGTCTATGCCCCTTTTGCTTACTATGAACCCTAGTAGTTTTCCTGATGAAACTCCAAACGTACACTTCTTAGGGTTCATTTTCAGCTTGTATTTTCTAGCTCGTTGCAAAACTTTCCTTGGCACTTCAGAATGATCTTCCTGACTCTTGGACTTGCTAACCAAATCATCCACATACACCTCTACAAGGGTGTGCATCATGTCATGAAAGATAGTCATCATAGCCCTCTGATATGTAGCACCAGCATTCTTTAACCCAAAGGGCATGACAATATAGCAATATGTTTCCCAAGGTGTAGTGAACGAGGTCTTCTCTTGGTCATCCTCGGCTAACTGGTTTTGATTGTATCCAGAATAACCATCCACAAATGAAAGCATTTCAAATCCAGCTATGTTATTAACCAAAACATCAATATGAGGCAAAGGAAAATCATCCTTTGGACACGCTCGGTTTAAGTCTCCGAAGTCTATGCAAATCCGAACCCGTCCATCCTTCTTCATAACAGGGACTATGTTAGCCACCCATTGCGGATATAAGACAACTTTAATAAATTTTTCTTGGTGTAGTTTGTCAACCTCTTCTTTCATTTTGAGTGCAAAATCAGGGTGGAATCTCTTGAGCTTTTGTTTAACTGGGGTAGTTCCAGGTTTCAAAGTTAATTTATGTTCTACCAATGAATTATCTAATTCCGGCATGTCTTCATATGTCCATGCCAACATGTCCTTATATTCTTCCAAAACATTGATCAAATGTTGTTCTTCTGAGGGAGTGAGGTTTGCACTGATGAGAATAGTCTTAGGATCTTCCAGGGTTCCTAAATTCAGTTCCTTGGTTGGTTCATTCGCTATGGCTGATGATTTTTCAAATCTTCTAAGTCCATATGCATATGCATCAGCCAAGTCCTTGATATCATCCTCATATTTAGGATCCTTCTCTAATACCACCTCATATACTTCCAAAGTATGATCTATGTTATGCTCATCCTCATATCGGATTTCATCTAGCTAGATGATATTCTCTAAAAAGTTTCGCAGCCTTGCACACTACACATTTTTATGCCAATTACTACATATATCTACTTGGAACTCGTTTACCTCTAATTTTCCTATTTCCTAACCTAACCTGATTTACTGAAGATAAAGCTGGAAAGGTGGTATTTACAGTGGAGGGAAGATCAAGTAAATCGATTAATGAATCAGAAGAGAGGGATCCCTGATTGGGAGCGCCCTCTAGGATGAGTAGAGACGTCTCCTCGATGGAAATGTGAGTTTCAGAGAATACATTTTTTTTGGGATTTTTAAGTAAGAAGACAGACTGAGCTGGAATGACTCAAGACTTGTTAGAAGCTGACGAACTTAACAGAGAGAAAAACTTAAGAATAAAGGCGAAAAAGGGGCTCGTGTGCCCAATGGTAACGGAAATGGGCACATGGGCCCAAAACTGATAAAAAAGTGAATGGGTACACGGACCCGATTCTGAAAATGGATGGGCATGTGAGCCCATGCTAAGAAGAGCCCTCAGTCCTGAAGCTGATGAGAGAAGTAAATGGGCAAGCAGGCCCAGTAAGAATAGAAGGTTGAAGACGGCACATGGTCCGAAAGTAAGTTATTCGTTTGGCAAAAGAAAGTGGGCTTGAAAGCCCATCCAAAAGATCCAAAATCAATGGCACAAGGTTTACACATGTGATTGTTGTATTTGGGCCTCGTGGGATGATTCTGACTTTATTGGTAGCTTGCTTGAGAGGATGATCTAAGATTGGTTTGCCCTTGAGTGGTTCTTGGTGCTCTTCCCTACTCGAGAACAAATGAGTCAAAGATAAGCACAGATCTTCCAAGTCTTCTTCTTCATTTGGTGCCTTTCTTCTCTTGACAGCTTTAATGGAACCCTTGTCATCTTCAGCCATCATCATAGTCTTTCCTTTGATAAAGAATGTGTGGAGTCCCATGGCATATCCTGGTTGGAAGACCCTCCTTGGGATGGAATCCTCTTCGTACCCCAACCCTTGCCTACATGGCATGTTCATAGATTCAATCGGCTGAGTGATCCCTTGAAGATCCTTGCCCAAACCTTTTCAAGGCTGATAGCCCAATTTCATCATCATCTACCATCCCACTGTGTCTGGTAGAGAGGCGGTAATGCATCTAACTTTTGGAAACTCTCCCACTGAGATCTGGGGTCACATTGACAATCCTAGGGGCGAAAAAGCATTGTTTAGCTCGTCCCTTATGGGCATGCTGGTTACTTTGACAACTTGTTCCTTAAAGGGAAATTTTATGCACTGATGGTTTGTTGAAGCCACAGCTCCTATTGCTTCCTAGTACGGCCTCCCAAGTATAGCCTGATAAGTTGGATCCAATTCCAGGATATAAAAATCGGTTGTGACTGTACATGGTCTAGGTTTAACCTCTATTGTGACCACCCCATGTGTACACTTCTTGGAGTTGTCATAGGCTATCACCATGGCACAAGATGGCTTGATTTCTTGTTCAGAAATGCCGCACAACTGCAAAGTTTATGGCTGCATAACGTTAATGGAAGCTCCAGTGTCAACCAAACATGATTTCACTTTAATATTACAGATGATAACAGCCACATGTAAAGGCATATCTCCTAACCTCTGGATCTGTTAATTCCTCCTGAGAGAAAGTGAGTGTTGGGTGCTCACTTCTAGGGGCTAACACTATAGTGATCTTCTCAGGTGGAAGATCTTCATTCATCATGACCCTTTGCAAATATTGCTGTAAAATTTCCTGGTGCACTTTTGATATTTTAATCAACTCAACTATGAAGATGCGGGCTGGCATCTTATCCAAATGTTTCAACAAATCATAGGCATGCCTGGAAAGGGTTCTTCCACTTACTCTTCCTCCACTGGATCCTGCGGTTGAGTCCCAGCTTGGGGAAAGAGCCGTTGGAACATCCTCCCACTCTGAAGCACCGGGGCTATTTGGCAGTCGGGTAGAGGTGATGGGTTAACTGGGGTTGGCTGTGGTGGAACAGGTGGTGTAGATGTAGGTATGGTGGGTAATGGGATTGGTGGATTTGGGATGATTGGGTTTCTGGGTAGAGGGGTAGGATTTGGAGGTGGTAGTGATGGTGATGGTGGCGGCCTGATAAGAAGAGGCTGGGGTGTAGGAGTGGTGGTAGGTTGTGGTGTTGGTGGTGTGATAGGTTGGGGTTTTGGAGTTACAGAGTTTATAGGTTGGGGGCTTAGGCTTGGTGGTGATTGTGGTGGCTGGATGAGCAAGGGCCAGTGTGTAGCAATGGTTAAGAAAGGTGTAGTTAAGGTGAGGGCTGGCCTAATGATGAGTGGGCTAGAAGAAGTAGCAATCAATGGTTGGGTTAATGAGCTTGGTGGTGGTTGTGGAGTAGATGGTGCACGGATTATCTGTCTAGGGGGGTTCCTGGCAGGAGGCCTAGCTGGGTTGACTGGCATGGTTGCATTGTGGTTTTCTAGCTACCAACCTTGAGCACGGCTTGAAACTTCTTAGACAATAGAGTGTACTAGACCAATTCCTGGGTTTGGATGTGCTGGTGCTAGTGCCAGAGCGGGAGCATGTAATGGGAGCAGATTCTGAACAATCCCCAAGCAAGGTTGTTGTTGAGGCTAAGCTGGTGGACGCTGTCTCTACTGCTATCTAGCCTTGATTGCTTGTATGCATTTCCTCAATTGGGCCCAATCAATGCTGCCTTGGTCATTGAGATCGTGGATGTGATCTTTGAATTGTAAACACACTTCTATGATGTGACCAGGGTACCGGTGGTAAGCATAGTATTAGGACATATTTGCATTTGCTGGCCAAACCTCTCTTTCTTTGGGCAATTCTAATTGTTTCTATGCCATAAGTACATTGAAGATGTCGGTCAAGGAGTAAGGGAGTTTTCAGTAATTCTTTCTTCTAGGACCTCTCCTTCGTGGTGCCTAATTGGGTGGTGGTAGTGCCCTATTGTAGGTAGGTTGACGAGGTTGCTGGGGTTGCACTACTGGCTGAGGTAGTTGTTGTGGTTGTCATGGTTGTTGTGGCCTAACCTGTTGTTGATGGGGGTGGTAAGAAAGGTTCTGCGGTGGGTTCTTAAACTGGTTTTGACGGTTCCCTCCCTGGTTCCCCACAATGTATATAGCTTCATTGTTGACTACTCCCTTGGTTGTAGGCCTAGCTGGTGCAGATGGGGTCTTCTTAATGTTCCTAGGTTTGGGATCAAATTGATTTTTCATTGTGGCATCTTTGAAGTAGGCTTGCAAGTATCGGGCACTATCATAAAGTTCATTCATGGAGGTAGGATGGTGCATAATCAAGACATTCTTCAGGGCAGGTGTAGTGTTTCCAATGAGCATCTTTACTTGTTCCCCTTCTGAAATAACATCTATTAGTTTCTCTGCCATTCCCCTCCAACGATCAGTAAACTTTATGAAGTCTTCTTCGAGCTTCATCTTCTCAGCAATCAAATCTGTAATGGAGCATGATGGTGCCACCCGATCTCTATACCTTTGCAAAAATTCGGTCTTGACAATATCAAAATCCCTTGCCTCAAAGGGGTCAAGCGAGAAGAACCATTCCAATGTAGACCCTTCTAGTGATCGACATAACAAGAAAGCAAGAACTCTAAGATCGTTCTTCCATAATGAGGACTCGTAGAGAAAATCCTTAAGGTGGAGAAAAGAATTACCAGTATCATTGTAGTGGCGATAAACTGGTAGTTCAACATGTGGTAGGTGAAAAACTGGCAAAGAAGGAATAGAGACCTCTGGAATTGACTTGGAGGCCAAGCGACATCTTAGCTCTTCATAATGTTTATTCATCTTGGTGAGCTGATCCATGATTACCTGGGTGAGAATAGGTTCTTGGTTTACTGGTGGGGGTATGTGGTTAGATGCGTGATTCTGGAATTGAGAAGCATGATTTAGCTAATTCTCTAAAGATTGTCCCATGACTTGGTGGGCCAAGGGAGCAACATGGTTGAAATAAGGTGGCTGGACAAATGATGGTTGAACCACAAATGGTTGAAATACAGATGGTTGTGCTAGTGATGATTGAATCATAGATTGCTGAACAATAGGTGGTTGAACAAAGGATGATTGAATGAGTGGTTGTCGAACCATAAGACAAGGAGATGAGGCAACTTGGTTGGCTTCAGCCTGATTAGAGGCAATTTTGCCCTTCACCATAGATTGTATATGGAAATAGGTTTTTGGGTCAGTATAAAGAGACAACTCCTTAAAAAGTTGTTCAACACCATGGGGAGCAGATGGTAGAGGGACCTCTTGCGCTTCTGACTCAAACAAGGGATTAACATGACCGTCTGACAGAATTGGTTGGTGACCCATCTCGTGCTCTTGACGTTCAGCGTGTTCTGCCATTCCAATGTGTCATCCAGACCTTAATTACATTGTCACCCTTCAACTTCAAGGAGAAGGTAAAAAAACGAGTTGGCAAAACAAACAAAGAACTTTTTTCAAGTTTTTAGTATCTTGAAAAAAATGTTAGAGTTTTTAATTTTTGTTTGACAAGCAAGTGATGCAAAGACTTGAAAATAAGATTACGCAATGATTTTGAATAAACCTTAGGTTTATGGATTTTTTAAAAATTGTTCTCTCAACAAATGGGTTAGGATCTTAACTTCAATCTCCAATGACCTAGGTTTCACACAATCTCACCGCATGTAGGTAACATAGGATGCTTCAGGCTTTGGGGAGTGGTACAACCAACCTGATTGTGAAGAGGAATACTCCACGTATGAGGAATTATGGAGGTCTTGATGAAAGCCAACCAAGTCAACTAGTAAGGGATATCCTAGAAGAGAGGTCAGAATCTACCAAGAGGGTGTTTTGAATGGGAGGAGTAAATGAGAGAGTGAGCTCCCGCCTCAAAAGGGGAAAAAGTGTAAAGTAAGGAGGTAGAGAGAAGGAGAAAATAATACAATCAAGTAATAAAGCAAGTAATAAGCAACACATAAACTTAAATAAACAAGCAATCACACAAGACAAGCAATTAGAAACTAGACAAGCAACTAGAAACTAAAATCTAGACCTTGTTTCTTATGTGAGCCAAATGGAGATAGTGAAAAGTGATAAAAAGAATAAGGTTCAGATTTGATAGCCAAGCAAAAGGGGTGGCCCACACGGGGACCGATGTAAGAATAAGCTGGTTCACGTGAGAACCGGGGTAAAAGTAAAGGTGGTTCACGCGGGAACCGGTTTGAATGATTGAAAGAAGGACACATGAGACCAATTAAAGGTGAATAAAGATCGGATCCAAGTGGGGATAGATCTGAAGAAAAGTGTTTTGGTTCACGTGGTAACTAAAGTAAAAAAAGATATTGGTTCACGCGGGAACTGGTTTGAAAGGAAAAAGGGCGATTCACGCTGCAACCGGTTTAAATAGCAACTGGAAATAAAAGAGGGTCACATGGTGACCGATTTGAGGGTAATAACCTGCATAAAAATATAAAAAAAAAATCTGATTTGAATGGCTGAAAATAAATGTTGGTTCATGTGGGAACCGGTTTGTAGAAGAGAGTTGGTTCACGCGGGAACCGGTTTTAAAAGCAAATGTAGGTTCACGTGGGAACCGGTTGAAATAAAATGACAGAAATTAAATGAGGTACTTGGCACTTCAGAACTGATGAAAGCTGGGTGAAATCAGAAATTTTGAGATGGCATGAAATTGAGAAAGGTGGAAAGAAGGAAAGGCTCACGCGGGAACCAGTCTAGAACTAGAACTAGTTGCAAGAAAACACTAAGCTCCCACAGTTAAAGACATTGCTTGTCTCACCGTGGTCACCACAAAGCTGTCAACTCCAAAAATACGATGGGGCTATCCTTTTTAAGGAAGTCTATGAATCCAGATTGCCACCTCTAGAGGGGATGAGAAAG
This sequence comes from Cryptocoryne crispatula var. balansae, assembly GCA_036172225.1. NCBI lineage: Eukaryota > Viridiplantae > Streptophyta > Magnoliopsida > Alismatales > Araceae > Cryptocoryne > Cryptocoryne crispatula. Next base: position 23,191,038 of record CM069924.1, read on the forward strand.
GAAGAAAACACGGAAAGCAACTCATCCGTGGTCCCACACTCACATTGATCCCTGAACTTTCATCCCTTGGTGTCACTCGGTCACTGAAGAGATGGTTCGGGTCATGTGGGAAGAGGATGAGAAGAAGGAAATTAAGACATTTGTGATCGCCAGGAACCGCGGGTTCCGATTTATGAAATAAAAATGTCCGTACGTACCTTAGCAGGAAGAGTGTGGGTCAATGTTTCTCCTTCTTCAGTTGGCCGATGATGAAGAGTCCTCAATGCCCGAGTGCTTGATTTCCTGTGCAACTAGACAAATAAATAGATGAAAAGATAATTATAACTAAATAAAGTAGAGTAAAGTGGAGTATATGTAAAGAGAATAACATAAAACACACAACTGAAATAAAACTGATCGGATTTGGGTTATCTCTAACCTCTTTTTTTAGTTTTTATATTAACAGACTAAAAATAATGCAAAAAATTGTGAAAAATGATAGAAGGATGGAGAATCACGAAAAAGATAGATAGGAAAAAGAACAAAAAGATTTTGATAAGAATAGAGAGAGATATGGCCAAATCTGGGTTGTTGAAAATGCCAAGCAGCATTCTAGGATCTGCCAGGCGCAATTTTGCTTCTGTGCTCATCACAACCAGCCCCGACCTCGGAATCATGTATCGTCAATTGGAAACCGAAGAAGACTGAAAGAGGAAGAACTTTTATGTTAAGAGCTCAGGAAGAAAACGTCCACACACTGCTGTAGAAGCCAAAGAAGGGAGACTTGGCAGATCACCTGCGGACCAACCTTCCTCTCTCCTGAACCGACTTTTCTCTCTCTAAATAGGAAGGAGCTTAGACGTCTTGAGATGCCTAGGGAGCATGAGCTAGCCTCTGGAACGACCGAAATTAGAGTCTATTTATAACAAAAAAATGGCACGATCTTGGTTAAAAATCAGGCACCTTGCACCCTGGTCCTAGGCGCATGTGCCCCCTGGAGGTAGAGTCTTGGTCTAAAACTGGTCCAATCCACCCTACAAAGTTGGTCTGATCTAGCCAAAAAATTCGATACGATATGGTCAGAGGTAGAGTCTTGTGCCTCAGGGTGAGGGCGCATGGCCACGTGCCGTGAATCTAGGGCACATGTGCCCAGGGACTAGGGCGCATGGGACTGTTTCTACGCGTCTTTCTTTCGGAAGCCATTGTGGTCACTCCCAAACTCGGAATTTGACGCCATTTGTTGCGTTGCAAAGATAAAAGGCTGAAGAAGCTTTCTACGGCAACATATTAGTCATCACACTCCCCAAAACATCATAATTTTATCTGGAAATTAGGATAGTGAACTGGAGATTCGATACTGATCGAAATGATGATGACGGCCAACCGAAAAGACACGGCATGAAAAAAAACTTGTCCAGAGTGTGAATCTGACCATAACCTTCAATGCATGATCATTAGGCATTGGTCATTCAGCCAATTTTCATGTTTACACGATTTACGTGTGGTTTTCGGTTATAAATTACGGCTTTGATCGGAAAACTTCGAAAAACGTCCGATTTCATTCGGCAAAGCTCCAAATCAATATTAAAAGGACCCAGCATCATTCTAATATCAATCACACATGTTACCTTATAAAATGTGAGTTTTTATGCTCTGAATTAGGCAAATTTGGCATGTCTATAGGTACTTGAGCATATAATAAGGGATTGTCCACTCTTGGTAAGTGAGAGTGAATATCCTATGAGATAGTACTCTAAATCCATAGCTAGCGTAGAAAGGATAATTAGAATCGGTATAGAATCGGTAGACAAAGGAGTTGATAGTTGATACCGTACTCCTTTCCGATCAGAATATTGAACAGATGAGAGTTTATATCCATGCGGTAACTGATGATAAAAAGGCTCAATGAAGATAAGACTATCCCCATAGCCAATTAGAATCATGGGATGTGGCTTGTACCATTTATGATCAATTGGCCGATTAATCTATTATTGGATAATGAATTTAATTTAATTAAATAAAATTATTCTATTTTATTTAGGTTTCAACCAAATACGCTATTAGGTCTAGTGGGTCACACACATAGGGACTTATTCATAAGTACATGGGCAAGGGGATCATTTATAGAGATTTTAGGTTTTTATGAAAAATTCTAAATTTTGTATAAATACCATGGTTTCAGTCAAACCCTAACAAGACAAGAGTGGAGACCATATCCTTAGCCTCTTTCCTACCTTTTTCTTTCTATAGAAGGCATACATGGGTGATGGAGCTCCGCTCAAAAATAGTTCTCGATGCCGGTGCGAAGGGAGAACCTGTTGTGGATGAAGTTCGTGTGGATATCACTGGAGTCCGGACACTTAAACGGTTTGAAGTGCTTCAGAAGCTTATCCCATTCCTCTTCATGTAATTAGATGATCCCCTATTAAGTATATTTGAATATGTTTTGATCATTTTTCACTTTTCATCATTCGGTTCCGATTGAGACAAGTTCCAAATGAACCCATAGGAATCATCGCTTCTGCTGCACCAAATTTTGTAGGATGATTCCTAACATAAGAGGGTTGAGGACTAGGCAAATTCTTACAAGGGATTACAAAGCCAATTAGACTTGCTAACCGGCTTGATAAAACCAGTTTGGTCTATGACAAAACAATCTATAATGGCAGAAGGCCCTAATATCATGTGGTAGATAAATGGCTCGGTAAGTATTTTTATGAGGGGAGAAGTGATCCAACTTAAGGAAAAAGGAGCAAGCTACCTCAACGACATCAATGAATGCCCAAGGAAAATGTAAAGAACCAATGAAGGTGAGGATGAGCTATGCCCTTCTCTATTCTCATTGTTCATAGCTGAGGAAGAAAAACCGACCTAGGAACCACTCAAGGACCTCCAAATCAAAAGTTGCCTTAATGAAATTTTTTTCTAAAACTCCTAATCTATTCCATGTGGGCCTTCTTTCAATTTCTTATTATCTGGGGCCAACGTTCCCTTCTAATCAAGTCTTTCCCATGGGCTCTAAATTCCCTTTCAGATTGGGCTCTTTGCAGCCCGAACGGGGTATGCACCACCCTCCCCTACCACCACTATCACCGTCGGTCCCGAAGGTCCCCTCCATCATACCTTACTCAAAGCCTTTGTCTCCTTGGTGATGTCGCCAACCAGATCACAAGTCGAACCTAATGACCCACCTGACTCACCTCTAGGATCACCCCCTAGAGGGCTAACTGATTCACCTCTGAACACGATGGACCATGATCCTACTCAAGATCTATCCAAGATCTTCACATTCCTATCCCTTCACACAGAAAAGGCTGCTATGACCCATTTTGAACACATGGTCAGCACCACCAAAAAAAGTCTTCTTGACAACCACCATTTCAGTCAAAGAGACATCTGTCTTTGCTCTCGATAGCCCTCTATCCTCGGGTCTAAATTCTTGAGCATTTTGCTTTGTCTCCCACCACCTGTAAATACCTTCTTCCCTAATCTATGTCCCACTTTGTCATATGCTCTTACCTTAGGACTAGTGTCTAGAAGAGCCAAAACCAGGGGTAGGAAAATCCTAAATTGTTATTTGCATCAAATAGCCAATAAAAGCATGGAATGTGCAAAATTGTTGGGCGTCTGGGAAAATGCCATTCAATTGGATCAAATTCTTTATGAGGATGAATAAAATACTGATCAATCACTGGGTGTTTACCAGGTTAGTTTGGGAAAGGATGTTGACTCCAACAAGTAAGAAGAAAATGTGGTGGATGCTTACACTTCTGGCCTAAGGGGATTTGAGGAAACCCTAGCTTCTACTTATGATCCCACAAAGGAGCTTAATCTTGGAACATTAGAAGATCCCAAAGTTGTCCTTATCAGTGTAACCTTACACTCTCCCAAGAATCAAATCTAGTGAAAACCTTGCAAGAATATCATGATTCCTTTGCTTGGACTTACCAAGATATGTGGGGTTAGATAATTTACTAGTCGAGCATCACCTAAGTCTTAAGGATGGAGCTACTTTGGTAAAACAAAAGCTTTGGAGATTCCACCTAGAGGATGACTTCCCTCTCCCCCACATTGATGTACTTGTTGATAATATGGCCAGATATGAGACCCTCTCTTTCATTGATGGATATTCCGGGTATAACCAAATTTGGCTAGTGGAAGGAGATCAGGAAAAGATACTATTCACTACACCCTGAGGAACATATTGTTATGTTGTTATGTCGTTCATATTAGAGAACATAGAAGCAACCTACTAAAAAGCAATGATGGCAATTTTTCATGATATGATGAATAAATTTGTAGAGGTGTATGTGGATGATTTGGTTGTTAAATCCCAAACTAGATATGAGCGTGCTGAAGTTTTAAAAAAGGTCTTGTAAAGAGCTTGAGAATATAAGCTTAATATGAACCTAAAGAAGTGTGTCTGGTGTATCATCAGGTAAATTACTAGAGTTCATTGTTAACAAGAGGAGAATTGAGATCGATCCCAACAAAGCTAAGGCCATCATTAATATGTCCCTGCCAAAGAATCTAAGAGAACTTAGAGGATTAATCGGGATGCTACAATTTTTCCGTCGGTTCATCTTGTAGCAGTTCCAAAGGTGCAAACCTCAATCAAAAGACCTAGGTAGCATACCTAACTCGTCTCCCACAAGGCAACTGCTGAAATCGCCTCCTCCTCGTCATCCGCAGAACCAAGCTGCCTACCTTTGATAGGTGGCAGGTGGGACAGCTTGGGCAACTTGTATCAAGGCAAACCAATCTGATAGTGATAGTGGTGGGCATTGTACAACACGAAAGCTGAGCCGATAACTAGACGATGATCCACGCCAGGCACAAAGCACACTTGGAAATCCTTCTACATCAGGGCAGTAGAAGAGTGCAAGAAGCCGGAACGGTTCATGGAAGCAAAGAGAGCACGTCACTCTGGCCTTTTCTTCACTGCTGCACACCTATTAGCAACTCTCTCGCCAAAGCCGAGTGCAGTAGCATATGGGAACAAGGGGCTGCGGCAGAAGAGCTGCGACCCGGTGGCCACCTCACTGGTTAGATCAAACTTGAAGTAGAGGTTGGCCCAGCAAGCTAGTAGAAGAGCACTACCGAAAGGAGGATGGCCCACGCAAGCTGCGGACAGCCCGCAGTACAAGAAGCCCAGAACCGAAGGCCCTAGTCATGCGCTGCTCCAGTTGTTGCTGATGCATGAGAGTTGATTAGGCTCCAGGAAGCCATCCTCTGTAGGTAACAAGAACACTATGGCAAGATAGGCCACCAAACCCTTTGCGCCGCGCAGAATCTGGTCGTCGTCCAGACCAGGAGCCGTCAGAAAAGAAATTGTCCAGGCCGCCAACTTGGGAACACTGATTCCCTTGCCGGCCAACAAATAGCTGATTTTTTGAGCCTCGATGAAATCCAACAGGAACTCCAGGCAAGAGAGGGGTCCAGAAGGGAAGAACATACCTTCAGTTTCTCCCTTTTTAGTCTGAGGAAGGCCAAGAAGGAGCTCCGCCTCTTCAAGAAGAACTGTACACTCGAAGCTACTAAACACGAATGTATGGGCGTCGGGGTGCCACAACTCAACAAGAGCTCCCATCAAGCCAAAGTCAAGTGAGTAGCCTAAATATTACTTGGCATGGATCAAGAGCCCAGTCAAGCCCCAGTCACGAAGAGTCGCTCTGACCGACAAACCAAGGACGTCGACCAAGTCGGTAAGCCAAGGAGGAGAGCAATACTAGTGTGGTCTTAAAATGTTTGGGTAATACTACACCCAAACAGGAGGTAAAAGAGAATTCCTTAAGAAAAAGAAGGGGAAAAGTGGTTGAAAGCTAAAATTGGCAGCAAACTTACCAAATTGGCGCCGATTCTGGCCTTCAAATGACCTAGGATGCTTGAAATACCCTGAACTGAGCCAACACGCTGTTTCTTCAAAGGAGGAGCCATCCTGGGTGTTGGTAAGACGTTCTGGTTGTCCTATGCGGTGTTTATACAGGGGAAATTGTCCCCGATTCAAACCAAATTGGGACCCAGTTCAATTAGGAAACTGGGACCGAATGCACCCCTGTAGTGGGGGCACACAGGCCGTGCCCCCAACCCCAGGGTGCGCAGGCCGTGCCCCCATCTGAGGGCACGCAGGCCGCGCCCCTGGTTCAGGGGCGCGTTTGTTCAAATTCTTTCAAAATTCCCCAAAAATTCCAAAAAATTCAGGAAAATTCATAAAAATTGAAAAATTTTGTTAAATCAAATTAGTTCATGTTTATCTTTATTGAGGTTGAGTGGACATCTCTGTTCATTCGAGACTAACATTTTGATGAATGACAGGAATTGCTCACGGAAATTGAAGAATGGACATGGGAAACCCCCATAGCTTGCCGGCTAACATATAAGTCGTTACTCATGTATTATTATTTTATGCATTATTTTTGAAGACCCTGAATGTGGAGAATACTTGACCCGAGATCCCCTTCATCAAAATCTACGACGGTCGGGTCATCTTTCATGCTCGCGGATAAGCCAAAGTTGTGCTATGAGGGATGATGGTTCCCGAATGGGTATCTTGACCTCATAGGAAATCTATATCTTCAACTAATTGTTAAACAAGTCTTGTTTTTGTTTTCTTGAGCCCAGCATGCATCAAGTAGTGTTAGTTGCATTACATTCTTCATTATCATTGCATACATCTATTCATGATCTTATACCTATGTTGGGATATCTCTAAACCCTACCTGGGATATTCTCCCTTGATATACCCCAATTCTGATCTTTCTAATATCCCACCGTGTTCTCTAATCCTACCGTGTTTGTTAATCCCACCTTGTTTGGTAATCACCTTGTGCCTCCAACTCTTTCATTTCTATCATCACTGTGGCTACTGCAACACCCTTCTTGCTATTCATCCCACCGTGGCAGTCAACTCATCCCACCAAGGGCTTCCTATTTGATCAGAACTTGCACCGTCATTATCTTCACGGTCTAAGTTTTAACATTTGCCTTTTGGAATTCGAGATCATTCCATTCCGAATTGAATCTTGTCTCTTGGAAGACTTAAATGAATCTGAGGGCATGAATATGCACGATTGGTATTCTTTTACTTTTTAAAACAAATCTCTTTTTAAATTTTAGCCCATCACAGTACAGGAATGCCGCAAAGATCGGGTTACTAGCTGATGATGAACCTACAAACCCATGTTTCGAGGACTCCCCACCACGTTGGGGGTTGGTTATTCTTCTCTTGTGCCAATGGCATATCTCTTACCAATCGAACATAGGAAGACTTGATGAAACATGGCGGTTAACTTGGAGACTTGAGGAGCTTCTGAATCTAGTTGTTGAGCGTGTCTATATCTGCACCTTGATGCCACCTTTTTAGTCCATCACCATTTTGCTCCACTACATTCCACTATGATCCATCTCACTTCGCTATGCTTTCTCTACGTTTCACCTTGCTCCGCTACATGCCATTCCCTTGCAAAGCTGATATCAAGGCGAGGCAAGCTGTAGACACGCCAATTTCGCCTGATTTAGAGTCCCAGACTCCTATTCCATTGGCGATATCCTTTATTTGACCATTATTTGATCTGGATTACCTCACGGAGATGAGCTAAGGACGTTGGTGGAGCCCCTCGTGAATTGGGAATGGACCGATGATTTCTAGAATAATGTTGTAACCTACAAACGGGAGCCATGCATGAACCATGAAAACATGAACCCTGCTCAATGACTGACCTTGAATGGTCCATACTTGAAGGTCTTGGAAGTCACATGTGTGTTCCGTAATGTTTAGGGTTTTCGACAAGACATTTTGGTAGTCGTCGGTCTATAACGGCTTTCATTATGGCTTTTTGATATGTACTGACATGGCTATCTCGGATCACATGAAAGGCCTTTTCGGTCATCATTGGGTCCTTTCAGGTCATCCGGGTCGATCTTAGCCGAATACTTCATCAACCGGGGCCATATGGCCATTTCGTTCGATTTTAGGGTTTCTCAGCTTTTTCAAGCTTCGGTTCACGTTTATCGGATTAATCTCAGATTTTTCAATAATTTCAGGTTTTTCTGACCATACCAGACTTGTTCGGTCATCATTGTAGGTCAATCTGAGTTGACCCAAGATTCCTTGACTAGAACCGTGCCCTTTCGGATCTCCGCCGTGGTTTCCATCTTTCCACGAGAGGGTAAACTGGTAGGAAGCCCTGTGCGAACATCTCAAGAGTCATGTTGGCTTGTTTACTGACTTGGGGAGATGAGGTTTAATGTCCTCTTTCCAACACAAGAAACAAGAGCTAAATCGGACGTCCCATTTGCAAGTTACGGCTCGCAGAACACGCGCGTACGAGAGAGATTGTACTGCGCCCCGCCCCCCTTGAAATGGGAGGGCGCGGTCACACTAGGGGCACGCCCTGCGCGCCCTCAGTCCGGGGGCGCGTCCTCACTCCCTTTGAAAGACAAGGGCGCGGTCTATTTCCAAAAACTGGAAACTACCCTGATTGGCACCTTCTAAACCTATTTTTGGAAAGTTTTCTCTGCTAATTATCATTTATTTTGACCACGCCCCCAGGTCGGGGGCGCGTTCATCTTGTCATGTCCGATTTTTAGCAATTTATGAAAGGTTCTGGCAAATTTTAGCAATGAAATGCATAACGCGCCCCCGCTCCACTTGAAAAGGGGAGCCGCAGACCACGCCCCCAGGGTGAGGGCGCGGTCTGTGTGCCCTCAGGAGGAGGGCGCACCCTGCGCGCCATCACTTTCTTTGAAAGTCGGGGGCGCGGTCGGCCAGTTTCCCCAATTTGCACCAATTTTCCTTCTCTTAAATTGAGGGTTATTCCCAATGAACCAAGGTTAACCCTCATACGTAGCTCATCTTGAGGTCATTCAAGCTCCCTCCCAAGGCTGTCCCGACATCCAAAGCTGATCCGACGTCGAGAGATCAATTCCGAAGTGAAGGAGAAGCCCGATCCGTGCGTTCTACACAATCCTAACTTTATTGGATTATGTAGAAAATCTGGGGCTCCTTATGCCAAAGTGGTCAACAGAAGAATCATTCCTCTCCTCGTCCTCTTTCATATGCAACTAGTGGCACTCAATTCTGACTTTCCATCTTCCCGTGACAATTGCTGCACTGAGTTCATGCATCCAGGTTCTATTCTTCCATATTTGTCCACTTTAAGATTTTATACAGGCTTGTACAAATAGATTCTGGAGAAGTCATCAACATAAGATATCTTCCTCTCTGAGTTCCTCATCCATAGAAACAAACATTAATCGATTCCAACATCTGTGTCATCCTTAGAATTCTCTGTACCAAAGTCACGCCAGAAGGGTACAAGGCTACCCGAATTGGCCTTCTTCAACCAACTCGACTTCAAACTCAAGCCAATTCACTTCATAAGTTCTTATTAACTCATTTCATTAAGTCTATTTATTTGTTAGAACAAATTTTAGTTTAGTTTGCATCATTTTTACATAACCAAAAACACAAAAAAGTGGTTAAGGCTCACCCCGAAGCCTGTGAGCACGGTTTCAATTGCTTCCTTTCTCATCTTCTCTTTACAGTTACTACACTTACCACAAGTCTAATCCTTCCCTTCACTTGTTTCTTTGTTTAATAGTTGCATAGATTGATCAAGCTAGCATCATTTGGACTCCTCCTCATCGGCCGGCCAAAGAAGAGGAAGGTTGAACTCACATCTCAATCTCCCGTGCTAAGGTACACACGGTCATCTAACTCAATCTTGTTTTTTATTGCATAAAGCGGAGCCCGCGGCTCCTTGAGACCACCTATTTTATTCATGCATTAAATAAATTCATTCCTCACTCTTCTCCCACATGACCCGAACCATCTCCAGTGCTTGAGCGATGCCATGAGATGAAAGTTCGGGGATCAATGTGAGTGTGGGACTGAGGTGAGGATTTTACCACTTTCTGAATGTTTTCTGATTCACTCCCTTTCTCCTATTCTATCATCACCTTTTCTTGAGGTGCCAATCTAGAGCCCATTGCCAGAGTCGACAGCTTTTTGGCGACCACGGTGGGACAACCAATGTCTTCAACCGTGCTAGCTAGCTTGATTGATCCGTGCAACTAGTTGTTTTCTGATTTGGCTCCCATGCAAACCGGCTTGTCCTTTACCTTTTCCATGTCAATTTACCTTTCAACTTGCTGTTTACTCTTCCTTTAAGATTGTCCCCCATGTGGACTTGACTTGCTTGTCTTTAATTCCAACCCGGTTCCCGCGCGAACCACTCTTTTCTTCTTATAAACCGGTTCCTGCGTGAACCACCTTTCTTTTCCAACTCGGTTCCCGCATAAACCAACTTATTTTCAAATTGGTCCCTGCATGGGCCACCTCTTTACAACACCTTCATATTGGCCCCACGAGGCCCTCTTTCGATTTTGTCATATTTTACATCGGTACTCACGTGAACCACTCTTTTCTTTATAAAAATCGGTTCCCGCATGAACCATCCCCTTTTCTAAACCGGTTCTCCTGTGAACCAACCCACTTTCAGATCGGTCCCCATGTGGACCACCCCTTTGCACCACTTTATATTTGCCTCACGTGGCGTTCCTTTCTTTATTTTTAATCAAACAAACCGGTTCCCGTGTGAACCACTCCTTTTCCTTCAAAAATCAGTTCCCGCGTGAACCACCTACCTTTTCAAAACTCGGGTCCCGCACGAGCCACCTTATTTCCAAATCTGTCTCCACGTGGACCATCTCTTTTACCTTCATTTCATATTTGTCCTCACTTGGACACTCCATCACAAGCCGGTTCCCGCGTTAACCACCTTTTAGTTGCTAGTTGCTAGTTATTTGTTTTACTTTATCATTGCTTGTCTTGCTTGCATACTCTTGCTTGATTTACTTAATAGCTTTCTTTCATTTTCATGCTTGTGCACATTGTTTGCTTCTTCTCCTCTTACCCTCCATTTTTACTTTTGCATTAGCTTTTTGCATCGGGTACTAGACTTGTTCCGATCTGTAGGGCATTTAAGGCGGGGGCTCTCTCTCCCAACACACCCTCACCCTCCAAAAACCTTCTTGGTGTATTCTACCCTCTCTTCTGGGATATTATTTCCTAGTTGATTTGGTTGTTTACATCAAGGCCTCCGTAAGTCCTCATCCGTGGAGTATTCCTCTTTGCACGATTGGGCTGGTTGTACCACTTTCCCAAAACCCGAAGAACCCAAGTACCTACTCATAGTGATTGAGTGACAACCTTAGGTCTTTAAGATTGAAGTAATAGGAACCATACCTACTTGAGTGAGCAATTGCTAACAATCCATCTAATCTAAGGTTTCAACCCAAAAATTGTCCAGTAGTCATTTTAAAAACTTGTTTGCATAACTTGCTTGCGCACCAAAAATTGAAAACAACCAAAAATTTATTTCAATACACCTAAAAAACAAAACAACCTTTAATTTTGTGTTCAACTTGTTTTCTAAACAACCAAATTGAAACAAAAAAATCAAACAAAAACAATGCATAAGCAAACAAAAATTCTCTTTGCATTTACACCTTTCCCTTGCTTTCTTTCAACCATCTTGTTAGAAAATTTGACAGGATGCCATGATGCTAAGGTCCAGAAGACACGTTAGGATGTCAGATTACTACGGGCAAGAAGAGGAGTACGAGACGGGTCACTACAAGCTTCAGCAAACCATGGTCCAACCAGAGGGCCATGTTAATGCCGTGATGGAACCTGAGGTGCAAGATCCCGCTCACCGATCCGCCTCACATAGTATAGAACAAGCTCTTAAGGATATATCTCTTCACCTTGATCTCGAGACCTCTGCAATCATCCAATCTTCCACTAAGGGCAAGATGCCCGTCAAATAGATGGAGGGCGACCAAGCCCCCGTGCCACCTCGATCAGCAACTAGGCCTCTTATCATCTCCTCTCCTGGGCAACCCTGCCGTGTCTCTACTCACCCAACCATAGAGCACCCATCAAATCCTATGCCGGTTCCTCCCTCCAACCCATCACTTCCATTTCCTTCTAACTATCATGCAACTCACGTACCAACACTAGTGGCTCGGGAACCCAATCTCACTCAAACTTTCATTGATAAACTCAACCGAATGGATGAGCGTTTTGAAGAATTAAAGTACTGTTTGGACTCCAAGACTACTCCTAAAATCTCAATCCCATCCTTCCCAGTTCTACACCTTCCTCCTTCAGAGATACCAGCTTTTCAATGTGACAATGGGACTGATAATCCTTTCACCCATTTGAAGGATTTCTTATATGAATATGCTTTTGGAAAAATGACTGCAAAGCCCTTGCTTTTCTATTCCATCGGTCATTGGAGGGATCCGCCCTTGAATGGTTTTACTCTCTTGATTCTTTTGAAGAGGCAGATTTCAACATTGTAAAGGCAAAGTTTCTACAAAGGTATAAGGACCGGGTGGAGCCAGCCTACTCAATAACTGATTTAATTGCTGAGAAGATGAGGCCGGATGAAGACTTTGCCAAGTTTGCTGATCGATGGAGGGAAATGGCTGAGAAGCTAGTGTAGACATGCCAATTTGGCCTTATTTGGGGCTTAAACCATTATTCCATTGGCAACATCTCTTTTAGACCTTCAAAATCACATTGAATCATTCTTTTGGAAGAGCCGAGGAGTTCACTAGAAATCTGAGGACAAGTTATGGATCTCTAATCAAATCCGTGTTTGCCGAATAAGAGACTTTTGGTGGTGTGCCAAATTATGCTTTTCCTAGCATATCCTCTATTTGAAAATTTTTCACAGGATTCTATGGACGTCTAATGAAGAAGTCTTCAACATAAATAATCTTCCTCTATGAGTCCAATTTTCTATGCAACAAACAGCATTCAATTTTTATCTACCATTTGTCTGCAGAGCCTTTTAGAAGTCAAACGTGCAGTTCTGTCCGCACGCAGCACCGATCAAGCCCAATTGCATGCAAGCCCAGCCCATTGGGCACATATCTGACAAATTCATGACCTTACCTTCCTTTTTCCTTCTCCATATTACTTGTTATAGTATATGGAAGCTTTATGGTCGAAATTAGCATCATCTAATGATGGCAATCCAACTTGTTGTCTTATACATCAAAACTTGGTATTTTTAGACCTGATTTGTTTCCTCTTCAAGTGGAGACATATTTTGAACATGGGGAAGGTGATCCATGGTTTCCAATCCCTATCAATCATTTGGTTAAGTTTACAGAAGCCACATGATGAAAATTAGTAACATTAAATGGAGGAAATCCAACCTAAGGTCGGATGTATCAAAACCTACTATTTTTTGATATGTTTCTCATCCCCTATAAAGGGAGACCCATTTGAACAACCTAAGAAGGGCATCCTCATCCTCCAGAACTTTTATCCTAATCCTCCACCCACCCTTGGCTCATCCCAACCTCTCTAAATCGTCATCTCTTTGTCCCAGTGCCCGGAGATCATCCCAAAGTGAAGAAGAAGCCGGTCTATGCTCTAACGTGCTGCACTTCTGATCATCGGCTTCTACAGACCTTTATAGTCATTTTCCGGACTGACTTCCTTCATAAGAAGTGTGATTAATCAAGATATATTTCATCTCCAACAAATGGAGATCAATTCTGACATTCTCTCGGCTTGTTACGGCTTCAACACTGGCGCTGCACAGACAGATCCGAAGTCTTCTCTTCTAAGTCATCGTCTTCTCAGTCAATTTTAGTACATTTAATGGTAGATTCAGACTATACATCCTTCATAGAAATTGTTCTCCAGTGAGTCCTATTTTATTTACAATAATAATAATTTAATTAAAATATCTGCGGTGTCCATAGCATGTCCTACATCGACATTGTGCTGGGAGTTTCCAGAACTTCACTATCCAAGAACTTGCTTATCAGGTAAATTCATATTACTTATAATAAGATTCAAGCAAACTTGTCTTCATATCAAACCACCCTCGGTGAGTCCTATTTATTTTGAAATAAACATCACTTTATTCTGACATTGGTGCTGTTCATTACGGTCTCTGCATCAAAGCTGCGCAGTTTACATTGAATCTGTCCAACCCGGTTGCCACTTTGCCTGGGTTGTGTTGTCTTTAACCATTCATATTCTCTTTGCTAAATATTCATTAAAATCATTTAGTTCATATTTAAGCATCATTTTTATTCAGTTTTGCATCATTTCATACATTATAAAAAAAATCAATAAATAGGGGTTAGGGCTAACCCCGAATCTGGTGAGTTTGTTTCCAATTCCCCTTTTATGTTATTATTTTTACAGTTACTACACTTCACCCAGTTCTAATCCTCCCTTCACTTGTTTTCTTGTCTTCTTTGTTTAATATTTGCATAGGTACATCAAGCTAGCATCGGTTGGACTCTTCGTCATCGGCCGGCCGAAGAAGAAGAAGGTTGAACCTGCACACATTCTCTCCCGTGCTAAGGTACACACGGTCAACTCATCTCTTATTTTTCAATTCTATAAAGTGGAGCTCGCGGCTCCTGGTGACCACAATTTCTCTTATCATGTTCTAAGTTAATTCATTCCTCACTCTCTTCCCACATGACCCAAACCATCTCCGGTGCTCGAGCGACGTCGTGAGATGAAAGTTCGGAGATTAATGTGAGTGTGGGACTGAGGTGAGGACTCTTTACAGCTTTGCGAGTGTTTTCCGATTCACTCTCTTTCCCCTATTCTATCTTTCACCCTTTTCTTGAGGTGCCAATCCGGAACCCATTTTCTGGAGTCGACAGCTTTTTGGCGACCACGGTGGGATATTAGATGTCTTCAACCGTGCTAGCTTGATGGATTCGTCTAACTAGTTGTTTTCCGATTTGGTTCCCGCGTGAACCGGCTTGTCCTTTACCTTTCCCATGTCAATTTAACTTTAAACTTGCTGTTTACTCTTTCTTTAAGATTGTCCCCCATGTGGACTTGACTTTCTTGTTTTTAATTTCAACCCGGTTTTCGCGTGAACCACTCTTTTCTTCTTATAAACTGGTTCCCGCGTGAACCACCTTTCTTTTCCAACTCGGTACCCGCGTGAACCAACTTATTTTTAAATTGGTCCCTGCATGGACCACCACTTTACAGAACCTTCAAATTGGCCCCACATGGCCCTCTTTTCATTTTGTCACCTTTTACACCGGTTCCCGCGTGAACCACCCCTTTCTTCATTAAAACCGGTTCCCGCGTGATCCAACCCCTTTTCTAAACCGGTTCCCGCGTGAACCAACCCACTTTCAGATCGGTCCCCGCGTGGACCACCCTTTTGCACCACTTTAAATTGGCCCCAAGTGGCCCTTCTTCCCTTTTATCAATCAAACAAACCGGATCCCGCGTGAACCACACCTTTTCCTTCAAAAATTGGTCCCCGCGTGAACCACCTACCTTTCCAAAACTCGGCTCCCACATAAGCCACCTTATTTCCAAATCGGTTCCCGCGTGGACCATCCTTTTACCTCCACTTCAGATTTGTCCCAACTCGGACACTCCATCACAAGCTGGTTCCCGCGCGAACAACCTTTTAGTTGCTAGTTGCTAGTTACTTGGTTTACTTTATCATTGCTTGTCTTGATTGTTGTCACTTGCTTGATTTATTTAATAGATTTCATTCATTTCATGTTGGCATATTGATTGATTCTTCTCCCCCTACCCTCCATTTTTCATTTTTGCATTAGCTTTTGCATCGGGTACCGGACTTGCTCTAATCCGTAGGGCATTCGAGGTGGGGGCTCTCTCTCCCAACACACCCTCACCCTCCAAACACCTTCCTGGTGGATTTTTACCTCTCTTATGGGATATTCCTTCCTAGTTGATTTGGTGGTTTCCATCAAGACCTCTGTAAGTCCCTATCCGTGGAGTATTCCTCTCTGCACGATTGGGCCAGTTGTACCACTTTCCCAAAATCTGAAGAACCCAAGTACATACTCGTGGTGATTGAGTGACTACCTTAGGTCTTGAAGATTGAAGCAATAGGAACCATACCCATTTGAGTGAACAATTGCTAACAATCTATCTAATCTAAGGTTTCAACTCAAATATTGTCGAGTAGTCATTTTAAAACCTTGTTTGCATAACTTGCTTGCTCACCAAAAATTGAAAACAACTAAAAATTTCTTCTTGCAAAACACCTAAAAAAACAAAAAAAACCTCTTTAATTTTGTGTTCAACTTGTTTTCCAAACAACTAAATTTAAACAAAACAAAAATCAAACAAAACAAAAACAAAACAAAAAATCTTCAATTGTGTGCTTTGCTTGCTTTCTTTTTTAACCATCTTTGTAGAAAGATTGACATGAAGCCCATGATGCTAAGGTCTAGAGGCCATGTCGGGAGGTCAGACTACTACAAGAAACAAGAGTATGAGCCGGGTCTCTACAAGCTCCAACAACAACCCGAGAACCATGTCAATGCTGCTATGGAACCTGAAGTGCAAGGGATGCCCATCAGTCCGCTTCATTTAGTATAGAACAAGCTCTTAAGCATCTATCTTTTCATCTTTATCCCAATACCTTATCATTCATACAATCTCTAGTGAAGGGTAAGATGCCTACTAATCAAGGTCTAGCCAAAGTCAACTGAGCTGCCTCGCCTCCCCAATCAGTAGTTCGACCTCTTGCCATAACCCCACCTGGGCAGTCCTGCCATGCTACTTCATCTACTCACCCCATTGTGGGCCATTCTTTAGCTTGCACACCAACCCACCCCCCTCCCATCCGAGTGCCACATGCACACCCCGTGGTGAATTCCTCCACACCTATTGCCAAGGATAAAAAAACCCTTGCATTTTTTCTCTATACGATCTACATCCCCCAATCACAAATGCCAACCTACCATCGCTATAATGGCTCAGGTGATCCCTTTACCCATGTCAATGATTTCCTAAGAAAATCATCTCGGTGGCAGAATGATAGAAAGACCATTGCCTTTCTTTTTAGGAGATCTTTAGAGGGTGCAGCCCTAGATTGGTTTTTTTCATTGAACGAAGTAGAGATATGGGATTTTGAAATTGTCAAGAAAAAATTCTTGCAACGATATGGGTCGAGATATTCAATAATTGGGGAAGTAAAAAAAGATGTGGAATTAATGCAATATTATGATGAATTGAGGCCCAGGCTTGAGAAGTGCATTGATGCTATGCATAAACCTAGGAGTCCTCCCCAATCCCATCCTGATCATCTTCATCGGCCGATTCCTCGACGCCAGTTGATTAGGCCACCCATGCCACAACCTCAGCCGGTCATGCAACCCTTGCCAATGGCACAACCAATTGTGCACACTCAAGTTCCTTTTGTCGCTTGTGCAAATACTTCATTACCTAAACCGGCTCCACCAACATTTCCAAAGGTCCCTCAGCCAATCATCCAGCCCTTGGCTTCTCAGCCTATTTCACCAACAACCCCTTGGCCAATTATCCAACCCTTGGCTTCTCAGCCTATTCCACCAACAACTCCTCGGACAACAATCCAAGCCATGACTTCTCAACTAATTACACCAATAGCTCCCCAGCCTGAACTGACTTCTATGCCAGCACCACTTCAATCAATCCCTCAACATAGGGTTCCCTCTTAGTCAGTCAAACCAGTTGTTTCTTCTGTTGCTCTTGCCATGGTAGAGGAACTAGTCACTCCAATCATTCAAGCTCCTTCTATGGTATATGATTTAGTCACTTCAACCCCTCAAGCACCTACCTTGGCAGAGGAATTAATAACTCCAACCATTTTTGCTCTTGCCATGGCAGAAGAATCAGCTTCTCATCATGTCATTTCTATATCTCAAGATCAAAGTCAGCTAGTAGGGGAGGTCGAACCAAACCCTTCTACCTTTTTGGAATCCCCTAGACTAAACTTGCCCTCTTCCATAAAACATCTTGAGGAGAAGCCTATAATAGGGAGCTTAGATGAAGGAATCATAAACTTAGTTGATTGTCAATCCAATGATGGACTAGGCAAGGATTTGTCAAGCATTGATCAACTGTTACGATCATTGGAATTGATAAATGAAGGTGGTCAGATTGAATTGACCCTTGAATTGGGAAGTAAGGAGACCGAATTGGTCAATGAAATAGGGAGTAAATACACAAGCCTCTAGAAGGATGTAGACCTTAGCAATGGAATACTGGGATATCCTCTAGATAGGCAGGCAAATCCATTAGCATCAATCTTAGGTCCACGACCCTTACCCCATTCTTCTCCTAATCAACAATCTAGCCCATGGGCCCAAGATCAATCAATCTTAGGGCCACGACCCTTTCTTTATTTTCCTCCAAATCAACGATTGGGCCCATGGGCCCACAATTCTTTAATCTTAGGGCCACTGCCCTTTCTTTATTCTTCTTACAACCATCAATCAGGCCCATGGGTGCAAAATCTATCAATCTTAGGGCCATGGCCCACACCTCATCCCACTCAATTGGGCTCTTATGCCCCTCTTCTGCAATTGGGCCCTTATGCCCCATCTTTGGGCACTTATGCCCCTTTTCGTCAATCATGCTCTTATGCCCCTTTTCATCAACTGGGCCCATGTGCCCCTTTCCATCAGTTGGACCCACGTGCCCCCTTTATCCAACCGGGACCATGTGCCCCTCTTCATTAACTGGGCTCTTATGCCCATTTTCTTCAACCGGGCCCACATGCCCCTTTTCATCAATCGGGCTTGCATACCCCTTTCCTTCAACTGGGCCCATGCACCCCTTTTCCCCAACTGGGCTGATGTGCCCCTTTCCTTCCATCAGGCCCATGTGCTCATAATTCTCCCCAATCGAGCCCACATGTCCTTAATTTTTCTAAATTGTGCTCACGTGCCCACAATTCACCTTAATCGGGCTTGCATGCCCACAATTCACCTCAACCGGGCTCACATGCCCATATTTTTATGCAATCAGGTCAATGTGCCCAAATTCCTCCTAAATCGGGCCCACGTGCCCACCTTCCAACAACCTCGGGCACACATGCCCACACTCCTTCAACTTCGGGCCTGTATGCCCCCATTTCTTCACCATTAGGCCTGCGTGCCCATACTTCTTCGAAATCGGGCCCCCATGCCCCCAGTTCTTCAAATTCGGGTTTGCGCACCCATACTCTTCAATGGTGCCAGCGAGCCCATCACAAATCACAATCTTGCTGCCAACCATCTAAATCGGGCCTATGTGCCCACTCTTTTCATTGGGTCCCTCAAGCTCAACCTCCAATCGAGTCTTTGAGCCCATCACCTCCAATTGGGCCCTCATGCCCATCAACATCAACTGGGCCCTCTAGCCCGCCTTCAACTCTTGGGCCCACGTGCCTCTTGATTCCAACCTTTTCTGGGCCTTCAAACCCACTATCAACTCCCAGTCCCAACATCCCACTTTAATTCACTTTTCTTTTCAAGCATTCTTTTTCTTTTCTAAATTTTATTTAAAAAAAAAATCAAAGGTAGAGAAATTTCCTAGGTGATACCACAATCTTTGCCTTCTGCGTCATCAATCCTAGTTCCACCATGCCAAATCAAATCTACCACATCTTGCACCTCACTGTATGACTCTTACTCTTTGATTCGATGTGAAACATATCAACAGTGGAAGCAGTTGGGCAAGGCAAGGCAAGGCAAGGCATGGCAGGCAAGGCAAGGCAAGCATAAACAAAGCCATCATCAACAATGAACTTCATCTTCTTTCAAGTATTACATGAAATTGCATTCATCATCATTATGTCATCAAAAAGGCAATATTTTTTGAAATGATTTTGAACTTCACAATTTTAATGGAGAGAAATTTATGATTGACGATATTTGTAGCTACCTTGTTTTTATTAAACAAATTCTTTACATTGCAAGGCATATGAACAATTGATTTTTCTGTGGAATGTAATCTACCTCAAAAATGGAGAGAACTACTAGTTTGACTTAAGTCCAGATGTTCTAGGTTGTTGTCTAGGAGTCGAGGGTAGATACCATTCTACACACACAACATGTCCCAATCCCAGAATCTGGATGACCTGACACCCGAGAGAAGCTAGGCAAGGCTTAGAGATGGAAGGAAAACTCTCACCATATTCTCTTCTGCTCGGTCCAAGATAGGCAAAGGGGACTAGAGGGGGAGAGTATCGAAAGCATCCACCACCTTAGTAGGAGGCCGTCTCGAAAGGTCCAACTTCTCAAAATAAAAGGGTGCCAAAATATGGGCAATGAACCCCATAGGTTTAAACAAATATGGGCCTGTCTGAATGAGTGCCCAGAAAAGTAGAAAATGAAAAAAGGCACCAAAAGATGGGCAATGACCCCACAAGTCAAAGACCTATCCGAATGTGTGCCACAAAAATAGGTTTGTCAATAAATAAGAAAAGACCTGAAGAGGCTGAACCCCAACGGGCAATTAGGTGCAAGTAGAGAAATCCCTCTTGACATCTCCAAAGCCTATCAAGGACTTCCTATCAATTCTTCATTCTTAACCCCCAGGGTGTGGGTGGACCAACCAAATCGAAGCTAAACTCTGGCCGATCAAAGGTTGAAGGTCAAAAGATTCTGGGTAAAGAACACCATTTTGCACATAGTTTCTACCAACGAACCTAGAAAAACAGCCAAGTGATGAGAACTTGTGTTAATACTGATTTTTCTCTCCCAAAAAAATTATTTTAAAAAAAAAACTCTAAAAAAAGTTGAATATCTTCAAAAACTCCAAAAAAAAATTTAAATATTTTCAAAAAAAATTTTAAAAAAACAAATTGAATCTTTTCAAAAAAAAAAACTTCTTTTTCAAATTCAATGAAATTTTCAAAATTTCCAAAATTTTCATCATCACGCTTAGTTTTAATTTTCATCTTAACATTCATATTTACTTTCAGTCTCTCATGTTTCAAAATTTTTTTTCATTGTATATTTGTTACTTCATTAAGAAGTCTATTACCCTTTGACAAAATGTCAAGGCATACTGCAACTTGCAAGGGGGATAAGCCGCATTGTTGTTCTAATCTCTTCCTTCTAAGTGTTTCAGGCACAAGAAAAACTTTACACCCCTTGACAAAGGTCAAGACATCCTGCAACTAGCAAGGGGGATAAGCCATATTGGCATTTTAATCTCTTTTTTCGAGTGCTTTAGGCACGAAGAACAAACAAGGAGAACTACACAACAAGGCGATGCTCGCCACTTCCCTCCCCCAAGGATTCTTAGAAAGAGGTGTCACCATGGCCTCGGCCTTAACTTTGCCGAGGAGCATTTTTCAAGACTTCAATAAGGCGATGCTCGCCACTTCCCTCTTCTGAGGATTCTCAACAGAAGGAGTCATCATTACCTCGGCCTCAACTTTGCCGAGAAACTTTCACTCTGTGTCTTCATTATGACACATGAACACTTTTGTGAGAATGCATGTCATCACATCGCAAACTCACCGTTATCATTTTCTTTTGTTAGCATATATTATGTGCATTAGTATTTATTTTATGCATTGATGTTGAAGACCGTGAATGCAAAGAAGACCAGGCCCGAGATCCCCTTCATCAAAATCCACGACAGTCGGGTCATTCTTTGTACTCACGGATAAGCCAAAATTGTGCAATGAGGAATGATGGTTCCTGAATGGGTATCTTGACCTCATAGACAATCTATACCTTCAACTATTTGTTATACAAGTTTTGTTTTCTTTTCTTGAGCCCAGCATGCATCATGTAGCGTTAGTTGCATTACATTTTGTTTTGTTATTGCATACATCCTTTCATAATCTTCACCTTCTCACCTTAATCTCTAAATCTTGTATCCTAATTCTGATCATTCTGAATCCCACCGTGTTTTCTAATCCCACCGTGTTTGATAATCCCACCGTATTTTCTAGTCTCACCGACTTCTCTAATATCCCACCGTGTCTGTTAATCCCACCGTGTTCGATAATCACCTTAAGCCTTCAAATATTTCATTTATATCCCCACTATAACCATTACAACCCTTCTTACTATTCATCCCACCCTGGCAGTCAATTCATCCCACCAAGGGCCTCCTATCCAATCAGAACTCGCATCACCATTATCTTCACGGTCTGTGCTTCAACATTTGCCTATTGGAATCTGAGATCATTCCATTCCGAATCAAATCTTGTCTCTTGTAAGACTTAAATGAATCTGAGAGCCTGAATATGCTCGATTGGTATTCTTTTATTTTTTACAAACAAATCTTTTTTAAAAAAACTTTTAGCCCATCACAGTACAGGAACACCACAAAGATCGGGTTACCGGCTGATGATGAACATACGAACCCATGTTTCGGGGACTCCCCACTGCGTTGGGGGTTGGCTATTCTTGTCTCGTGCCCGTGGCACATCTTTTACCAATCAAATGTAAGAAGGCTTGGTGAAACATGGCAGTAATCCAAAGAACATGAAGAGATTCTCTTTATCGAATTTGGGCGTTGAGCGTGTCTATATCTACACGATGATGCCACCTTTTCAGTCCATCGCTATTTCGCTCCACTGCATTCATTATAATTCATTTTTATTCGATACATTTCTCTACATTTCACTTCGCTTCGCTACATAACATTCCCTTGAAAAGTTGACATCAAGGTGAGGCAAGCTGTAGACATGCCAATTTGGCCTTATTTGGGGTTTAAACCCTTATTCCATTGGCAACATCTCTTTTAGACCTTCAAAATCAAATTGAATCATTCTTTTGGAAGAGACGAGGATTTCACTAGAAATCTAAGGACAAGTTATGGATATCTAATCAAATCCGTGTTTTCCGAACAAGAGACTCTTGGTGGTGTGCTAGTTTATGTTTTTCCGAGCATATCCTCTATTTGAAAATTTATCACAGGATTATATGGACGTCTACAGAAGAAGTCTTCAACATCAATAATCTTTATCTATGAGTCCTCTTTTCAATGCAACAAAAATAATTCAATTCTGATTTACCATTTGTCTGCATCATTTTTTAGAAGTCAGACATGCAGTTCTGTCCGCACGCAGCACCGGTCAAGCCCAATTGCATGCAAGCCCAGCCCATTGGGCACATATCTGACCAATTCACGAACTTACCTTCCTTTTTCATCCTCCATATTACTTGGTATAGTATCTAGAAGCTTCATGGTAAAAATTAGCATCATCTAATGATGGCAATCCAACTTGTTGTCTTATACATCAAAACTTGCTATTTTTAGACCTGATTTGTTTCCTCTTCAAGTGGAGACATATTTTGAACATGGAGAAGGTGATCCATGGTTTACAATACCTCTCAATCATATGTGTAAGTTTCCAGAAGCCTCATAATGAAAATTAGTAACATTAAATAGTGGAAATCCAACCTACAGTCGGATGTATCAAAACCTACTATTCTTTGACATGTTTCTTATCCCCTATAAAGGGAGACCCATTTGAACGACCTAAGAAGGGCATCCTCATCCTCCAGAACTTTTATCCTCATCCTCCAGCCACCCTTGGCTCGTCCCAACCTCCCCAAATTGTCTTCTCTTCATCCCGGTGCCCAAAGATCATCCCAAAGTGAAGAAGAAGCCGGTCTATGCGCTGACGTGCTGCACTTCTGATCATCGGCTTCTACAGACTTTTATAGTCATTTTCCGGCCTGAATTCATTCATAATAAGTGTGATTAATCAATATATATATTTCATATCCAACAAATGGAGATCAATTCTGACATTCCCTCAGCTTGTTACGGCTTCAACATCGACGCTACACAGACAGATCCGAAGTCTTCTCTTCTAAGTCGTTGTCTTCTCAGTCAATTTTAGTACATTTAATGATGAATTCAGCATATACATCCTTCATAGAAATTGTTCCCTGGTGATTCCTATTTTATTTAAAATAAGAATCATTCAATTAAAATATCTGTGGTGCCCATAGCATGTCCTACATTGACATTATGCTGGGAGTTTCCAGAACTTCACTGTCCAAGATTCTGCTTATTAGGTAAATTCATATTACTTATCATAAGATTCAAGCAAACTTGTCTTCATATCAAACCACCCTCGGTGAGTCCTATTTATTTTGAAATAAACATCACTTTATTCTGACATTGGTGATGTTCATTACGGTCTCTGCATCAAAGCTGCGCAGTTTACATTGAATCTGTCCAACCCGGTTGCCACTTTGCCTGGGTTGTGTTGTCTTTAACCATTCATATTCTCTTTGCTAAATATTCATTCAAATCATTTAGTTCATATTTAAGCATCATTTTTATTCAGTTTTGCATCATTTCATACATCATAAAAAAATCAATAAATAGGGGTTAGGGCTAACCCCGAATCCGGTGAGTTTGTTTCCAATTCCCCTTTTGTGTTATTGATTTTACAGTTACTACACTTCACTCATTTCTAATCCTCCCTTCACTTGTTTTCTTGTCTTCTTTGTTTAATATTTGCACAGGTACATCAAGCAAGCATCGGTTGGATTCTTCTTCATCGGCCGGCCGAAGAAGAAGGTTGAACCTGCATACATTCTCTCTCGCACTAAGGTACACACGGTCAACTCATCTCTTAATTTTCAATTCCATAAAGCGGAGCTCGCGGCTCTTGGCGACCACAATTTCTCTTATCATGTTCTAAGTTAATTCATTTTATACTCTCTTTCCACATGACCCAAACCGTCTCCGGTGCTCAAGCGATGCCGTGAGATGAAAGTTCGGGGATCAATGTGAGTGTGGGACTGAGGTGAGGACTCTTTACCTCTTTCCAAGTGTTTTCCGATTCACTCTCTTTCCCATATTCTATCTTTCACCCTTTTCTTGAGGTGCCAATCCGGAACCCATTTTCTAGAGTCGACAGCTAGTTGATACCATCTTAGAGGGGGAGAAGGTGAGGATGCTCATTGGGAATACCATGCCTAACTTTTTCAACCTCCTGATCATGCACTGCCCAACAACCATGAGTGAGTTTTGTGATAGCGCGCGTTACCTCCAAGCCCACTTCAAAGACGCATCCATGATCAATCTATTTGACCCCAAACCCCGTAACACTAGAAAGCCTACACCAGTAGGGCCCACCACCAAAGGGGTAGTCAATAACAATAGTATCAATGCCATGCCAAACCAAGGTGGGTATCGCCAAAGCCAATACCGTAACCCACCACCCAACCAACAATACCGGCCAGCTCCTCAGCCAACTCCTCAACCCCAACAATAACTTGCATATAACCAAGCACCACCACAACAACCCACCTACAACCGAGTGCCCCAGCAGCAAAATGCCTACAACCGAGCACCTCAGCAACAACCCATCTACAACCGATCACAACCACAACAACAACAAGCTTACAACAAAGTGCCACCACCAGCCAACCGACCTAGGAGGGGAGATCCAAGAGAGAGTATTATTCTCAACTACCATTCCCCTTCACCAATATCTTTAATGCATTGATGGTTGAACAGCAGTTGGAGCTTCCAAAGGAGAAAGAAGGATGGCTGGCGAATGCTGACATGACGAAGTACTGCACCTATCATCGGTATCCTAGGCATACGGTAGAAGTTTGCTTCCAATTTAAAGATTATATTCATAACCTCAACGATCATGGGAATATTGACTGGGCAAAGATGGGAGAATCCATACAAGCTATGAAGGCGCGGCAGAATCAACCACGGCGACAGCAACCTCAAGCACAGTAGCAGCCTGGCCTGGGCATAGTCCAAGATCCACTCCCAGTACATGCACCCGCTCAAGCACCGGCACCAATAGCGCCAAACCAATGACTCGGCCTTGTCCACTCCGCCATCAAGGAGTCAACCCACCACTCCTAGGGTTGGTTGGTTGAGGATCAAACCGCCTCCATGCCTGCCAGACCAACCCAACCTACAAATCGCACCATACTCTTCATACCGAGAGTTGCCCCCAGCCCACAAACTACCCAAACACCACAAAGCCCAATCTCACCAACACTGCCCTCACCAGCTATGAACCCTCCACGGCGCCTAATCATTAGACCACCACCAGCACCCCAACCAGCACCCCAACCTAACCTACCAATCACTATTAATCCTCTCCGGCGTCTAATCATTAGACCGCCACCAACACCCCAAACATCACCTAACCTCCCGACTTCCACCACCCCTTGGCATCTCATTATCCGACCATCATCCAACCTACCAGTCACCACCACTCCGCAACCCTTAATTATTCGATCATCACCACCAACACCCCAACCATCACCCAATATATTGCCTCTACCACTCCACGACCCCTCATTATCTGATCCTCATCGCCCCTACTTACCATGGGCCCCTCAACATCCCAACCAACCCTACCATCACCATCATCACCACTCCCCCCTACCACGCTGGCGCCGGTGCTTCATAGAGGGAGGATGTTCCAAAGGGTCTTCCCCTAGGCTGGAATGCAACCACAGGAGCAAGCAGAAAAGGAGGTGGTAGAAGAACTGTTGCTCGGCATGGCATATGACTTATTGAAGCACCTGAATAAAATGTCGGCACGAATTTCAATCCTGGAGTTGATAAAGAGGTTGAAGAATCATCAAGCCATCCTACAACAATACTTGCAGTGGGTCATGGTCAATGAGGACCTCCCGCCAAAGAAAATCATTATAGTCTTGACCCTAAGGAGTGAGCATCCGGCACTTAAATTTACACAGGAGGAGTTGGCATGGCATGAGATCAGAAAGTACACCTTACGCGTCACAATAGTCATCAGAGGCATGGAGATTAAGTCTTGCTTGATTGACACCAGAGCATCTATAAATATCATGCCGCTAGAAACATTGCAACTTTGCGGCATCTCTGATGAAGAAATCGAGCCTTCTGTCATCACGGTGATAGCATATGACAACTACCATAAGCCGGCACAAGGGATGTTTACATTGGAAGTAGGGCTCGGGCCGTGTACTATCACCACCGAGTTCCATGTGTTAGAACTGGACCCCACTTTCAAAGGTATTTTGGGACTCCCGTATCTTGAGGCAATAGGAGTTGTTGCCTCCACTAATCATCAATGTCTAAAGTTCCCATACAAGGGTCAGGTAATCAAAGTAACCAACATCCCCATTCTGAATGACGTGGATGATCCCTCTTCTTCACTGCCGATATCAAAACTTTTCCAGCAGTTGGTTTCAACTACAGAGCTGCCCGGGGTCACGGTGTTGACAACACCTCCAGAAACAGTTACCTAGCAGATGATGAAAGGAATGGGCTATCAGCCAGAAAAGGAGTTGGGAAAGGAACTGCAGGGGGTTGTGCACCCTGTTGAAGTTGTACAAAGACCGAGAAGGCACGGGCTTGGCTATGAGCCCAGTTTCACTCCGAAGATGGTCTATCAGCCAAAAAATGCCATGGGACTCCAAAGATTCTTCATCAAAGGGGAGACCATGATGGTGGCCGGGGACGAAGAAGAAGAACCAACCAAGAGGAGGAAGGCACCAGAGCAAGAGGAAGAAGTGGACAACCTGAGTACATCTTTGGCTCGGTTGTTCATGGAGGAGGAAAAACCAGGCAAGGGCGCGTACATCTCTAAACAACTCATCCACTCAAACTCACCTCAAATCAACATCTCGCGTGAGCCATATCCTATGGTCACGTACTACAAAATCCTCACACTTTCCCTCCTGGATGCACTTGATGGGCTTTCTATCCCAATTTCCAACTCTGGGCCGGCGTGGCCACCCAAACTGATCACTAGGCCTGAGAGCCCATTCAAATTTTCTTACTCCACTGGGCTTCTATGCCCATTTCAATTCAACAACATTGGGCCCACGTGCCCACCAACCAGGCCCACGTGCCCTTTAGATTTCTTTTCTAGCCTTGGGTTCACGTACCTACCACTTAGGCCTACGTGCCCCATAGACTTTTTCACTAGCTTTGGGCCTATCTACCCATTTCTTGTCATTGTCGGGCCTGCGAGCCCATTTTTCTTATGTTTTCTTAAGATTTTTGTTTATACTCGAGCCCCACTAGCTCATTCATGTCTTCTCATTAAAAACATCAAAAACTCCAAAAAAATGTCTTCTCACAAACTCAATTTTCCATTGAGTAGACGTCTCTACTTGTCTCAGAGGGTGCTCCCAACCAAGGACCCCTCTTCTTTGACTCATTGATCGATCTGCTCGATCCTTCACCCATTGTAGAAACCAGTTTTTCAATTCTGTCTTCTTTAGGAGTAGTTAGGATAGGAAAGAATAAAATCCGAGGTAAGCACGTTCCAGAGAGGTATCTCTAGCAATTAGCTTAGAAATGCAGGGAATGTGCAAGGCTGCCAAGGTTTTTGGAAAATGCTATCTAGCTTAATGAAATCCAATATGAGGATGAATTCAATGTAGATCATACACTGGGAGTCTACAAGGTTTTATCAGAAAAGGATCCTGATTTCGAGGAAGAAATTGAGGATTTGGCTGATGCGTATGCATCTGGACTTAAAAGGTTTGAAGAACCATCAGTCACGGTGGATGAACCTACAAAAGAATTAATTCTCGGAACACCGGAAGATCCTAAGACAATCCTCCTAAGTGCAAACCTCACTCCCACTAAGAAACATAGCTTAATTAAAATTTTGGAAGAATATAAGGACACGTTCGCATGGACATATGAAGACATGTCGGGGTTAAACAACTCGTTGGTTGAACATTGTCTAACTTTGAAACTTGGAGCTACCCTGATCAAACAAAAATTAAGGAGATTCTACCCTGATGTTGCACTTAAGATGAAAGAAGAGGTCGACAAGTTACATCAAGCAAGATTCATTAAGGTCATCCTTTATCCGCAATGGGTGGCAACCATAGTTCCTGTCATGAAGAAGAATGGACGAGTTCGGATCTGTATAGACTTCAAGGACTTGAACCAAGCATGTCCTAAAGATGACTTTCCCCTACCTCATATTGATGTGTTGGTTGATAACACCGCTGGATTCAAAATGCTATCATTCATGGATGGCTATTCTGGGTATAATCAGATCCGGTTAGTCGAAGAGGACTAGGAGAAAACCTCATTCACTACTACTTGGGGAACCTACTACTATGTCATCGTGCCCTTTGGACTGAAGAATGCTGGTGCAATGTATCAAATGGTTATGATGACTATCTTTCATGACATGATGCATACCCTTGTAGAGGTGTACGTGGACAACCTAGTCGTTAAGTCTAAGAGCCGAGAAGATCATCCTGAAGTGCTAAGAAGGGTTTTGCAAAGGGCTGGGGAATATAAATTGAAAATGAACCCAAAGAAATGCACATTCAGAGTATCCTCAGAAAAATTGTTGGGGTTCATAGTGAGTAAAAGGGGCATAGAGATTGACCCAAACAAGGCCAAAGCAATCATTAGTATGCCTCTTCTGAGAAATATGAAAAAACTTCGAGGATTAATCGGGAGGCTACAGTTTGTTCGCCGGTTCATCTCACAACATTCCCAAAGGTGTAAACCTTTCTATGAGTTGACCAAGGTGGGGGCCGAGTTTAAATGAGATTCAAAGTGCCAGGACGCATTCAATGGTTTGAAAAAATACCTGGCTAGTTCCCCTGTGCTTAGACCACCAGTCCCTGGTAAGCCCTTAGTTTTATATATCTCGGTTTTGGAAAATTCTCTTGGGGCAGTCGTTGTACAAGTGGATGAAGAAGGGAAAAAGAGGGCAACTTACTATTTGTCGAAGATTTTTGATCCATGTGAGCAGAAGTATACTGTAGTAGAGAAGACCTGTGCAACACTAGTCTGGATAGTTCAGAAGTTTAAACACTATTTCTTAGCTCATGAGGTCAATCTTATCGCCCGCATCAATCCCATCAAATTCCTTCTTAAGAAAACTATTCTAACTGATCAGTTAAGTCATTGGCAGAGTTTCTTTTCATAGTTTGATATCACCTATGTCCCCCAGAAGGAGATTAAGGGCTATGCCATTGCCGAACATCTAGCCCACCACCTTATACCCCTTTTTGACCCGGTCCAGTCGAAGCTCCTGGATGACGAACTAATGTTGATCCATTCTTCTCACCTTTGGACATTATATTTTGACGGGGCTCTGAATTCACATGGTAAGGGAATAGGAATCGTTCTTATATCACCCGAGGGTGTTACCATTCCACATGCATTTCAGCTCAACTTCCCAGCAACCAACAATATAGCTGAATATGAAGCCTTGTTGGCCGCACTGGAGGTCGCTCATTTCAATGGTGCCATGGAATTGAGGGTGATAGGTGATAGCTAAGTAATCCTTCGCCAAGTCCTAACCAAATACCAAATCTCTCATCCAAACCTCAAACCCTACCAAGAACTCACCTCTTACCACATCAAACTCTTTTTCAAACTCACTTTTGTTCATGTTCCTCGAGCTTAAAATATTCTTGCTGATGCCTTAGCTCCCTTAGCTTCATATCTATCAATCTCGCTAGGTAGACAGGTGCAGACTATCCGTGTCCGTAGAAGGTTGATGCCGGCGATTAAGGATGGTCAATTTCTGAAGGTCAAGGAGAGATTTGGTAGGAAGGAATATCTAGAGCAAAAAGAGGAAGTTAAACTAATCGAGTTGGAAGAATTAGATGAGGGTGAGAAACCTTGGTTTGATGAGATCGCAAGGTATTGTCAAGATTAGTCATATCCACCTGGATCCAATGCAAAAGAGAAGAAGGCCATCAGGAGAGTATCCCAGAGGTATACCATCTTAGGAGGGGTGCTCTACAAGAGGAGCCTGAGCAGAATACTGCTTAGATGCATTAATGAAGAAGCAGAGTTGGTGCTTAAGGAAGCACATTCTGGGGTCTATGGGGGCCATGTCAATGCTCAAGCTCTTGCCAAGAAAATCATCAGGCAGGGGTACAATTAGCCAACCCTAGAAGAGGATTGCTCCATCTTTTTCCGGCACTGTCACTCTTGCCAACTCCATGCCGACAAAATTTATTCTCCCGCATCTTCCCTTCATCGATTCATGCCCCATGGCCCTTCTCCATGTAGGCTTTTGATATCATTGGCCCTCTAAGTGATCTTAACTCTGAAATCCGTTCCAAATCGTTCATCCTGACGGCAACAGAGTACTTCACCAAGTGGGCAGAAGTGGAAGCGTTCATGGAGATCAAGGCATCAACACCATTCTCCTTCATCAAACGCAACATCATCGCCAGGTTCGGGATCCCCAGCGACATCATCACCGATAACGGACTACAATTTCTCTCTCAAGATCTGCGCGATCTTTGTAACAGGTACCGCATTGCATTGCATCATTCATCTCTATACTACCCACAAGGCAATGGTCAAGTAGAAGCCACCAACAAAACCTTGATCAAAATTATTAAGAAAACCTGTAAGTCTAGTAAGTTCATGGACTAGCCAGATAAGCTTGTAGATGCCCTATGGGCTTATCGTACTTTTATTCTGACCCCCACTGGTCAAACCCCATATGTTCTCGCATATGGGATGGAAGCGATGGTCCCATATGAAGTACTCCTTCCTTCACTCCGAGTTCAGCTCGATAGGGACATCCCTATCGATGAGAGATGAGAATCTCTTCTTACACAACTTGAACTCCTAGATGAAAAAAGGTTGGCCGCCTCCGAGCATGCCCGGACCTATCAGAACAGATTAAAAAAGTTTTATCAAAAGAGGGTGGTAGAAAGAAAGTTCAAAATCGGTGAGATGATAGTCAAACGCATATTTGTTAAGCCGGGTGGTCCCCGCTCCAAGTTGCAACCTAACTGGGAAGGGTATTTTGTTATCACTGAAAAATATCTAGGCAATGTATATGAGCTAACAAATACCGATGGGGAAAAATTGAATCATCCATGGAATAGCGTTTACCTCAAAAAATATTTTCCTTGAAAAAAATGGAGAATTTCTGGTATGATATTAAGTCATCGATCCCAGAGTGTTCGCCAAAGGACAAGGGTAGACATCAATCCCAGAATCCAGATAGCCTGACACTTGAGAGAGGCAAGGCAGAACCCTAAAGGTGGAAAATAACCCTTGCCATATTCTCTTCTATTCGGTCCAAGATAGGTAAAGAGACTAGAGGAGGATAGTATCGAAAATGCCCGCCGCCTTAGTAGGAGGCCATCTCATAGGGTGCAAAAGGGTGCCAAAAGATGGGCAATGAACCCCACAGGTTTAAACAAATATGGGCATGTCTGAATGAGTACCCAAAAAAGTAGAAAATAAAAAGGCACTAAAAGATGGGCAATGACCGCACAGGTCAAAGACTTGTCTAAGTATGTGCCACATGTAGAAAAGACCCGAAGAGGCCGAACCCCAATAGGCAATTTAGGCATGAGTAGAGAAACCCTTCTCAACACCCCCAAATCCTATCAAAGACTTCCTCTATTATTCTTCCATCTTAAACTCCAAGGCTAGAATAAACTGTCTAAACTCAGGGGGAATCCAAACCGATTAAAAGAAGAGAGCAAGAAAGAATCTGGGCAGGGAACCTTTTTTTCACGTGGTGTTTACCGCTTGAATCTTGATTAACACTTAAAAAACTAATGAATTGTCTCGATACCAGCACATTCTCCAAAAGAATCCAAAAAAATGAATATTTTTAAAATCTAAAAAAATGAATATTTTTAAAATCTAAAAAAAATGAATATTTGAAAAAATATAAAAAAATATGATTATTTTTAAAAATTCAAAAAAATGCATTATTTAACTTGGCATAACCTTGATGTTTACCTTTGCTAGCATGCATGTTTATTTTTATGTCTTGCATGTTTCGTTTCTACATTGCATGTTTATCTTTATTATCACCCCATTAAGAGGGCTCCTCCCTTTGACCTAAGTCGAAGTTGGCCGTAGTAGGCAAACGGATGAGTCATTGTGAAGATCTGATCCTCTTTTATCAAGTGTCTTCAGGGACTTTAAAGTAAGAGGGGAAGGTTCTCTCAACGACAGGTTAGTTCTCTTAACCATTTCATTTTGGTCATTTATGTTATTTTTATACTTGTTAAGAAGGCTCCTCTCTTTGACCTAAGTCAAGGCAGACAACAATAGGCAAAGAGATGAGTCATGGTGAAGATTTAATCTTCTTTATAAAGTGTTTTAGGATTCTGATATCAAGAAGGAAGTGACTCTCGCCATAGTAGGTAAGCTCTCTTAACTTTTACCTTGTTTATTTTGTTAGTCATTTTATGCATTCTACCTTGTTAATAAGGCTACCCCCCTTGACATACAAACAAGGCAAGATGACAATAAGCAAGGGGGTAAGCCATGGCCAGATCTAACCCCTTTATTGAGTATTTCAGGAAAGAAACACAAGTCAAGGAGGGGGGAAGTCTCGCCAACAGGTAAGTTTCTTAACCTTACATATACTATCTTCTTTATTATTAACATTTACCATCTTAAAGAGGCTTCTGCCCCTTGACAAACTTGCAAGGGGCTAACCCGAAATGTGATACTAACTACCCTTTAGAGTGATGTCGAGCAGAAAAGAACAATGCAAGTGACTCTAAAAAAGAAAGATCTAGATACATCATCAAATGCTACAATAATGAAATAAAGCATCTAAAACAGAAGAAGAACTAAGCTTGCTACAGATATTAGTGTCTGTTTCTACCCTCTCTAGGAGAGCGACCACGTGGAGGAGGCATGGTAGCCATGTTCGCCAAAGACACTGTAGCCGCCTCATTGCGGTGACGCTTTGAAGAAGTGGCCAGGAATGAGGAAGCACCGTGCTCGTGGCTCTGGCTCTGGTTGCTCTACCCCTGCTGGCTCTAACTGTGGTGACTCCGGCTACGAGCGGCACCGCCACTCCGGTGGGAGCTGCTCTGGTGGGTGCGACTTTAGCCCAGCTGTGGAGGAATGCCCTATCGGTAAACCCGCAAGGTCGCCTCCGCCGTCGCTGCACGATCCTATGACTGTAAGTGCATCTGCTCCAAAGATTGGATAGCCTAGCTATGATCGTGCTCTATCTCCCGCAGGGTCCTCTCGTGCTGAAGGTGGAGATCCGAGATGATCATCTGGGAATGAAGGTCGGCTGGGGCGGACCGCCAGGTCTCCACCTCGGTCTCCAAGGACTGGATGCAGGTAGATGACGAAGCAAGGGAACCCTGGAGCTCGGCAACCTGGAAGAAGAGGAAAAATATGAATCAAGAAAAATCAACAACCAGAATAGAGAACAATGAAGGATACATCTGCATCCTTGGTTGTCAGGGCCTCTCTCGCCTCACTCAAACATTGGCGGAGCTCGGCCACCTCTTCCCTTGACAGAGAAGGAGGTGAACCCTCGGCACGGGCCTTCCGCTGCGAGCATAAGAAAACACGTCAGAGCAAGACAAGTATATGACGAGAATAGAAGTGATGGTCAAGGTAGTGTTTACCTCAGTCTCCAATGTGCCACGAAGAGTAGCCACCTCCTACCGAAGATCAACGATCTCCAGCCTCTGGCGCAGTAGTAGAGCCCGAGCCTCCTGAAATGTCACAAAGGTCAGAAGAGAATAACAATGTAGAATTGAATAAAAAGAAGAAACATTTACCTGACCCTCAGGGACAAATAAGTGGCCGTACGCTGCCTCATATCGGCGAAGGTAGTCTCGGCTATCCTCTGCCCAGCCAATAACTACCTTGCCGCCTTCATATCACAGTGTGATCAAGGCATGGTACCTCTCCACCCAGTCCACGGGGAGGAGCAGGCATCTAGGACGGGCCTCGACTAGAGGAAGAGAGGGAGGAGGCTCCAACCATTCCTGCTCCAAGCGAAGGGCGCGTGCCGAGAACCGAAGCCAGTGCGGCACCAGCTTGTTGACGCATAGGAGGTGAAGATCGCGGCTGAAGACACTACCAACCTGAGCAATCCAGGGCTGGAGATGGTCGTCGTTCATAAGATATGGCCACCAACACACCTGCAGGAAGCAAAATCACGATTATCAATACACCAAAAAAATATTGATGCACAAATTAAAAACATACCTTAGTGTGTGGAAAGCGGAGCATCTGTGCATAGATCGAAGCCAGCTGGCTCCGATGTCCCTTAGCAAAGCGGATGGGCTCTCTGCGAGCCATTAGAGGGAAGAGGTCGAGGTAGGTCTGCTGTGCCCGGCCTAGGGGGAAGTAAAGGTAGCTCCAGACCTGTAAATGGCACAACTCGTCAAGAAATGTAGAACAAAGCAGAGCAATACAATTGTACAAAAAGGAAAAGCTGCTAAAAGTCACTTGGAGAAAAGAAGAGAAGTCGGCGACCGAAATAGAGCCCGCCTCAGGCTGGAGGCCACCAGGCGAGCATCGCTGCCCCCTACACGTACGTGCCAACCTGCTCCAAGTCAACAAGCAAAGGAAGAACCGTAGATGGATGCAGTTCGTCTTTGAGCCCAACAGAAGGCACCCGAAGAAGAGGAGGAGGAAGCGGCGCAAGTCTATGTCGGCCTCCAAGGAGCCAGGTAACTTGATAAACGCCGCCGCAGCCTGGCCGACATGCGGCAAAAAAAGCTGTCATGGCTCTTGCCACGGATACACTCGGCATCTACTAGGCCTACCATCTCACCAGCCTCTAGTCTGGCGATGGTGCATAGGCCATCCTTCGGGTTGAACTCAGGCTCATATGCGAAAAGGGCCTGGAACTCTCGTG
This sequence comes from Cryptocoryne crispatula var. balansae, assembly GCA_036172225.1. Taxonomy (NCBI): domain Eukaryota; kingdom Viridiplantae; phylum Streptophyta; class Magnoliopsida; order Alismatales; family Araceae; genus Cryptocoryne; species Cryptocoryne crispatula. Next base: position 23,226,422 of record CM069924.1, read on the forward strand.
AATAATCAGAAGAAGTGTCACACACCACCGGCCTACCATCAACATGGAGACCGGTGATGTGTGCAACATCCTCTAGGGAGGGCTCTATGTGCCCCCAGGGGAACAGAAAAATGAAGTCACACGGAGGATGGGCCCAAACCCCATCTCCTTCAACCGAACCTACTGGAAGTTCGGTAGACTGAGGTAGGCGACGTGCACCAAGTCCCACGAGATCCGGGATTTTAGTTGGGCCTACAAAAGATTCATTTTATTAGTTCACTCCACTTTATTGTCAAAATGCAAAGGAACTAATCATTAAGTGCAGGACAAAAGAACATGTACCTCGCGGACTGTCGGGAGCTCGAGCTCCTCGGAATCGGAGTCTCAGCATCTCGGCATCTGCAACAAAAAGAGAAGTTAACATCAAACATTGTTAGATAAGTTTTCCATAAAAATAAAACCAAAAAGAAAGAAAAAAATGGCCGAACGCGCCCTCCCCCTCTTTGGAGAGGGAGGGCGCGCTGACCTTGCCCTCCAGGTGGGGCGTGGTCACCGCGTCCCCAGCCGGGGGCGCGCTGACCGCACCCCCGGGTCGAGGGTGCGGTCAACACATAGTGTTGACCGCACCCCCTTAACTTCCTGAATTTTGTTTTCGCGATATCTTACTGAAATGAACTCGAAATCACATGAAACTTGAACCAAATTGAAGAGCATAAACCTGATCTACATTTCTTATAATAGGGGCACTGACCTTTGAAGATGTCTCGGACTCCGAAAATGAGTTGGAGCTCTAGAGCTTCTATGTAAGGAGAGATGGTGTGCCAGTTGAAATGAAAGATTCTCAACCTCAAGGGGTATTTATAGAGCATAAAATTGTGAAAATGGGAGAAATTTGAAAATGTCACCCAAGGTTCACAAAATCAAGTTGATCATGACGCCACCGAAAGAATCTCGATCTGACGCGCAGTTTGCTCGGAATAATTTTATGAAGAAAAATTGTCTTTAAATTCCCACCAAAAATCCCTCTTTTCACATAACTTTGAATGTATCAGGTCCTAAATTAGCTAAGTATATTGATGTTTTTTTTCATCACTAGCTAACATTTTTCAGATGACAGGAGAAAATTCTAGATATTTCTTAGCGGAAAATGACTAAACATGCATTTTTCAGAGCCGAAATTGATAAAAATGGTGAAAATTTTAGAAGGCGCCATGCTATTTAGAAAATCAAGCCGATCAAGGAGCCACTGAAATAAAATTCATCGGACTCATGGTTTGCTCTGAAAAATTAGTTAAAGAGAAAAGGTAATTTAAAATCTATGGTAAATACTTCATTTCATGTTAGAAAACTTCCATGGAGTTGAAAAATAACAAGGCATATTCATCATAATTGTCAACATATGTCTTGTAATTTTCTGAAACAGAGTAAATTTTCATTGAATTTTCACTCCAAACTACTATATAAAAATTCATTGTTTATTTAAAATAACCACAACATGTCTGAAAAGCTAAAGCAGGTAATGAAGAATCTCAGGAAAGAAAAAGTCTCAACTCAGAGATGTAGCGGTGCTTCCGACCAAGGTCCTCCTCAATCAGAAGACCTGGGTGGCATACCTGACTCGTCTCCCATAAGGCAACTGCTGAAATCGTCTCCTCCTCATCATCTGCAGAACCAAGCTGCCTACCTTTGATAGGTGGCAGGTATGATAGCTTGGGCAGCTCGTATTGAGGCAAGCCGATCTGATAGTGACAGCGGTGGGCATTGTACAACACGAAAGCTGAGCCGATAACTAGACGGAGATCCAAGCCAGGCATAAAGCACACTTGGAAATCCTTCTACATCAGGGCAGCAGAAGAGTGCAAGAAGTCGGCACGGTTCATGGAAGCAAAGTGAGCACTCCACTCTGGCCTCTTCTTCACCGCTGCACACCTGTTAGCAACTCTCTCGCCAAAGCCGAGTGCAGCAGCATATGGGAACAAGGGGCTGCAATGGAAGAGTTGCGACCTGGTGACCACCTCACCGGCTGGATTGAACTTGAAGTGGAGGTTGTCCCAACAAGCCAGTAGAAGAGCACTGCCGAAAGGAGGATGGCCCACGCAAGCTGCGAACAGCCCACAGTATAAGAAGCTCAAAACTGAAGGCCCTAGCCATGCTCCGCTCCAGATGCCGCTGATGCACGAGAGTTGATTAGGCTCTAGGAAGCCATCCTCCGCAGGGAACAAGAACACCGCAGCAAGACAGGCCGCTAAACCCTTTACGCCGCACAGAATCCAGTCCTCGTCCAAACCATGAGCCGTCAGAAGAGAAACAGTCCACGCCGCCAACTTGGGAACACTGATTCACTCGCCGGCCAATAGGGAGCTGATTTGCTGAGCCTCGACAAAATCCTACAGGAACTCCAGGCAAGAGAGGGGTCCAGAAGGGATGAACATACCTTCAATTTCTCCCTTTTTAGTTCGAGGAAGGCAAAGAAGGAGCTCCACCTCTTCAAGAAGAACCATACACTCGAAGCTGCTAAACATGAACGTATGAGTGTCGGGTGCCACAACTCAACAAGAGCTCCCATCAATCTGAATTCAAGTGAGTAGCCTGAATATTGCTCGGCATGGATCAAGAGCCCGGTCAAGCCCCAGTCCCAAAGAGTCGCTCTAACTGATGAACCAAGGACGTCGACCAAGCCGGTAAGCCAAGGAGGAGAGCAATACCGGCATGGTCCTGGAAATTTTTAGTAATCCTACACCCAAATAGGAGGTAAGAAAGAATTCCTTAAGAAAAAGAAGGGGAAAAGTGGTTGAAAGCTACCATTGGCAGCAAACTTACCAAATTGGCGCCGATTCTGGCCTTCAAATGACCCGGGACACTTGAAATACCTTGAACCGAGCCAACACACTGTTTCTTCAAAGGAGGAGCCATCATGGGTGTTGGTAAGATGTTCTGGTCGTCCTATGGAGTGTTTATAAGGGGGAAATTGGCCCCGATTCGAACCAAATTCGGACCCGGTTCAATTAGGAAACTGGGACCGAATGTGCCCCCGCGGTGGGGGCGCGTAGGCCATGCCCCCAACCCCAGGGCATGCAGGCCACGCTCCCATCTGAGGACACACAGGCCGCCCCCTGGTTCGGGGGCGTGTTCGGTCAAATTCTTTCAAAATTTCCCAAAATTTCCAAAATTTCATAAAAATTCATAAAAAAATTGGAAAATTTTTGTTAAATCACATTTATTCATGTTTTATCTTTATTGAGGTCAAGTGGACATCTATGTTTATTCGAGACTAACATTTTGATGAATGACAAGAATTGTTCACAGAAACGGAAGAATGGACATGGGAAACCCCCATAGCTTGCTAGCTAACATATAAGTCATTAGTTGTGTATTATTGTTTTATGCATTATTGTTGAAGACTGTGAATGCGGAGAAGACATGACCCAAGATCCCCTTCATCAAAATCTACGAAGGTTGGGTCATCTTTCTTGCTCGCGGATAAGCCAAAGTTGTGGTGTAAGGGATGATGGTTCCCAAATGGGTATCTTGACCTCAAAGACAATCTATATCTTCAACTAATTGTTAAACAAGTCTTGTTTTTGTTTTCTTGACCCCAGCATGCATCATGTAGTATTAGTTGCATTACATTCTTCATTTTCATTGCATACATCCATTCATGATCTTCTACCTCCGTCGGGATATCTCTAAACCCTACCAGGGAAATTCTCTCATCGTATACCCCAATTCTGATCTTTCTAATATCCCACCGTGTTCTCTAATCCTATCATGTTTGTTAATCCCACCATGTTCGGTAATCACCATGTGCCTCCAACTCTTTCATTTCTATCACCACTGTGGCCACTGCAACACCCTTCTTGCTATTCATCCCACCGTGGCAGTCAACTCATCCTGCCAAGGGCCTCCTATTTGATCATAATTTGCACCGTCATTATCTTCACGGTCTAAGTTTTAACATTTGCCTTTTGGAATTTGAGATCATTACATTCTGAATTGAATCTTTGTCTCTTGGAAGACTTAAATGAATTTGAGAGCATGAATATGCTCGATTGGTATTCTTTTACTTTTTCAAAATAAATGTCTTTTTAAATTTTAGGCCATCACAGTACAGGAACACCGCAAAGATCGGGTTACCGGCTGATGATGAACCTACGAACCCATGTTTTGGGGACTCCCCACCGCGTTCGGGGTTGCTGTTGGCATCAAATTTTTCCACTTAGCTTGCTTGATACAAGTTTCAGCAATACCGAAGCTGGTGCAGAAAATCTGACCCAGATTCGGAAAATCCGTGAATAGATGATGTAAATAGGCTTTGTAAATGCCTCGGCATGGCCTTACAAGCTACAAATGGCAAAGATAATATGCTCATTACATATCCCCGGTCAAGAGCTTCGCAACGGTGCCCAAAACATGAAAAACGGACACCGGAAGGCCGAAATGACCATTTTGCCCCTGACACTTTGGGACAAATTGGGACTCTAACATGGAATTCCAACTTTACCACATTGTCAATATTTCATAGAGCTAAGCAACGCTCGAAATGGATCGAAAATCCGACCCCCGGATGAAGAGATATGCAAGAAAGAGCAAATCCGGACGGAAAGCCGTATGTTCTCGCACTAGGGGCATAATGGTCCGATTAGCTTTGGATCGACCCATGGGCTGAAAATTTCAATTTTCATGACCCAAAACTTTGATCTCATGAATATTTATGCATGAAAAATAAATTTGTCCAATGGGAGAAGGCAATTGCATTCAATTACAGTTTTCGGCATTATCGACGGTCGAGATCGCACCGATCGGAGAAACTAGCTAAATCAGGAAATCCGTTGAAATTAAAGTGATCTCAACCACACATCAGGATGGAGCATAAGATCAATGGCCATCAGGGCATGATCTGGAATTTTTTTGAAGTCAATTTGAGATTTATTTAATTGGTTTTGGTCGGAATTAATGCTAGCCGTTGGATCGGGAGCACTTTAATTAAACCAGGGTTAAACCTAACCCAAGATGGGTTAACCCAACCTATCATGGCCGAACCCCATCCTCCCTCACCTGATGTGTGCGCAAACAGCCCTAGAAAGTAGGGAGGGTGCGCAAGGCTTTCCCAACTCTCTCCATCTCTCTTTGGTTTATCTTTATCTCATCCTCAACCACCTCAACCTCCCATGGCTTATCCCTATCTCTCCCTTGGTTTATCTTCATCCTAACTAATCCTACAACTAACAAAGCTTATCCTCATCCAATCCTTGGTCGAACCAGCCCTCTCTCCACTTGTCATGTGCGCACACCTCCTTGAAAGGAGGAGATGGTGCGCACCCTTCTCTCCCTCTCTTTCTAGTTGGCGCATAATCTTCCTCAACAACCAACTATGGGTTATCCTTATCATCCCCAACCTCCCTTGAGTTATCCTTATCTCATCTCAACAACCTCCAGCCTTATCTCCTCCTGGAGATGGCGCACCTCAGCCCCTATAAAAGCCCCCTCAGCTGGCCATGTGCAGAACAAGCTGATCACCCTACGAAAGCCCTGCCTCTCCTCCCTCTACCCTACTCCAAGACAGATTCTCCTTGCTTGGACGCCTTCATAAGCAAGTCAGAAACCTCTCCAGCCCCCTTGTGGTGTTCCAATTGAAGAAGAATAAGGAGAAAAGGCCTCCCTCCAGCAGGCGCGCCAGCAGCAGGTGCAACCAGCCCACCTGATTGGTGTGTCAACTTCAGCAAGTGCAGCAAGCTCTCTTCATTCCTTTGCTCCATACATCAACATCAGCAAGGAGAAGACCCCCTTTTTTCATCCAACATCAAGAGAATAAGGGTTTGGTGGCACCATCATCTTCAACACCACCTGCAGCGCAAGAGAGAAGAAAAAAAACCGGTGAGTTGAAAAAGTGTGTTCCGATGTAGCCTTTTAATTCAAATCTTCCCCTTCTCTTCTCTACCCCTATCCATGGTGGCATACCCTCTGAGTGATGCCCATTCAGCTCCCTTTGAGTTCCCTTCACGTTTGTCTACAAAAAGCCCCAAGTGTATCCATTATTTGGCCATCAAAAAAAACAGCCCCTTGCTGCCCCTTAAAACAGGCCTCTGAACCAGCCCCTTTGTGTACCCTTTTGGCTCTCCATGTTGGCCTCTAAACCTTCTACTATCATGCTTGGTTTGACCCCACTGATGGTCACTTGGACATGCACCTCCTGCCTTTCCCAATCAGGCCCCGAATGGCATGCAAAATAGGCCCCTTGCTGGCCCAAGTTCTGCCCCCTTGTGAGCACCCATGTCAGGCCCCTTTGATGGTCACCTAGTTTGCCCTATGTGCAACACACCCAATACAGCTTCTACAGCACCCCCAAACAAACCAAACATCCTCTTTGATGTGTGGAAGGAGGGTCGACGCTTTGAGACTCTCGGAATCCGCCGGACGGACCGAGACTACTCGGGCGGGCCTTCAATTCTCATGCCCTTTGTGTATTCCTAAAACCAGTCCTAGTTCATACCTAAACCTACCCCTTGTGCAGTCCTACCAAAGCTCACCTAAACAGCACCTTAGCCAACCCATTCCATCCCCTCTGAGGCTCACCTAGCCCGCTGCTACAGCAAGATGTCAAGGTGCAAAAATGGAGGGCAAATCAGGCCAACCAGGCCATGGATGTGCAAAGCAGGCCCATTGGGTCATGAAGTTCAAAGCAGGCCGCCAGGACCCATGAAGCACAAGATTGGGCCAACCGGGCCGACATGGCATGAAGACCAGCCCATTGTGCTGATGAAGCTGGCCCATTGGGCCTTGGACACTTAAAATAAACATTAATTAAATCTGAAGGCGAAATGCCAAAATTAAATAAGGAGTTAGCACCACCATGTGGGCGCTCCACGTTGGGCAGCTAGCCCAGACCCGTATCTGGTATGTTGACCCGGGCGTAGGCATGGGACACGCTTCCCACTGCAGACGGACCCTTCCCACTACTTGGAAAGTCAAATGACTATGCCTTGTAGGGCGGGTAAAATTCCACACCGATTGGAAAATAAGGCGGCATGCTGCCAAAATTTTCCCAATCAAGTGGTATTTTACACCAAGGGAAGGACATTCACACATTTGCACCATTGACGGCATTATTCATGGCATATGAACTTCCACATCTGATGTACACCAGCATGAACATGAATATTCAATGAACATTCCAAGTGCCGAGTTGATTGCGTGTGACTGGGCATCGACACTAGCCCGACAGACCGGATGTGATGCAAACCAAACAATTAAAACAAACCGAAACAAATAACATTCAAATCCAAGTCAAATCAAAATATGAAATCAACATTTCAAACCACATCCAAATCAATTCATAAATCAACATAAAAGAACTTCAAAAAAAATCTAATCAAACTTGTTTGCATCTCATCGGGCCTGAAATGCAGGGGCACTTTGTGTTCTTAATATGTTGTGGATGTGCATGCTCTCGTCAAACAAGATCGCTATGGCAGTTAATCAAGGGTGTTCGAGTGTTTGCTCGATGTAAATGAACATTGGATATTCGCACCATCCAATGGAGAGAGGTCAAAAATATTTTCACGTAACACGAACCTCGGTTCTATACTCTTCTAATATCACCTGGACTATCTAGTAGTTTTTATGGTCTATCACCTATTTTACTAGAAAATTCAGGTACGATATTTTCAACATTCAAAAACAAATCTTTTAAACACATGTCAAAGAATCAAAAATGATTCCCGAGGTTCCCACAAATTGGCACGCCCGTTGGGACCTCTCTTTCCCTTCATCTCTCTGCCATAGCGATCTGAGAAAGTGCACACCCACTATCTCTTTAAAGACTCTTTTCATCTGATCAGGTTGGCCTTGTATGTTTTTGCAGATTCAATGGAGTTTGACAATGGTGTTCGTTATTCCGAGGCCTACATCAACAGCCGTTGCATTGGTGCAGTCACCACCGGCATCACTTTTGGCTGTTTCCCCAAAGTTGTGCTACACCCTGACCGTCTTGGTGCCACGCTGGAGGAGCCATTCGCTACTGAGGAGGAGGTCCATCCCCTCCAACAACTTCAAATAGCTTCTGCAGATGCTGCCCTACTCTTTGAGGCTTCCCTCCCGAAGTCACATCAACCAGCTCCTCTTCAGGAGCCATTTTCGGTGAATGTTATCATTGTTAACTCCGGGCCCACACCCGCATCTCCTCAGTCGAGTCTGCGCAAGCTTCGGCTTGAACATGGCTCCCATCGTAACTTGGAGGTTGGTAACGTACGGTGCCCTTGGAACCGTGCCCGCCCAGCCACTTTCATCAAGACTCCCTCTGAGTTTAGGGAAGAGAAGCGCCGTCGACCGCGGCATATCGTTCTACCCCTTGTCAACCGGTTCGTTGCTCTGAGCCAGTTGGATGATGAGTTACGGGCCCCTGCTATGCCCGTTATTAAGAATATGCCAATTGTACGGGGGAAGAGTCAACCTTCTACCCATTCCAGGAAGACCGGCCAACCAGTGGCCAGGGATGCTGTTGAGAGGGGGCAGCCCTCTCCTAAAAAACTTGAAGACTCGAGCCGATCAGAGGCTCTCAAGATATCAGCTGGGGCGAGGGGCCATCCCTTGGCTTGTCTTTCCTCCTTGGACCGATCAGCGGTCTATGTCGAAGAGAACCTGCAAGTGCTACCACCTTCCCATCAAAAGTTCTATGTAAATAGTCGATTTTCCGACCAACCATTTCGGTTCTCTGCCCAACCATCCGGGGGCAAACTCCCCATGAAGTTTTTGGCTCACCCAGCTGACTGCTCAACGGTCCAGCCCAAGAAGACCCGGCAGCAGCCGCCCGCCGTGCGAGGACTCCAGCAGTCAGCCCAAATACTGACTTTTCATTTCGGCAACCGGTTCCACTGATTGGGGGCACCTCCCCCATTCAAGCGTCTTTTCGCCGAGAGTCCCGGACAGCGGACACTCGTGCCCACCGGGGGCAGGGATTCAGATCCTCTATCCCGATCTCGAAGGTTTGGTGCCCTAAGGCCAGCACTCCCCTTATAGAACCACTTGTCTCCAAGGCCTGTCGTCAACCTCACCTAGACGAGGGGCCTTCAGGGCTGAAGTCCCAACCACGGCCACAGCCGAGGGCTGTATTCAACCCCCCGCAGCAACCAAAGGCCAATTCTATTCGGCCGAAGGCTCAGTTTGCGCCGCCCCACCGGCGGCAGTTTTATCATTTTGACGATGGTCATGAGACCACTATTCCGTGGGAGCTACCACCCAGAAGAGGGTCAGTCATTGACCGAGTTATGTTGTCTGATACTACCCCCAGACGCCAAGTAGCGCGGGGGCCAGGAGGCCAGATGCGAGTATACACTTGCTACACTACAGGTGCTGGTCATCCTGATGATGTTCCAGAGGACTCTCAGACTATAGTCCATGTTGGGCCCGTCACACGTAGTATGGCCAAACGTCAATCTACCATCGCCGCGGAGGGCGCGCGCCGTCGTAAGGACAAGGATATTGTGCCAAGCAATGAAGTAGTGGTCATGCCACCGGCCATGAAATTAGAAGATCTTTGGAAGGAGAATCAACAGCTCCGGGCTCTCCTTGCCAGTTCCGGCTTGCTCCATTCTCAACCAGCACAAGCATCGGGTGCCACTGAGGCTTCAGATGGTCCCCATATTACTCAAGGAGAACTGCCACCTGTAGCACAACCTCGTCCTACTACTCCCATGCATCCGGCTCCTAGACCACCCATGGATGATGAGATCTTCATTCAACCACAGTACCAAGCCCCTCTGCCTCCACCGCAGCAAGATTTTCTTGAGTCTTCTCAGCGAGCTATGATAGATCAAATGATTTCTATGCGTTTGGCGCAACATGACGATGGACAAGGCGTGGTGGGCCTCTACCAAGTCCCATACCCACCACATCATCAGTATGTGAAGCTTCCTCCTGATGTCTCTAAGGTGCCCAAGTGCTCCAAGTTTGATGGGCGTGGGTCCCCTAGGGAGCATTTGGCTTTATATTACACTCACATGGGTGAGTTAGCACATTGCGAATCGTACTTGCTTAAGTACTTCGCCACCACTCTAACAGGCACAGCCTTTGAGTGGTTTTCTAAGTTGAAGCCTAGGTCAGTAGTAGACTGGCCTGATCTACAAAGAAAGTTTATCGAGAGGTTCAGTTTCTCTGAGAGGCCGCATACCTTGGTCGAGTTGACCACTATGTTCCAGGGACAAAATGAATCGGCAGACGACTATATTCGTCATTGGAGAAATGTATGTATGAAGTGTGCCAATCCACCTTTGCATGAGGAGGCAGTTGCATTGTGTAAGAGAGGCCTTCGGGCTGAGATCCAGGAAAAGGTGTTGGGGACACGTATCCAATCCTTTGATGACTTGAATGTCACGGTTGCTGACATAGAACACTTCTATGTCAATAACCCTTTGGTGGCAGCTGCAAGATCAAGGCCAATGAAGGACAAACAGCCAGTTTCTAGGGATGTCAATACGGTGGATGTCTCATCATCTTCTAGACCCTATAATAAAGCTGGAGGCAAAAGTGCTACCACGGCACCCCCTCAGAGGAATACCACCAATGTTGCTCCAAGGCCCACATGGGAAGAACGTGCTTTGAAGCCCTATTCCTTCACACGGGACTATACAAAAAAATATTTGATGCATGTATGAAGAATGGACTAATTAGCCTGCCGACGAGTCGACGCCCGGAGGATGCTGCTAAGAGTCAAGAACCGAACTTCTGCCCGTACCATAGACTATTGGGGCATATGATTGAAGATTGTTACCAGTTCAAGGACTTGGCCGAAAAATTGATCCAGGACCAAGTTCTTAATTTGGGGAACCGACTAGTTCAGCCCCCACAACCTCATGTCAAGCCTCGACCCCCGACGAACTTTGCGATCAATGCGGTACATTACAGACCGGAGCATCCTGTTCCGGGGCTTCCTCCTCCTCCACCTGAATGACGATGGCATCCTGATGTGGAACAGCTTCCGCACCCCACGGTTTATCAAATGGCATCCCGAGTCCGTTCTATTCTGGAGGGATTCCGGGTTAGATGTGTACACCTAGAGGCAGACATTATGGCCACCATGGCTAATGTCACCGAGTTGCTCACTGGCGAGATGACATATGAAGAAGCTTGCCCCTCTCCTCTGCAAGCCCAGGGGAGATCTTTTGCTGACTCACCTCAGCCGTCAGGGCAAACTGTTAATCAACCCGATGAGCTTTGGGGAAGTGCTGATCAATACGAGGCAGAGCCTGAAGCTTCCTCTGCATGCTCCCCGAGGGCACCTGTTGAAGCACCGCAGTTGGACAGGCCGAAGAAGCATCGACGGTATCATGTTTACTCACGGTATTCCTTTTCTCAGGCAATGACACGCCATCTCTATGAGGTGGTTGCAAGGGGAGGCCTGATGGAACCACATCCGGATAGGGGCTTCCACTTCATGTCCTTTCCTAGGGGTGGTTGTGGATATCATCATACACAGTCACACTCCATTGAGGACTGTCGGGCAGTCAAGAAGCACCTTGAAGACTTGATCAGAAATGAGGTCCTTAAGATCGGACGTTACCTCGTTCAACCACCGCGGCCCCACGTCAACTCAAGCCCGGCAAGTTCTTCCTATGTCATTCACGCCACCCCTGAAGTTGGTAGGCCAAAGAAACAAATGGCTGGGGGCACCTCACAAAGTCCTGCGCGCCCCCAATTCTTCTCCAGTTATCAGAAGCTCCCTTATGAGCTTATACAGAAAAATGTTGAGGCTGAGGCTCAACGCCAATGCCAGATCCAAGAAGCAGCCGAGGACCCTGAGGGACCTTGGCAAGTTATCCCTACGCGGGAAGAGAGGGCTCGAGTTCGAGCAGAAGTTGCCTTACGTAAGGCTGAGGACCAAGCAGCTGTTGAGGGTCAAAACAATCAAGTAGCTCCACCGCATGGCCCATCTGATGCTACACATCGGAGGAAGCAGCTCAAGAATAAGAGAAAAGCCGAGAAGAGAAGAGCTCAGCGGCAGGAAGAACACCTGAGAAAGATTGAAGCCCGACAACAGAGCTTGACTCCAGTTCAGAAGCTCCAGAAGTTGATTGACCAACTTGAGGAGTATGTTCCAAAGCAGCCTTCAGGACCCCTGACTCTTGATGACTTCATTCCTTGGGGTGATTGGGCCAAGTGCCAGAGATTCACCAATTGTCTACTTAACCTTAGGCGGAGGGCAGGGATTGGTGAGGAGACAGCCCTAGCCCTAATTGCAGATTTTTGGGAAGACGGTGCAGAGGAGCCTAACGTAGAGGAGCTCATGGCCCAGTTTCAGACCTTCTCCTACAACATGGTAAATTACCCTCCTCCAACGTCCTATAAAAGTCAAGGACGGGCTCGTCGGGGTCCTCAGATCAACCTCTCAGCCCCGAGAAGAAGTGAACGAATATCCCAAAAGAAGCGTGGTGGTCAAATCTATCTTACAGATAAGGTTATCTACCTTGAGGATGAGGGACCTGGCCCAGTGCCTACTCCAATCATCAGACAACCCCCTAGGCACAACACTAATTTAAACGAATCTGCCAGTGGTCCAAGTGTGCCAAGCACTGGGTTAGACGCGCCATCAACATCAGCCCATGTTCAAGACACAGATGCCAGAGAGGCCAACCAGCCTAGTTCCTCTTAGTTAAATCATCCTGTAGAAGAAGATGAGGTCCCAAGCCCTTCGCAGCCCTTTGCTACATCAAACTTTCAGGTGGACCAGCCTAACCCCCTTGTGGCCAGGTATCCAACAACAGCAGAAACCAGGGATCGAGTCAACACCTCCCTGCTATCTAAGATCAGGAGGCTACCTGTATGCCTCAGTATTTGGGAAGTTCTTTCCTTGAACAAAGAGCTTCATGATACCCTGATAGCAGTTCTGCAGCAACCAGAGTTGTATGAAGCTCACATTGCCGAGCTTGGACAGTTTGATGCCTATGCGGCTTCTGTGTCATTCACGGATGAAGATATAGTCTTTCCCAGTGCCTTCCACAATAGGGCATTGTACATGAATGGCTCTATAAATGGGTATGAGATGAATCGCATCATGATTGATGTCGGTTCAGCATGCAATCTCATGCCCATCAAGACATTCAGGTCTCTGTTCTTGACACCCTATCTACAGAAGGCCCCTAGAGTGACCATCTCTGGTTTTAATCAATACTCCGAGGATGCTTTAGGTCGAGTTGATGTGGAGTTGGATGTAGGAGGTTTGATGGCTAAGACCACCATCTACGTCATTGTTGCTGACACAACTTATAGGGCATTGTTGGGATGCCCTTGGATTCATGCCAATTGTGTTGTGCCGTCCACATTCCACCAATGCATAAAGTACAACAAGGAAGGAAGCCAGTATAGAATTGAGGCTGATCAGTCCCCGTTTGAGATTGCGGAGTGTCACCTTGCTGATGCCATCCCATACTTTCAGACTGGGCCGCCAAAACATGTGCCCAATAAAGGAAAAGAAAATATGGAGGCTGAAGACCCCCAGGATGATGAGATTCAAGTTGAAGAAGTCAAAGCCAAGATGCTCCGACTTTCATTAAAATCCCAGGGTCCCACGACCCAGGCGTATCGCAAAGAATGGCGCCCGACTAGCTTCAATGCAAATTCAGTCACAAGAGAGATTGAGGATAGCATTTGCATGCCTCAAGATTTGTTGTGGTTGACAGGGGACCGTGAGCTGCGAACTATTGAAAAGCTCACCACATTCAGAGTCTCCTACCCACCGGCCCTATCCTGACATTTTACAAAGCTAAAATGATGAAGAAGTGAGCCCGAAAAGATGACTTTGGGTGGCCCGAGCATTCAGATTCTCAGTCAGTGACGATTCAGCCATCACCAGGGGTCTCCCCTGGTATTCTCCACATGTATCGGAAGATGGGAAATCCCCAGAGGCAATCCCGGAAGAAGGCCTGTGCTTTTTACAACATGTGTAATCCCCAGGATGGCCAAAACACGACCAGCAAGCATCCTGGCCTGGCATATGACTCTGACTATGAGGCGCCAGTCTTTGATGAGTCATCCGAGGATAAAGAAATATTGATTCAAGGCCTTGGTAGCAGCCAGACTAATGCCAAACTATTTGTACAGCAAGCCTCTACCTCCCCTGCACAAGTTGAAGCCCCTCTTAGTGAGGATGAGCAAGATGATGATGTTGAGTTCATTGACCTCAGCCCGGCTCCAGAAGAAATTGAAGACGGTGGCCAAGTAACGGTCAACGATCTCCTGGAAATTGACATGGGGACTCCAGATGACCCTAGGACAACCTTTATCAGTGCCCTCCTCACCGAAGAAGAAAGAAACCGGTACAGAGCTCTTCTCCAAGAATACAAGGATTGCTTTGCATGGTCCTATGATGAAATGCCAGGTTTAGCCCCTGAGGTGGCAGTCCACAATCTTGCCATCCTCCCGACTGTCAAACCGATCAAGCAAGCCCAATGACGGATGCGTGCTGACCTAGAACTCAAGATCAACGCAGAGGTCGACAAGCTTAGGGATGTGGACTTCATCGAGCCTCGCACTTATCCAGTCTGGCTTGCCAACATTGTTCCTGTCAAAAAGAAGAATGGACAGATTCGGGTGTGCATAGACTATCGGGACCTAAACAAGGCCTGCCCGAACGATGACTTTCCTTTGCCAATACCGGAGAATATGGTGGATGTGACCATGGGACACGAGGTTTTGTCCTTCTTGGATGGGTCGTCTGGCTACAATCAGATATTGATGTCAGAGGAGAACAAGAACTTCACGGCATTTTGTACCCCCAAGGGTATATTTAACTACAAGCGGATGCCATTCGGCTTGAAGAATGCAGAGGCAACATACCAACGAGCCATGACAAAGATCTTTGATGAGATGTTGCATGATTTGGTGGAGTGTTATGTAGATGACCTTGTTGTTAAAACCAAAATGCGGGCTGACCACTTGGGTCACTTGGAAACAGTCTTTGAAAGACTTCGCTGTAGACACGTCAAATTCACCTAATTCAGAGCATAAAACTCATGTTTTATAGGGTAACATGTGCGATTGACCTTATAATGATGCCGGGTCTTTTAAAAGTTGATTTGGAGCTTCGCCGAACGAAATCGGATGTTTTCCGAAGTTTTCCGCGAAAAGCCATAATTTCCGAGCGAAAGCCACACGTAAATCGTGTATACCTAGAAATTGGCTGAATGACCAATGCCTAATGATCATGCATTGAAGGTTATGGTCATATTCACACTCCGGACAAGTTTTGTTGCATACCGTGCCTTTCCGGTTTGCCGTCGGAGTCATTTTGACCTATATCGGACCTTCTGTTCACTGTCCTAACTTCCGGATAAAATTATGACGTTTTGGAGGGAGTGATGGCTGATCCGATGCTATATAAAGCTTCTTTGGCCTGTTATCTTTCCAACGCAACAAACGGCGTCGAATTCCGAGTCCGGGAGTGTTCGCAATGGCTTCCGGAAGAAAGACGCGCGAAACCAGTCCCATGCGCCCGGGTTCCTGGTCACATGCGCCCGGGACCCAGGGCACGTGGCCATGCGCCCTACCAGTGAGGCACAGGGCCTTGTGCCCTCACTTGAGGGCACATGCGCCCCACTTTTGAGGCATGAGGGACCCAGTTTTTCACCGGGACTCTACCACTGAACCGCCGACCGGATAAGCCCTCTTTTCTCGAGATTTGTGCCCATGCGCCCCCACTGGGGGGCGCATGCGCCCTTCAGTGGGGCACATGCGCCCAGCACCAGGGCGCATGCGCCCAGGGGTGGGGCGCAATGCCCCTATTTTTTAGCTCCGATAAGACTGCCCATTCTCCTATAAATTAAATCTGATTCCGGTCGTTCCAGGGGCATAAGCACGACCCCCCAGGCATCTCAAGACATCCAACCACCCTCCTACATCGATTTTGTGATTTTTAGAGAGAGAATTTCGAGTTTTTAGAGAGAGAAAAGTCGGTTCAAGAGAGAGGAAGGCTGTTCTGCAGGTGATCTGCCAAGTCTCTCTTATTAGGCCTCTACAGAAGTGTGTGGACGTCTTCTGCCAGTTCTCTCTTCATCAAAGTACTTCCTCTCTAAGTCTTCTTGAGTTTTCAATTGACGGCACTTGATTCTGTGGTCGGGGCTGGTCGTGACGAGCGTAGAAGCAAAGTCGCGCCTGGCAGATCCTGGACTGCTGCTCGGCTTTTTCGACAACACAGATTTGGCTATATCTTTCTCTATTCAACTCAGAATCTTTCAGTTATTTTTCCTATCTCTTTATTTAGTGATTATCCGTCATCCTATAATTTTTTTACATTTTTTTGCATTACTTTTACTCTCTTAATCCGAAAATAAAAAAGGGGTTAGAGATAACCCGAATCCGGTCAGTTTCTAGTCAATTGTGTGTTTTATGTTATTCTCTTTACATAGGCTCCACTTTGTCTAGTTCTAATTGTCTATTTCACTTGTTTATTTGTCTAGTTGCACAGAATATCAAGCACCCACACGTTGAGAACTCTTCTTCATCGGCCGGCCGAAGAAGGAGAATCTTTAACTCACATTCTTCACGCTAAGGTACACACGGTCAATTTTAATTCTATAAATCGGAACCCATGGTTCCTGGCGACCACGTTTATTTCTTCTCACGCTCCTCCCACATGACCCGAACCGTCTCTTTGGTGATCAAGCGATGCCAAGGGATGAAAATTCGGGGATCAATGTGAGTGTGGGATCGAGGTGAGAGTTGCTTTCCGAGTTTTTGTTCCTTTCTTTCCTCATCCCCTCTTGAGGTGACGATCTGGGTTCACGGACTTCCCTGAAAAGGAGAGGACCCCGTCGAATTTTCAGATTTGACAGCTTTGTGGCGACCACGGTGGGACAAGCAATGTCTTCAACCGTGGGTGCTAAGTGTTTTGTTTGCAACTAGTTCTAGTTCTAGACCGGTTCCCACGTGAGCCTTTCCTTCCTTCCACCTTCCTTAACTTCATGCCATCTCAAAATTTCTGATTTCACCCATCTTTCATCAGATCAGAAGTGCCAAGTATGCCATTTAATTTCTGTCATTTTATTTAAACCGGTTCCCACGTGAACCACCCTTTTCCTTTTAAACCGGTTCCCACGTGAACCAATCCATTTCTTTACTTCGGTTCCAACGTGAACCAAAACCCTTTTTTTCAGATCTATCCCAACTTGGATCAGATCTTTATTCACCTTTAATTGGCCCCACGTGGCCCTCTTTTGACCATTCAAACCGGTTCCCACGTGAACCACCCCTTTTTACCCAAAACTGGTTCCCACGTGAACCACCTTTACCCCAGTTCCCGCATCGGTTCCCACGTGGACCACCCTTTTGCTTGGCTATCAGATCTGAACCCTCTTCTTTCCATCACTTTTCACTATCTCCATTTGGCTCACATAAGAAACAAGTCTAGATTCTAGTTTCTAGTTGCTTGTCTAGTTTCTAATTGCTTGTCTGGTGTTGATTGCTTGTTTAAGTTTATGTTTTGCTCATTACTTGTTTTATTACTTGATTGCATTCTCTGCTCCTTCTCTACCTCCTTCTTTTACACTTTTTTGAGGCGGGAGCTCACTCTCCCATTTACCCCTCCCATCCAAAACACCCTCTTGGTGGATTCTGACCTCTCTTCTGGGATATTCCTTCCTAGTTGACTTGGTTGGCTTTCATCAAGGCCTCCGTAATTCCTCATACGTGGAGTATTCCTCTTCATGATCGGGTTGGTTGTACCACTCCCCAAAACCCGAAGCATCCTATGTTACCTACACGTGGTGAGATTGTGTGAAACCTAGGTCATTGGAGATTGGAGTTAGGATCCTAACCCATTTGTTGAGAGAACAATTCTTAACAAAATTCATAAACCTAAGGTTTAATCAAAATCATTGCGTAATTTTGCTCTCAAGTCTTTGCATCACTTGCCTGTCAAACAAAAATTCAAACCTCTAACTTTTTGCAAAATACTAAAAAAACCAAAAAAAAGTTCTTTGTTTACTTTGTCAACTTGTTTGTTCCTTGAAGTTCAATGCAACTAAGGTCTGGAAGGCACGTTGGAATGGCGGAACAAGCTGAACATCGAGAGCACGAGATGAGTCATCAACCAAATCCGTCAGATGGTCGTGTTAATCCATTATTTGAGTCACAAGCGCAAGAGGTCCCTCAACTATCTGCTCCTCGTGATGTTGAACAACTCTTTAGGGAGTTGTCTCTCTATACCGACCCAGAAACTTATGCCCGCATACAATCCATGGTGAAGGGCAAAATTGCTTCAGATCAGGCTGAAATGAATCAAGTTGCCTTATCTCCTCGTCCTTTGGTTCGACCACCACTTATTCAATCACCATTTGTTCAACCTCCTGTTGTTCAACAATCTATGAATCAACCATCACTAGCACAACCATCTGTAGTTTAACCCTCTATAGTTCAACCATCTGTGGTTCAACCCTCATTTGTTCAGCCATCTTATTTTAACCATGTTGCTCACCCAGCCCATCAAGTCATGGGACAATCATCAAGTCATGCTCCTCAATTCCAAAATCATGTCTCTAACCACATACCCCAACCAGTAAACCAAGAACCTGCTCTCACCAGGGCAATCATGGATCAGCTCACCCAGATGAATGAACATTATGAAGAGCTGAGATGTCGCCTGGACTCCAAGTCAGTTTCTAAAATCTCCATTCCTTCTCTGTCAGTCCTACACCTGCTACCTTCTGAGTTACCAGTTTATCGCCGCTACAATGGTACTGGCAACCCTTTTCTCCACCTTAAAGATTTTCTCTATGAATCCTCATTCTGGAAAGATGATCGTAGTGTTCTTGCTTTCTTATTCCGTCGATCACTAGAAGGGTCTGCATTGGAATGGTTCTACTCACTCGACTCCTTTGAGGTAGGAGACTTCGATATTGTGAAGACAAAATTCTTGCAGAGATACAGAGACCGGGTGGCACCAGCATGCTCCATTACGGATTTGATTGCTGAGAAGATGAAGCCCGAAGAAGTTTGCTGATCACTGGAGGGGAATGGCAGAAAAATTGACAGATGTGAGTTCTGAAGGGGAACAAGTGAAGATGCTCATTGGCAACACTACACCTGCCTTGAGGAATGTCTTGATCATGCACCGTCCTACCACAATGAATGAACTCTATGACAGTGCCCGATACTTGCAAGCCCACTTCAAGGATGCCACAATGATAAATCCATTTGATCCCAAACCTAGAAACTTCAGGAGGACCCCCTCTGCACCAGTTGGGCCTACAACCGAGGGAGTGGTCAACAACGAAGCTGTAAATATTGTAGGGAACCAGGGAGGGAACCGTCAAAACCAGTTCAGAAACCCACCACAGAACCCTTCCTATTACCCCCCTCAGCAACAAGTTAGGCCACCACAACCACGACAACCACAACAACCCCCTCAGCAACAAGTAGCACAACCCCAGCAACCTCGACAACCTACCTACAATAGGGCACCGCCACCACCCAATCAGGCACCACGAAGGGGAGGTCCTAGGAGAGAGAACTACCAGCAACTCCTTTACTCCTTGACCGACATTTTCAATGTACTCATGGCGGAGAAACAGTTGGAATTGCCCTAGGAAAGAGAGGTTTGGCCAACAAATGTAGATATGTCCCGATACTGTGCTTACCACCGGTGCCCTGGTCACACTGTAGAAGTGTGCTTTCAATTCAAGGATTACATCCATGATCTGAATGACCAAGGCAGCATTGATTGGGTCCAAATAGGAGAATGCATACAAGCTATGAAGGGTAGGCAGCAGCAGCGGCAACGTCCACCGGCTCAACCTCAACAAAAACCTGGCTTGGGGATTGTCCAAAATCCGCTCCCATTACATGCTCCCGCTCCAACACCGGCACCAGCACATCCAAACCCAGGAATTGGTCTAGTACACTCTATTGTCCAGGGAGATGCCAGCCGTGCTCAAGGTTGGCAACTAGAAAGCCATAATACAACCATGCCTGTCAACCCGGCTAGGCCTCCTGCTAGGAACCCTCCTAGACAGATAATCCGTGCACCTTCTACTCCACAACTACCACAAAGCTCAATAACCCAACCACTGGCCGCCACTTCTTCTCGCCGACCCATCATTAGGCCAGCCCCCTCCATAACTACACCTCCTTCAACCATTGCTACACACCGGCACTTGCTCATTCGACCACCACAATCACCACTAAACCTGAACCCCCAGCCTACGAGTTCTACCACTCCAAAACCCCAACCTATCATACAATCACAACCTTCATTAAACTCATCAACCACTTCTGCACCCCGGCCTCTTCTTATCAGGCCACCGGTATCACCATCACTACCACCTCCAAATCCTACCCCTCTACCAACTAACCCAATCATCCTAAAACCACCAATCCCATTACCTATCATACCTACACCTACACCACCTGTTCCCACCCCAATTAACCCGTCACCTCTACCCGACCGCCAAATAGCCCCGGTGCTTCGGAGTGGGAGGATGTTCCAGCGACTCTTTCCCCAAGACAGTACTCAACCGCAGGATCCGGTGGAGGAGGAACAAGTGGAAGAATCCTTGCCAGGCATGGCCTGTGATCTGTTAAAGCATTTAGATAAAACACCGGCCCGTATTTCCATACTTGAGTTGATCAAAAGATCAAAGGTGCACCAGGAGATTCTACAGCAGTACTTGCAAAGGGTCATGGTGAATGTAGATCTCCCACCTGAGAAGATCACTACAGTGTTAGCCCCTTGAAGTGAGCACCCAACACTCACTTTCTCTCAGGAAGAATTAGCAGATCCAAACTTTAGGAGATATGCTTTGCATGTGGTTGTTATCATCTGCAATGTCGAAGTAAAATCATGTTTGGTTGACACTGGAGCTTCTATCAACGTTATGCCGCCAGAAACTTTGCAGTTGTGTGGCATTTCTGAGCAAGAAATCAAGCCATCTTGTGCCATGGTGACGGCCTACGACAACTCCAAGAAGTCTGCACATGGGGTGGTCACTCTAGAAGTTAAACTTGGACCATGTACGGTCACAACGGAATTTCATGTTCTAGAATTAGATCCAACTTTTCGGGCTATACTTGGGAGGCCATACTTGGAGGCAATAGGAGCTGTGGCTTCAACAAACCACCAGTGCATAAAATTTCCCTTTAAAGGACAGGTGGTCAAGGTGACTAGCATGCCTATAAGGGACGAGCTGAACGATGCTTCTTTACCCCTAGGTCTGTCAATACAACCCCAGATCTCAGTGGGAGAATTGCCAGAAGTCATATGCATGACCGCCTCTCTACCAGACACACTGGGATGGCGGATGATGATGAAATTGGGCTATCAGCCTGGAAGAGGTTTAGGCAAGGATATTCAAGGGATCACTCAGCCAATTGAAACCATGAAAAGGCTACGTAGGCAGGGGTTGGGATATAAAGAGGGTTCCATCCCAAGGAGGATCTTCCTGCCAGGATATGCCATGGGGCTCCACACCTTCTTTATCAAAGGGGAGACCATGATGATGGCTGAAGATGGCAAAAGTTCCGTGATAACTGTCAAGAGAAGGAAAGCTCCAGATGAAGAAGAAGAGGACTTGGAAGACTTATGCTTATCTTTAACTAGTTTGTTCTCAAGTGGGGAAGAGCACCAGGAACCACTCAAGGGCAGACCAATCTTGCATCATCTAGTTGAGCATACCACCCAAGTCAAAACCATTCCACGAGGCCCAAATACAACAATCCCATGTTTAAACCTCGTGCCGTTGTTTCTAGATCTTTTGGATGGGCTTCAGGGCCCACTTACCCACTTTGGGCCCATGAGCCCTCTCCAACATTCTACTCTTACTGGGCCAGCTTGCCCATTTGCTTCCCTCATCAACTTTAGAACTGAGGGCTTTTCCCAACATGGGCTCACATGCCCATTTATTTCTAAGATCGGGTCCACGTACCCGTTTACTTTTTTCATCAGTTTTGGACCCATGTGTCCACTTTCTGTTATCATTGGGCCCACGAGCCCCTTTTTCCCCTTTATTCTTAAGTTTTTCTCTCTGGTAATTCAGTCAGTTTCCAGCAAGCCTCGAGTCACTCAGACTCATTCTATCTTTTTACTTGAGAATCCCAAAAAAAATGTCTTCTCTGAAACTCACATTTCCATCGAGGAGACGTCTCTACTCATCCCATAGGGTACTCCCAATCAGGGATCCCCCTTTTCTGAATCATTGATCGATTTTCTCGATCCTCCCTCCACTGTAAATACCACCTTTCCAGCTTTATCTTCAGTAGGTCAAGTTAGGTTAGGAAATAGGAAAGTCAGAGGTAAAGGAGTTCCAAACAGATATCTGCAACAATTGGCCTAGAAATGTGTACAGTTTTGACTGATCGGTTAGGGCAATGGCAGGGTTTCTTATCCCAATTTGATATCACTTATGTCCCACAGAAGGCAATTAAGGGCTATGCTATTGCTGAACACCTTGCCCATCATCCCATACCCGTCTTTGACCCAGTCCGGTCGGAGTTCCCGGATGACGAACTAATGTCAGTCCGATCTTCTAATCTTTGGACATTATATTTTGACGGGGCTCTGAACTCTCATGGTAGAGGGATAGGTATTGTCCCTCTGTCACCTAAAGGTGTCACCATTCCACAGGCTTTTCAGCTTAACTTTCCAGCAACCAACAACATAGCTGAGTATGAAGCCTTGCTGGCCGGGCTGGAGGCCGCTCATTTCCATGGTGCCACCGAACTGAGGGTGATAGGTGATAGTCAATTGATCCTACGCTAGGTCCTATCCAAGTACCGAACTTATCATCCAAACCTCAAACCCTACCAGGAGCTCACCACCTGCTACATCAAGCTATTCTTCAAACTCAACTTTGTCCATGTCCCCTGCTCTCAGAATATCCTCGCCGATGCCTTAGCTTCACTAGCTTCATCTCTATCTGTCCCGCTAGGCAGGCAAGTGCGGACTATCCACATTTTTAAGAGGACAATTCCGGCAATTGAGGATGGACGTTTTCTGAAGGTTAAGGAAAGATTCAACAGAAAAGAATACTTGCAACATAAAGAAGAAATCTCCCTGATTGAGTTGGAAGAATTAGAAGAAGGTGAGAGACCTTGGTATGACGAGATTGCGAGGTATTGCCAAGATCAGCCATATCCACCTGGATCAACCACCAAGGAAAAGAAGGCAATCAGAAGAGTATCCCAGAGGTATACAATCCTAGGAGGAGTGCTCTCTAAGAGAAGCCTAAGTGGAATCTTACTCAGGTGTCTTGATGAAGAAGAAGCTGAGTTGGTGCTGAAGGAAGCACATTCTGGAGTATGTGGTGGTCATGTGAATGCCCAAGCCCTTGCTAATAAAATCATCCGACAAGGGTATTATTGGCCAACTCTAGAAGAAGACTGCTCCATCTTTGTCTGGCATTGTCACTCATGTCAACTCTATGCCGACAATATTCACTCTCCCGCATCTTCCCTTCATCCAATTCATGCACCATGGCCTTTCGCCATGTGGGCTTTTGATATCATTGGCCCCTTGAGTGACCTCAACTCCGAAATGCGCTCAAAATCCTTCATTCTGACGGCAACGGAGTACTTCACAAAGTGGGCTGAAGCGGAAGCATTCGTGGAGATTAAAGCGTCAACAGTTTGCTCTTTTATCAAGCGCAACATCCTGGCAAGGTTCGGGATCCCCAGCGACATCGTCACCGATAATGGGCCACAATTTCTTTCTCAAGATCTGCATGATCTTTGCAACAGGTATTACATTTCATTGCATCATTCATCACCATACTATCCTCAAGGCAATGGTCAAGCAGAAGCCACCAATAAAACTCTAATCAAAATCATCAAGAAATCTTGTAAGTCTAGCAAATTTGCCGACTGGCCTGATAAGCTTGTAGATGCTCTATGGGCTTATCGTACTTCTGTAAGGACTCCCACTGGACAAACCCTGTATGCTTTGGCATATGGGATGGAAGCAGTGGTCCCCTACGAAGTATTACTTCCATCTCTCCGAGTTCAGCTCGACAGGGATATTCCTGTTGATGAGAGACGAGAATCTCTCCTTGCACAGCTTGAACTTTTGGATAAAAGAAGGCTAGCCGCCGCCGAGCTTGCCCAGACTTATCAGAATAGACTTAAAAGGTTTTATCAAAAGAGGGTGGTCGAGAGAAAGTTCGAAATTGGCGAGATGGTAGTCAAACGCATATTCGTTAAGCCAGGGGGTCCGCGCTCCAAGTTGCAACCTAACTGGGAAGGGCCTTTTGTAATCACTGAAAAGTATCCAGGTAATGCATATGAATTGACTAATGCAGATGGAGAAAAATTGAATCATCCTAGGA
The DNA here is from genome assembly GCA_036172225.1 of Cryptocoryne crispatula var. balansae. Classification (NCBI taxonomy): domain Eukaryota; kingdom Viridiplantae; phylum Streptophyta; class Magnoliopsida; order Alismatales; family Araceae; genus Cryptocoryne; species Cryptocoryne crispatula. The sequence goes on from CM069924.1 coordinate 23,250,700, forward strand.
ATGGAGTTTACCTCAAAAAGTACTTTCCATAAAAATTGAGAAACCACTGGTAAAATCTCAAGTCATCGATCCTAGGTTGTTCGTGAGAAGTCAAGGGTAGGTACCATCCTACACACACAACACTTCCCGATCCTAGAATCTAGACAACCCGACACTTGAGAAAGGCAAGGCAGAAATCTAGAAATGGAAGGAGTACCCTTACCTTATTCTCTTCTACTCGGTCCAAGATAGGGAGAGAAGATTAGAGAGGGGTAGTATCGAAAACACTCGCCACCCTAGTAGGAGGCCATCTCAGAGGGTGCAAAAGGGTACCAAAGGATGGGCAATGAACCCCTCAGGTTAGAAAAGTAAAAATGATCAACCTGTCTGAATGAGTACCCAGAATGATAGTCAAGACAAAAGGCACTAAAAGATGGGCAATGTCCCCACGGGTCAAAAATCTTTCCAAATATGTGCCACATAGAAAAGAGCAAAAAAGAAAAAAAACCCAAAGAGGCCGAACCCCAATGGGTAATTTGAGTGAGAGTAGAGAAATCCCTCTCAACATCTTCAAACCCTTTCAAGGACTTCCTCTATACTCTTCCTCCTTAAACCCCTTGGGTAGGGTAAACCGACCAAATCCAGGTGGAACCCAAGCCGATCAAAGGAAGAAGGTGAGAAGGATTATAGGTAGGGAACTTTATTTTTGCACGTGGCATCTACCACTTGAGTCTTGACAAACCCCAAAAACCGATGAATTATCTCAAATACCAGCATTTTCTCTACAAAAAAAAAGATGCATATTTCAAAAAACCCAAAAAAAGATGCATATTTCAAAAACCCAAAAAATGCATATTTCAAAAAAACCAAAAAAATTGCATATTTCAAAAACCCAAAAAAAATGCATATTTCAAAAATCCACAAAAAAATGCATATTTCAAAAACCCAAAAAATGCGTATTTCAAAAACCCAAAAAAATTGAATATTTCAAAAACCCAAAAAAAATTTGAATATTTCAAAAATAAAAAAATATATATACATATTTCAAAAATCCAAAAAAATGAGTACTTTTGAAAATCCAAATGATTGTTTTCAAGAAAATCCAAAAAAAAATAAAAATTTGCTTGCTCATGATCATTGCCTTAGTTGCATCCATGCTTATTTGATTGTCATGCATATTTTCATTTCTGCATTGCATATCCATTTTTTCTTTATTTACCTTGTTAAGAAGGCTCTTCCCTTTGACCTAAGTCAAAGTTGACCGTAATGGGCAAAGGGATGAGTCACGGTGAAGATCTAATCCCCTTTCTATTAAGTGTTTTAGGCATTTCAATGTAGAAGAGGAGAAGATTCACATTACAGCAGGTAAGTTCTCTTAACCCTTACCCCTATTTCATTTAAGTCATTTGTTTTATTCCACCTTGTTAAGAAGGCTCCTCCCTTTGACTCAAAATCAAGAAAATGATATATAGGCAAAGGGATGAGTAATGATGAAAATTTAATCATCTTTGTTAAGTATTTTCAGCAGTTGAAGAAGCAAAAAGAGAAGGGCGATCAGGTACAATTTTTTCTGAAAAAAAAATGGCCTCAGGGCGCATGTGCCCTCATCTGGGGGCACATGGCCAGGTGCCCCACCCCAGGGGGTAGGTACGTGACATTTTTTCTAAAGGAACTATCATCAAAAACTTTGTTTTGACCTCCAAATGATGGTTCTAATAGTAAAATCTTCAATTGATCATTTCATGAACAATCTGATTCATATGACAATTCTGTCTGTTGGGTACTAACCAGAAATGTGCAGGCAATCTTTTAAGTCCTAACAGGTGAATTAGCGAGATCAATGTTCCCCAAGAAAACGTCATGCCAACCTTGCGGCAAAAAGAAAGGAAGCACCACCTAGCTGAACATTCTCATGGTGTTGTATTCCGTCAGAAAACAAGACAAAGATTGGATCAGAGATGCTGATGAATCAGGCGGTCGATGCACCACACCTGAAGATTTTACTCAAATCCACATTCTCATCAATCTCACATTACATCATCACCAACACTTCTTTTTTTGCACTTCACATCATTCCTACTATCTGTCACCTAGTTATGTTAGGTCCATTTGATACATATTATATGCATTAATGTTGAAGACCTTGAGCGTGAAGATGACTGGGCCCGAGGTCCCCTTTAACAAAATCTACGACGGCTTAGTCATTTCTTCACACTCACGGATAAGCCAAAATTGAACATTGGAGGGACGATGGTTCCTAATCGGGTGTCTTGACCTCCAATAGACAATCTATATCTTCAACTATTTTCTACATGATTTTCTATGTGTTCACATCCATCTCCTTTTCTTTCTTCATCATTACCAATTCTATTTCATTATGTTTTCTCTTTCTTTTATTTCATCATGTTTTATTCTTTCTTTTATCCCTTCATGTTTTATTCCTTTCTTTTTGTTCCACCATGTTTTATTCTGTCCTTTCTTTTATCCCACCGTGTCTTTTATCCCGCCCCACTGTGGCAATTGTCATGCTATTGTTTCTTCTTTACCATCATACTATGTTAGTCCCACCATTATATTTCAATCTCACTATGGCTTAAATCTGTCTTGTCGTTTTCCGAATACCGGGTTTTCTGCTAAAGCGTGATTCATGGTTTTCATGATACCCGAGCAATTTTGTTATGCTTAAATGAACCCCTTTAGAATTTGAGATTATTCCACTCAGAATTAAACTGAGTATTTTGGTGAAACTTGAATGAACTTGAGATTCCAAATATGATGGATTGGTATTCTTTTCATTTTAAGATCAGCTTCTCTTTTACAAACCTTAGCCCATCACAGTACAAGAACACCGCAAAGTTCGGGTTGCTGGCTGATGATGAACCTACGAATTCGAGGACTCCTCACCACGCTGAGGGTTGGCTACATCCTTTTATCCTTTATCATTTACTTTTTCATCTCTCATGCCAAGGGCATGTCTTTTACCAGTCAATTATATGAGGTTTTGATAGAATATGAAAGCGATCTAGAATACTCAGAGAGATTCATTTTGCTGGATCAGGTAGATAAGCGTGTCTATATCTACACCTTGATGCCACCTTTTCAGTCCACCACCATTCCATTCCGCTACATTCATCTACATTCACTTGCATTTAATTACAATTCACTACGAATCACTCCGCTTCATTACATGCCACTCCCTTACAAAGCCGACATCAAGGCGAGGCAAGCTGTAGACACGTCAAATTTGCCTAATTCAGAGCATAAAACTCAATGTTTTATAGGGTAACATGTGTGATTGACCTTATAATGATGCTGGGTCTTTTAAAAGTTGATTTGGAGCTTCGCCGAACGAAATCGGATGTTATCCGAAGTTTTCCGCGAAAAGCCATAATTTCCAAGCGAAAGCCACACGTAAATCGTGTAAACCCGGAAATTGGCTGAACGACCAATGCCTAATTATCATGCATTGAAGGTTATGGTCATATTCACACTCCGGACAAGTTTTGTTGCATACCGTGCCTTTCCGGTTTGCCGTCGGAGTCATTTTGACCTGTATCAGACCTTCTATTCACTGCCCTAACTTCCGGACAAAATTCTGAAGTTTTGGATGGTGTGATGGCTTATACGATGCTATAGAAAGCTTCTTCGGTCTGTTATCTTTCCAATGCAACAAATGGCGTCGAATTCTGAGTCCAGGAGTGTTCGCAATGGCTTCCGGAAGAAAGACGCGCGAAACCAGTCCCATGCGCCCGGGTTCCTGGTCACATGCACCCGGTGTAGACACGCCAAATTCGCCTAATTCAGAGCATAAAACTCATGTTTTATAGGGTAACATGTGTGATTTACCTTATAATGATGCCGGGTCTTTTAAAGTCAATTTGGAGCTTCGCCAAACGAAATCGGATGCTTTCCGAAGTTTTCTGCAAAAAGCCGTAATTTCCGAGCGAAAGCCACACGTAAATCGTGTAAACATGTAAATTCGCTGAATGACCAATGCCTAATGATCATGCATTGAAGGTTATGGTCATATTCACACCCCGGACAAGTTTTGTTGCATACCGTGCCTTTCCGGTTTGCCGTCGGAGTCATTTTGACCTGTATCAGATCTTCTGTTCACTGCCCTAACTTCCGGACAAAATTCTGAATTTTTGGAGGGTGTGATAGCTTATCCTATGCCAAATAAAGCTTCTTCAGCCTGTTATCTTTCTAACTCAACAAATGGCGTCGAATTCCGAGTTCGGGAGTGTTCGCAATGGCTTCCGGAAGAAGGACGCGCAAAACCAGTCCCATGCGCCCGGGTTCCTGGTCACATGCGCCCGGGACCCAGGGCACGTGCCCATGCGCCCTATCAATGAGGCACCTAACCTCGTGCCCTCACATGAGGGCACATGCGCCCCACCTTTGAGACACGTGGGAACCAGTTTTTCACCCGGACTCTACCGCTCAACCGACGGACCGGATAAGATCGAAATTTTCGGAGAAGATAAGATGTGACCTCACTGGGGGGCACATGCGCCCCTCAGTGGGGCGCATGCGCCTGGCACCAGGGCGCATGCGCCTGGCACCAGGGTGCATTTATCCCTATTTTTTAGCTTTTATAAGATTGCATGTTCTCCTATAAAAGGACTCTGATTCTGGTCGTTCCAAAGGCATGAGCATGACTCCCCAGGCATCTCAAAACGTCCAATCACCCTCCTGCATCTATTTTATGATTTTTAGAGAGAGAATTTTGAGTTTTTAGAGAGAGAAAAGTCGGTTCAAGAGAGAGGAAGACTGTTCTGCAGGTGATCAGCCATGTCTCTCTTCTTCGGCCTCTAAAGCAGTGTGTGGACGTTTGCTGCCTGATCTCTCTTCATCAAAGTTCTTCCTCTCCAAGTCTTCTTGAGTTTACAATTGACGGCACTTGATTCCAAGGTCAGGGCTGATCGTGACGAGCGCAAAAGCAAAGTCACGCCTGGCAGATCCTGGATTGCTACTCGGCTTTTTCGACAACACAGATTTGGCAATATCTTCCTCTATACAACTCAGAATCTTACTGTTTTTTTTTCCTATCTCTTTGTTTAGTGATTATCCATCCTCCTATTATTTTTTTATATTTTTTTGCATTACCTTTAGTCTGTTTATCCGAAAATAAAAAAGGGGTTAGAGATAACCCGAATCCGGTCAGTTTCTAGTCAATTGTGTGTTTTTATGTCATTCTCTTTACATATACTCCACTTTGTCTAGTTCTAATTGTATATTTAACTTGTTTATTTGTCTAGTTGCACAGAATATCAAGCACTCACACATTGAGGACTCTTCTTCATCGGCCGGCCGAAGAAGGAGAAGCTTTAACTTACATTCTTCACGCTAAGGTACACACGGTCAATTTTAATTCTATAAATCGGAACCCTCGGTTCCTGGTAACCACATGCCTTAATTTCTTTGTTCTCACCCTCTTCCCACATGACCCGAACCGTCTCTTTGGTGATCGAGCGACGCCAAGGGATGAAAGTTCGGGGATCAATGTGAGTGTGGGACCGAGGTGAGAGTTGCTTTCCGAGCTTTATTCCTTTCTTTCCTCATCCCCTCTTGAGGTGACGATCTGGGTTCACGGACTTCCCTGAAAAGGAGAGGACCCCGTTGAATTTTCAGAGTCGACAGCTTTGTGGCGACAACGGTGGGACCAGCAATGTCGTCAACCGTGGGTGCTTAGTGTTTTGTTTTGCAACTAGTTCTAGTTCTAGACCGGTTCCCACGTGAGCCTTTCCTTCCTTCCACGTCTCTTAAACTTCATGCCATCTCAAAAATTCTGATTTCACCCATCTTTCATCAGATCTGAAGTGCCAAGTATGCCATTTATTTTCTGCATTTTATTTAAACTGGTTCCCACGTGAACCACCCTTTTCTTCTTAAACCGGTTCCCACGTGAACCAATCTCTTTCTTTACTTCGGTTCCCACGTGAACCAAACCCCTTTTTTCTAGATCTATCCCAACTTGGATCAGATCTTTATTCACCTTAATTGGCCCCACGTGGCCCTCTTTTGACCATTCAAACCGGTTCCCACGCGAACCACCCTTTTTTTTACGCAAAACCGGTTCCCACGTGAACCACCTTTGCTTCTTACCCCAATTCTCACATCGGTCCCCACGTGGACCACCCTTTTGCTTGGCTATCAGATCTGAACCCTCTTCTTTCCATCACCTTTTCACTATCTCCATTTGGCTCACATAAGAAACAAGTCTAGATTCTAGTTTCTAGTTGCTTGTCTAGTTTCTAATTGCTTGTCTGGTGTTGATTGCCTGTTTATTTAAGTTCATGTTTTGCTCATTACTTGCTTTATTACTTGATTGCATTCTCTGCTCCTTCTCTCTACCTCCTTCTTTTACACTTTTTTTGAGGCGGGAGCTCACTCTCCCATTTATCCCTCCCATCCAAAACACCCTCTTGGTGGATTCTGACCTCTCTTCTGGGATATTCCTTCCTAGTTGACTTGGTTGGCTTTCATCAAGGCCTCCGTAATTCCTCATACGTGGAGTATTTCTCTTCACGATCGGGTTGGTTGTACCACTCCCCAAAACCCGAAGCATCCTATGTTACCTACACGTGGTGAGATTGTGTGAAACCTAGGTCTTTGGAGATTGGAGTTAGGATCCTAACCCATTTGTTGAGAGAAAAATTCTTAACAAAATTCATAAACCTAAGGTTTAATCAAAATCATTACGTAATTTTTCTTTCAAGTCTTTGCATCACTTGCCTGTCAAACAAAAATTCAAACCTCTAACTTTTTGAAAAATACTAAAAAAAACCAAAAAAAAGTTCTTTGTTTACTTTGTCAACTTGTTTGTTCCTTGAAGTTCAATGCAACTAAGGTCTGGAAGGCACGTTGGAATGGCGGAACAAGCTGAACATCGAGAGCACGAGATGGGTCACCAACCGATTTAGTCAGAAGTGCAAGAGGTCTCTCAACCATATGCTCCCCGTGATGTTGAACAACTCTTTAGGGAGTTGTCTCTCTATACTGACCCAGAAACCTATGCCCGTATACAATCCATGGTGAAGGGCAAAATTGCTTCAGATCAGGCTGAAACCAATCAAGTTGCCTTAATTCCTCGTCCTCTAGTTCAACCACCAGTCATTCAGTCACCCTTTGTTCAACCACCTGTTGTTCAACAATCTATGATTCAACCACCTGTTGTTCAACAATCTATGATTCAACCATCTATAGTTAAACCCTCTATAGTTCAACCATCTGTGGTCCAACCCTCATTTGTTCAGCCATCTTATTTCAACCATGTTGCTCCCTTGACCCATCAAGTCATGGGACAATATTCAGTGAATTTGCCAAGTCATGCTCCTCAATTTCAGAACCATGTCTCTAACCACATACCCCCACCAAGAAACCAAGAACCTGCTCTCACCAGGCAATCATGGATCAGCTCACCCGGATGAATGAGCGTTATGAAGAGCCGAGATGTCGCATGGACTCCAAGTCGGTGCTCGAGATTTCTATTCCTTCTCTCGCGGTCCTACACCTGCCACCTTCTGAGCTACCAGTTTATCGCCGCTACAATGGTACTGGCAATCCTTTTCTTCATCTAAAAGATTTTCTCTATGAATCCTCATTCTGGAAAGATGATCATAGGGTTCTTGCCTTCTTGTTCCGTCGATCATTAGAAGGGTCTGCATTGGAATGGTTCTACTCACTCGACTCCTTTGAGGCAGGAGACTTCGACATTGTCAAGACAAAATTCTTGCAAAGATACGAGAGACCGGGTGGCACCGGCATGCTCCATCACGGATTTGATTGCCGAGAAGATGAAGCCCAAAGAGGACTTCATAAAGTTTGCCGATCGCCGGAGGGGAATGGCGAGAGAAATTGACAGATGTGATTTCTGAAGGGGAACAAGTGAAGATGCTCATTGGCAACACTACACCAGCCTTGAGGAATGTCTTGATCATGCACCATCCTACCACAATGAATGAACTCTATGATAGTGCCCGATACTTGCAAGCCCACTTCAAGGATGCCACAATGATAAACCCTTTCGATCCTAAACATAGAAACCTCAGGAAAACCCCCTTAGCACCATTTGGTCCTACAACCGAGGGAGTGGTCAACAACGAAGCTGTAAACATTGTGGGGAACCAGGGAGGGAACCGTCAAAACCAGTTCAGAAACACACCACAGAACCCTTCCTATTACCTCCCTCAGCAACAAGTTAGGCCACCACAACCACGACAACCACAACAACCCCCGCAACCAGTAGCACAACCCCAGCAACCTCGTCAACCTACCTACAATAGGGCACCGCCACCACCCAATCAGGCACCACGAAGGGGAGGTCCTAGGAGAGAGAACTACCAGCAACTCCCTTACTCCTTGACCGACATCTTCAATGTACTCATGGCAGAAAAACAGTTGGAATTGCCCAAGGAAAGAGAGGTTTGGCCAACGAATGCAGATATGTCCCGATACTGTGCTTACCACCGGTGTCCTGGTCACACTGTAGAGGTGTGCTTTCAATTCAAAGATTACATCCACGATCTGAATGACCAAGGCAGCATTGATTGGGTCCAAATGGGGGAATGCATACAAGCTATGAAGGCTAGGCAGTAGCAGCGGCAACGTCCACTGGCTCAACCTCAACAACAACCTGGCTTGGGGATTGTCCAGAATCCGCTCCCATTACATGCTCCCACTCCAGCACCGGCACCAGCACATCCAAACCCAAGAATTGGTCTAGTACACTCCATTGTCCTGGGAGATGCCAGCCGTGCTCAAGGTTGGCAACTAGAAAGCCACAATACAACCATGCCTGTCAACCCGGCTAGGCCTCCTGCTATGAACCCTGCTAGACAGATAATCCGTGCACCTGCTACTCCACAACTACCACAAAGCTCAATAACCCAACCACTGGCCACCACTTCTTCTCTCCGGCCCATCATTAGGCCAGCCCCCTCTCTAACTACGCCTCCTTCAACCATTGCTACACACCGGCCCTTGCTCATCCGACCACCACAATCACCACCATACCTGAACCCCCAGCCTACGAGCTCTATTACTCCAGGACCTCAACTTATCATACCACCAACACCACAACCAATCCCGCAACCTACACCTTCATTAAACTCATCAACTACTCCCGCACCCCGGCCTCTTCTTATTAGGCCACCGGTATCACCATCACTACCACCTCCAAATCCTACCCCTATACCAAATAACCCAATCATCCCAGAACCATCGATCCCATTACCTATCATACATGCACCTACACCACCTGTTCCACCACAGTCCACCCCAGTTAACCCGTCACCTCTACCCAACCGCCAAATAGCCCCGGTGCTTCGGAGTGGGAGGATGTTCCAGCGGCTCTTTCCCCAAGCCGGAACTCAACCGCAGGAGCCAGTGGAGGAGGAACAAGTGGAAGAACCATTGCCAGGCACGGCGTATGATCTGTTAAAACATTTGGATAAGACACCGGCCCGTATTTCCATACTTGAGTTGATCAAAAGATCAAAGGCGCACCAGGAGATTCTACAGCAGTACTTGCAAAGGGTCATGGTGAATGAAGATCTCCCACCTGAGAAGATCACTACAGTGTTAGCCCCTAGAATTGAGCACCCAACACTCACTTTCTCTCAGGAAGAATTAGCAGATCCAGAATTTAGAAGATATGCTTTGCATGTGGCCGTGGTTATTCGTAATATTGAAGTGAAATCATGTTTGGTTGACACTGGAGCTTCTATCAATGTTATGCCGCCAGAAACTCTGCAGTTGTGTGGCATTTCTGAGCAAGAAATCAAGCCATCATGTGCCATGGTGACAGCCTATGATAACTCCAAGAAGTCTGCACGTGGGGTGGTCACTCTAGAAGTCAAACTTGGACCATGTACGGTTACAACAGATTTTCATATTCTAGAATTGGATCCAACTTTTCGGGCTATACTTGGGAGGCCATACTTGGAGGCAATAGGAGTTGTGGCTTCAACAAACCACCAGTGCATAAAGTTTCCCTTTAAAGGACAGGTGGTCAAGGTGACTAGCATGCCTATAAGGGACGAGTTGAATGATGCTTCTTTACCCCTAGGTCTGTCAATACAACCCCGGATCTCAGTGGGAGAATTGCCAGAAGTCAGATGCATGACCGCCTCACTACCAGACACACTGGGATGGCGGATGATGATGAAATTGGGCTATCAGCCTGGAAGAGGTTTAGGCAAGGACCTTCAAGGAATCACTCAGCCAATTGAAACTGTGAAAAGGCCACGCAGGCAGGGGTTGGGATATGAAGAGGATTCCATCCCAAGGAGGATCTTCCAGCCAGGATATGCCATGGGGCTCCACACCTTCTTTATCAAAGGGAAGACCATGATGATGGCTGAAGATGGCAAAAGTTCCATGGTAGTTGTCAAGAGAAGAAAGGCTCCAGATGAAGAAGAAGAAGACTTGGAAGAGCTGTGCTTATCTTTAAGTTGTCTATTTTCAAGTGGGGAAGAGTATCAAGAACCACCCGAGGGCAGACCAATCTTGGATCATTTGGTTGAGCATATCACCCAAGTTAAAACCATTCCACGACGCCCAAATACAACAATACCATGTTTGAACCTCGTACCATTATTTCTAGATCTTTTGGATGGGCTTCAGGGCCCACTTACCCACATTGGGCCCATGAGCCCTCTTCAACCTTCCACTCTTACTGGGCCTGCTTGCCCATTTGCTTCCCTCATCAACTTCAGAACTGAGGGCTTTTCCCAACATGGGCTTACATGCCCATTTATTTTTAAGATCGGGTCCACGTACCCGTTTACTTTTTTAATCAGTTTTGGACCCATGTGTCCACTTTCTATTACCATTGGGCCCACGAGCCCCTTTTTCCCTTTTATTCTTAAGTTTTTCTCTCTATTAATTCAGTCATCTTCTAGCAAGCCTCGAGTCACTCAGGCTCATTCTATCTTTTTACTTGAAATTTCCAAAAAAAAAAACGTCTTCTCTGAAACTCACATTTCCATCGAGGAGACATCTCTACTCATACCAGAGGGTGCTCCCAATCAGGGATCCCTCTTTTCTGAATCATTAATCGATTTACTCGATCCTCCCTCCACTGTAAATACCACCTTTCCAGCTTTATCTTCAGTAGGTCAAGTTAGGTTAGGAAATAGGAAAGTCAGAGGTAAGCGAGTTCCAAATAGGTATCTGCAACAATTGGCACAGAAATGCGTAGAGTGTGCAAGGCTGCCAAACTTTTTAGATAATACCATCCAGTTAGATGAAATCCGATATGAGGATGAGCATAACATAGATCATACTTTGGGAGTATATGAGGTAGTATCAGAAAAGGATCCTGAATCTGAGGATGAAATCGAGGACTTGGCTGAAGCATATGCATCTGGACTTAGAAGATTTGAAGAACCCTCAGCCACAGGGAATGAACCGACCAAGGAACTGAATTTAGGAACCTTAGAAGATCCTAAGACTATCCTCATTAGTGCAAACCTCACTCCCTCAGAAGAACAACGTTTGATCAAAGTTTTGGAAGAATATAAGGACACGTTCGCATGGACATATGAAGATATGCCGGGATTAGATAATTCATAGGTTGAACATAGATTAACCTTGAAACCTGGAACTACCCCGGTTAAACAAAAGCTCAGGAGGTTCCACCCTGATATTGCACTCAAAATGAAAGAAGAGGTCGACAAACTACACCAAGCAAAATTTATTAAAGTTGTCCTATATCCTCAATGGGTGGCTAACATAGTCCCTGTTATGAAGAAGGATGGACGAATTCGGATTTGTATAGATTTCAGGGACTTGAACCGAGCGTGTCCTAAGGATGATTTCCCTTTGCCTCATATCGATGTTTTGGTTGATAACACAGCTGGATTTGAAATGCTTTCATTCATGGATGGCTATTCTGGATACAATCAGATCCGGTTAGCTGAGGAGGATCAAGAGAAGACCTCATTCACTACACCTTGGGGAACGTATTGCTATGTTGTCATGCCCTTTGGGTTAAAGAATGCTGGTGCTACATATCAGAGGGCTATGTTGGCTATCTTTCACGACATGATGCACACCCTTGTAGAGGTGTATATGGATGATTTGGTTATCAAGTCCAAGAGTCGGGAAGATCATTCTGAAGTGCTAAGGAAGGTTTTGCAACGATCTAGAGAATACAAGTTGAAAATGAACCCTAAAAAGTGTACATTTGGAGTTTCATCAGGAAAGCTACTTGGGTTCATAGTAAGCAAGAGGGGCATAGATATCGACCCAAACAAGGCCAAGGCAATTATTGGTATGCCTCCTCCGAAGAATATGAAAGAGCTTTGAGGATTGATCGGGAGGCTACAATTTGTCCGCCGGTTTATCTCACAACATTCCCAAAGGTGTAAACCTTTCTATGAGTTAACCAAGGCGAGGGCCGAGTTTAAATGGGATCCGAAGTGCCAGGAGGCGTTTGATGGGTTGAAAGCATACCTAGCAAGTCCCCCTGTACTTAGACCACCAATTCCCGACAAACCTTTGGTCCTCTACATTTCGGTTCTTGAGAACTCTCTTGGGGCAGTCCTTGCACAAGTTGATGAAGAAGGGAAAGAACGAGCTACTTACTACTTGTCTAAGATGTTTGATGCTTGTGAGCTGAAGTACACTATGGTGGAAAAGACCTGTGCTACTCTTGTTTGGATGGTTCAGAAACTCAAACATTATTTCCTTGCTCACCAAGTCAAGCTCATTGCTCGTATCAATCCCATTAAGTTTCTGTTAGAGAAGACAGTCTTGACTGATCGGTTAGGGCGATGGCAGAGTTTCTTATCCCAATTTGATATCATTTATGTCCCACAGAAGGCAATCAAGGGTTATGCTATCGCTGAACACCTTGCTCATCATCCTATACCCGTCTTTGACCCAGTCCGGTCGGAGTTCCCGGATGATGAACTAATGTCAGTCCGATCTTCCAATCTTTGGACATTATATTTTGACAGGGCTCTAAACTCTCATGGTAGAGGGATAGGTATTGTCCTTCTGTCACCTGAAGGTGTCACCATTCCACAGGCTTTTCAGCTTAACTTTCCAGCAACCAACAACATAGCTGAGTATGAAGCCTTGCTGGCCGGGCTGGAGGCCGCTCATTTCCACGGTGCCACCGAACTGAGGGTGATAGGTGATAGTCAATTGGTCCTACGCCAGGTTCTATCCAAGTACCGAACTTCCCATCCAAACCTCAAACCCTACCAGGAGCTCACCACATGCTACATCAAGCTATTCTTCAAACTCACCTTTGTCCATGTCCCTCGTTCTCAAAATATCCTCGCCGATGCCTTAGCTTCACTAGCTTCATCTCTATCTGTCCCGCTAGGAAGGCAAGTGCGAACTATCCACATCTGTAAGAGGACAATTCCAGCAATTGAGGATGGACATTTTCTGAAGGTTAAGGAGAGATTCAACAGAAATGAATACTTGGAACATAAAGAAGAAATCTCCTTGATTGAGTTAGAAGAATTAGAAGAAGGTGAGAGACCTTGGTATGACGAGATTGCGAGGTATTGTCAAGATCAGTCATATCCACCTGGATCAACCACCAAGGAAAGGAAGGCAATCAAAAGAGTATCCCAAAGGTATACATTCCTAGGAGGAGTGCTCTATAAGAGAAGCCTAAGTGGACTCTTACTCAGGTGTCTTGATGAAGAAGAAGCTGAGTTGGTGCTGAAGGAAGCACATTCTGAAGTGTGTGGTGGTCATGTGAATGCCCAAGCCCTTGCTAAGAAAATCATCCGGCAAGGGTATTATTGGCCAACTCTAGAAGAAGACTGCTCCATCTTTGTCCGGCATTGTCATTCATGTCAACTCCATGCCGACAAGATTCACTCTCCCGCATCTTCCCTTCATCCAATTCATGCCCCATGGCCTTTCGCCATGTGGGCTTTTGATATCATTGGCCCCTTGAGTGACCTCAACTCCGAAATGCGCTCAAAATCATTCATTCTGACGGCAATGGAGTACTTCACAAAGTGGGCTGAAGCGGAAGCATTCGTGGAGATTAAAGCGTCAACAGTTTGCTCCTTCATCAAGCGCAACATTCTGGCAAGGTTCGGGATCCCCAGCGACATTGTCACCGACAACGGGCCACAATTTCTTTCTCAAGATCTGCGTGATCTTTGCAACAGGTATTGCATTTCATTGCATCATTCATCACCATACTATCCTCAAGGCAATGGTCAAGCAGAAGCCACCAACAAAACCTTAATCAAAATCATCAAGAAATCTTGTAAGTCTAGCAAGTTTGTCGACTGGCCTGATAAGCTTGTAGATGCTCTATGGGCTTATCGTACTTCTGTAAGGACTCCCACTGGACAAACCCCGTATGCTTTGGCATATGGGATGGAAGCAGTGGTCCCTTACGAAGTATTACTTCCATCTCTCCGAGTTCAGCTCGACAGGGATATTCCTGTTGATGAGAGAAGAGAATCTCTCCTTGCACAGCTTGAACTCTTGGATGAAAGAAGGCTAGCTGCCGCCGAGCATGCCCGGACTTATCAGAATAGACTCAAAAGGTTTTATCAAAAGAGGGTGGTCGAGAGAAAACTCGAGATCGGTGAGATGGTAGTCAAACGCATATTCGTTAAGCCAGGGGGTCCCCGCTCCAAGTTGCAACCTAACTGGGAAGGGCCTTTTGTAATCACTGAAAATTATCCAGGTAATGCATATGAATTGACTAATGCAGATGGAGAAAAATTAAATCATCCTTGGAATGGAGTTTACCTGAAAAAGTACTTTCCATAAAAATGGAGAAATCACTGGTATATAATCTCAAGTCATCGATCCTAGGTTGTTCGTGAGAAGTCAAGGGTAGGTACCATCCTACACACACAACACTTCCCGATCCTAGAATCCATACAACCCGACACTTACGAGAGGCAAGGCAGAAATCTAGAAATGGAAGGAATACCCTTACCCTTTTCTCTTCTACTCGGTCCAAGATAGGGAGAGAAGGTTAGAGAGGAGTAGTATCGAAAACACTCCCACCCTAGTAGGAGGCAATCTAAGAGGGTACAAAAGGGTGCCAAAAGATGGGCAATGAACCCCTCAGGTTAGAAAAGAAAAATGATCAACCTGTCTGAATGAGTACCCAGAATGATAGTCAAGGGAAAAGGCACTAAAAGATGGGCAATGTCCCCACGGGTCAAAAGACTTGTCCAAATATGTGCCACATAGAAAAGAGCAAAAAAAAGAAAGAAAAACCCAAAGAGGCCGAACCCCAATGGGTAATTTGAGTGAGAGTAGAGAAATCCCTCTCAACATCTTCAAACCCTATCAAGGACTTCCCCTATACTCTTCCTCCTTAAACCCCTAGGGTAGGGTAAACCGACCAAATCCAGGTGGAACCCGAGCCGATCAAAGGAAGAAGGTTAGAAGGATTCTAGGTAGGGAACTTTATTTCTTGCACATGGCATCTACCACTTGAGTCTTGACAAACCCCAAAGACCGATGACTTGTCTCAAATACTAGCATTTTCTCCACAAAAAAAGGAATATTTCAAAAATCCAAAAAAAATTGAATATTTTTGGAAATACAAATGATTGTTTTCAAGAAAATCCAAAAAAAAATTTTGCTTAGTCATGATCATTGCCTTAGTTGCATCCATGTTTATTTTACTGTCATGCATATTTCCATTTCCTGCATTGCATATCCTTTTACTTTAATTACCTTGTTAAGAAGGCTCTTCCCTTTGACCTAAGTCAAAGTTGACCATAATGGGCAAAGGGATGAGTCACGGTGAAGATCTAATCCCCTTTCTATCAAGTGTTTCAGGCATTTCAATGTAGAAGAGGAGAAGATTCACAACACGGCAGGTAAGTTCTCTTAACCCTTACCCCTATTTCAATTAAGTCATTTGTTTTACTCTACCTTATTAAGAAGGCTTCTCCCTTTGACTCAAAATCAAGGCATACGACATACAGGCATAGGGATGAGTAATGATAAAAATTTAACCATCTTCATTAAGTATTTTCAGGAGCTGAAGAAGCAAAAAGAGAAGGGCGATCAGGTACAATTTTTTTCTGGAAAAAAAAAAAATCTGGCCCCAGGGCGCATGTGCCCTCATATGGGGGCACATGGCCAGGTGCCCCACCCCAGGGCGCATGGCCAGGTGCCCCCGATCGGGGGCACATGGACAAAAAAATTTTGAAAAATTCAGAAAAATCTCAAAAATTCAGAAATTGTCTATAATGTTAAAAGTGACATTTTTTCTAAAGGAACTATCATTAGAAACTTTGTTTTGACCTCCAAATGATGGTTCTAATAGTAAAATCTTCCATTAATCATTTCATGAACAATCTGATTCATATGACAATTCTGTCTGTTGGGTACTAACCAGAAATGTGCAGGCAACATTTTTTAGTCCTAACAGGTGAATTGGTGAGATCAATGTTCCCCAAGGAATGTCATGCCAACCTTGCAGCGAAAAGGAAGCACCACCCAGCTGAACATCCTTATGGTGTTGTATTCCGTCAAAAGGCAAGACAAGGATGGACCAGAGATGCTGATGAACCAGGCGGTCGATGCAGCTTACCTGAAGATTTCATCCTCAGCTTCTCATCAATCTCACATCACATCACCACCATCACTTCATTTTTTGCACTTCACATCACTTCTACTATCTGTCACTTAGCTATGCTAGGTCCACTTTATATGTATTATATGCATTAATGTTGAAGACGTTGACAGTGAAGATGACTGGGCCCGAGATCCCCTTCAATAAAATCTACGACGGCTTGGTCATTTCTTCACACTCACGGATAAGCCAAAATTGAACATTGGAGGGACGATGGTTCCTAATCGGGTGTCTTGACCTCCAATAGACAATCTATATCTTTAACTATTTTCTATATAATTTTCTATGTTTTCACAGCCATCTCCTTTTCATTCTTCATCATTACCAATTCTATTTCATTATGTTTTCTCTTTCTTTTTCATCATGTTTTATTTTTTCTTTTATCCCTTCATGTTTTATTCCTTTCTTTTGTTCCACCATGTTTTATTCTTTTCTTTCTTTTATCCCACCGTGTCTTTTATTTTATCCCACCATGGCAATTGTCATGCCATTGTTTCTTCTTTCCCATCATTCTATGTTAGTTCTACCATAGTCTTTCAATCCCACTATGGCTTAAATCTGTCTTGTCATTTTTCGAATACTTGGTTTTCTGCTAGAGCGTGATTCATGGTCTTCGCGTTACCCGAGCAATTTTATTTTGCTTAAAACGAACCCTTTTAGAATTTGAGGTTCTTCCACTCAGAATTAAACTGAGTATTTTGGTGAAACTTGAACGAACTTGAGATTCCAAATATGATGGATTGGTATTCTTTTTCATTTTAAGATCAACTTCTCTTTTACAAACTTTAGCCCATTACAGTACAAGAACACCGCAAAGTTCGGGTTGCTGGCTGATGATGAACCTACGAATTCGAGGACTCCTCACCACGCTAAGGGTTGGCTACATCCTTTTATCCTTTATCATTTACTTTTTCATCTCTCGTGCCAAGGGCATGTCTTTTACCAATCAATTATGTGAGGTTTTGATAGAACATGAAAGCGATCTAGAATACTCAGCGAGATTCATATTGCTGGATCAGGTAGATAAGCGTGTCTATATCTACACCTTGATGTCACCTTTTCAGTCCATCACCATTCCATTCCGTTACATTCATCTACGCTCACTTGCATTTCATTACAGTTCACTCCGAATCACTTCGCTTCATTACATGCCATTCCCTTACAAACCTGACATCAAGGCGAGGCAAGCTGTAGACACGCCAAATTCGCCTAATTCAGAGCATAAAACTCATGTTTTATAGGGTAACATGTGTGATTTACCTTATAATGATGCCGGGTCTTTTAAAGTCAATTTGGAGCTTCGCCGAACGAAATCGGATGCTTTCCGAAGTTTTCCGCAAAAAACCGTAATTTCCGAGCGAAAGCCACATGTAAATCATGTAAACATAGAAATTTGCTGAATGACACATGCCTAATGATCATGTATTGAAGGTTATGGTCATATTCACACCCCGGACAAGTTTTGTTGCATACCGTGCCTTTCTGGTTTGCCGTCGGAGTCATTTTGACCTGTATCAGATCTTCTGTTCACTGCCCTAACTTCCGGACAAAATTCTGAAGTTTTGGAGGGTGTTATAGCTGATCCTATGCCATAGAAAGCTTCTTCGGCCTGTTATCTTTCTAACGCAACAAACGGCGTCGAATTCCGAGTTCGGGAGTGTTCGCAATGGCTTCCGGAAGAAGGACGCGCAAAACCAGTCCCATGCGCCCGGGTTCCTGGTCACATGCGCCCGGGACCCAGGGCACGTGCCCATGCGCCCTATCAATGAGGCACTCGACCTCGTGCCCTCACACGAGGGCACATGCGCCCCACCTTTGAGACACGTGGGAACCAGTTTTTCACCCGGACTCTACCGCTCAACCGACGGACCGGATAAGATCAAAATTTTCGGAGAAGATAAGATGTGCCCTCACTGAGGGGCACATGCGCCCCTCAGTGGGGCGCATGCGCCTGGCACCAGGGCGCATTTATCCCTATTTTTTAGCTTTGATAAGATTGTCTGTTCTCCTATAAAAGGACTCTGATTCTGGTCGTTCCAAAGGCATGAGCATGACTCCCCAGGCATTTCAAAACGTCCAATCACCCTCCTGCATCTATTTTATGATTTTTAGAGAGAGAATTTCAAGTTTTTAGAGAGAGAAAAGTCGGTTCAAGAGAGAGGAAGACTGTTCTACAGGTGATCAGCCATGTCTCTCTTCTTCGGCCTATACAGCAGTGTGTGGACGTCTTCTTCCTGAGATCTCTTCATAAAAGTTCTTCCTCTCCAAGTCTTCTTGAGTTTACAATCGACGGAACTTGAGTCCGAGGTTGGGGCTGATCGTGACGAGCCCAAAAGCAAAGTCGCGCCTGGCAGATCCTGGACTGCTACTCGGCTTTTTCGACAACACAGATTTGGTTATATCTTCCTCTATACAACTCAGAATCTTACTGTTTTTTTTCCTATCTCTTTGTTTAGTGATTATCCATCCTCCTATCATTTTTTTATTTTTTTTGCATTACCTTTAGTCTGTTTATCCGAAAATAAAAAAGGGGTTAGAGATAACCCGAATCCGGTCAGTTTCTAGTCAATTGTGTGTTTTTATGTCATTCTCTTTACATATACTCCACTTTGTCTAGTTCTAATTGTCTATTTCACTTGTTTATTTGTCTAGTTGCACAGAATATCAAGCACCCACACGTTGAGGACTCTTCTTCATCGGCCGGCCGAAGAAGGAGAAGCTTTAACTCACATTCTTCACGCTAAGGTACACACGGTCAATTTTAATTCTATAAATCGGAACCCTCGGTTCCTGGTGACCACATGTCTTAATTTCTTTCTTCTCACCCTCTTCCCACATGACCCGAACCGTCTCTTTGGTGATCGAGCGATGCCAAGGGATGAAAGTTCGGGGATCAATGTGAGTGTGGGACCGAGGTGAGAGTTGCTTTCCGAGCTTTATTCCTTTCTTTCCTCATCCCCTCTTGAGGTGACGATCTGGGTTCATGGACTTCCCTGAAAAGGAGAGGACCCCGTCAAATTTTCAGAGTCGACACCCGGGACCCAGGGCACGTGGCCATGCGCCCTACCAGTGAGGCACGTGGCCTTGTGCCCTCATTTGAGGGCACATGCGCCCCACTTTTGAGGCACGAGGGACCCAGTTTTTCACCGGGACTCTACCACTGAACCGCCGACCGGATAAGCCCTCTTTTCTCAAAATTTGTTCCCATGCACCCCCACTGGAGGGCGCATGCACCCTTCAGTGGGGCGCATGCGCCCAGCACCAGGGCGCATGCGCCCAGGGGTGGGGCGCAATGCCCCTATTTTTTAGCTCCGATAAGACTGCCTGTTCTCCTATAAATTAAATCTGATTCCGATCGTTCCAGGGGAATGAGCACGACACCCCAGGCATCTCAAGACGTCCAACCACCCTCCTGCATCTATTTTGTGATTTTTAGAGAGAGAATTTCGAGTTTTTAAAGAGAGAAAAGTCGGTTTAAGAGAGAGGAAGGTTGTTCTGCAGGTGATCTGTCAAGTCTCTCTTCTTCGGCCTATACAGAAGTGTGTGGACGTCTTCTGCCAGTGCTCTCTTCATCAAAGTTCTTCCTCTCCAAGTCTTATTGAGTTTTAAAGTAATGTCACTTGATTCTGAGGTCGGTGCTGGTCGTGACGAGCGTAGAAGCAAAGTCGCGCCTGGCAGATCCTGGACTGCTGCTCGGCTTTTTCGACAACACAGATTTGGCTATATCTTTCTCTATTCAACTCAGAATCTTTCAGTTCTTTTTCCTATCTCTTTATTTAGTGATTCTCCGTCATCCTATATTTTTTTTACATTTTTTTGCATTACTTTTACTCTGTTAATCCGAAAATTAAAAAAGGGGGTTAGAGATAACCCGAATCCGGTCAGTTTCTAGTCAATTGTGTGTTTTATGTTATTCTCTTTACATAGGCTCCACTTTGTCTAGTTCTAATTGTCTATTTCACTTGTTTATTTGTCTAGTTGCACAGAATATCAAGCACCCACACGTTGAGGACTCTTCTTCATCGGCCGGCCGAAGAAGGAGAAGCTTTAACTCACATTCTTCACGCTAAGGTACACACGGTCAATTTTAATTCTATAAATCGGAACCCACGGTTCCTGGCGACCACGTTTATTTCTTCTCACCCTCCTCCCACATGACCCGAACCGTCTCTTTGGTGATCAAGCGACGCCAAGGGATGAAAGTTCGGGGATCAATGTGAGTGTGGGATCGAGGTGAGAGTTGCTTTCCGAGTTTTTGTTCCTTTCTTTCCTCATCCCCTCTTGAGGTGACGATCTGGGTTCACGGACTTCCCTGAAAAGAAGAGGACCCCGTCGAATTTTTAGAGTCGACATTCGCATGTATAAATTGAAAATGAATCCAATGAAATGTGCTTTTGGTGTCTCTAGTGGCAAGTTTTTGGGGTTCATTGTAAGATATCGAGGTATTGAGATTGACCCTGATAAAATCAAGGCTATCAGAGAATTACCTCCGCCTCGAAACATACGTGAGTTAAGGTCTCTTCAAGGCAAGATTGCCTACATCCGGCGCTTTATCGCCAATCTCTCTGGCAGGTGCCAGCCTTTCTCTAGGCTAGCCAAGAAAGGCACCCCTTTCACTTGGGATGATAGTTGTCAGGCCGCCCTTGATGGGCTTAAGCGGTATCTTCTTAACCCGCCAGTGCTGGGGGCACCTGTCAAAGGTCGTCCCTTGATTCTCTATATCACAGCACTCGATGCCTCCCTGGGGGCAATGCTTGCCCAGTTGAATGATGAGGGGAAGGAACAGCCCCTTTACTACCTTAGCAGAAGGTTGGTAGGTCCCGAACACAAGTATTCTCCCATGGAAAAGATGTGCCTTGCCCTAGTCTTTGCAGCTAAGAAATTGAGCCACTACCTCCTGGCTCATGAGGTTAATATCCAAGTTTGATCCTCTTAAGTACATGTTGAAGCAGCCTGTCCCTACCGGACGTTTGGGTAAGTGGGCTCTCATGCTCATGGAGTTTGATATCCAGTATATCCCCCAAAAAGCTATCAAGGGTCAAGGGATGGCAGACTTCCTCGCCGCTCACCCTATTTCAGAAGATTCCCCTCTCAATCTTCAGTTACAAGATGAAGAAACTTTGAGAGAAGCAAAAGAAGCCCAACAAATCAATGTCAAGCACTGGAAATTGTTCTTTGATGGTGCTTCTAGTGTTGAAAGAAGGACAACAGAAAAAGCTAGGCCCAGAGCTGGTGCGGGCATTGTACTCCTTATCCCTGACGGGGGTGTACTACATGAATCATGTTCCCTCTCAGGAATCTATACAAACAATGAAGCCGAGTATGAAGCACTCGTCGTCGGCCTTGAGATTGCCCTTGACATGGGAATCAGGTGTATCCAGGTGTTTGGAGACTCTATGCTAGTAGTGCAACAAATGTTGGGCATCTTTGAAGTTCGCAAGCCAGAGTTGGTTCCATACCACACAGCTGCCATCCACTTGTCAAAAAAGTTCTATCTTTTTGACATTGAACACATCAGGAGGGGACAGAATTCCCAGGCTGATGCTTTGGCCAAGCTCGCCTCTACAATCAAGCTTCCACCAGATGGGAAGTTGGAGATTGTTGTCAAATGTCGACGACTCCTTCCAGACAAAAGTAGACATGCAGATGGCTTCACCTTGTTGGAGGCCAATGCCATTCAAGACAATGAAGATGAACCTGACGCAGTCGATTGGCGACAACCCATTATTGACTTCAAGAATGGGACTCTTCCTGAAGATCGCGCTCAACGTGTACAGTTGGCTCGAAGGGCAACTTCTTACCAGCTCATTCATGGGGAGTTGTATCGACTTGTGCCAGAAAAAGAGCGGGCTGTCCTTGCTAGGTGCATATCCATGAGGGAAGCTATCCAAATCATGATAGAGGTCCATAGCGGATTGTGTGGTGCTCACCAATCCGGACCCAAAATGAAGATTACCATCAAGTTAAAAGGTTACTACTGGCCGACGATGTTCACTGATTGCGACAAGTACGCCAAGAGTTGTCATGAGTGCCAGGCCTTCGGGACCATTCCTCGACGCCCACACACGAAGTTACATCCAACTACCCCTACTTGGCCTTTTGCCGAATGGGGAATGGACATAGTTGGACCATTCAAGCCATCTGCCCGAGGATCTAGGTTCATCCTAGCGGCCACAGATTATTTTTCTAGGTGGGCTGAGGCTATAGCTGCCAGAGAAGTTACAGGCGAGGTGGTATCTCGCTTTGTTTGGCAAAATATCATCTACAGATATGGTGTTCCTAGTCGCATCATGTCAGACAATGGGACCCCATTCAGAAATCAGACAGTCTACAAGATGACAGCTAAGTTCCACATTGATTGGAGGACTTCAACCATTTACAACCCTGAAGCCAATGGCCTAGCAGAGGCCTTTAACAAGACTCTTTGCAAACTTCTGGTCAAGGTGGTCAGAAGCAAGAAAGGAAATTGGGATGAAAAAATGCAGGAAGCACTCGGGCTTACCGTATAGCTTACAAGACCCCACAAAGCGTTGCTCTCCATTCTCCCTAGTGTATGGGAGTGAGGCTGTTGTTCCAGTGGAGATAGAGCTAGCCTCTTACCGAATTGCCGTCCATCATGGCCTCCCATCCGATGAGCCCGATGAAGTGCATAGGAGGTTCATGGAACTTGAGAAGCTGGAGGGTGATAGGCTCAAGGCTTACCAACATCTCAAAGTTTATCAAGCCAGGATGACTCGAGCTTATGACAAGCTGGTCAAAGACAGGGCATTCCAAAAAGGTGACCTTGTGATGGTCAAGCAGAAGGATGCCATGGCAGGTCGTCCCAAGAACAAGTTCCTCCCAAACTGGTTAGGACCCTACATTGTTGATCGGGTCTTTGAAGGCGGAGCCTATGCAGTAGTAGATAGCAAAGGCGAAACTCCTTTCCCACCGCTCAATGGCAAACACCTTAAAAGGTACTACACCCCTGACCATGAGTTCCACATAGAGGCCACCAACATTGAAAGCTAGGTCTTTTCTCACTTCATTAAAAAAAAATAGAGATGCCCGACAGACTTGGTTGATCATGCACAATGGATGGCCAAGGGCAAAAATGTCAAAACATCCAGCCAAGGTGAAAACCTGCAAAGGCGCCTTGGGCAAAATTGGATAACCCTGCTGTGTGAAAATCCTGCAATAGGATGCACAGGAAAAAGTGAAAAGGGGTCAGCCTGGGTGAAAACTCTCTAAAGGAGCAATCAAGTTGATAAAAAACAAACAAACAAACAAACAAAAAAACAGAAACAAAAAACTAGGGCGAGCCCCAACCTAACAAGATGGGTGGGTTCATCCCCCTAATTTTATTAGGGAGGAGATCCGAGTTGCCAATGACGAAAAGGCTCTCATAGGCTCATCTACCTTGTAGTAGAAATATGCCAAGGAGACCATACCTGAGGCAACGAGGAAGACCATCTCCTGCCTTTAAAATTTGAGGGAAGTTCCCACACTTCATCTTGAAAGGGACGAAGGGTAATACCCTACTCTACTCTCACTCATTCTTACCCCTTCAGTTATTCTTTTGGCTTTAGCAATCCCACCATCTTGATCATTCCGATCCTGATGGTCCATAAAAAAAAAAACTTTCTCCAATCTTGACCCCACACATCCCATAAAAACTCATACTGTCACGACCCTTCCTGGTATGAACAATTTTTGAAATCAATTCAAACCCATACCACCCTGACCATTCCGGTCTTGTTGGTCTACAAGCTTCCACGTTGTCATGACCATCCAGTCTTGATGACCTACAAAAAACATGCATTATCTGGACCATCATTCCAGGCAACCTTCAACAAACTAACCAACTTGGCGAGGTTGGTCTTGTATGGTTTTAAAACTCTCACTACCTTGATCATCCCGATCTCGGTAGCCTACACAACTAGTTGCCTTGACGACTTGTTCTTGAGGCTCCAAACAAGGCTTACAATGCCACTTTGGCTTCCATAGCCCTACTTTAGTCCTACACCATGTGTAGACCTATGGGACACCAACCCCTTTTGAGGCTCCCATTCGCCCCTTTGTGGCACTTTAGTCCTACACCATGTGTAGACCTATGGGACACCAACCCCTTTTGAGGCTCCCATTCGCCCCTTTGTGGCACTCTATTCCTACACCTTGTGTAGACTCATGGGACACCAGCCCCTTTGAGGCTCCCATTCGCCCCGTTGTGGCACTCTATTCCTACACCTTGTGTAGACCCATGGGACACCAGCCCCTTTGGGGCTCCCATTCGCCCGTTTGTGGCACTTTAGTCCTACCCTTTTGTGTGGACTCTTGGGAAATCAGCCCCTTTGAGGCTCCCATTCGCCCCTTTGTGGCACTCTATTCCTACACCTTGTGTAGGCCCGTAGGACACCAGCACCTTTGAGGCTCCCATTCACCCCTTTGTGGCACTATTAGTCCTACCCTTTGTGTGGACCCCTAGGAAACCAACCCTTTGAGATTTCCTACCGGACCCTTCGTAGTCCACAAACTTTGCCTTGTAGGCAAGCCCAAAATCCCTTTGTGTTGGTTTTACAACCTTATTAGGCCCCCAGGCCATGTTTCCCCTAGCACTTGGATTGGTCTCACATTCACTCGACCCTCATGCCAAGTTGCTTTCCCCTACTTGGATGGGTCTTGCCTTGATTGAAACTCCCTCTGTGTTAGTTTCAAAAATTTGACCCTCATGCTGAGTTGCCTTAGGCACTTTGATTGGTCATATCTTGTTTGAAACCCCCTTTGAGATGGTTTCAATATTAGTCCTCCATGCCAAGCAGCCTTTTGCACTTGGATTGGTCTTATCCTTGTTAGGAACCCCCGCTGTGTTGGTTTCTCCACCCACTTGTTTGAAGCCCCTTGATTGGTTTCACAACTTTGGTTGGACCCCCGTGTTGAGTTATCACTAATCTCAACCTGGTTCATTCTATTTTCATATGGCTTGAGGGAAGCCTTAATTCTCTATACAATAGAGGTAGAGGGAAAGAAAATAAAGTGAAAAAGAAAAAAAAAGATAAAAGAAAAAAAGAAGAAAAGAAAAAAAAGAGAAGAAAAGAAGAGAGAAAACCTGGCTAGAGTGAAAACCTGAAAGGGCACTCTAGGTAAAATTAGGTAACCCCGCTACATGAAAACCTCTCTGGAGGCGTGTAGGCAAAACATCAAGGGGGCTGGTCTGAGTGAAAATCTTGCAAGAGACAGTCAGATCAGTAAGGAAAAAAAAGCTAAACAAAAAAAAAATGAAAGACTAGCGCATTCAAAGAGCTTGCTTGTTGGGGAGCATGCAAGAATTGACACCATCATATATGCCTATTGAATGGAGGATGGGCAACCAAACACAAAAAGGAAGCCAGGGCTGGTCATGTACAAGGGCCCAAGCCCTTCTCAGTCCTAAAGAAAGCTCATGTAGCAGAAGCAGTGGATAAATTGCCAGGGACAAAGCAGAACAAATACCGGAGGCCAACTTACATGGGAAGTCCCTTCTCGACTCCCATCTCCAAGAAACTGCCCAAGGGGGGCATTTGTTGGCATCAAATTTTTCCGCTTAGCTTGCTTGATACAAGTTTCAGCAATGCCGAAGCTGGTGCAGAAAATCTGACCCAGATTCGGAAAATTCGTGAATAGATGATGTAAACAGGCATTGGAAATGCCTCGGCATGGCCTTACAAGATACAAATGGCAGAGATAATATTCTCATTACATATCCCCAGTCAAGAGCTTCGCAACGGTGCCCAAAACATGAAAAACGGACACCGGAAGGCCGAAATGACCATTTTGCCCCTGACACTTTGGGACAAATTGGGACTCTAACATGTAATTCCAACTTTACCACATTGTCAATATTTGATAGATCTAGGCAACGCTCGAAATGGATTGAAAATCCGACCCCTGGATGAAGAGATATGCAAGAAAGAGCAAATCCGGATGGAAAGCCGTATGTTCTCGCACCAGGGGCATAATGGTCCGATAGCTCTAGATCGACCCATGGGCTTAAAATTTAAATTTTCATGACCCAAAACTTTGATATCATGAATATTTATGCATGAAAAATAAATTTGTCCAATGGGAGAAGGCAATTGCATTCAATTACAGTTATCGGCATTATCGACGGCCGAGATCACACCGATCGGAGAAACTAGCTAAATCAGGAAATCCGTTGCAATTCAAGTGATCTCAACCACACATCAGGATGGAGCATAAGATCAATGGCCATCAGGGCATGATCTGTAATTTTTTTGAAGTCAATTTGAGATTTATTTAATTGGTTTTGGTCGGAATTAATGCTAGCCATTGGATCGGGAGAACTTTGACTAAACCAGGGTTAAACCTAACCCAAGATGGGTTAACCCAACCTGTCAGGGCCGAACCCCATCCTCCCTCACCTTATGTGTGCGCAAACAGCCCTAGAAAGTAGGGAGGGTGCACAAGGCTTTCCCAACTCTCTCCATCTCTCTTTGGTTTATCTTTATCTCATCCTCAACCACCTCAACCTCCCATGGCTTATCCCTATCTCTCCCTTGGTTTATCTTCATTCTAACTAATCCTACAACAAACCAAGCTTATCCTCATCCAAGCCTTGGTCGAACCAGCCCTCTCTCCACTTGTCATGTGCGCACACCTCCTTGAAAGGAGGAGATGGTGCGCACCCTTCTCTCCCTCTCTTTCTAGTTGGCGCATAATCATCCTCAACAACCAACTATGGGTTATCCTTATCATCCCCAACCTCCCTTGAGTTATCCTTATCTCATCTCAACAACCTCCAGCCTTATCTCCTCCTGGAGATGGCGCACCTTAGCCCCTATAAAAGCCCCCTCAGCTGGCCATGTGCAGAACAAGCTGATCACCCTGCGGAAGCCCTGCCTCTCCTCCCTCTACCCTGCTCCAAGACAGATTATCCTTGCTTGGACGTCTTCATCAGAAAGTCAGCAACCTCTCCAGCCCCCTTGTGGTGTTCCAATTGAAGAAGAATAAGGAGAAAAGGCCTCCCTCCAGCAGGCGCGCCAGCAGCAGGTGCAACCAGCCCACCTGATTGGTGTGTCAACTTCAGCAAGTGCAGCAAGCTCTCTTCATTCCTTTGCTCCATACATCAACATAAGCAAGGAGAAGACCCCCTTTTCTCATCCAACAGCAATAGAATAAGGGTTTGGTGGCACCTTCAGCCCATCATCTTCAACACCACCTGCAGCGCAAGAGAGAAGAAAAAAAACCGGTGAGTTGAAAAAGTGTGTTCCGATGTAGCCTTTTAATTCAACTCTTCCCCTTCTCTTCTCTACCCCTCTCCATGGTGGCATACCCTCTGAGTGATGCCCATTCAGCCCCCTTTGATTTACCTTCACGTTTGTCTACATAAAGCCCCAAGTGTATACATTATTTGGCCATCAAAAAAAACAGCCCCTTGCTGCCCCTTAAAACAGGCCTCTGAACCAGCCCCTTTGTGCACCCTTTTGGCCCTCCATGTTGGCCTCTAAACCTTCTACTATCATGCTTGGTTTGACCCCACTGATGGTCACTTGTACATGCACCTCCTGCCTTTCCCAATCAGGCCCTGAATGGCATGCAAAACAGGCCCCTTGCTGGCCCAAGTTCTGCCCCCTTGTGAGCACCCATGTCAGGCCCCTTTGATGGTCACCTAGTTTGCCCTATGTGCAACACACCCAATACAGCTTCTACAGAACCCCCAAACAAACCAAACATCCTCTTTGATGTGTGGAAGGAGGGTCGACGCTTTGAGACTCTCGGAATCCGCCGGATGGACCGAGACTACTCGGGCGGGCCTTCAATTCTCATGCCCTTTGTGTATTCCTAAAACCAGTCCTAGTTCATACCTAAACCTACCCCTTGTGCAGTCCTACCAAAGCTCACCTAAACAGCACCTTAGCCAACCCATTCCAGCCCCTCTGAGGCTCACCTAACCCGCTGCTACAGAAAGATGTCAAGGTGCGAAAATGGAGGGCAAATCAGGCCAACCGGGCCATGGATGTGCAAGCAGGCCCATTGGGTCATGAAGTTCAAAGCAGGCCGCCAGGACCCATGAAGCACAAGATTGGGCCAACCGGGCCGACATAGCATGAAGACCAGCCCATTGTGCTGATGAAGCTGGCCCATTGGGCCTTGGACACTTAAAATAAACATTAATTAAATCTGAAGGCGAAATGTCAAAATTAAATAAGGAGTTAGCACCACCACGTGGGCGCTCCACGTTGGGCAGCTAGCCCGGACCCGTATCCGGTATGTTGACCCGGGCGTAGGCATGGGACACGCTTCCCACTGCAGACGGACCCTTCCCACTACTTGGAAAGTCAAATGACTATGCCTTGTAGGACGGGTAAAATTCCACACCGATTGGAAAATAAGGCGGCATGCTGCCAAAATTTTCCCAATCAAGTGGTATTTTACACCAAGGGAAGGACATTCACACATTTGCACCATTGACGGCATTATTCATGGCATATGAACTGCCACATCTGATGTACACCATCATGAACATGAATATTCAATGAACATTCCAAGTGCCGAGTTGATTGCGTGTGACTGGGCTTCGAAAGTAGCCCGACATACCGGATGTGATGCAAACCAAACAATTAAAACAAACCGAAACAAATAACATTCAAATCCAAGTCAAATCAAAATATGAAATCAACATTTCAAACCACATCCAAATCAATTCATAAATCAACATAAAACAACTTCAAACAAAATCTAATCAAACTTTTTTGCATCTCATCGGGCCTGAAAGGCTGGGGCCCTTTGTGTTCTTTATATGTTGTGGATGTGCACGCTCTCGTCAAACAAGATCGCTATGGCAGTTAATCAAGGGTGTTCTAGTGTTTGCTCGATGTAAATGAACATTGGATATTCGCACCATCCAATGGAGAGAGGTCAAAAATATTTTCACAGAGCCCGAACCTCGGTTCTATACTCTTCTAATATCACCTGGACTATCTAGTAGTTTTTATGGTCTATCACCTATTTTACTAGAAAATTCAGGTACGATATTTTCAACATTAAAAAAAATCTTTTAAACACATGTCAAAGAATCAAAAATGATTCCCGAGGTTCCCACAGTTGCCTATTCTTATTTCATTCTCGTGGCACATCTCTTACCAATTGAACATAGGAAGACTTGATGAAACATGGCGGTTAATCAGGAGGCTTGAGGAGATTCGTCCTGCCGAATCTGGTCGTTGAGCGTGTTTATATCTACACCTTGATGCCACCTTTTTAGTCCATCGTCATTTCTCTCCAGTACATTCCACTATGAGCCATCTCACTTCGCTACGCTTTCTCTACGTTTCACTTCGCTCCACCACATGCCATTCCCTTGCAAAGTCGACATCAAGGCGAGGCAAGCTATAGACACGCCAATTTGGCCTAATTCCTATAGCCCCAAACTCCTATTCCATTGGCGATATCCTTTATTTGACTGTTATCTGATCTGGATTACCTCATGGATATGAGCTAAGGAAGTTGGTGTAGCCCCTCATGAGTTGGGAATGGACTGATGATTTTTGGAATAATGTCGTAACCTTCAAGCGAGAGCCGCGCATGAACCGTGAAAACATGAAGCCTGCTTGATGACTGACCTTGAATGGTCCATACTTGAAGATATTGGAAGTCCCGTGTGTGTTCCATAATGTTCAGAGTTTTTGTCAAGACATTTTGGCAGTCGTCGGCCTATAATGGCTTTCATTATGGCTTTTTGATATGTACTAACACAGCTATCTCGGACCACGTGCTAGGCCTTTCTGGTCATCACCAGGGATTTTTGGTCATACGGGTCGATCCTAGCCGAATATTTCATCAACTGGGGCCATACAGCCATTTCGGTCGATTTTAGGGTTTCTCAGCTTTTTAGAGCTTCGGTTCACATTTATCGGGTTAATCTTGGATTTTTGATAATTTTAAATTTTTCTAACTATACCGGACTTGTTCGGTCATCATTTTAAGTCATTCCAAGTTGACCAAAGATTCCTCGACCGAAACCGTGCCCTTTCGGATCTCCGTCGTGGTTTTCGGCTTTCCGCGAGAGGGTAAACCGGTAGAAAGCCCCGTGCAAACATCTCAGGAGTCATGCTGGCTGGCTTACTGACTTGGGGAGCTGCGGTTTAATGCCCTCTTTCCAACGCAACAAACGGTACCCAAATTGGACGTCCCGTTTGCAAGTTACAGCCAGCGGAACATGCGCGTTGGAGAGAGAGTGTACCGCACCCCACCCCCTTGAAATGGGAGGGCGCAGTCACCGCGCCCTCACACTGGAGGCGCGCCCTGCATGCCCTCAGTCCAGGGGTGCGCCCTATATGCCCTCACTCCCTTTGAAAGACGGGGGCATGGTTTGTTTCCGAAAACTAGAAACGTACCCCGATTAGCACCTTCTAAACCGATTTTTGGAAAGTTTCCCCACTAATGATCATTTATTTTGACCACGCCCCCAGGTCGGGGCACGTTCATCTTGTCAAGTCCAATTTTTAGCAATTTCTAGAAGGTTGTGACGAATTTTAGCAATGAAACGCGTAACGCGCCCCCGCTCCACTTGAAAAGGGGGCCGCGCAGACCACGCCCCCAAGGTGAGGGTACGGTCTGTGTGCCCTCAGGTGGAGGGCGCGCCCTGCGCGCCCTCACTTCCTTTGAAAGCCGGGGGCACGGTCGGCCAGTTTCCCCAATTTGCATTGGTTTTCCTTCTCTATAAATTGAGGGCTATTCCCAACGAACCAAGGTTAACCCCCCATGCCTAGCTTGTCTTGAGGTCATCCAAGCTCCCTCCCAAGGCCGTCCTGATGTCCAAAGCTGATCCGATGTTGAGAGATCGATCCCGAAGTGAAGGAGAAGCCCGATCCATGCTTTCTACAGCATCTAAATTTCATTGGCTTCTGTAAAAAATCCGGAACTCCTTCTACCAAAGTAGTCAACAGAAGAATCGTTCCTCTCCCCGTCCTCTTTCATTTGCAACCAGAGGCACTCAATTCTGACTTTCCATCTGCCCATGGCTATTGCTACACTGAGGGCGTGCATCCATGTTCTATTCTTCCATATCCGTCCACTTTCATATTTTCTACAGGTATGTACGGATAGACTCCGGAAAGTCAGCAATAGGAGATCTCTTCCTCTCCGAGTTCCTCATCCATAGAAACAAACGACACTCGATTCTGACTTTGGGATCGTCCGTAGAATTCTCTGCACCAAAGTCGCGCCAGAAGGGTGCAAGGCTACCCGAACCGGCCTTCTTCAACCAACTCGACTTCAACTCAAGCCAATTCACTTCATAACTTTTTCTTAACTCATTTCATTTAGTCTATTTATTTGTTAGAACATATTTTAGTTTAGTTTGCATCATTTTTACATAACCAAAAACACAAAAAAGGGTTAAGGCTCACCCTAAAGCCGGTGAGTTCGGTTTCAATTGCTTCCTTTTTCATCTTCCCTTTATAGTTACTACACATCCCACAAGTCTAATTCATCCCTTCACTTGTTTCTTTGTTTAATAGTTGCATAGATTGATCAAGCTAGCATTGGTTGGACTCCTCCTCATCGGCCAGCCAAAGAGGAGGAAGGTTGAACTCACATCTCAATCCCCTGCGCTAAGGTACACACGGTCATCTAACTCAATCTTGTCTTTTATTACATAAAGCGGAGTCCGTAGCTCCTAGTGACCACCTATTTTATTCATGCTTTAAGTCAATTCAATCCTCACTCTCCTCCCACATTACCCGAACCATCTCCGGTGCTAGAGCGACGTTGTGAGATAAAAGTTCGGGGATCAATGTGAGTGTGGGACCGAGGTGAGGATTTTACCGCTTTCCGAGTGTTTTTCGATTCACTCCCTTTCCCCTATTCTATCATCACATTTTCTTATGGTGCTGATCCGTAGCCCATTTTTGGAGTCGACATTGACCATGGCAAAGGCCAAGTTCAAGTGGGATCTAAAATGCCAGGAGGCATTTGATGGTTTAAAGAGATATCTTTCCAACCCCCTATGTTAAAATCCCTAAATTCGAACAAGCTTTTAATCTTATACATCTCGATCTTAGAAAGATCCCTAGGTGCAATGCTGGTACAAGTGAATGAGGAAGGGAAGGAATGGGCTACTTACTATCTATCCAAAATATTTGACCCTTGTGAGTAGAATTATACTGCCATGAAGAAGATTTGTGCTTCTCTCATATGAGTGGTATAAAAATTCAAATATCACTTCTTAGCTCACGAGGTCAACCTTATTGCCCAGATGAACCCAATTAAATTCTTCCTCAAAAAGCATGTCCTAGCCAATCAACTCACCTGGTGGCAAAGCTTCCTCTTCTAATTTGACATCACTTATATCCAACAGATGTCGACCAAGGGGTTTGTGATTGTCAAGCACCTTGCTCACCGTTCCATTCCCACTTTTGATTAGTCCATTCCGAGTTACCAAATGAGGAATTGATGTCTCTTTACCATTCTAAATTATGGACACTCTACTTTGATGGAGCTTTGAACTCTCAAGGAAGGAGAATAGGAGTTGTCCTATTATCGCCTGAGGGAGTCACCATCCCTTAGGCTTTCCAGCTCTGTTCCCTAGCCACCAACAACATCGCTAAATACGAGGCTCTTCTGGCCAGATTAGAGGCTACCCACCTTCACAGTGCCACCAAGTCAAGACTAATAGGTGACAGCCAGTTGATTCTCTGGCAAGTGCTATCTTAAACTCAAGCCCTTCCATGAACTGACTTCTTCTTATATCAAACTCTTTGCCAAGCTTGAATTTGTTCATATTCCTCGTGCTCAAATATTCTCGTTGACTCTTTAGCATCCTTCGCATCTTCACTATCTATCTCACCAGGTGCCACCTATAGGACTATCTCTATTAGACAGAGGATGATACCTGCTATCGAGGATGCTCACTTCCTAGATGCCAAAAAGAAATTCAAGTGGAAGGAATGTCTTGAACAAAAAGAAGAATTATCCGCCATTGATATGGAAGAGTTAGAAGAAGAAGAAGAAAGGCCATGGTATTATGAGATCACTCAATATTGTTAGGATTAGACATTCTCACTTGAGCTAATGACCGATGAAAAGAAAGCAGTAAGAAAAAAATCTCAGAAATACATAGTGTTGGGTGTGACACCTTTTAAAAGAAGCATGACTAGAGTTTTACTAAGGTGTGTAAATGAAGGTGAGGCTGAATTAGTGCTTGAGGAGGCACACTCTGGGGTATGTGGGGGCCATTGTAGACACGCCAAATTGGCTTGATTCGGAGCCCCAGACTCTTATTCCATAAGCGATATCCTTTATTTGACCGTTATCTGATCCGGATTACCTCGTGGAGATGAGCTAAAGACATGGGTGGAGCCCCTCGCAAGTTGAGAATGGACCGATGATTTCCGGAATATTGCCGTAACCTTCAAGCGAGAGCCGCACGTGAACTGTAAAAACACGAAGCCTGCTCGATGACCGACCTTGAATGGTCCATAATTGAAGGTCTCGGGAATCCCGCATGTGTTCCGTAATATTCAGGGTTTCCGAGAAGTCATTTCGGTCGGCGTCGGTCAATGATGGCTTTCGTTATGGCTTTTTCAATCTGGGCTAACACGGCTATCTCGGACCACGTGTTAGGCCTTTCCGGTCATCACCGGGTCTTTTCAGGTCATACGGGTCGATTCTAACCATCAACCGGGGCCATTTGGCCATTTCGGTCAATTTTAGGGTTTCCCGGCTTTTCTGAGTTTCGGTTCACGTTTACCAGGTAAATATCAAATTTTTTCGATGACTTCGGGTTTTCCGGTCGTACCGGACTTGTTCGGTCATCATTTTAAGTCATTCCGAGTTGACCCGAGATTTCTCGACTAGAACCGTGCTCTTTCGGATCTTCGCCCCGGGTTTCGGCTTTCCGCGAGAGGGTAAACCGGTAGAAAGCCCCGTGCGAACGTCACGGGAGTCATGCCGGCTGGTTTACTGACTTGAGGAGGTGCGGTTGAAGGCCCTCTTTCCAACGCAACAAACGGGAGCCGAATCGGACATCCCGTTTGCAAGATACGGCTCGCGGAACACGCGCGCAGGAGAGAGAGTGTACCGCACCCCCGCTCCCTTTGAAATAGGAGGGCGCGCCCTGCGCGCCCTCAACCTGGGGGCGCGCCCTGTGTGCCCTCAAACTGGAGGCGCGCCCTGCACGCCCCCGGTTCCTTTGAAAGGCGGGGGTGCGGTCAGTTTCTTTAAATCACAAATTACCCCGATTAGCATCTTCTAAACCGGATTTTTGAAAGGTTACCGCGGAGGATTTTCGATTATTTGTACCGCGCCCCCGGTTCGGGGGCGCGTTACGTATGTCAAGTCGATTTTTAGCAATTTCCGGAAGATTCCGTCGATTTTTAGCAGTGAGACGCGTAACGCGCCCCCACTTCCTTTGAAACAGGGGGGCGCGCAGACCCCGCCCTTGAACTGGGGGCGCGCCCTGCGCGCCCTCCTCCTCTTTGAAAAGAGGGGGCGCGGTCGGTCCAGTTTCTAAATTTTGCACCGGCTTTCTTCCCTTATAAATTGAGGGCCATTCTCAGTGACCCAAGGTTAATCCCTGGTGCCTATCTCGTCAAGAGGTCGTCCAAGCTCTTCTTCAAAGCCGTCCCGACGTCCAAAGGCGATCCGAAGTCAAGAAATCGATCCCGAGGTGAAGGAGAAGGCTCGATCCGGGTGTTCTTCATCAACCATTTTCATAGACTTCTTCAGAAAATACGGAGCTTCCGCTGAAAATGTTTTCAACATAGAAATTGTTCCTCTCTTCGTCCTATTTCATCTCCAACTGACGGCACTCAATTCCAACTTGCCGTTTGTTCGTGGCGATTGCTACACTGAAGGCGCGCATCCAGGTTCTATTTTCTATATCCTCCCACTTTAAAAATTTTTACTGACTTATACAGAAGTATTTCGGAGAAGTCATCAACATAGTAACTCTTCCTCTCTGAGTTCTCCATCTACTCCAACAAACGGAACTCGATTCTGACATTGGGGTCGTCCGTAGCATCTTCTTCACCGAAGTCGCGCCAGAAGGGTGCAAAGCTACCCGAACCGGCCTTTTCTCAACCAACTCGGCTTCAACTCAAGCCGATCCATTCCCTAAGCTTTCTCAACTCACTTAACTCAGTTCATTTACTATTTTAAAGCATATTTCAGTTTATTTGCATCATTTTTACATAATCAAAAAAAATACAAAAAAAGGGGTTAAGGCTCACCCCAATCCGGTGAGTTCGATTCTGATTGCTTCTTTCTCATCTTCTCTCTACAGTCACTACACTTCCCATAGTTCTAACCAATCTCTTCACTTGGTTTATTGTTCTAGTTGCACAGGTCTATCAAGCTAGCATCGGTTGGAGACTCTTCTTCATCGTCCGGCCGAAGAAGAAGAAGGTTGAACCCATATCCCGATCTCCCACACTAAGGTACACGGTCAAATCAACTCAATCTTGCTTTTATTTCATAAAGAGGAGCCCGCGGCTCCTGGCGACCACATTTTTCATGCTTTAATTTTATCTCCTCCTCACTCTCCTCCCACATGACCCGAACCGTCTCCGGTGCTCGAGCGACGCCGTGAGATGAAAGTTCGGGGATCAATGTGAGTGTGGGACCGAGGTGAGGAGTCTTTACCACTTTCCGAGTGTCTTCCGATTCACTCCCCTTTTTCCCCATATCCATCTTTCACCTTATTATCTTGAGGTGCCAAACCGGAACCCGTTTCTAGAGTCGACAGCTTTTTGGCGACCACGGTGGGACAACCAATGTCTTCAACCGTGCTAGCTTGATTCAACCGTGCAACTAGTGGTTTTCCAACTTGGTTCCCGCGTGAACCGGCTTGTCTTTTATCTTCCATGTCAATTTACCTTTAAACTTGCCATTTACTCTTTCTTTAAGATTATCCCCCATGTGGACTTAATTTTCTTGTCTTTCATTTCAACCCGGTTTCCGCGTGAACCACTTTTCTTCTTATAAACCGGTTCCCGCGTGAACCACCTTTTTTTTCCAACTCGGTTCCCGCGTGAACCAACTCACTTTCAGATCGGTCCCCGCGTGGACCACCCCTTTGCACCAATTAGATTGGCCCCACGTGGCCCTCCTTTCCTTTTTCCAATCAAACAAACCGGTTCCCGCGTGAACCACCCATTTTTCCTTTAAAAACCGGTTCCCGCGTGAACCACCTACTTTTCCAAAACTCGGCTCCCGCGTGAGCCACTTTATTTTCAAATCGGTCCCCGCGTGGACCATACTTTTACCTTTACTTCAGATTTGTCCCCACTTGGACACTCCATCACAAGCCGGTTCCCGCGTGAACCTCCTTTTAGTTGATAGTTGCTAGTTATTTGTTTTACTTTATCATTGCTTATCTTGTTTGCATTCACTTGCTTGGTTTATTTAATAGATTTCATTCATGTTTGCATATTGATTGCTTCTTCTTCCCCTACCCTCCATTTTTCATTTTTGCATTAGCTTTTGCATCGGGTACCGGACTCGTTCCGATCAATAGGGCATTGGAGGCGGGGGCTCTCTCTCCCAACACACCTTCACCCTCCAAACACCTTCTTGGTGAATTCTAACCTCTCTTCTGGGATATTCCTTCCTAGTTTATTTGGTGGTTTCCATCAAGACCTCCGTAAGTCCCCATCCGTGGAGTATTCCTCTCCGCACGATTGGGCCGGTTGTACCACTTCCCAAAACCCGAAGAACCCAAGTACCTACTCGTGGTGATTGAGTGATAACCTTAGGTCTTGAAGATTGGAGCAATAGGAACCATACCTACTTGAGTGAACAATTGCTAACAATCTATCTAATCTAAGGTTTCAACACAATAATTGTCGAGTAGTCATTTTAAAACCATGTTTGCATAACTTGCTTGCTCACAATAATTGAAAAGAAAAAAATTCCTCTTTCAAAACACCTAAAAAAAATCCCTTTAATTTTTATGTTCAACTTGCTTGCCAAACAACTAAATTGAAACCAAATCAAATCAAACAAACAACCATAACCAAACAAAAACTTTCTTTGCATTTACACCCTTCATTTGCTTTCTTTCATCCATTTTGTAAGGAAATTTGACAGGATGCCCACTCTAAGGTCCGGAAGACACGTCGGGATGTCGGACTACTACGGCCAAGAAGAGGAGTACGAGACGGGTCACTACGAGCTTCAGCAACCCGTGGTCCAACCAGAGGGCCATGTCAACGCCGTCAGGGAGCCAGAAATTCAAAATCCTACTCATCAACTTGCATCACTTAGCGTGGAGCAACTCCTCCAGGGTCTATCTCTTCATCTAGACCCCGAATCTTTTTCGCTTGTGCAATCCTTGACAAAGGGCAAGATGCCCGCCACTCAAGATCCGGTCGAGGGAAATCAAGCCCCCTCACCACCTCAATCAGCAGTCAGGCCCCAAATCATCTCTTCTCCTGGGCAACCCTGCCATGTCTCCACTCACCCTATTATGGGGCATTCACATAATTCTGTTCCAATTCCTGTTTCCAACCTGCCTCTTCCAACTCAATCACCTAAACACTTTGCTCCCGTGGCTCAGGAATCTAGCCTCACCCAGGCATTAATGAACAAACTCAACCAGATGGATGAGTGCTTCGAAGAGATGAGGCAT
This sequence comes from Cryptocoryne crispatula var. balansae, assembly GCA_036172225.1. Lineage (NCBI taxonomy): Eukaryota > Viridiplantae > Streptophyta > Magnoliopsida > Alismatales > Araceae > Cryptocoryne > Cryptocoryne crispatula. The sequence continues at coordinate 23,288,883 of CM069924.1, forward strand.
CGCCTCGATTCTAAAGCCATCCCTGAAATCTCTGTCCCATCCTTCACAGTTCTACACCTTCCTCCTTCAGAGATACCAGTCTTCCAACATTACAACGGGACTGGTAATCCTTTCAACCATCTAAAAAGCCTTCTCTATGACTCCGCATTCTGGAAAAATGACCGCAAAGCCCTTGCCTTCCTATTCCGTCGGTCATTGGAGGGATCCGCCCTGGACTGGTTCTATTCTCTTGATTCCATTGAGGCGGCAGATTTCGACATCGTCAAGGCAAAGTTTCTACAGAGATACAAGGATCGGGTGGGGCCAGCCTACTCGATAACTGATTTAATTGCCGAAAAGAAGAGGCCGGATGAAGACTTTGCCAGATTTGCTGATCGGTGGAGGGGAATGGCTGAGAGGCTAGTAGATACCATCTCAGAGGGCGAGCAGGTGAGGATGCTCATAGGGAACACCACGCCCAACCTTCGCAACCTCCTGATCATGCACCGCCCAACAACCATGAGTGAGTTGTGTGATAGCGCCCGCTACCTCCAAGCCCACTTTAAGGATGCATCCATGATCAACCCGTTCGACACCAAGCCCCGTAACACTAGAAAGCCTACCCTGTAGGACCCACTACCGAAGGGGTAGTAAACAATGAGAGCATCAATGCCATGGGTAACCAGGGTGGGTATCGCCAAAGCCAATACCGTAACCCACCACCCAATCAACAATACCGCCCAGCTCCTCAACCAGCTCCTCAGCCCCAGCAGCAACTTGCATACAACCGAGCACCACCACAGCAACCCACCTACAACCGAGCACCCCAACAACCAAATGCCTACAACCGAGTGCCTCAACAACAACATGTCTACAACCGACCCCAACCACAACAACAAGCCTACAACCAAGTGCCACCACCAGCCAACCGACCTAGGAGGGGGGACGCAAAAGAGAATACTATCCTCAACTGCCATTCCCCTTCACCGATATCTTTAATGGATTGATGGCTGAACAGCAGTTGGAACTTCCAAAGGAGAGAGAAGGATGGCCGGCCAATGTTGACACAACCAAGTACTGCTCTTATCATCGATATCCTGGGCACACGGTGGATGTTTGTTTCCAGTTTAAAGATTACATTCATGACCTCAACGATCAGGGGAACATCGACTGGGGACGGATGGGGGAGTCTATTCAAGCAATGAAGGAACGTCGAATCAACCACGGCGACAACAAGTACAACGGCAGCCCGGCACAGGCATAGTCCAAGATCCGCTCCTGGTACATGCACCCATACAAGCACCGGCACCAGCACCACCAAACCAATGACTCGGCCTCGTCCACTCCGCCATCGAGGAGTCAACCCACCATTCCCAGGGTTTGCAGGTCGAGGATCAAATCACCTCCATGCCCGCCAAACCAACCCCACTTACAAACCGCACCATACTCTCCATACTGAGAGCTGCCCCCAGCCCACAAACTATCCAAACACCACTACCCTCACCAACCAATAACCCTCCACGACGCTTAATCATTAGACCGCCACCAGCCTCCCAACCAGCACCCCAACCATCACCCCAACCTAACCCACCAACCACCATTAATCCTCCGCGGCGTCTAATCATTAGACCGCCACCAACACCCCAGACATCACCTAACCTACCAGTCACTACCACCCCACGATCCCTCATCATTAGACCATCACCACCAACACCCCAACCATCACCCAACATACCGGCCTCCACCAATCCATGACCCCTCATCATCTGATCCTCACCACCCCTACCTACCATGGGATCCTCAACCTACCAAACAACCCTACCATCACCATCATCACCACTCCCCCCTACCATGCTGGCGCCGGTACTTCGTAGCAGGAGGATGTTCCAAAGGGTCTTTCCCCAGGCCGGGATACAACCACAGGAGCAAGTAGAAGAGGAGGCAGTGGAAGAACCGTTGCCCGGCACGGCATATGACCTATTGAAGCACTTGGACAAAATGCCGGCACGGATTTCAATTCTAGAGCCGATTAAGAGGTCAAAGAACCATCAGGACATTCTACAACAATATCTGCAGCGGGTCATGGTCAATGAGGACCTCCCACCCGAAAAGATCATTACTGTCCTGACCCCAAGGAGTGAACATCCGGCACTCACATTTACACAGGAGGAGTTGGCATGGCCAGAGATCAGAAAGTATGCCTTGCGTGTCGCAGTAGTCATCTGAGGCGTGGAGATCAAGTCCTGCTTGATTGACATCGGAGCATCCATAAATGTCATGCCTCCAGAAACATTGCAACTTTGCGGCATCTCCGATGAAGAAATCGAGCCTTCTGCCATCACGGTGACCGCATATGACAACTCCCGGAAGCCGGCACGATGGGTGGTTACATTGAAAGTAGGGCTCGGGCCGTGTGCTGTCACCGCCGAGTTTCACGTTCTAGAATTGGACCCTACATTCAAAGCTATCTTGGGACGCCCGTACCTTGAGGCAATAGGAGCTGTTGCTTCCACTAATCATTAGTGTCTGAAGTTCCCATACAAGGGCCAGGTGATCAAAGTAACCAACATCCCTATTCTGAATGACGTGGATGACCCCTCTTCTACACTATCAATATCAAAATATGTCCAGCCGTTGGTTTCAACTACAGAGCTACCTGAGGTCATGGTATTGACGACGCCTCCAGATACCGTTGCATGGCGGATGATGAAAGGGATGGGCTATCAGCCAGGAAAAGGGTTGGGAAAGGAGCTGCAGGGGGTTGTGCACCCCATTGAAGCCGTACAAAGACCAAAGAGACACGGGCTTGGCTATGAGCCCAGTTTCACTCCGCGGATGGTCTACCGGCCAAAAAATGCCATGGGACTCCAAAAATTCTTTATCAAAGGAGAGACCATGATGATGGCCGGGGACAAAGAAGAAGAACAAGTCAAAAGGAAGAAGGCACCAGAGAAAGAGGAGGAGGTGGACAACCTGAGTTCATCTTTGGCCCGGTTGTTCACAGAGGAGGAAGAACCAGTCAAGGGCAAGTTCATCTCCAAACAACTTGTCCACTCGAACCCACCTCCAAACAACATCCCGCGTGAGCCGTATCCTACGGTCACGTATTTCAAAATCCTCACACTCTCCCTCTAAGATTCACTCGATGGGCTATCTAGCCCAATTCCCACTTCTGGGCCGAAATGGCCACCTGAACTGATCATTGGGCCTGAGAGCCCATTCAAATCTTCTTACTCCACTGGGCTTCTATGCCCATTCAATTCCAACAACCTTGGGCCCGCGTGCCCACCAGTCGGGCCCACGTGCTCTTTAGATTTATTTTCTTGCTTTAGGCCCGCGTGCCCACCATTTGGGCCCACGTGCCCCTTAGAACTTTTCACCAGCTTTGGGCCTATCTGCCCATTTCTTGTCATCATCGGGCCCGCGAGCCCATTTTTCTTCCATTTGCTTAAGCTTTCTATTTCTGCTCGAGCCCCATCGGCTCATTCTCTTTTTGTTATTGAAAATACCCAAAAAAAACGTCCTCTCACAAACTCATTTTTCCATTGAGGAGATGTCTCTACTTGTCTCGGAGGGTGCTCCCAACCAGGGACCTCTCTTCTCCAACTCGCTGATCGATCTGTTCGATCCTTCACCCATTGTAAATACCACCTTTTCAATTCCGTCTTCTTTAGGAGTAGTTAGGGTAGGAAAGAAGAAGATTCGAGGTAAACGTGTGCCAGAGAGATATCTCCAACAAATAGCTCAAAAATGCAAGGAATGTGCAAGGCTGCCAAGGTTTTTGGAAAATGCTATCCAGCTTGATGAAATCCAATATGAGGATGAATTAAATGTAGATCATACACTGGGACTTTACGAGGTCTTATCAGAAAAAGATCCTGATTTCGAGGATGGAATTGAGGACTTGGCTGATGCGTATGCATCTGGACTTAAAAGATTTGAAGAACCATTAGCCACGGTGGATGAACCGACAAAAGAACTGAATCTTGGAACACCGGAAGATCCCAAGAAAGTCCTCCTAAGTGCAAACCTCACTCCCATTGAGGAACAGATTTTAATTAAAATTTTGTAAGAATACAAGGACACGTTCGCATGGACATACGAGGACATGCCGGGGTTAGACAACTCGTTAGTTGAACATCGTCTAACTTTGAAACCTGGAGCTACCCCGGTCAAACAAAAATTAAGGAGATTCCACCCTGATGTTGCACTTAAGATGAAAGAAGAGGTCGACAAGTTACATCAAGCAAGATTCATTAAGGTCGTCCTTTATCCGCAATGGGTGGCAAACATAGTCCCTGTCATGAAGAAGGATGGCCGAGTTCGGATCTGTATAGACTTTAGGGACTTGAACCGAGCATGTCCTAAAGATGACTTTCCTCTACCTCATATTGACGTACTGGTTGATAACACTACTGGATTCGAGATGTTGTCATTCATGGATGGCTATTCTGGATATAATCAAATCCGGTTGGCCGAAGAGGACCAGGAGAAGACCTCGTTCACCACACCTTGGGGAACCTACTGCTATGTCGTCATGCCCTTTGGACTAAAGAATGCTGGTGCTACCTATCAGAGGGCAATGATGGCTATCTTCCATGACATGATGCATACCCTTGTAGAGGTGTACGTGGACGACCTGGTCGTTAAGTCCAAAAGCCGAGAAGATCACCCGGAAGTGTTGAGAAAGGTCTTGCAAAGGGCTAGGGAATATAAATTGAAAATGAACCCAAAGAAATGTATGTTTGGAGTATCCTCAGGAAAGTTATTAAGGTTCATAGTGAGCAAAAGGGGCATAGAGATCGACCCAAACAAGGCCAAGGCAATCATTGGTATGCCTCCTCCGAGAAATATGAAAGAACTTCGAGGATTAATCGGGAGGCTACAGTTTGTCCGCCGGTTCATCTCACAACACTCCCAAAGGTGTAAACCTTTCTATGAGTTGACCAAGGCGGGGGCCGAGTTCAAATGGGATTCGAAGTGCTAGGATGCATTCGATGGTTTGAAAAGATACCTGGCTAGTCCCCCTATGCTTAGACCACCAGTCCCTGGCAAGCCCTTAGTTTTATATATCTCGGTTTTGGAGAATTCTCTTGGGGCAGTCCTTGCACAAGTTGATGAAGAAGGGAAAGAGAGGGAAACTTACTATTTGTCAAAGATCTTTGATCCATGTGAGCATAAGTATACTGTAGTGGAGTAGACCTGTGCTGCACTAGTCTGGGTAGTTCAGAAGCTTAAACACTATTTCTTAGCTCATGAGGTCAATCTTATTGCCCGCATCAATCCCATCAAATTCCTTCTGGAGAAAACTGTTCTAACTGATCGGTTAGGTCATTGGCAGAGCTTCCTCTCCCAGTTTGATATCACCTATGTCCCCCATAAGGCGATTAAGGGCTATGCCATTGCCGAACATCTAGCACATCACCCTATACCCCTCTTTGACCCGGTCCAATCGGAGCTCCCGGATGACGAACTAATGTTGATCCGATCTTCCCACCTTTGGACATTATATTTTGACGGGGCTCTGAATTCACACGGAAAGGGAATAGGAATCGTCCTTCTATCACCCAAGGGTGTCACCATTCCACAGGCATTTCAGCTTGACTTCCCAGCAACCAACAATATAGCTGAATATGAAGCCTTGTCAGGCCGGCTGGAGGCTGCTCATTTCTATGGTGCCACGGAATTGAGGGTGATAGGTGATAGCCAACTAATTCTTCGCCAAGTCCTAACCAAATACCGAACTTATCATCCAAACCTCAAACCTTACCAAGAACTCACCTCTTGCTACATCAAGCTCTTTTCCAAACTCACTTTTGTCCATGTTCCTCGAGCTCAGAACATCCTTGCTGATGCCCTAGCCTCCTTAGCTTCATCCCTATCAGTCCCGCTAGGTAGACAGGTGCGGACTATTCATGTCTGTAGAAGGTCGATGCCAGCAATTAAAGATGGGCGATTTCTGAAAGTCAAGGAGAGATTTGGCAGGAAGGAGTATCTAGAGCAGAAAGAGGAGATTTCGCTAATCGAGTTGGAAGAGTTAGATGAGGGTGAGAGGCCTTGGTTTGATGAGATTGCAAGGTATTGTCAAGATCAGACATATCCACCTGGATCAAATGCAAAAGAAAAGAAGGCCATCAGGAGAGTATCCCAGAGGTATACCATCCTAGGAGGGGTGCTCTACAAGAGGAGCCTGAGCGGAATTTTATTGAGATGCGTTGATGAAGAAGAGGCGAGACTGGTGCTTAAGGAAGCACATTCCGGGGTCTGTGGGGGCCATGTCAATGCTCAAGCTCTTGCTAAGAAAATCATCAGGCAGGGGTATTATTGGCCAACCCTAGAAGAGGATTGCTCCATCTTTGTCTGGCACTGTCATTCTTGCCAACTTCATGCCGACAAGATCCTTTCTCCCGCATCTTCCCTTCATCCGATTCATGCCCCATAGCCCTTCACCATGTGGGCTTTCGATATCATTGGCCCTCTAAGTGATCTTAAGTCTGAAATCCGTTCCAAATCGTTCATCCTGACGGCAACAGAGTACTTCACCAAGTGGGCAGAAGCGGAAGCGTTCGTGGAGATCAAGGCACCAACACTGTGCTCCTTCATCAAACGCAACATCATCGCCAGGTTCGGGATACCCAACGACATTATCACCGATAACGGACCGCAATTTCTCTCTCAAGATCTGCGTGATCTTTGCAACAGGTACCGCATTGCATTGCATCATTCATCTCCTTATTACCCGTAAGGCAACGGTCAAGCAGAAGCCACCAACAAAACTTTGATTACAATCATTAAGAAAACCTGTAAGTCTAGCAAGTTCGCAGACTGGCCAGATAAGCTTGTAGATGCCCTATGGGCTTATCGTACTTCTGTACGGACCCACACTGGTCAAACCCCATATGCTCTCGCATATGGGATGGAAGCGGTGGTCCTGTACGAAGTACTCCTTCCATCACTCCGAGTTCAACTTGATAGGGACATCCCTGTCGATGAGAGACGAGAATCTCTCCTTGCACAACTTGAACTCCTAGATGAAAGAAGGTTGGCCGCTTCCGAGCATGCCCGGACTTATCAGAACCGACTGAAAAGGTTTTATCAAAAGAGGGTGGTAGAGAGAAAGTTCGAAATCGGTGAGATGGTAGTTAAACATATATTCGTTAAGCCGGGTGGTCCCCGCTCCAAGTTGCAACCTAACTGGGAAGGGCCTTTTGTTATAACTGAAAAATATCCAGGCAATGCATATGAGCTAACCAACGCCGATGGAGAAAAATTGAACCATCCATGGAACGGCGTTTACCTCAAAAAATATTTTCCTTAGAAGAAAAAATATAGAGAATTTATAGTATGATATTAAGTCATCGATCCAAGGGTGTTAGCTAGAAGTCAAGGGTAGACATCACCTTGCACACACAACACCTCCCGATCCCAGAATCTAGATAGCCCAACACTCATGAGAGGCAAGGCAGAACCCTGAAGGCGGAAAGGAAAACCTTACCCTACTCTCTTCTATTCGGTCCAAGATAGGTGAAGGGGACTAGAGGAGGATAGTATCGAAAATGCCCACCGCCTTAGTAGGAGGCTGTCTCATAGGGTGCAAAAGGGTGCCAAAAGATCGGCAATGAACCCCACAGGTTTAAACAAATATGGGCCTGTCTGAATGAGTACCCGAAAGAATAGAAAATGAAAAGAAGGCACCAAAAGATGGGCAATGACCCCACAGGTCAAAGACTTGTCTAAATAAGTGCCATATGTAGAAAAGACCCGAAGAGGCCGAACCCCAACGGGCAATTTGGGCAGGAGTAGAGAAACCCTCCTCAACACCCCTAAATCCTATCAAAGACTTCCTCTATTATTCTTCCATCTTAAAACCCCTAGGGTAGGGTAAACTGTCCAAACTCAGGGGGAATCCAAACCGATCAAGAGAAGAGGGCAAGAAAGATTCTCGGTATGGAACCTTATTTCCACATGGTGTTTATCACTTAAATCTTGATTAACACTCAAAGATCGATGAATTGTTTCAATACTGGCACATTCTCCACAAAAATCCAAAAAAATAAATATTTTCAAAAATACAAAAAAATCAAATATTTTCAAAAATACAAAAAAATGAATATTTTTAAAAAAAAACCGAAAAAAAAATTTGAATATCTTCAAAAAATAACAAATTTGAATACTTTCCAAAAAATATAAAAAAAAATACATCATCTAACTTGGCATAACCTTGATTTTTGCCTTTGCTAGCATTCATGTTTATCTTTATGTCTTGCATGTTTCATTTCCGCACTGCATATTTACCTTCACTATCACCCCATTAAGAGGGCTCCTCCCTTTGACCTAAGTCAAAGTTGGCCATAATAGGCAAAGGGATGAGTCGTTGTGAAGATTTAATCCCATTTTATCAAGTGTTTCAGGATGCTAAGATCAAGAAGGGTGTGACTCTCACCATAGCAGGAAAGAAACACAAGTCAAGGAGGGGTGAGAATCTCGCCAACAGGTATGTCTCTTAACCCTACATCTATTATTTACTTTTATTATTTGTCATCCCTTAGAAGGCTTCACCCCTTGACAAACTTGCAAGAGGCCAAGCCGGAATTTGTAACTGACTATCCTTTCAAGAAATGTCAAGTAGGTCAAACAACATTGAAGCAAGAAGTGCTATAACAAGGAAGAAAAGCAGCTACAACACTAGAAGAAGATTAAGCCTGCTACAGATATCAGTGTCTGATTGCCACTGACTCCAAGAGAATGACCACGTGGAGAAGGCATGGAAACCATACCGCCGCAACCGCCTCGTTCCGGTGATGCTCCAAAGGAGTGGCCAAAAAAATGCTCGCAGAAATGAAAGAATGGACATGGGAAACCCCCATAACTTGCCGACTAGCATATATGTCGCTAGTCGTGTATTATTATCTTATGCATTATTTGTTGAAGACCTTGAGTATGGAGAAGACTTGACCCGAGATCCCCTTCATCAAAATCTACGACGGTCGGGTCATCTCTAATGCTCACGGATAAGCCGAAGTTGTGCTATGAGGGACGATGGTTCCCGAATGGTATCTTGACCTCATAGACAATCTATATCTTCAACTATTTGTTATACAAGTGTTATTTTGTTTTATTGAGCCCAGAATGCATCATGTAGCGTTAATTGCATTACATTTTGTTTTATCATTGAATACATCATTCTCACTCTCCCGATCATTCTAAATCCCACCGTGTTTTTCTAATCCCACCATGTTTTCTAATCCCACCATGTTTTCTAATCCCACCATATTTTCTGGTCCCACCGTGTCTATTAATCCCACCATGTTCGGTAACCACTTTGTGCCCTTAAATCTTTTATTTCTTTTCACCACGGTGGCCATTGCAACTTCTTTCCTATTCATCCCACCATGGCAGCTAATTCATCCCACCAAGGGCCTTCTATTTGGTCAGAACTTGCACCGTCAATATCTTCACGGTATATGCTTAAACATTTGCCTTTTGGAATCTGAGATCATTCCATTCCGAATTGAATCTTGTCTCTTGAAAGACTTAAATGAATCTGAGAGCCTGAATTTGCTCGATTGGTATTCTTTTACTTTTTCAAAACAAATCTCTTTTTAAACTTTAGCCCGTCACAGTACAGGAACACCGCAAAGATCGGGTTACCGACTGATGATGAACCTACGAACCCATGTTTCGGGGACTCCCCACCGCGTTGGGGGTTGGCTATTCTTCTCTCGTGCCAATGGCACATCTCTTACCAATCGAACATAGGAAGACTTGATGAAACATGGCGGTTAACCAGGAGACTTGAGAAGATTCGTCTTGCCGAATCTGGTCGTTGAGTGTGTCTATATCTACACCTTGATGTCACCTTTTCAGTCCATCGCCATTTCACTCCACTACATTCCACTACGATCCATCTCGTTTCACTACGCTTTCTCTACGCTTCACTTCATTCCTCTACATGCCATTCCCTTGCAAAGCTGACATCAAGGCGAGGCAAGCTATAGACACGCCAAATTGGCTTGATTCGGAGCCCCAGACTCTTATTCCATAGGCGATATCCTTTATTTGACCGTTATCTGATCCGGATTACCTCGTGGAGATGAGCTAAAGACATGGGTGGAGCCCCTCGCAAGTTGAGAATGGACCGATGATTTCTGGAATATTGTCGTAACCTTCAAGCGAGAGCCGCACGTGAACTGTAAAATCACGAAGCCTGCTCGATGACCGACCTTGAATGGTCCATAATTGAAGGTCTCGGGAATCCCGCATGTGTTCCGTAACATTCAGGGTTTCCGAGAAGTCATTTCGGTCGGCGTCGGTCAATGACGGCTTTCATTACGGCTTTTTCAATCTGTGCTGACACGGCTATCTCATACCACGTGTTAGGCCTTTCCGGTCATCACCGGGTCTTTTCACGTCATCCGGGTCGATTCTAACCATCAACCGTGGCCATTTGGCCATTTCGGTCAATTTTAGGGTTTCTCGGCTTTTCCGAGTTTCGGTTCATGTTTACCGGGTTAATATCAAATTTTTTCGATGACTTCAGGTTTTCCGGTCATACCGGACTTGTTCGGTCATCATTTTAAGTCATCCCGAGTTGACCCAAGATTTCTCGACTATAACCGTGCTCTTTCGGATCTTCGCCCCGGGTTTCGGCTTTCTGCAAGAGGGTAAACCGGTAGAAAGCCCCATGCGAACGTCACGGGAGTCATGCCGGCAGGTTTACCGACTTGAGGAGGTGCGGTTAAGGGCCCTCTTTCCAACGCGACAAACGGGAGCCGAATCGGACATCCCGTTTGCAAGATACGGCTCGCGGAACACGCGCGCAGGAGAGAGAGTGTACCGCGCCCCCGCTCCCTTTGAAATAGGAGAGTGCGCCCTGCGCACCCTCAACCCGGGGGCGCGCCCTGCGCGCCCTCAAACTGGGGGCGCGCCCTGCGCACCCCCGGTTCCTTTGAAAGGTGGGGGCGCGGTCAGTTTCTTTAAATCGCAAATTACCCCGATTAGCACCTTCTAAACCGGATTTTTGGAAGGTTACCGCGGAGGATTTTCGATTATTTGTACCACGCCCCCGGTTCAGGGGCGCGTTACGTATGTCAAGTCGATTTTTAGCAATTTTCGGAAGATTCCGTCAATTTTTAGCAGTGAGACGCGTAACGCGCCCCCGCTTCCTTTGAAACAGGGGGGCGCGCAGACCGCTCCCTTGAACTGGGGGCGCGCCCTGCGCGCCCCTGGTTTGAGGGCGCGCCTTGCGCGCCCTCCTCCTCTTTGAAAAGAGGGGGCACGGTCGGTCCAGTTTCTAAATTTTGCACCGGCTTTATTCCCCTATAAATTGAGGGCCATTCTCAGCGACCCAAGGTTAATCCCCAGTGCCTAGCTCGTCCAGAGGTCATCCAAGCTCTTCTTCAAAGCCGTCCCGACGTCCAAAGGCGACACGAAGTCAAGAAATCGATCCCGAGGTGAAGGAGAAGGCTCGATCCGGGTGTTCTTCATCAACCATCTTCATCGACTTCTGCAGAAAATCCGTAGTTTCCTCTGAAAAAGTTTTCAACATAGAAATTGTTCCTCTCTTCGTCCTCTTTCATCTCCAACTGACGGCACTCAATTCCAACTTGCCGTTTGTTCGTGGCGATTGCTACACTGAGGGCGCGCATCCAGGTTCTATTTTCTATATCCGCCCACTTTCAGAATTGTTACTGACTTATACAGAAGGATTTCGGAGAAGTCATCAACATAGTAACTCTTCCTCTTTGAGTTCTCCATCTACTCCAACAAACGGAACTCGATTCTGACATTGGGGTCGTCCTTAGCATCTTCTTCACCGAAGTCGCGCCAGAAGGGTGCAAAGCTACCCGAACCGGCCTTTTCTCAACCAACTCGGCTTCAACTCAAGCCGATCCATTCCCTAAGCTTTCTCAACTCACTTAACTCAGTTCATTTACTGTTTTAAATTATATTTCAGTTTATTTGCATCATTTTTACATAATCAAAAAAAATACAAAAAAAGGGGTTAAGGCTCACCCCAATCCGGTGAGTTCGATTCCGATTGCTTCTTTCTCATCTTCTCTCTATAGTTACTACACTTACCATAGTTCTAACCAATCTCTTCACCTGGTTTATTGTTCTAGTTGCACAGGTCTATCAAGCTAGCATCGGTTGGAGACTCTTCTTCATCGTCCGGCCGAAGAAGAAGAAGGTTGAACCCATATCCCGATCTCCCACACTAAGGTACACGGTCAAATCAACTCAATCTTGCTTTTATTTCATAAAGCGGAGCCCACAGCTCCTGGCGACAACATTTTTCATGCTTTAATTTCATCTCCTCCTCACTCTCCTCCCACATGACCCGAACCGTCTCCGGTGCTCGAGCGACGCCATGAGATGAAAGTTCGAGGATCAATGTGAGTGTGGGACCGAGGTGAGGAGTCTTTACCGCTTTCCAAGTGTCTTCCGATTCACTCCCCTTTTTCACCCTATCCATCTTTCACCTTCTTATCTTGAGGTGCCGAACTCGAACCCGTTTCTGGAGTCGACAGCCATGTCAATGCCAAGCTCTTGCCAAGAAAATCATTCGACAAGGGTATTATTGGCTAACATTAGAGAAGGATTGCTCAATTTTTGTCTGGCATTGCCTTCAATGTCAACTCTATGCTGACAAAATTCACTTTCCCACATCTTCTCTCTATCTATTCCATGCCCCTTGGCCCTTCGTTATTTGGGCTTTTGGCATCTTTCGACCCCTTGGCAACCCCAGCTCTGCAAATAAAACCAAATCTTTCATCTTAATTGTCACGGAGTACTTCACCAAGTGGGCTGAAACTGAAGCTTATTTAGAAATCAAGGCTTCAACGGTGTACACCTTCGTCAAGCACAACATTTTATCTAGGTTCGGGATTTGAGGCGACATTATCACCAACAATGGGCCTCAATTTGTCTCTCAAGAACTACAAGACCTTTGCAATAGGTACCACATGAAATTACATCATTCATCATTGTATTACCTGCAAGGCAGCGGTCAATCAAAAGCCACTAATAAAACTATGATAACGATCATTAAGAAAACATGTGAGTTTAGTAAGTTCATAGATTGACTAGATAAGCTAATTGAAGATCTATGGGCCTACTGCACTTTAGTTCGGACCTCCATGGGTCAGACTCCCTATGCCTTAGCATACGGGATAGAGGTAGTAGTCCCATATGAAGTGCTCATTCCTTCCCTTCGGGTCTAGATCGATCGAGACATCCCCACAAATGAGCGGCAAAAATCTCTTCTCTTTCAACTCAAACTCTTGGATGAAAGGAGGCTAGCCATTGCCAAATATGCCCGAACTTATCAAAATAAGCTTAAAAGGTTTTATCAAAAAAGGGTGGTTGAGAAAAATTTTGAAATCGATGAGGTTGTACTTAAAAGAATATTTATAAATCCAGGTGGCCCCCACTCCAAACTTTAACTAATTTGGGAGGGACCCTTTGTAATTTTAGAAACCTACCGTGGAAACTCTTACAAGCTGGTCAATGCAAATGGTGAAGAATTGAACCACCCTTAGAATGGACTCTACCTTAAGAAATATTTCCCTTAAAACACCAAAAAAAGAAAAGAACTTTTCTTTATAAAACCCAAAATGTGGAAGAAGGCTGTCAACATCCAAACTTTGCTTGCCGCTAGGAACACCTATTCAATCAAGGGTTAAGGATAGGCACCATACCATTCACAATGCACGCCTAGATTCTAGGATTCAACAGCTAAAAACTGAAAAATGACTAGGCAATGCCAGGTAAGAGATATTGGTCTTACCCTATTCTCCTCTCGCCTTGGTCCAAGATGGGTTCAAGGGATTAGAGCAAGGAGTACCAAAAGTGCCCATCACCTTTGTAGGTGGAAGCCTCGGAAGGTTTGACTTCTCAAAAGAAAATATGCCAAAAGATGGGCAATGAACCCCTCAGGCCAACAAAATAAAAAGTAGACCTATGTAAATGAGTGCCTAGAATAGCACAAGAAAAAGAAAGAAAAAGCTCTAAAAGATGGACAATGAACCCCTCAGGATAAAATGGCATGCCTGAACATGAGCCATAAAAATGAGCAAGAAGAAAGGACCCCGAAGAGATCGAACCCCAATTAGTAAATGGACATGAGTAGGGAAACATGTTCGACATCCTCAGAACTTTGCCAAGGGCTTACCTCCAACCTTTTCTTTCTTTAGCCACCATGGATAGGGTTGGTCAACCAAACCTGAGTAAGGCCCTAGCTTTTTTAAGGTGGAAGATCAGAGAATCCTGGATAAAGGTATTTCACTCACACGTGGTGTCTATCCTTAACCACTACACATATCATGAAAGGGTACCCAGTTACAAGAGCGATGGGAATATTGACTTCCTCCACACACAAAAATTGAATATATCCAAAACCCAAACAAATTTAAAAATCAATCAAACCTAAAAAATTGGGTATCCAAAAGAACAAAAATTTCACAAATCCCAAAATCTTAAAAAATTGAAAACCACCAAAAATCCTAAAAATCTAAAAAGTCCAAAACCCAAACAACTCGAAAAATTAAAAACCCAAAAAAATTAGTGCTTGTTAATTGACCGCATGCCTAGCTACATTCATGTTTAATTTCATATCTTTCATGTTTCATTTCTACATTGCATACTGAATTAATATTTCTTTTCTTCATATGCCTAGTTAAAGGGCCCATACCCTTTAACACTTTGCAAGAGGCTAAGCCTACAAGAAAAGTTAATCACCTTTTCTGAGTTTGAACAAGACAACAGAAGGAAACACACGAGGCAGAAATAGGTTGAACAAAGAAAGTATCACTATAAAGCAAAAATGTACAAGCGTAATCAAGTGGTAGAGGTGGTCAGCACATCGGAATGGTGCCTTGCTTTGCTGTTGGTTCTTGAGGAGCCAGCTCTACATGTGGGGGCATGGGGGATCTCTCACCCCCAACCCAAGTAGTCCTTGAGCCACCGGGCCTGTGTAGGGTGGTCTATAGAGAGTCAGACATGTGAGAATGGCCCGACCTCAACCGGGCAAGCTCCAACACCAGCTCCTATTGCTTTGTTGTGCAGCGTGCCTCCAACACACGCACCACCTTGAAGTGCTAGACCCATAGCCGGAGAATTTTCTCACTCTTGAATAGAGCCCTAGCCCTTAACTTCTCGAGCTACAAAATAAAATAGAAGCAGGCATTAGAAAATGTAAAAAAAAGTGCAAGTAAAGACAGTGACTAAATTCTAAATAGAAAAACTCACCTTAGTCAAAAAAGCGGGGTTCGCTGGGGGAGGGCTGCTCTCCAACTTGGCAACCTGGGCCTCAAGCCGAGCAACCTGAAAAACAGAAGTGTTAGAACATTACAGTGTAACAAAAAGACTGGCTAAACAGAACAGAAATGAAAAGAGACTACACACACTTGATCATGAAAGGCCTGCTCGGTCTCCTATGTGGTCTTTTTGGAGTCGGAAAGATCATTCACTCGCTCCTACAACTCTCGGTTCTACACCAGAAAGAAGTTAGAACAATATATCATATAACAAGTGATATAAAAAAAACAGAACCAAAATTAGCTACTCACCTACTCGTAGAGTAGGGACTCCATCTCTATAGGGTCTAATGGGGCGTGACTAACCACCATGGCCAATAGCTCTATGGGCAGCTATGAGTCTGCCGTCTTGGCACTCAGCTCGACTGTCACCGACTTTATTGGCTCGTGTTGGTCGAAACTAGCTCACCTGACTTGTGTGTCAGCTTTGCTCTAGCCCACTCCTCTCTTTGGTGAGCCATCAGCCTTTCTCTAATTCCTCTTCCTCTTGCTTGGATGTCTTCAACATCAAGTCGGTAAGCTTTCCTGCCCATTTTGGGTGTGCCAAGTGAAGAAGAAGGAGAAACCTGCTTCCCCTTGCAGGTGCGCCAGCAGCAGCCCCATCTGGGGTACATCAACTTCAACAATAGGTGTTCCTCCTTGGTGAGCCAATTGCAGCCCCATCTGCAGCAATAAAAAAAGAATAAGAAGAATAAAAGAGGGCCAGTCATCTCCTCCTTCAATTTCCAACAAGATTTGTTCCAAAAAGGTGAGGGAAGATGTAGTACTTTCTAGTTCTCTTCCTCCCCTCTTCTTTCTCTTCCCCTTGGCCTCCTCCTTGGCCATTCAAATGCTCCAAAAACCCATCCATGCTGGTACCCTTAAAGCCATGTTTCACCTCCCTATGTTGGTTCCATAAACACCCTTTGATCAGCCCCTTTGTGCCCCTCATTTCAGACCCCTTGCTGTCCATGTGCGCAAAGCCCATAGGTGGCCTGTAAACAGCCCATTTGGCATCCCCAAGCAACCCCATGCTGTCACCTAACACCATGCCCTTTGTTGTCATCCCTCTAGTAGCCAATTAGGATCCTGAACATGCCCCTAATCAGGCCATGTTCAACCATCTTTGCTGCCCAAGTGGACAGACTTCAAAAAATACCTAAATCAGGCCCCTCTGCTAGCCTTGAAATCAATTCCCTCTGATGGCTTTAAAACCAGCAACTGTTTAACCCCTCTGATGGTCACATAAATAGGTCTTAAAACACCCCATTTATATTCTCAATCAGGCCCCTTTGAGTTCCCTTTTAAGCCTACCCTTGATCAGCCCTTGTCCAATCCCTTCAATCAGGCTCCCTTGGACAGCCCTTTGGCTTCTCTAGTTGGCCATTCAAATAGCCCAAGCTCTGCCCACCTGTACTACCGCCGAACAGCAGCCCCTTTCAGCCCTGTTTGGCCTATCAAAATATCTTCCAATCAGGTCCTTGTGCACCCCTTTCATGGCCCTTCAACATAGTGCTTGAGTGGCTAAAGAAGTCAGCCCACTGGCAGCTCTCAAAACAGCACCAAAATAGGTCCTTCTTCAGCCCTCTACATGGAGGTTTGCATC
This sequence comes from Cryptocoryne crispatula var. balansae, assembly GCA_036172225.1. Taxonomy (NCBI): domain Eukaryota; kingdom Viridiplantae; phylum Streptophyta; class Magnoliopsida; order Alismatales; family Araceae; genus Cryptocoryne; species Cryptocoryne crispatula. The sequence goes on from CM069924.1 coordinate 23,305,764, forward strand.
ACCTGCTGCTGCTGCAAGAAAATATGAAAAAAATGGTTAAGGCATACAAGTTGAGAAGCCAGCCTTGATGGCCTTGAATAGCAAAGAATAGGCCTTGCTGGCCCATGAAGACAAAAACAGGCCATTTTGGCCCAAGGACTTGAAGACTGGCCCTTTGTGCCAAAGAGACAAGAATTGGTCCATTGGGCAATGGACAAAATGACTAAGTCTAGAGAGTTAATCCACAACTGGGTGCTGCCTTAGGGTTCACACTAAAATTTGACTAACTCTAGGGAGTTAGCCCACAACTGGGTGCTACCTCAGGCTTTGATCTTAAAAAAACTAGGTCTGGGGAGTTTGCCCACCACTGGGCGCTACCTCAGGCTTCACACCTAAAAAACACTAAGTCTAGGGAGTTAGTCCACCACTGGATGCTATCTCAAACTTAGACAAAAAAACTCAGGTTAAGGAGTTAGTCCACAATTGGATGCTCCATTGGGCGGCTAGTCTGGACACGACTCTGGTAAGATGACTCGAGAGTACGTATGGGACAAGCTTCCTATGCGGACGGACCCTTCCCACTATGTAAAAATGTCAAAAGGACTTAACCATATAGCATGGGTAAATTTTCACATTGATCGAAAATAAGCTAGCATGCTGCCGAAATTTTTCTGATCCTGTGGGAGTTTGCACCTTGGGAAGGAAATCTCCTTTGAAAGGTTGAGACTTCAACACTTAGTCATTTTCTTGATTGGCATATGAACTACCAACATTGATGAACTGAGCATATGAACTGCCTATGTACCATGTACTCGAATATGAACAATGTTGTGAACGTCAGTGCAGACTTGATTGCATGTGATCGGGCATCAATGCTAGCCTAACGAGTTGGATGGGATGCAGATCGAACATAAAACTAAGTATGAACATACTTAATCTCATATGAAGAACACTTAACCAAATTTGAAAACAGATGTAATCAAATCTTCACATAAGATCTAAGTCTAAAAAACTTAACCAAACAAAAAAAAACACTTAGACAAATTTGAACATCTAAGTCAACACACTTAACTCAAATGAGAGTTAACTTCTTAAAGAAGATAAGAAAACATGTCAAAAACACTTTAAAATACTTAGAATTTATTTCAAGACACGTGAGAAATCAAATTCTTAACAATCTTGACTTAAACTTGGTAAGTTAAGTTGAAGTTAAAAAAACTTAAAACATATCGAACTCGTTCAAACCAGTATCAAAAACATCGACCGACATGATAAAAGACTTAACACATGTTAACCAAACTTAGATGAATCAAATGACTTAAAACATTTTAACTTTACCAACACTTAAGCGAATTTCATCAACCACTTCAATCGAAACTAATTCAAAATTTTAACTAAGTTAAAATCAAGTAATTACTTGAACAAAAAACCATCACTTAACATTCAAACTTGAAATCAACACTTCAAACTTAAACTCAAAACCACTCCAAACAAATCAAGCTTTCTTAAACAAAAACTTAATCAAAATTGTTTGCATCTCATCGGGGCCTAAGGGCCGACGCCCTTTGTGTTTGTTACACGTGGTGGATGTGCATGCTCTCAGCAAAAAAGATTGCTATTGTCAGTTAATCAAGGGTATTCGAGTAGTTGCTTGATGTAAATGAACATCGGATATTCGCACCATCCAATGGAGACGGGTCAAAAAATATTTTCACAGAACCTGAACCTCGATTTTATACTCTTTTAATATCACCCGACTATTTAGTATCTTTATAGGCTATCACCTATTTTGCTAGAAAACTTTGGGTGTCGATATTTCAAACACAAAAAAACAAAACACTCTTTTCAAACACAACACTTAATAGAGATTTCATTTTCTCGAGGTTCCCATAGCTCACCTACTACCAGCTCCTCCATCGGAACCTCTATCGGCTCACCTATTGCCTGAGCCTCTATTAGCTCAGCCACCACTGGAACCTCCGTCGGCTCCACCTCCACCTCCACAGGTGCAAGGGCTAGCCCTGGCTCTTGGGTGGCCTCCAAATGGGCCACAATGTCATGTAGGATGGAAAGCTGAGCAGAAGACCTATTAGCATTTCTAGAATGTGTGTTGCTATTATGAGAGAAAGTAGTCGAAGGCATACTTAAAAGTTCCTCTCGAAGCTACCACCTCCAGGTGATGCTTGAGCACCTTTGGATGCATCTCAGAAGTGTCGGGTACTATCTCCTTCCAGTGTGAGCCAGAGGTGGATGCGGCAGCATGTTGAAAAGAAGATATTAGTTTCATACCACGAGCAAAAAGGTAGCTAGAAGCGTGATGAAGGAAAGAATAAAAAAGAAGATGTATCGCCTGCTCGAGTTGGGTCTCTAGCACATGGATCCAAGCCCTCAGCTCATTGATCTAGTCATCCTGCTCTGTCACCTTGTCTTAGTGATGAGAGAACTCAAATTAGGTGGCCTGCAACCAAAAAGAACACATTGGAATAGGCACAAATAAAAGAACCAAGTAGAAATGAAAGAGGGAACAAAAAAAGAACATACCTTGTCACACTTCATGAAAAAATAGCTGTAGAACTCAGAGTACTAGAAAAGATACTTCAATCTATCAACTGACAGGAAACTACCAGGGTGCCACCACAATCCCACGTGTCCAGAGCAAGCCTACTTGCCTCCCTCCAGTCCACATTGTGGACCAGTCCGCTAGTACTCCTCCCCATTTTTGGATGGGTAGGAAGGGACACCCACTCCTGAAGGAGCCCCAGGGACCGCATGGATAGCTGCATCCATAGGTGCTCAACCTCGTTCGGGCAAATCAAGTAGGTGTCTTGGCTAAACACTGCCTGAGACTCCTCCACCGATGGCTGGGTGGTGTCATCATCCTGCAAGTAAGGCCTCGACACCACCTACAAGAGAAAAAGAAAGAAATCAGAAGTAGGCAAAGGAACAGGCAAGGCAAGAAAGAAAAATCAGACAATAAAAGGTAAGATAGAGTGAAAAGAGGTCACATGATCATGGGGGAGGTGGAGTAGAGTCTTATACAAGCTCTTCTCCACCTAGTATTGGTGGAAGGATGTGGACTGGAGCACCACCCACTACCGCATCAAAGGGTAGACGACCTCATTTGTACGTCGCACTACCTACTGGATGGGCAAGTGCAGGTAACTCCAAACCTAAAAAAACTCATGTCAGATACATAAGTATCTAGCAAAGAACAAATCAAATAAACTATGCAAAAGTTAGTTACCTACAGAAATGGAGTGAAGCCAGCAACTCCGATCGGGCCACTCTTCATGGCCATGGAGGAGAAGAGGTGTGCCAGCATAGCAGCACCCCAAGCGTACTCACCAACCCGAGGAAGGTGGGCAAGTACTGGCAGGAACCGCAGGTGGATCTTGTCATTCTTGCTACCCAACAAAAGCAGGTAAACAAGAACAACATGAACTACCGTAGATCAATGTCTGCCTACTTCATGCCCTCATCCCTGGTCATATGGGCCTTCACCTCGTTGGTCAGCCAGAGTCGGACCTCTGAGAGAAGGGCACCCTCCTTGGGGACCACTGCCAATCAGAACACCACAAGGTCACCGATCTCCTCCTACTCTAGCGTTCATACATCCCTGGGATAGGTTGGGACCGACAGAATGAGGAGAAGTAGGCAAAATCTCGAGTTATTTGCATAAGTCTTGCCGATCACAGCCAACCACGTACACGAATGCCTATAATCCAGACCACATCTTCTAGCGAGGGCACCTTGTGCCCCCACAGGAAGATGAAGGAGCGGGTGGTTGGGTCCCACCACCCCTTAAGAGCCTAGATCAAGGATCCCTCCCATATCTTAGTGTAGCTAAGGAAAAGGCCAAAGCCCTTGGCAGTCAACCTTTGCTGTTGGAAGGCCTCGGAGGCCTTCATACACACACCTGATTAACTCCTAGGAGATGTGAAAGTGGAGCTTGTTTTGTAACCAAAAACATTAACTTTGTTAATTCCATGCAGTAGGAAACTTTTCATGGCAAGTAAACAAAAAAATTGCTTACTTCAAGGTTTGGGGTGTGGCCTAGCCTTCGGAGGAGCAATGGGGACCTCCTCCTCAATTGGAGGAGGAGACTTCAGAGTCAGCGTAGTGAACCGCTGCCTTGAGAGGGAAGACCGTGGTCACCTCACCATCTACACAAAAATTCATATCAAACATTAAATAAACAAGGCATGATAAGGTTGATAAAGCAAGGCATTTTTGGTTTCCGAAAATAGCAAGCATCCTGACCTTGGGATGTCTACCCTAGTATTTTGAAGAAGGAGCGTCGTCCTGATGCTCTAGCATCAGGACGTTACCCTTGACGTCATGGGGAGAGAGTGTGAAGGCAGAACTCTCCCCTGGTGATGCCAGGATCCTGTCATCTCGCTGTCAGGATGTCAAGAGCGGTAGATTTGCCCAACTTTGAATTGATCATTTCGGTTGTAAAATTTTTGCGAATGGAAAGTCAACATCTTATTCTACAAGTTTGCAGAGGAAGTCGACTAACCTCAATGAGCATAGAGGTCGCAAAGAGCTCTAGAAAATGTGAAGATACCTAATGGAACTCATGTAGTTACTACATGAAAATAAAATTTGTACAATAACTTTCTATTTATAGTAGAGGTGAAAATTTTGAGAAAATTCCAAAAAAATCTGCAAAAATCACCAAAAATTCTTGAAAATCAAGAAAACACCAAATCCATTAATCTCGGAAATTTTCCATCACATGTCAACTCGGAAAATCAAGAGGAAACTAAAGGGTTACTAAAAGAGCATGGTATTCCAAAGTGTGGATGCTTGGTGTCGTCCTTTGGAGATGTCAACTCAGAGTGACTGCTAACCACAGTGACTAAAAACCTGTTTGCCTTAGGGTCCCCTTTTACTAAGCTTGCTTGTTCAAATTTTAAAGTGCACATTCATGCTTAACCTGCTACATTGCAGTGACATTCACGAACACATATTTTGCAAAGAAGCGAACCACTTTGCAGAAAATTCAAAGTTCATTACAACATGGCCATGAATGGGCACTGGCTACAACTGGGATACAGTCCACGTAGGGCCAACTAGTCATAGGACAAACGCATGGATCGCATAGGGCCCAGACCACAAATATAACAGAAATGCATAGCCACATAGGGCCCTAACATCAACAAGCTAAGAAGAACAAATAGCATAGCTACCGGAGTCGGCATCCTCCACCACAACACTAGCACAGAGCACGAAGCTTCATAAAGTACCAGGTCCTTCTATCACTCTCCTCCACTATCAAGCCAGGGTAGAAAACCCTATAGGTCCTCCACAATGCCATAATAGTTTGGCACTCCTCGACATCGTCTAGAGTACCAAAGTGCCGATCCTTAATGGCTAGAAGGTTAGAAAGATGGGGAACCTTGGAGCGAGGTTCATCGATCTAAGGGAAACATCGATGATAAATGAAGAACTAGTGATCAAGAATCTCCTTCCCCATCATGGGAGGTGGATTGCATAGGAAAGCCAGCCGCCTAGCTAATGGCAAAAAAATAGGCATGCCAGTCTCACGGTTTGTCACCATTGGGCACTTGTTTATTACCATCTTCTCCAGATCCATAATGAAAGAGATGGAATAGAGAGGACTGTGGAGAAAGTTCCAGGAAGTAGGCACATTATGGCAAGCAATGTCGAATTTGAAGTGCTAGTTGTCCCAAGAGGCCAAGAGGAGGAAGCTACCATGCATGGGCCTCTCAATGCAAGCTAAAGAAAGACTGTCATACAAGAAACCAAGGACCAAGGTGACCACCCACTCCCTTTGTTAGATGCCCCAAATGCTAGAAAGAAGACCGGGGTGGATCCAACCATCCTCAGTTGGGAAGAGTAAGGTAGAAGCAAGGAGGGTAGCTGCTTCTTTTAGGCCCAAAACCAATAGGTCATGTTCTCCCCAACCCCCTCTAAGATGTATACAGTCCATTTGAGGAGCCCCTCTAAGCAAATCCCACTCCCAAGAATGATCAAAGGGGCCTATGTTGGACTCATGAATTCCTTGAGAAATTTATTGGCCAAGATGGGCTCTAAAGGTATAAAGGTGAGAGCTTCTTAACCACAAGGGACTTGGGAATATTAAGAAGCATGACAGCTTCCTTGAAGAGAATGATGCACTCAAAAGTCTCGAATATGAAAATATGGGTCTTGAGATTCCAGGACTCGATGAGGGTGCCGGACAAAGCAAAGTCCCAATGATACTTCTGGATATTCCTGGCATGGACCAAAACCCCCAACATCCCCCACTCGTTGAGGAAGGTGTGAGCTTGGGAACCAAGATGAGGAATGAGGCGATGCACCCAGTCTATAAAGCCAAATTGATGCGCACCCAAAAAAGTTGGAGCCTCTTGCACAAAGCAAAGAAGACAGAATTAGAAACTACTTTCAGAAGTTGTAGGTGTTTCGATGGAAGGACGTCTGGCATTCAGACGTTAGAGTGTTTCTCTGCAACTGACAAAAATGAAGAAAATGCAAAAAAAGTGGGGTGAAATCATTAAAATTTAGTATGGAAGGGAAGAAAAATCACGGGTGAATAAAAAAGATACATATTAGCAAGGTTTTAAAGACAAAAACTCACCACACCAGCCAAGATCCTATTTCAAATGTGGCTCGGGATCTCCGCAAACTGCTTTGCTTTCAAAGGAGCCATTGATCTTTGTGAAAGCTCTATCTTTGAAGAAACAAGCACTAAGAGAGCAAGAAATTGAGAGCAAGAAGGCCAAGGCTTGAGTTGGGAGGTGGTCTCCCTTTGAAGGGGTGGCCATGGGCTGATAAAAGAAGGAGACGGGAGGGGTTAACTCTCCTCTTTCTCCTAAGTAAAAGAAGGCAGGCCCCTAAATTGGGAACTGCATAGAGTAAGTAGGCACATTGGTAGAAGGACCCCAGATGTCCAAATGCTGGAACGGATTAACAAAAATATGAAAAAATCGAAATATGCCTAAAAGTTTTAAAAATAGGACTTCCCCTTAGCTCCTTCTTAGGACTGGCATCTTAGTTATCAAAATAATAGTATTTGAGATGTCGAAGACCTCAAGTTCAAAGAGTATTGGAACTGATAACCCCTCCAACAAAATTAGTGATGGAACGGTCACTCAATGAACTTACGGATAGGCCAAAATCAAGTGCACGGGGATGATGGTTCTTGAATATGTATCCCAATCCGTCACACGTGATCTATATCTTCAACCATTTTCAAAATGCTAATTTTTATTTCTGTAGCCCAGCATGCATTTTCATACGACATTTTGCATATCATTCATGACTATCTTTGTAAATTTTCTCCAACAAGATTGACAAGTGCACTTGTGGAAATGAGAGGTTATATCATTCAGAGCCAAATTAGTGTTCCCATGAGAAGCCCAATGGATCCAAAGAACCTAATCCTTGTCGATTGAAAATTCTTGTGATTTTAGATCAGTTTTTGTTCAACCCTTCTTGGTACAAGCACACCATGAAGTTGGGCCACTAACCGAAATGAACTCACGAGCCACGACTCGGAGCTTCCCCCCATGTGGAAATTGGCTTTTATTTTCCTCTCTCGTGCCTGCGGCACATCTCTTTCCAGTCAACCATGGAAGTACTCTGAAAGAAAGAGAGGGACAATTGCGGGAGGTAAAGGAGCTCAACCGGTTTGAATAAGTCATGCAGCACGTATTTAAATCTACACCTTGGTGTTAGTTTTTTAGTCCACCACCGCTTTGCTCTCCTACACCTCGCTATGGTCGTTTCTGCTACACTCCATGCCACTCCCTTGCAAAACTGATGCTAAGGCGAGGCAAGCTGTAGATATGCGAATTCGGGATAATTTAGGAGACCAAACTCTTGTTTTCAAAGGCAACACCTATCTTTGCGCAGCCAATGATTCCAACTTTGCATAAAAAGATAAAAATTTGAAGGGCATAGCAAACGTCCCATCTTTGCGCAACCTGATGTCGCACTGTCGGAGCACCTGGCTCACCCACCCAAATCTCCTCCAATTTTGAAACTGACTGGAGGCACTGTAGTTTTGTATGAGGTAGCAGGTGTCCCCCCACTGGGACATCAAAAATATTTTCGATAACTATCGCCAAAGATCACGTGTGACAGGGGATTCACAGGCAAATATGTCAAAGTCGGTTAACAACGCTCTTCAGGGAGTACGCCTGGCGTCTCAGTCATGGAGCACCTGGCATCTAGTCTAGCGACTATCACCCAATAGTCTACGTGAGTCAAAGACGTATGACTGCCATGGTCGAAGTAGTTTTGAACGTCTCGACAGTGTGATGCCCAACTTTCCCCAGGCTAGACATCGGGGGACGTCTTATGAGAGTGCCTGAGTCATCCTGTGAGCCTATATAAGGGTTATTTTCACAATGTTTTGGAGGTGACAAGAAGGTTACCAAGGCCAATGAGAGACACACCTAGCTTACTCAAACCTATGAGAGGTTCCTCTGAGAGTCCCTAGCAAGCTTCAACTTCCAAAGATGACTTGGGAACCCCTCATCAATCATCCACAATCTCTCAAAGCTCACCACAGTCTACGCCTACACACTCTCCATCCCATCACCTCCATCATTCCGATAAACCATACAAACCACTACCAAACTATCAAAAGGAATTCCCACAGCCATCTCAACATTACGGGGAACCTCAAGGAGCCACTATTTTGAGCTGGAGCATCTAGCGGCCCCCATAAAAGTAGAAAGAAGACCATGCTGAAAATTGTCCATGAGAGTCAGAGGCTCTCTGTTGATGGGATGTCAGGCATCGTAGCCTGGGAGTGCCTAATACCTCTAGAGAGAAGCCGACCACCAAATCTCTAGCAACCATATTCTTCACCCCCATTCTCTTTTTATTCTTTGTTTATATCCATCATGCATGTCATAATAGCTTAGCTTAATGCACCATTAGCATGTCATCTTCTTAGACAATCCCTAGAAGGGGTTAGGAGTTAGTCCTAATCCGGTTCGTTCACCCCCTTTTTGTCATTTTTTATTTCCATTTGAACTTGATGCTACATCTCATTTAGTTCTAATCAGTTCTTATTTGTGCTTTCATTCTTATTTCTTGCAGGCAAGCAGCATTCTCCAAGGCTCTTCTTCCCTAGCCAACCAAGGAAGGATAAGATAAAACCCACAGATCATAATCTCCCCATCAAAAGAAGCAAACCAGTCAACTTTTCTTTTCATTTAGTATCGTTTACTTCATCCTCTTTCCTATTTCAGGGCTCACGGTTCCTAGCGACCACATCCTCTCCTCCTTTTCCAATTTCGTAGTGTTTATCTTGTGTTGAATACATCATCTTCCCTCCATAATATTATTTTCTTTCCATTCTTCACACGACCTGAACCGATTCTTCAATGCCCAAGTGTCATCAAGAATCATTGGCCTGGGGATCAAGGTGAGTGTAGAGAAAGAAAGAAGAGGAAGGAGTATAGAATAGACCATATGTGTGGGAAGAAGTCCCCGTCCGTGTCTCCAACGTAGGCAACATAAACTAGCATATGGAGTCCTAAGGAAGAGAACCCACCCACCCACACACACACACTGAGTCACCACAACAACCCCGATCTACGAGAAGTTGACCATAATATTGAATTGTCATAATAGACTTACAAGTACCAATTTAAGAGAAAATGGTCATATGAAGTGCTTAGGCCTAAATAGATAAAGAAGATTTCACAAAGGTTGTCATTGTCCATATTATGTCCTATACAATACGGCTTCTCATTTTAGTTTCTCAATTAAGATAAAATGTGTAAAGATATGTCTATTAAAATTAGATTCTATTATCCTTCAAATTATGTGTGAATTACACGCTTAAGTATTCCTCTCCTTGATCTTTTCGAAGAGTTCTAATACTCTTTTCAATAGTATCTCTACTTCATTCTTAATCTATGATAATTTCTTAAGGGTCTTGGATTTGTACTTCATTAGGTACGTAGTTCCATATCTAGAGATATCATCTTTGAAAATAATGAAGTAGAAATATTCTTCGTTAGCCTTAATAGACATGGGCTAACATACACCTAGATATTTGAGTTCTAAGAACTCTTTAGCCCATTCGCCATGTCTATATTAAGATAAAGATTAGATTGATCTAAATCAACCCATTTAATATTCACACATATCATGAAAGCTAGCATATCTATTATGATTAAACAATTTATTAAGCTCCCATTGACGAACACTTTGCCGTTCAATGTCATAGAACATCTATCATTTATATTACTTAGAATAAATCATCATCAATTCAAGTAGGAAATATAAATAATATTCTTATAAAAGGATATAATAGCAATTTTAATTATTAAGACATCTCTAGAAGACTATTAAAAATATGCATCTCCTACTAGCAATGATGCAACTTTTTCACCATTTTGTATGAAGTTCAATAACTTCTTTATTATGCCTTCATTTACTTGTCATCATCTACAACTCCTTATAGATATAAGATGCATATCTGGTATCTTATACCATTAGATGCATCTCTAGTATCTAATGCCCTGTTTGTTTGGAGTTTCCTTTTTGGTACTATATCAATATTGATATTAATGTTTTCAAATGTTTGAGTATCAATATCAAAATTAATACAAGTTGACACTTGTATTACATAATATGTTTTATTTGCACTACAAATTTTAAAATTCATACAATTAACCAAACACTTCTTAATGGTTCCTATCAATATCAAATTTAAAATTGATAATGATAGAGGTACCTAATAGTGTTACCAAACAGGGTGTAATAATATGATATATACAAGTAGTGTCTAATACTACTAAGTGTGTATTTAAGACTAGTAAATATTAATGACTTAAATGTATGAAGCTTCTAAAGCTCCACCTTTGCATTATGTGCAATATACTTTGCACTTCCTCTTCTACTCACCATCATCATGATAGTAGAATAATTCTATGTCTTATTTGAGCTTTATTATCTTGATCGTTTTCTTTGACTTTTAACTATGTCCTATTTCTATTTAATGATCTCACTTCTTTCCATTGGTCTCACCAACAAGAAGTATTTAAAATGTGTTTTTGTTCTAACCTGCCTTTAATTAGTTCATCACCATAAGCCATGATGGATCTCATATCTATCTATCCATGTTACCTCTACAATTTTTATCTTATAGAGACTAACATTTAGTAAAAGACAAACAATGCATCTTCTATATACTATTTTATGAAATAAGATCTTGTCTACTCGCATATTATTAGATAATCTAGGAGACACCTACTTCTTAAATAGGATAGTTAATTGGTCAACCATGAGAACAACTCTCCTAGTTCTAAATCGATTTGAGAAGTGTGATTGAGAAGTGTGAGCAATTAAACAACTTGGCATTTAGTATGCCTTACTGTTTGTGGTTTATCATCATATTTTACAACCGAGATATAACATTGTAGACATTTATTTAAAATAAAGATATAGTCTTTCATCCTAATTTATGCTCTCACTAATTTTTGATAAATTTGCAAAACCCTAATTATGCAAAAACTGAATATCACGATGAAATCTTAGTGAGGATTAAGACCCTATTAACTTTATGACGATGACCCTGTGGGAAACACAACTAACCATCCCATACTTAATAGGTAGGTAACTTCACCAATTGCAACCCATTCAACTCTTAGTCAGTCAACCTCTAGAGTTATAACCTTGTGAGAAACACAACCAGCTACACAATCTAGTTAGGTTAGGTCAAATCCGCTTGTTACGTTATAAGAATGGATTCTTAACATAGCCCTTGTGGGAAATATAACAAAGCTATTCCAATGGTCCACCCCAAAATTTGGCAAATGCCTTAGCCATGATCACCAATCCCTTGCTAGATGAGCCTTGTGAGAAACACATCAAACCCATCCAATCTAAGATTGGCTCATCAAGACTATAACAATGGAAGCCTTTGGGAGTCATTCTTAATGTCTCATGTTTATTGATCTAATTAAAATGAATAGGAATTTTATTTTAGTCTCATCAATAATGTGTGCTAAGTATAATATATACTTTTGAAATATCTTTTATCTAAGGTATAACCTTTAGCACACACACCCACATATCACATATGTAAGAAATAAAATTAATGATCATGGACTTAACCCTAAATATGCAATACTAGAGTCCGAATGGTGTGCAACTAAAAGAGATAGCATCTGATGCCGATGTAAATGTGTCTCCATTTCTAGAAGATTGCTTCTCCAAGTGGTCTTTTTCTCCTCTCCACGAACCAATTTCTTGTTATTACAAGTGGCATAAGGGTACGCAGACCCGCAAATGTACATAACTTAACAAGAAACCTTGGCTTTAACCAAGGGGAGTACATTAATAGAGAAAGGTAGAATATATAATTAGAATAATTAAACCATCACATGCTAATTAAATCTATGTCCATGATCTCCATACATCATATATTCACATCAACAAACATCTTAAGTACTTAATGTGAATACATGATATTAATATGATATAACAATTGTCATAATAATAAAATATATAAATTTTTAAATTTTAAATTTTATGTTTTTCAAATTTTTCATGAAATAATTAACATGAAAACAACATATAAACAATATATATGAGATAAACAAGCACATCTAAAATATTTAAAACATTAATGCATTCCCAATACTATGAAAAGTTAGAAATTAATGTCCACATTTCTATTCTACAAAATCCTATTTTACAAAATTAATTAAGACACTAATTAATTAATTTAAGCTTTTAAAATAATTCTAAAACTTGACTGTGAATGAATCTATGCCAAAAGGCTTAATATCATCTAATATGCCATTAAATATTTTAAAACCTGTCAAATAATATTATAGAATTTTTCTAAAATTTATAGAAATTTTTTTACTTTTTCTATGAATTTAAACAATTTAAAATCATAGATAAATAATTTATTAGGCACCGAGCCATTGTGCCACTCTATGAGGTGCCCAACTGTGCTTGCCATGCATCGCTAGTGCGCCGATGTCTTGATGCGCCTGAGCCGCCTCTAGTAGCAACATGATATGTGGTGGTCAAAATCAAACAACAGTCAAGATTAATGCAACATGGGTAGCTACGATTCACGGTCAAATCAGGAGTTGACCATGATAAAATGTGGATTCCCTAGTGTAGCTTCTAATTGGGTCTGCATTAGACTCGTCTCCCCCACTCGATGACTATCGTCGAGGCACTATTCATTAGGAGGATAAGTACCGTCATTAACAGACATTAACATTTGATCCAGGGCTAAAAAATGCAAAAGGATACATTAGAATCCTCATTAAATGAGGATTCCTAAACAGTCTACTTTACCTCCAAGAAAAATCCCAATTGACCGAAAATAGGGGAAGAATAGGGGTGGCATCGTCAGAGTTTGAAATAGGACACCGCTAGATTTTCTTACCCATTATGGACATACCAAACGTAAAAAAAAAAACCAAAAATATTAGTTAGAATCCTTTTCCAATAGAGATTCTAAATCAGCTAGCCTCATTCCATGAATAATTTTTAATTAGCAAGAAATTGGGGAAGCATAGGGGCGGTGCTGCCCAAATAGTAAATAGTGGCTGCCAAATATCCGGGGGTGATAACTCCTTATCCCAAATGCCAAAAATTCCACAAAAATACAATTTTCAATTCTAATCACATGAAGTTTTGTATACCTTCATGAAAATTCAAAATAAACAAGAAGTTTAGAAGAAATAGTGCAGTGCCGTAGAAGCCTGTAGAAGCCTAGATCGCCAAAAAAATAGTAAATCTTCTTCCTCTTCCACCATTTGAAGCAGGATATCATAGGAAAATGATAAGTAATACTATTACCTATATTTAAAAGCCTTCACAAGGTTTCAATTCTCTCCATAGACGTAGATTTTATAAAATTCCTAGATCCAAGTGATTGTTCGAACATGATAAAATCACCAACTTTCGAGGCTTCCCCCTAACACTACATAGTTCAAAATTTCAAACAGTTTGTGGTGTTGGGAAGACATATAACATGAGATTCTACTAATGTCAACTAATCTCTAATCTGCATTATATATAGATTATGACAACCTTGACAAAATAGATATTTGAAAAAATTTAAAAACATAAAATACATAAAATAATGTCAATTCAAGACATGAAATTTCTTACCACTGTAAGGAATTGTACAATAAATTTTGGTAGAGTTAAAAGCGATTATTCCTATGGGTTCATGTTAATCATGTGTTAATCGGAACCAAATGACAAAAATCAAAAAATTGATTAAAACATATTCAAATATACTTGATGGATTCATCTAATACCTTAGAGAGAAGAATAAGAACTTCTCAAGCTCTTCAAACTGTTTAAACATCTGGTCTCTAGCAGTATTCACATGAACATCATCTATAGTAGATTCCCCCTTAGCTCTAGGCTCGAGAACCCTTCTCAACGGAGCTCCATCACCTATGGACGCCTTCCAATGAGAGGTGGAGGTAGGGAGTTGGCTGAGGATGTGGATCTCACCTTTGTCTTGATAGGGTTTGGCTGGAATCATTAGTATTAATAAAGAACTTAAAATTTTTCATAAAAATTTAAAATTTTAATAAATTACAAAATTGCCCCTATACTTATGTATAAGTTCTTATGTGTGTAACCTACTTAGTCTAATATACTATTTTTAAGACTTAAATAAAATAGAACAATTTTATTTACCTTAAAAAATTTTATTATCCGATAACAGATTAATCGACCCACCGATCATGAAGAGTACAAGTCACATCCCATGATCTCAAATAGTTATGAGATAATTTTATCTCCATTGAGCCTTTCTATCCTTAGTTTTCACATAGATATAAACTCTCATCCATTCAATGTCCTAGTCATAAAGTAGTATGCCATCGACTATCAATTTCTCAGTATACCAACTCTGTAAGATCTTTTACTTGAAATTGGATCAATTGAAAGCTTATTTTTAAATTATTCTCTTTACCCTGGCTAAAGATTTAGAGTACTATCTCATAGGACATTCACTCACTTTCTAAGAGTGGACGATCTCTTATTATCTGCTCAATTTGTCTTCATCAGGTTTTTCTTATACCTAATCCATCGCTATACTAGGCTATCTAAATGGTGATACATAAGTAAATAGTCAAAGCACAAGTTTTGCCCAATAAGACATCTTTGGTGACTCATGTCAAAGAACTAACCATGTAACTGTGATAATAGAAAACATTGATTAATAGTTCGGTAAGATACTAATTAAGATTTCTAATTTGGTCAATTTAGTGAACTCAATCAAGTAATGAATACGTGTGTGATACTCAGTATCTCCACACTAATTATTAATGAGATTGGTCATCCTTATCACATGAAAAGATATCACATACATTAGTTTATTCAGATTCTTAATGTTTTGTCTCAAGAATCTAATAACTATGAATATTTATAACACATAAATCTAGATGATCGATCTCATTATCATGATTCCATCATTATTCAATCATCATTGCACGTGATTAGGAATTTTATTACGATATTCACATCTAATAAGAACTAGTAACAAAGATTTATCTAATTAATTGAATGAAATATTTCTAAAAATATCGAATCATGTCATATATAATTAACTTGTACAGTATACATTTCTATCAATTCTTGTTCATGAATTAGAGCATATAAGAATGTCATCAACATATACAAAGATGAATTTATTTTGATATTTAAATATTCTATCGATCTTTCCTAAAAATATTTGTGATACATTTTTCAATGCAAAAGGCATTACTAGCCATTCATAGTATCCTTGTATAGTATTAAACACTACTAAAGAAATTGATTCCTCGTCTAATCTTATTTGCCAAAATCTTCATTTACAATCAAATTTTGAAAAAAATATATTTTACGTTGTGTGAGATTTAGTAATGTTTCTTTATGTGGTAAGAAATGACCATCAAACATTGTATGTTGGTTTAATTGTTGTTAATTTACCATAACAAGGCTAAAAATTTAAATTTTTGCATTATTTTTATTTTTAGAAATTCTTTTATTTGATTTTAAAATTCTTTTAGACCTTGTTGACTATATCTTATAAGTTTTAGCCTGGTAATTTTATTTTTATCTTTAAGTTCTATATGAGGAGAATCTTTACTTGTTTTTTAAAATGTTAATAAATTTTTTGAAAAACTTTCTAAAAATAAAATTTTATGTTTTGCTACTGATAATTTTTACAATGTTTTTTTAATCAATTTATTCATTTAGTTTCATTTTGTTTTTTATAATCTTTTCACCACGGTGGCTGCGTATCCAATTAGTTGGTAATCTTCTTGCAGAAGATTTTTGGCTTCGGAATATATATATTCAGTGATTACAAAGACTCTTAAAAATTACTTTATATGGTGTTTAAAGATATACTTTAAATTGTTATATAAAATCAGTTCCTAAAAGAAAATAATTTTGTATAACTGAGCTTATATACACTAAATTAATTTTCAAAATATATTTTTAATTGAATTTTTAACTTTGGAATTTATTTATTCATTGGATGAATTTTTCTTGCTACATCTATTCCAAAATTTTCTATTACTTATTTAATTAATTCTTTTGGTAAAATTTCTTGTTTTACATAGTGTCATTGGTGAACCATTATCTATAAAAGCAAATAAATCTTCTATCTCATAGCTTTCTCTTATTATTCCTATTAAAATATATACTGTTTAGGCTTGTCATCTTAGTAAGTTGATTTCTTTTTCTTTATTATTTAAGATTTATCTGTCATTTTGAATTTTATAAGGTTTCATTTTATTTAAGAAATTTGTTTACAATAAAATTTAATTTTCTTTTCAACTTTAGGAACTGTGAACTAATAATGGTATTGTAATTTTATATTCTTGTATTTCTATCTACATTTGTTTCTTGATATATTTCATTTATTTTTACTTTGAATGTTTTATAAACATAAGATTTTTCTAATAGTTTCTTTGAAGTTAATCATGTAGAATCTCCTCCACGAAGTTTTTCATTATTTATTATAAATGATAATCTTGGTTTATTATTTAGGAATACTGGTTTCTTTGTCATATCTATATCATAATAATTTGGAATTTTTATTTCTTCTATAGTTGGTTTATGAATTTTTTCAACTTGTTAAAATATTGTTGACATTGTTTTAAATTTTGAATTTTTAAATATATCATATTACTTAAAACATAACTCACCATGTGTGATATAGAATATGATATATTTTATAATTCCATAAATTCTGTTATTTTAAAATTTTGTATTAGTGATAATATTTGATTTATATTTTTGACTCTTAAATAAATATAAAAATTTTAAATTATTTATAATATAATTTTTTAATAAATTGAATTTTTTTGAATTATTCTTACTATATCATCTTTGCTATCTAATAAAATTAATTATATTGGCGTGTTTATTCGGTCTTGAAATATTTCTTTAATCATAATTTGTATAGTTCCTACATGGATCCATCTAATTTTTTCTCAACTTTTAATTTCTCTAATCTTTTGTTGTATATTGATTTTTCAAATTAAAGAAAATGTATTCTATTGTTTACATATTTTAACTTTCATCGATAATTTTTTTTTTATTATTCCATGGCATAATATATGTTCTCTTTTTTATATGTTATTTTATATTAATTATTTTAAATTTTTTTATAATAAATTTATATTATAAATAAATAATTATTATTTGGTTAAAATTAAATATTTAATTTATACCTACTGACTCCATTCTCGTATTGTTGACCGAATGATGAAGTCTTCGAAATACAACGGTTAATGAGGTGTTTGGTTGCATGATAATTGAGGTTTTTATTTTAATTTTTAAAAATTATAAGAAAACTTGTTAAAAGAGATATTTGACAACCATGACAATTTTATGTTTTGAAAGTGATTTTCTTCTTAAACAAAAAAAGAGGGTCTCACCTCTTTCTTTTTTCTTGTGGTCCCCCCACTTTATTTGGTCATGTGCGGTGGTTACTCTTTTTTGTAATCACATCCCTCCAAACATGATAATTTTATGTCATGAGTTGGTTCACTTTTTATTTTAATACAATTTTTTATCATGAAAGTGTACAAAAAATTATCATGCAACCAAACACCCCATAAGGAACTGTTTGGTTACTCGTAAAAGTTGTCGTATCTAACAAGCTTTGTTGAAAATGTTTCTAACTTTTTTATTTGATTGCACATGAAATAACAGTCAATAAAAACCTTTCCCTGTTCTCTCCCCGTGCCCTGATGCTAGCTCTTTCTATTGGCTACGGAAGAACACGACGCTAGCATAAACAAAATAGTTAGCTATAATTAATGATTATTTATTAATTTATAATAAAATTTAAAATACATAATTAATTTAGAATTTATCAAAAAAATAGTTGAATTCATTAAAATTATTAAAATTAAAAATTATAATGATATATTAAAGTTAATTGTACATTATGATTTTATAGTCAAGAAATTTAAAATATAAAATATATAAAATAACATAAAAATATTTTACACAAACCAAACAATAAAATATATTCTTGGAAAAATGGTTTACACGTATGGCAAATAAGATATTTGAATTTCCTTTTTCAAAGAAAAATAAAATCATGAAAAATAATTTTACCATTTTATATTTTACATAGAGCGGAATAGACCCCATACTTTTGGTACGGGGATAATTAGAGATAAACCTTATTTATCTCTAATCTCTTGTTTGTTGCACACATAAAAATAAGTTTAACTTGAACTAAGTTAATCTAGGTTATCCCAAAAATTTAGGATAAGTCCAGAGATAAATCATCCTTCTTGTTAGTCAGGCTAACTTGATCCCGAAATAACATTTCAGCCCTCTCCAGCCCAAGCTCCCCCGCTCTCTTCAGCGTGAGCTCCCCCGCGGCGACGATCTGGTCCGCCCCTCCCTCTCTTTTTTTCCCTTCGGCACCGTCGTCGTTGCCTCCGCGCGGCAATAACACCGTTGCGATCGCCGCCTGCGTTGTGCCCCCCTCTCTTTTTTCACCGCCACCTCGCGTGGTTTTTCCATTCCTTCGTGCGCCGAGACGAACAAGCATACCTTTGATTCGATGACCTCGTCTAATTGGCTGAAGGCCCTCTGGAGAGTCTGGTCGTCGGTGGCCCAGGTGAGGCCCCCGATAAAGCAACGATACTCAACTTCGGCAGCCATGGCGAAGGGGAGACTATGATAGCGGAGGAGAACCGGACCAGGGAACCAAGAGGGGGAGGGGAGCCCAACCACCTCCGTCGAGAGCACAAGAAACCTCGTTGAGCCTGGAACGCACTTTTATCCCTCTCCAAGTCAAAGCTAACCAAGGTTAAACTAACCTAACACGACCTGAACCGTGATTTTTGAATTGCCGCTTGAATAGACCACACCTACACCTATCCGTATGCTGTTTCGATTTTTAAAAAATTAAAAAACTTTTTGGTACACATCTTCGTAAGTTACCTCAATAATACCATAGACATAGAGACATAGAACACATGACGAGGTGTTTAGCTTGATTTATTTAAACTATTTTTTTAATTTTAGTGCACTCTTTATTGATACTACATAATCATATGCTAATGATGTTGTATTTATCTTTATCTATATCTTCAAATTTATAATTTATAATTTATAATTTATTTATATTTATATTTTCAAATTATTATATGACTATGTAAGTTGATTAAGAAGATATAAAAAATATATATTTATCTTCGAATTAATCTTTGTCATGCCAAACATAGAATATGATTATCTCTAAATCTATCTTAACTCAAACCAAACATACTATTCCGATACCAAACCTAGCATGATAATATTTAGGTGTGCCGCTGGTCGACCGTGGGTCGACTGGCACCCGCCCTGCGCATGGGGGCGCAGGGCGGATGTTCGCTTCCTGGCGGTGTCAGTGCCAGGCACCCCCGTTGGGGGGGGTGGCGGGTGAGGTTCGAGCGGAGCTTCGAACCTCCGCTGCCTGCTGTGCAGCAGGCCCTCTCGACCGTTGGGCCATGGTTGTTCAAAAAAAAATATTTAGGTGTGCCAAAATCAGAGTTTGAGGAGGGTCAACTGAATAACATTTCAGTTGACTGTCAACTTACATCTAACCAAACAGAGTACTTGAAAAGATTTTCCTGAAAACCTGATGCAGACACTTATCTTACGTTAACCAAACAGACCCATATTGAACATGTAAACTACCTCATAAAATCTCATAAACTCTCGAACCCTGTTTGCTGCAAAATAAACCAGGTTTATTGTGGCACCAAACGGGCATAGGAGTCTGTTTGATCGGAGTATTAAATTTATTATAATATTACTTTTGGTATTTTTACTAGATACATAGTTATTAATTTTTTATTTTTAAATATTTATAGTTAATATTGTATCTCAGCGGGTACTCAACCAAGTTTAGATAGTCCAAAAATTCCTCTGGTTAAATTTGCTTACAAAAATACATCCTTTTATTTTTGTTGACTCCACGCCATTTTAACTTCTCTCTCTTTCCACTTGTCTCTCATATTTGTCTCTGCCTCTCCTTGCCTCTTTGTTGACTTGTCTCCGCTTTCGGCCCCTTTGGTATCCCTGTAAAAATAAAGAAGTTACGTATAAATTATTGGGTATAACTTTCACTCCATTCAACACAATGACTTTTATCATTAGTCCGCTGAGCGAATGTGCTTGATCAACGGTCCAACGACCCGTAAGTCTAACACATTGTCCATTTTTCAGTTTGGCGGTTTGCTCTGCTTGACTGCTTCCCCACTTGAACACTTGACCTGACGTTAGATTAAAAAAACTGTAGACTGATTCATTTAAATGTTTAGATAAATTTTATTATGTCAGATTTAAATAAAGATTAGAGGTAATATATTAAGTATCAAGTAGTACATCATGTTAATTATATATAATTTATAACTACAAAATAATATTACTTTTCAAACAAAAAATCATTATGCTTGAGTTATTAATATAATATAAATTATTAGGTATTAATCTATTTATTATATCATGTTGATTATATATGATTTGTCACTACAAATATTATTCAATTTATAAAAAAAATATTATATTTAGTTTATATCAAGAATTAAATCCAATATAAATGTTTAAATATCAATATATTTATTAAGCTAGTGAATACATAAATCTAATATAAATTTATTAAATATTAATCGAATAACAAAGTACTTTTAAGATAGGTGAATACATAAATTAAGCAAGTGAGAAAAATTAGCCTAAATTGATATTGTTATCAATTGGGATATCGGATCCTCTAATCTTTTTTTACACATTATAAATATTATCATTTATGTGAGAATTAATAATAAAATAAAATAAACATTGTATTTGTCACTGCTACCCGGAGGAGAAGAAACAACAATATAAATAATTATTTAGTTATCAATATTCTTTTATATTTTATCTTTATTTGAATGTGTACACATACAGTCCGGAGAAAAAAATATGCATGGGCAAAAGAGTCATCGTGTTGAAAATTGGGGCAGAAACTCTAAAAATTTAAAATAATGAACTTACCGTAAAAGTATTTCTGATGAAGAATCATCTATGTTTGACACCATAAGATTTTGGAGATAAATTTGAGTTATCTCCTAAATGTCACGAACCAGAATTTAAATAACATAATCACAAATATGCAGCGGAAATACACAATGTCGTGACAATGGGATGAAACCCAACACTTGGATTCCATAACCCAAACTTAAACAATTAATTTCATAAGATTCATCAAAATAAGAGAATAGAATCATACTTCTAAGTCTATCCACACTCTTATTCAAAAACAACTAAGATCATCTACCTAAGTAGAGAATACCAAGAATCTCCATGTGCAAATGACTCTGATTCCTTTGGTTCCACCTGATCCTCATCTTCGAGCTCTTAAATCTTCAAAACCTGCCGAAAAATTTAACCCATAACCGGGTGAATCCGGAGATTCCTTAGGATTTACACCCTTTTCTTGTCAATCGGATAACTAGCATATAGTCAAACAATGATAGATAACATAACTAGATTGAGATGTAATACAAATGATAATAATATGTCTTCTATATTTATTCATAACCCATAACCAAATCATGATTATCTTTACGGAAAAAGATTATGCCAATGCTACTCAATTCTAGACCAATGTACACAAGACCATACAAGCTAGACAAATATCATCTAAATGACATCAAGACTTACCTTAACATGACCAAATTAAAACAGACAAATCTGGTTTTTTTAACGTGACATGGTTTAACATCCATACATGACACACAAGTAACATATTTCATATCATTTCCAAAACACATAGCCAAAGAGCAAGGAATTGGTCGTCTTGCTTCACATGTACAAATACTTTCACCAGCTCTAATATATATAGAAGTAACATATAATAAGCTAGCCCAAAGTGCACCTAGGCAGTGGTGACACTAAGGGAAAATCGCGGTAATCCGAGATCTGTGGGAGGGTCGGATTCATCTAAGTTACCCGCTGCCCACGGGGCAATTTACTAACATAGGCTGGTGAAGCCTTCATAGCACGTCATATCAAGAGTTCATAACATAATTTCACATCATGACATACCTGACCATACCATGCATACATGACATAAACATCTAATTTCATAGCCTTTCATATAAGACATAACATTCATAACGAACTTGACAAGATATATGATAACCCGACATAATTGAACTTGTACTCAATGACAACTCGTACTAATCATGATCAACTTGACAGGACTAACTATGCATAGTATAGCCCACGATCTAAAACCAAATTAAACATATTTTACCATAACTAGACAAGACGTGTACTAATCGACTTGGTTGACATATTCTAAATCAAACATATACGAAACTTGACCATATGAACATAATCATATCATGCATGACATAATACATAATCTGAGACCAGACTAATCAAAATTTACATGATCCTCACACATGCAATGACAAAACGAACTAGACATACTTAATTACATATATAAGACAATTAATCAAAATCAAGTTTGGCATAACCAAAACAAGCTAAGTTCTGATGTCAACACCCATAATTTGACCTAAAGAGGTTCCAAAAAGTGAAATTCGATGACTTATGATTTCTTCAAATCTCCACTTAGCTATATTTCAATTCTAGGTCCATTCTAGCACATAATCATATACATAAATAACATATGGTCAAATCTCATGAAAAATATTTCTACCCATTCAGAATCATGTCAAATATGTTTCATAATATTAAAAATATCATTTTCAAGGTTCTGGTTTCAAGGATTTTTATAAAAATCACTGATCTTGAGTCAAAAGTCTAAACTAGTCAAATCAAGGTCCATAAGTTAAATCATGCATATTTTCTAATCAAAATGAAGTCAAATACATAGACAAGCTTGAGAAATCTACCTGGAAACTTCTGTAAATTTTTTGGATTTTTCTGCTGATTTCTATGGCCTTAACTCTAATTTCCGGATTTAATAAATCAAATAATCCAAAGGTGCTGAACCGGCGTTGAACCGGGCGGTTCGACTAGCTGGACCGGGCGGCTCAGGGCGTTGGGCCGGAGGCTGGACCGGGGCGGCTCACACGGCGGCGATCGCGACAGAGGGCGGCGGCGACACTCGCCGGCGGCAGCGACCAAGGGCTGCTGGTGCACGGCGGCGGCGGCGAGGGAGTCTCGCGGCGGTGCCGTCCGAAACAGGGGAGGTCGGCGGTGCTTCCGGCGATGGCGACGGATCACGACGGCTGCGAGGGCAGGCGGTGGAGGGCTCTCGATGGCAGCAGCCACGATAATGGACTGGACGGCGGCAAATGGAGAGGGAAGTGCTGGGCGGAGGCTCCAAGCAAGCTAGCAAGGTCGAGGGCGGTGGCGGCGGATGGTGGCTCGTGCGGAGGGAGGCAACAGAGGGGCACGGCTCAGGCGGGTGCACTGACGGGCGATGAGGGGGTGGGGGGGGAGTTCTCCCTGGGCGGTGGCCGCGACGGAGGGCGCAGGGCCGGGGCGGCGGGGCGACGCCGTGGGCGCATGCAGGCAGGGCGGCAACGGCGGTCGCCGGCGCCGCCGCGCGCGGCGGCGCGTGGCGCAAATGGAGACAACGGGAGGGGGGGGTGGTCAATGCAGCGGGCAGCAGGCGGCGGCGCCGCGGGCGCAGGTGCAAGCGGGATGGCGGAGGGGCTGGGTGACGCGGCGATGGGGGTCACGACTGAGCGCGTGGATGGCGGCGCTCGTAGGAGGGAGGTGCAGCAGGTGGTTTCCGGCGGAGTAGGGGAAGGTCGCGGCGACGGCGATCGCGACCGAGTACGGAGGAGGAGGGAGGAAAAGAGAGGAAGGGTTCGCGGCGGGGAGACGGCACGAGCCAGAGTGAGAGACAGAGACAGAGAGAGAGAGAGAGAGATCCAGCAGGGGGTGCGTAACCGGCGAGGGGGGGCAGTTACGGCGGGGAGGGGGTTACAAAAGTATTTTTTTTTAAAAAAAATTGCCAGATATTACACTAAATTTTAGAGATAATTTAAGTTTATTTCCGAGCTATCTCCGTACCAAACATCACTTAGCTCGATTTAGTATAGGGATCATCGGGGATAAACTTAGTTTATCTCTAATCTTTTGTTTATTACGCACATAAAAATAAATTTAATCTAAATTAAGTTAATTCAGATTATTACAAAAAATAAGAATAATCTAAAGATAATCATCACCCTCATTACTCAGGTTAACTTATCCCGAAATAACATTTCGGCGATACGACTCTGTCTCGAGCTCCCCCGCTCTTTTCCGCACAAGCTCCCCCGCGGCAGCGATCCGGTCCGCCCCTCCCTCTCTTTCTTCCCCTTTGGCACCGTCGTCATCGCCTCCGCACGACAAGACCATCGCCGCGATTGCCGCCCGCACTCTCCCCCTCTCTTTGTTTTCGCCGCCATCTCGCGTTGTTTTTCCATTCCAATGTGCGCCGAGACGAACAAGCATACCTTTGACTCGATGACTTCGCCGAACTAGCTGAAGGACCTCTCGAGAGTCTGGTCGTCGGTGGCCTAGGCGAGGCCCCCGACAAAGCAATGATACTGGACTTCAGCAGCCATGGCGAAGGGGAGACGTAAATAGCGGAGGAGAACCGGACCAGGGAACCAAGAGGGGGAGGGGAGCCCAACCCACCTCCGTCGAGAGCACAAGAAACCTTGCTGAGCCTAGAACGCACTTTTATCCCTCTCCCGGTCAAAGCTAACCAAGGTTAAACTAACCTAGCACAACCTGAACCGTGGGTTTTGAATTGCTGCTTGAATAGACCACGCCTATACGTATGTTGTTTCGATTTAAAAAAAAACAGAAAACTTTTTGGTACACATCTTCGTAATTTACCTCAATAACACCATAGACATAGTGACAAGAACACATAACGAGGTGTTTCGCTTGGTTTATTTAAACTATTTTTTTAATTATAGTGCACTCTTTATTGATACTATATAATCATATGCTAATGATGCTGTATTTATTTCTTATAAAATAATCGATGTTGGGTGTGTGTTGGTTAATAAAATAAATTATTATTCTTCTTTCGACAATATTTGTTGGCTCAAACTTTTTCAATGCAATTTTTTTTTTCTTCACTACAGTTATCTTGCAATCACCATGGGTCTTTTGTAAGTTAGATGATGACTTGATAATATTTATAATTAGTATTTCTGATTAGATGAAAGTTAATATTATCTTTTTAAAATTATATTTATCTATTCTTCAAATTTATAATTTATATTTATTTATATTTTTTAAATTATTATTATATGACTATGTTTATCCTCAAATTAATTTTTATCATGACAAACATAGAATAGGGTTATCCTCTAAATCTATCTTAACTCAAATCAAACATAATAAGAATAAGGATAGTCACAAGGGGTGACTTATCCCTATCCTTTTTATTTCTATCCCGATACCAAACATAAAGACTATCCCCATCCTCATTATGCTTGGTTTCATTTAGAATAAGTTTTATGGATAACCTTGTCTTATATTTGATATGATAGGGATAATTGAGGATAATCTTATCATAAATACATAAGTATTTATTGAATGTAACATTATAGTCAACAAAATATATATTAATTTAATACACCAACTTGAAATATTTCTCTTTTTTAAAAAACATACATAATGACACAGTGAGTTTGAAATATACATACTAATAATTGTTACCGTAGACATGTAGATTTGACTTAGCTATAGAGCCAAAAGCTCTTATTTTCATAGAGGATAGTCAAGTACCTAAGTGACGGAATCTAAGTCTTTCGAAAAAAATAAGATTTTCTATGGATTTTCAACACTTTCGGGCTATAGGGCCCCATAGGGGGGGCACATGAACTTAGCCTGTGATGCTCCCTTAGGGGGGGTGTCAATACCAGTGCCCTAGTGTCCCATAAGGGGGTGCCTAGTGCCCCACCGACAAGTCACCAAGTGCTCCTTAGTAGAGAGCTTACTTTTTCAATATGAAATGAGCGGTGGATTGGATTCCAAATGGCGCGGGTCAAAGGTATGGTCAGATGAGTTAATGTCTTTAACCATACATATGCCCCGGGTGGATGAGTTAATGTCTTTAACCATGCTTGCTTGATTTTCTTATGCAATTAGTTTCATTCCTAGATCGGTTTCCACATGAACCAACCCTTGTTTTATCTCTTTTAGATCTATTCCCATGTGAACATTTTTGTTTACATTTCATTCTCATATCAGTCCCCATGCGGACTTTTATTTATTATCTGTCATTTTCAACATGTTTCCAAGTGAACCACCCTTTTCTCTTCAAAACTAGTTCCCGCGTGAACAACCATGCTTTTCCACTTGGTTCCTGCATGAACCACCCTACTTTCAGACCAATCTTCACATAGATTAGACCTTTGCTTCATCTTTAGATTGGCCCCATGTGTCCCTCCTTTTATTTTTATCAAATATCAAACTGGTTTCCGCGTGAACCACCATTTTCTCTTCAAAACTGGTTCCCGCCTGAACAACTTTGCTTTTCTACTTGGTTCCTGCATGAACCACCCTACTTTCAGATCTATCCCTGCATGGATCAAACATTTACTTCATCTTCATATTGTCCCCATGTGGCCCTCCTTTTATTTTTTTTCAATCATTAAAATGGTTCTCACGTGAACCACCCATTTCTCTTTAAAACTAGTTCCCACGTGAACCACCACCCTTCTTTTCACTCGGTTCTCATGTGAACCATGTTACTTTTAGATCAGTCCCTACATGGACCACCCACTTACCTCACTTTTAGATATGTCCCCATGGGACCATGCATCTTTTGATACTCTCTATTTGGTTCCCACGCAAATCACTCTTTAGTTGCTAGTTGCTTACATTGTTGCTTAGTCAATTGTCTTGCTTGCATGTTTAATTTTTAGAATTGATTTCTCACTCATGGCATTCATATTGCTTTGATAAATTAAGTTTTTTTAAATTAAGTTTTTTATTCTTGTCATCTTTTCATTTGTATTATATTTGCACATGGTACCAAACTTGTCTGATTCCTAGGGCATCTGAGGTAGGGGGCTCACTCTCCCAATGCACCTTCATTTTCCCTCACACTTTCTTGGGGTTATTGACCTCTCTTTTAGGGAATTTCTCTTTGGTTGACTTGGTTTGTTTTCATTAAGGCCTCCATAAGTCCCCATACATGAAGTATTCCTCTCCGTTAATTGGGCATGCTGTACCTTTAACCCAAAACCTGAAGTACCCAAGTAATCCAATACGTGGTGAGTTCATGATATGCTTAAGTCATTAAAGATTAGATCAATAGGAATTAATCCTACAAGTGTCGAGTGGACAATTTTAACAATCCATTAATATAAGGTTTGAACAAATCATTGTGTAATCATTCATAAGTCCTTACTTAAATTGTTTGTTAAACCAAAATAAAAAATAAATAAACCTTTTGAAAACACAAAATAACAAAAAATTTAAATTTGTTTTCAACTTTTTTGTCAAACAAAAACATAAAACAACAAAAAAAATTAAAAATACTAAAAAACTCAAAAGAGAAAAAAATTCTTTGCACTCCCTTTGGGGTTACATGGACTTGAGCCACTGGGTGGGGAAACATGTGCCCTTGGTTTTCAATTTTGATTCTGATCCTAATGTTGATCGATTCTTCATCTGATTTGATTTTATTGCCTAAAATTCATGTGCCTTGGGTGAGGGGCGCATGCGGTCTCATCTAAGGGCACATAGATCTTTCCAATTTAGAGATCTTTGGCCGAATCAATCGCCATGTTTTGCTTTTCAAGTTGGCTATTTTGTCTTTCTATCTTGGTGATTTACTTCTCCACTTTTTTCATCAACTCTTGAACTATCTGATTCATGGAGATACTGGTGCCTCCATTGCTTACAACATACCAAGTGTTTCATTTGTCCTATGCCCCCACATCGGATTCGTCTTGGCCTGTCTTTACTAAAGACAACAATAAATGCCTCCTCAACAATGAATAGATGCACATATATCGTAGCATCTGATTCCTCTGATTGACATTCATTCATTCATTGTTGCATACTATTCTAAAACCAAAATTTTTATTATGATTTCTTTGAAATTAAAGATGATACAAATAAATTTGATGACTTTCTTCATTACTCTAGATAATCGATTCATCCACCTCTTCATGCATCTACATCACTTGGAAGACCTCTAGATGGGTAGGGAGGCATCTGTCCTTCTATGTCTATTCAAAATAATTTGTAGCATTAGAAAATAATGAAACTCTAATCAAGACCAAATAACAATTAAATTAAATACTTACAAAATCTATCTCCATCAAATGAATATTTGTCGTTCCTCTTCTATAAGACATTGATAGATGAGTTACATTACCTTTATTTCTTTCACTAATGACCTAAAAATTGTATGTGCTTAATGATTGATAAAATATCATGCTAAAATAAAAAACAAACATTATTTTTTTACCTTATTCTTATATGTGGCCCATATGTCAGACATATGATGCCACTGGTCCGTATCACATTATATAGGCATAATATCATAGGCCTCCTCCAGTGATTGTCCTATAAAATATTAGATACACAAATTTTATTGATTTTAATAAAAACAATAAGGAAAAAAACTAAGTATGTGTTATTATCTTCTTCTTTAAATGGCTTCTTTGTTTTATATGTATTTCTCTCATATGTCATAAAATATCTTCATCTATGGATGCAGACTGCTCAAATGTAAAATATTGCTTCATAATTGCATAAATTTGATAATCATTAATAATACATTATCAATCATAATGTATAAGTTAAAACTATGAATATAATCAGTACATTTACCTTAAGATCTCAGAAAATAGCATATTTTTTTCTCTTGTGAAAGAGTGGTGTACTTTTGATAACATAAATTACAAAGTACTTTGTTGCAAACTCCAATGTAGGAGCTACATTAATGAACAAACAAGCCTACACCTGACCCCCCTACCATTTTGAAGTACAATGTCTCTCTAAGCACTAATATTCTCACATTTTACACTTTGGCCGAACCTCTCAAAAGTCTACCGGATGTAGCTAATTATGCACAAAAAGAGCATATTAGAAAGTGATGTGTTTATAATGATTATAAAAGATTTAATAAAATATATACTTGAGGTGATAGAAGATGTAGGTGTCGCTTGAGCAAGCTGAGAAACCAAGGTTTGAGATAATCCAAGCTCAACAAGTGTCCCCAATGTAGGCTAAGAATCACTTGCCTGAGATGTACTAAGAGGTGGATCTTTCTGAGAATGAGATCCACCTAACCAAACAATGGATCCACTTGAGTGGCCATGCAATCCACCACCTGCCTTGGATGGTGTGCCATCCTAAGATGTCCTTTGTCTCTTACTAAATTTCTTTATCTACAACATAATATTGATTTAAGTTTGGTATAAATGGCCTATTAGGCCAATACAAACTGCTAACCGGTTTAGATTGGCTCAAAAGGCCTTAGAAACAAAAAAATGCCTTAGTTTTGTTTAAATGGCCTTTTACTCCAATTCAAATGATAAACCAGGTTGGGTATAAATGGCCTATCAGACCATGATTTGGATTAGTTTAAAAGGTCTTAGAAACAAAAAATGCCTTAGGTTTAGCTTAAATGGCATTTTATGCCAATCCAAATCGGTAAATTGGGTTGGATTGGCCTAAGAGCCCTTAGAAACAAAAAAAATGCATTAGGTATGGTTTAAATGGCCTTTTAGGCCAATCCAAACTAGAGTGCAATCCAAACTTGTGCCAGTTTGGATTGGCCTAAAAGGCCTTAGAAACAAAAAAAAATGCCTTAGGTTTGGTTTAAATGTCCATTTACGCAAATTCAAACTAGTAAAATGGGTTGGATTGGCCTAAAAGCCCTTAGAAATAAAAAATACCTTAGGTTTGGTTTAAATGTCCATTTAGGCCAATTGAAACCAATAGGTTAAATTGGTCAAAATGACCATGGTTTGGCTTTTAACTATTTTTTATAAGGAATCATTCATCAGTGTTTTAGTGCAGTGGAAGTGATGATTCCTTTAGATTTCATGGATGTTGTCTCAATCAGAATCGAACCCCAAAAATTGACAAACGAATTTGTTTGGATTGAATATACCTTTGCAAGATTCTACCAATCCTCAATATCAAAGATGAACGAGCAAGACACTTCATGCTCTCCAAGCCGCTCAAGTGCATGGCCTCTAGTAGTGTCCACGTGAACTTCCTTTGTAAACGGGTTCTCCATTGTGTCAGACCTTTTGACTCATCCCAGAAGAAGCTCCACCTTGGAAAAATGTCTATGTGTGTGTGTGAGAGAGAGAGAGACAGAGAGAAGGAGGAGGTTGGCCACAAAATTGGCTCCCTTGGCTTGATAGGGTTTGGCCAAATTCACTTATATTTATAAAGAAATTGAAATTTTTCATAAAAGCTCAAAATATACATAAATTACTCCTATGCCTCTGTACTTAAGGATCAATCATTATGTGTAACCCACTAGGCCTAATAGTCTAGTTGGTTGAAGCTTAATTAAAATAACAACTTTTTTATATTAAATATATTATCTAATAAGAGATTTAATAGCTTTCTAATTATGAAGGGTACAAGTCATATCTCATTATCCTAAATTACTTTAGGGATAATTTTATCTCCATTGAGACTTTCCAACATCAGTTACCGCACGGATATAACCTTTGTCCATCCAATGCCTTTAGTTGGATAGGGATACAACATCGACTATTAATCCCTTAGTAAACCGACACTCTAGAATCATGTATTCCATCATCAGTTACCCCACGGATATAACCTTTGTCCATCCAATACCTTTAGTTGGATAGGGATACAACATCGACTATTAATCCCTTAGTAAACCGACACTCTGAATCATGTATTCCGAATTGGATCAATTAGAAAACTCTTTTCCCAATCATACACTCTACCATAGCTAGGGATTTAGAGTATTATCTCATAGGTGTTCTCTCTCACTTGTTGATAGTGAACAATCATTTGTTGTCTACTCAATTTTCTCCACTAAGTTTTATTTGTACCTGATCTATTAACTATACTAGACCATCATATCAGTGATTTATAACTCAATAGTCAATGATCATGATATGCCTGGTAAGATATCTTTGGCGAATCAGGTCAAGGATCCAATCATGCAACTATGATGATAGAAAATCCTGATTGGCAATTAAGTAAGACACCATTCAGGATTTCTAAACCAGTAGTTCAGTGAACTCATTTCTCAATTAAGCACTTATATGTGTATCTCAATTTCTACATGCTCATGACTAATGGGATCAATCATCTTCATCTTATGAGAAGAGATCACATATAGTACTCTATCTATATCCTTAATGTCCTATCTTAATGATCCTATGATTGAGAAAAATTAGATTGCATACTTTTTGATGATTTGTTTTATTATTGTCATGATTTAATCATTATTGCATATGATCAAGAACTTCATTACGATATTCATATCTAAGAACAATTAGTAATAAAAATATGCCAATTTAATTGAATGAGATATTTCAAGAAATGTCGAATCATATCAAATAAGTTTGGCTTATATGACATATTCTATCAGTCTTCCATATGCACTAAAACCAATCACCCATCTGTCTGATCTCTATTAACTCGAGGTGATGCTCAAGCACACTTCGATTTAACGCTTAAGTTTGTAGATTTTTAATATTATAATATTATCTATCTTAGATTATATCTTTCTAAGATGCATCCTCTCTAATCAATTGGTATCACCGCAAAAGTGTTTAAACTTCTGATGAGACATCGGCTATATTGCATATTCAATAGCCCACTATTTTCACAAAATAATTGGATACTATCAGAGATAAAAGAAGCAATCCCAAATATATGATGAATTTCTTCATCCATACCGCTTCCTAAGTGGTATTACAACAAATAAGTACTATACATTAGTTGCATAATTCACAATTCTCTTGCTTGGAATATTTCTAGCTCAAAGCTATACCATTAAGAGTAAATACATACCCTTATGTTGTCTTACTATCAAACTGATCTGACTAGAAGCTTAGGTCCATCCACAAATATTACATAAGTCCTTAGTGCTTCTTAAGTATTTATGACATAGTTCTTAGTTATCCAATTACTCACTAGGATTTGCCTAGTGACTGCTCATAACACTTAAGAGTATGTGCCACATTAGGCCATATACATAGCATAGGTTACATGATGCACCCTATGGCTAAGGAATAGGAGACTCTATTCATGTGCTCATTCTCTCTTCAAGAAAGAGATAAACCCTATATCTCATAGATAAGAAACCTATCATGGAGTTTTCCATACCAAACACTTTGACTATGGTGTCTATACACATCAATTGGGTTAAGTCAAGCACCCTATTTAGATCTATCTCTATAGATCTAAATTCTCATTATTTAGAATGCTTCACCCATATCATTTAAGAATGAATAATTTGATGGCTAGACTTTCACTGATGATAACTTATATACATCATTCTTAATTATTAATGCCATCTATATAATTGTGAAGAAAGTCATATCAGTCTACTTGTTTTTTTGTACACATATAGCTCTTCTTCATTCTAAAAAAAGTTATAAGATTTAATCTTATTAAATTTCCGTTCCATACTTGGAAAGCTTGTTCCTATTGTAAGGAATCACCTTAAACAATTTGGTGTAGTGGAAGCGACGATTCCTATGTGTTCATGTTTATCTTGTCTTGATCAGAACTGAATGATGAAAATTGCATAATGATTAAAACATGTTCAAATATACCTTATATGGATTCATCTAATCCCATGGAAAGGAGAAGGGAGAACTTCCCAAGCTCTTTAAAGCATCCAAGTTCATGGTCTTGAGTGATATCCACATGAACTTCCTCCGTAGACGGGTTCTCCTGTATGTCAAAGCTTCCAACTCATCTCTGACATCACTCCACCGTGAAAAAATCTGCTCTAGATAGATAGATATATATATATAGAGAGAGAGGGGGGGGAGAGAAGATATGAGGAGGCTCATCATGAAATTGGCTCTCTTGGCTTGATAGAATTTGGCCAAATTCACATATATTTATAGAGAAATTTAAATTTTGTATAAAAAGCTAAAATTTCTATACATTATACTTTTATCTCTATACTTACGGATCATTTTATATGTGTAACTTATTAGACCCAATAGACAATTTGGGTGAGACCTAATTAAAATAAAATAACAATTTAATTAAATTAAATCCTTATCCAACAACAAATTTAACGACTTACTAATCATAAAGGGTCCAAGTCACATCACATGATCTCAAATGACTATGGAGATAATCTTATCTCCATTGAACTTTTCATCATCTATCACTGCATAGATATAAAATCTCATCCATTCAATGTCCCGATTAGACAGGAGTTCGGCATCAACTATCAACTTCTTAGTACACCAACACCCCGAGTTCTTGTACTCAAAATCAGATCAATTAGAAAACTTTTTTAATTATCCTATCTATCATGACCAGGGATTTAGAGTACTTTCCCATATAACATTTACTCTCACTTACCGAGAGTGGACAATCCCTTATTGTCTGCTCAATTACCTCCATTAGGTTTCCCTTGTACCTAATGCATCACTATATTGGACCATCGAATTAGTAATCCCTAGGTCAATGGTCAAAACACAAGTTTTTTCTAACAAGGTATCTTTGGTGATGACTCAGGTGAAAGGTCAAATCGTGCAACTGTGATGATACAAAATCCTAGTTGACAGTTAGGTAAGATAGTATTTAGAATTTATAATTCAATCAGTTCAATGAACTTATTTAACTAATGATAACCTATATGTGTATCTCAGTGTCTTTACACTAAGGACCAATGAGATCGGTCATCCTCATCTAATAAGATGACATCACATACATTTGTCTATATGGATCCCTAATATCATATCTCAAGGATCTTATGACTAAGAATATTTATATCACATATCTTTAAATGATTGATCTCATTATCATGGTCTCATCATAATTCAATCATTGTTGTATATGATCAAAGACTTCATTATGATGTACGCATCTAATGAGAGCTAGTAATAAAGATTTGTCTATTTATTTGAATGAGATATTTCTAAAAGTGTTGAATTATATCATATATAATTAGCTTGTAGGGTATACATTTCTATCAATATCTCACTTGCATTTAAATCAATCACTCATCTAGCTGATATCCATGAGCTTGAGGTGATGCTCAAATAATCTTTGAGTTACCGCTTAAGTTAGTGGAACTATAATGTTACTAGTAGAAAATATTGTCTTTTAATTATATCTTTATAAGGTGTAATCTCTCTGATTTGTTGTATTACTGCAGAAGTTTTTAAACACTTGATAAGACATCGACTCACTCCATTGTTTTCATAAAACAATGCCACACATTCAGAGATAGTCAAGACAATCTCGTATCTTAGATGAACATCTTCATCAAGACTGCTTCCTAAACAATTTGCAACCATTATGTATTCTACTTTATATTAGTTGTAGAATTTATAATGTTCTCTCACATGAATTCTTCCATCTCACTACACCACCATTATGTAGACTTGTTGTCAAATTTCTCTAACTAGAAGTTTGTCTTTGTAAAACCACAAAGCTTCAAGTCTTTTCCTCCTATCTATAGAGATACATTTTTAGTAGTTCTTAAGCACTTAATGATATATTTCTTAACTATTTAGTAACTCTCGTCTAAATTTGCTTGATGAATACCTATAACTCTTAGAACATTAATTGCATCAAGCCATATACGTAGCATCACATACATAATAGACCCTATAACTAAAGCATAAGGGCTATATTCATGTTCTCTCTGTATCTATCATGAAGTATATAAAAATATCTCTTTTAGAAAGGCTAACTCCATACCTCAAAGGTAAGAAATCTATTTTGAAGTTTTTCATGTCAAGCTCTTTAACTATGGTGACTACATGCATAGACTAGGTCAAGCCAAACATTCTATTAAATCAATCTCTATAGATCTAATTCACAAATTATGTTTGAAGGATTAGTTTGATAGCTATGCTCACTGATGATAAAAACTTACTTTATTTTTAATGATTTGTATGCCATCCATATAAACTTGTCAAGAAAATTATCGCACTCCCATTTGTCTTCTTGTATACACAGGACTCCTCTTTGTTCTTAACAAAGTCATAAGATTTAATCTTATTAAGCTTTTTACACCAACTACAAAAATTTTATTTAGATCTATGAATGGATCTTAACAATATACATACTCTATTTGGATATTATTGGAACTTGATTTTTAGGGGTTGTATCATATACACTTATTTCTCAAAATCACCTATGAGAAATACTATGTCGACATCCAATTAACATATCTTATAGTCATAGTGTGTAAGAATCAAAATTCGTATGGGTTAAACCATGCCACTGGTAAAAAGGTCTCATCATAGTCAACTATTTGACTTAGATACTATCATTTTCAACTATCCTTAACTTGAAGGTCTCTACCTTCTAGTTCACTCAAATCTACCATTTAGTGATCCATTTATACCTTATGGATACTAAGCCCTTTGGTGAAATTTCTAGTTATAAATTTGATTATAATAGATAGAGTTTATTTTAGATTTCGCTTCCCATTTTAGAATCAATATATCTCATATCACTTTCTTTTAAATCTTAGGATCAATGTTCTTACTATCTTGTGCATTAATTCTTACATCAAATATATGTCCCCATATCTCTTAAGTTTAATGGGCATACGTGAAAACCTATGAATTACATGTGTGTTATTATTAATTAGTACCTTAATAGAAGTGTCATCAGATTGTAGGACTAAAACATCTTCTATATATACCTTGCTCCAACAATCTTTCTTAATGAGGAACTCTACTTTAGAAATATAGTGATCACATACCATTATCCATAAGGTTGGTAGAATTAATATCCATAATTTTTTTAAGATAACCCATAAGCCAACACTTTATAAGCTTATATTCCAACTAGTTAGGATTATACATCTTCACTAAGTTTGGACATTCCGAAATCTTAACTTGCATAAGGTTAAGTTTTAACCCCTTTATATATCTTATATAAAATAATTGGAATAGACTTAGAAGAAATTAGTTTAAAATAAAATGGTTATATAGAGTACTTAACTTTAATTAGATAAATAAGATTTTGCAAAGGTTGTCATTATTCGAATTGTGTCCTACACAATATGACTTCTCATTTTATCTACTCAATTAACTAAAGATGGGTAAAAAGGTCTCTATTAAAATTAAATTCTATTATTTTTCAAATTACGTGTGAATTATGTAGTTAAGTATTCCTCTCATTGATCTTATCAAAAAGTTCTAATACTCTTTCCATTAGTATCTCTATTTCATTCTTATCTCAAATAATTTTTTAAAGATCTCAGATTTGTACTTTATAAAGCATATATATCTATACCAAGAGACATTATCTTTGAAAATAATAAAGTATAAATATTCTATTTTAGCCTTAATTAACATAGGCCAACATTCATATATATAAATGTGTGTGTGTGTGCGAGTTCTATAAACTCATTAGCCCTTTCTCTATGTCTAACAAATTAAGAGTTGGTCATTTTGTTCAAGGGATAAGAGTCATATCTGGTTCATGATTCAAAATCATTTACCTATATACTTCCATCTGAATGGAACTCCTTAAGTCTTTCTCTCATTCATATGACCATGCTTATATAAAGCTAAAGAATAGATTGATTTATATCAACGCATTTCCTCTTAAGATGAGTATTCACACATATCAGGGGGTTAACATTTCTAATATGATTAAAAAATTTATTAAGTTGTACTCACAAACACTGTATAATTCAATGTCATAGAACAATTATCATTTCAGTAGTCATAATAAATCATCATTTATTCAAACATGAAACATAGATAATGCTCTTATAAAAGGATATAATAGCAATCTTAATGATTAGGATATCTCCATAATGCTATTAAATATTTGTAACTTCCACAAGTAATGATGCAACTTTTGCACCATTTTCATTTGTAGGTATACATCTTCATCATTAAACTTTCATTTACTTGTCATCATCTACAACTCGACATAAGATGCATATTCAATATCCCATACCATGAGATGCATCTTAATTATCTTATAAAAGATATATATCTAGTATCTAATATTACAAATGTATATTTAGTATCTAATACTATAATATACACACATAGTTGATAGAAATATATGCCCTACAAGCCAATCATATATGATATGATTTGACATTTCTAAATATATCTCATTCAATTAATTAGGCAAATCCT
Source organism: Cryptocoryne crispatula var. balansae (assembly GCA_036172225.1). Lineage (NCBI taxonomy): Eukaryota > Viridiplantae > Streptophyta > Magnoliopsida > Alismatales > Araceae > Cryptocoryne > Cryptocoryne crispatula. The sequence goes on from CM069924.1 coordinate 23,343,527, forward strand.
CATTATAAGCTCTTATTAGATGTGAATATCATAATGAAGTCCTTGATAAAATGTAATGATGATTAAATCATGATGAGATCATGATAATGAGATTGATCATCTAGAGGTCTTTGATCAAAATGTTCCTAGTCATAGAATACTTGAGACGAGACATCAAGGATCTGGATAGATTAGTGCATGTGATATCTTATCATGTGATGAGGATGACCGATCTCATTGGTCATTAGTGTGAAGAAACTAAGATATACATACAGATGCTTATTAGTTGAATGAGTTCATTGAACTGATCGAAATAAAAACCCTGAATGGTATATTACCGAACTGTCAATCAGGGTTTTCTTTCATCACGGTTGCATGGTTGGACCTTTGACCTGAGTCAAATATACCTTGTTGGGTGGAACTTGTGCTTTGACCATTGACTTATGGATCACCGTTTAGATGGTCCAGTATAGCGATGAATCGGGTATAAGGAAAACCCGATGGAGGCAAGTGAGCGAACAACAAGGGATCATCCACTCTTGGTAAGTGAGAGTGAATGTCCTATGTGATAGTACTCTAAATTCCTGGCCAGGGTAGATATGATAGTTAAAAAAGAAGTTTTCCAATTGATCCAATTCTGAGTACAGGATCCTATAGAGTCGGTACACTAAGGAGTTGACAGTCGATGCCGTACTCCTTTCTGACCGGGACATTGGATGGATGAGGGTTTATATCCATGCGGTAACTGATGATGGAAAGACTCAATGGAGATGAGATTATATCCATAGCCATTTGGGATCATGGGATGTGGCTTGTACCCTTTATGATCGGTAGGCCGATTAATCTATTATCGGATAACGGATTTAATTAAATTAAATAGAATTGTTCTATTTCATTTAGGCCTCAACCAAATAGGCTATTGGGCCTAGTGAGTCACACACAAAAGAACTTATCCACAAGTACAGGGGTAAGAGCATAATTTATAAAGATTTTGAGTTTTTATAAAAAAATTCCAAAATTCTTTATAAATACTAATGGTTTCAGCCAAACTCTATCAAGTCAAGGGTGAAAACCACATCCTCATCCTCCTCCCTATCTTATTCTTTCTCTAGAAGGCGTCCATGGGTGATGGAGCTCTGTTCAAGAAGAGTTCTTGAGGCCGGCGTGAAGGGAGAACCTGCTGTGGATGAAGTTCGTGTGGATACTGCTGGAGACCGTACACTTGAACGATTTGAAGAGCTTAATAAGCTCATATTCTTCCTCTCCATGGGATTATATGAATCCCTATTAGTTCTATTCGAATATGATTTGATCAATTTTTGATTTTCATCGTTCGGTTCTGATTAAGACAGATTATAAAAGAACCCATAGGAATCGTCGCTTCTGCTGCACTAAATTTTTATGGTCGATTCCTTAAAACAGTATCTAATAAAATTAAGTGTATATTTAAGACAAGTAAATATCAGTGATTTAGTTACATGAAGCTTTTCAAGCTCCACCTTTGCTTTATACACAATACACTTTATAATTATCCTATTTTTTTCCATTGGTCTCACCAATAAGAAGTATTGAAGATGTATTATTCTAACTTGTCTTTAATTAACTCATCACCATGAACCATGATGGATCTCATATCCATCTTTTAATGTTGTTGCTACAATTTATATCTTATTGATGCTAACATCTAGTATAAGAAAAATAATGTGCCTTCTCTACATTATATTATGACATAAGATCTGATCTTCTCTCATACTATTAGATAGTTTAGGAGGCACCTACTTCTCAAGTAGGATAATTATTTGATCAACTATGAGAACAATTCTCTTGGTTCTAAATTGGTATAAGAAGTGTGAGCCATTAAGCTACTAGGAATCTAGTATGCCTTACTAAGTGATTTATCATCTCATTTTACAATGGATATATAATTTAATTAATATAACATTGCAGACATCCATTTGAAATTAAGATATAGTCTTTCATCATAATTTATGCACCCACTAATTTTTAATAAATTTGCATAACCCTGATAATGCAAAGACGGGATATCATGATAACATCTTAATAGGGACTAAGACCCTATTAACTTCATAGTGACAACCTTGTGAGAAATGCAACAAGTTATCCCATACTTAATAGGCAGGCAACATTTGTTAGGTGCAACTCTTAGTCATTTAGCCTCTAAAGTTATAACCTTGTGGGAAACACAACAAGCTACATAATTAGGTCCAATCTGCTTATTACGTTATAAGAATGAATTCTTAGCATATCCTTTTGGTGAAACATAACAAGGCCATGCTAATGGTCCACACCAAAGTTTGGAAAATGCCTTAACCATGATCACCAATTCTGAATGAGTATTGTGGGAAAGACAACAAATCCATCCAATCTAAGATTGTCACATCAAAACCATAACAATGGAAGGTTGCGTGAGTTATTATTAATGTCTCACATTCATCGACCTAATTAAAATGAAAAGGTATTTTACTTTAGTCTCATCAATATATGTGCTAATTATAATATATATATACCTTTGGAATATCATATATCTCAAATATAACTTGTAGCACACATCCTCATATCATATATGCAAGTAATTAAATGGATGATCATGGACTTCACACTAATTATGCAACACTGAAGCCAGAATGTTGTGCAATTAAAGGAGTTAGCATTTGATACTATTGTAGATGTGTCTCCACTTTTAGAAGAATATCCTCTGAGTGATCCCAGTCTCTCCTCCTCCACGAACCAACTTCTTGTCATTACAAGTGACTTAAGGGTATGTAGACCCACAAATGTGCATAAATTAATAAGAAACTTTGGTTTTAACCAAGAGGAGTACATTAATGGAGGGCAGCAAAATGCAAAATCAAAATTGAATAGATAATGGAGGAGGCACACTGGCCCCATTAAACACAACCACATTAAAATAATTATTATCACATGATAATCACATCTAAGTCTATGATCTACGTGCATTCACACAATCACACATCACATGTACATAGTACAAATATGCAATAAACATTTATACCTTAAAATATAATTTATAATTTTTAAATTTCAAATTTAATGCTTGTCGTAATTTCATAAAATAAATAATATGAATAAAGCATATAAAAAATTTATATATATCAGACAAGCATATCTAAACTATTTTGAACATTTATGTATTCCCAACACTGTGCAAAGTCATAAATTAATGTCTTACTCATTATTATATACAAATCTTATTTTATAAAATTAATTAAGAACTAATTTAACAATTTAAGTCATTAAAATAATTTTAATGCTTAACTATTGATGAATATATGACAATAGGGCTTAATCTCATCTAAATGTAATTAAACACTTTAAAACATGTCAAATAATATTTTAATTTTTGTTCAAAATTTTAGATTTTATAGTGATTAATATGATTTTATTTGAATTTATCTATGATTTTTAACAATAAGCTCTTCTCCAAACTCACATTTGTTCATGTCTTTCAAACTCAGAATATGCTTGTTGATGCCCTAACCTCTTTAGAATTATCACTATCTATGCCACTAGGAAAGCAAGTTAAGACCATATATATATGTAGATGATATATTCCTATAGTTGATGATGAAAATTGATTGAAAATCATTAATAAATTTGATAGAAAAAAGGATAGCTTGAGCATAAAAAAATCTCTTTGATTGAGTTTGAAGAATTAGAAGAGGGTGGGAAACCTTAGTATGATGAGATTGCAAGATACTATTATGATCAGACTTATCCGTCAAGATCTACCTTCAAAGAGAAAATAGCTATCCAAAGGGTGTCCTAGAGGTACATAGCCTTAGGTAGAGTGCTCTATAAGAGGAGCTTGGACGGTATACTACTCTAACGTGTAAATGTAGAAGCTAAGATGGTGTTTAAAGAAGCACATTCCAGAGTATGTGGAGACCATGTAAATGCTCAAGCTCTTGCTAAGAAAATAATTAGGTAAGGGTACTAATGGCCAACTTTAGAAGAAGATTGCTCTACCTTTGTCCAGCAATACCATCAATGCCAACTTCATATAGACAACATTCATTCTCCCACATCTTCCTTTCATCCTATCTATGCCCCCATGCTCATTCACTATGTGGGCATTTGATGTCAATGATCTGCTACGCGATCTCAACTCGGTGACATGTGCTAAATCCTTCATCCTAATGGCTACATAGTACATCACCAACAAGGTAAAACTGGAAGTGTCCATGAAGATCAAAGAATTAATGGTTTGTTCATTCATCAAGAGCAATATTAAAACCAAGTTTGGAATTCCTAGTGCAATCGGCACTGACAATGGGTCACAATTCTCCTCACAAGGTCTATGCAATTTTTCTAATAGGTACTACATAAAATTATATCATTCATCACCATACTATTCTAAAGATAATGGTCAAATAAAACCACCAACAAAATATTAATCAAGATCATCAATAAAACTTATAAGTCTAAAAAATTTGCAGACTGGCCAAATAAGCTAATGGATGCTCAGTGGGCCTACTGTACTTAAGTGTGAACCCTTATAGTCAATCTGTAAGGAGTCATCCTACAAAAATTGGTGCAGTGAAAGTGACGATTACTTTGGATTTCATAGTCATAGTCTCAATCAAAACCAAACGCCAAACACCAAAAAATGGATTCAATTAGATGGAATATACTATTTTGAGATTCAACCAATCCTCGAGATAGAAGAAGAAAAAGCATAGTACATTCCATGCTCTCCAAGCCATCCAAGTGCATGACCTCTAGCAGCATCCACACGAATTTCCTCCGTAGATGGGTTCTCCTATGTACTGGACTTTTCGACTTACCTTGGATAGAGCTCCACCATAAAAAATTATACTTCAATAAGAGAGAGAGAGAGAGAGAGAGAGAGAGAGAGAGAGAGAAAGAGAGGGAGGAAGGGAGGAGGTTTTACCCTTGGATTCATAGGATTTGGCCAAATTCACTTATATAAATTCAATTTTTTCACAAAAATCTCCTATTTTTATAAATTACACACATGCCCTATACTTATAGATCAGTCCTTATATGCGTGACCTACTATGGCAAATAGTCTATTTGGTTGAAGTCTAAATAAAATAACAACTTATTTTAAATTTAATATGTTATCTAATAACATATTTAATGGCTTTTCAACTATTAAGGATACATGTCATATCCTATGATCCCAAATAACTTTGGATATGATATTATCTCTATTAAACTTTCCATCATCAATTATCGCATAAATATAAACTCTTGTTCATACAATGCCCTGGTAAGATGGGAATACAACATCGACTATCAATCCCTTAATATACTAACACTCTGGGATCTTATAATCATAATCTAATCAATTGAAAAACTCAATTTTCAATTATCCTATTTACTCTAGCTAGGGATTTAGAATACTATCACATAGGCATTCTCTCTCACTTACTGAGAGTCAATGATCCCTTGTTATTTACTCAATTGCCTCCACTAAGTTTCCCTTGTCTATCCATTAACTATATTGGACCATCGAACTAGGTGATCCATGAGTTAATAGTTAAAGCACAAGGTACGCCCTGTAAAATATCTTTGGTGACTCAAGTCAATGGTAGAATTATGTAACTATAATGATAGAAAACCCAGATCGATAGTTAGGTAAGATACTATTCAGGGTTTCTAATTTAATTAGTTTAGTGAAATTATTCTACTAACGAGTACCTAATGTTTATCTTACTATCTCCACAATAATGACTAATGAAATAGGTCATCATCGTCGTATGAGAAGACATCACATATACTAGTCTATTTGGATCCTTAATGTCCCATCTCAAGGATCCTATAACTAGGAGCATTTAAATCACATACCACTCAATGATCAATGTTATTATCATGATCTCATCATGATCCAATCATCATCAAACGTGATTAAGTACTTTATTATGATATACACATCTAACTAGAGCAAGTTATAAAGAATTGTTAATTAATAGAATAAGATATTTCAAGAAATAAAGAATCTTATCAAGATAATTGGCTTGTAAGACATACATTTCTATCAATCTCTCATTTACACTAAATATAATCATTCATTTATCTTATTTCTATCAATTAGAGGTGATGCTCAAGCACACTTTAAGTTACCATTTTAGTGTGTGGATCTACAATGTTATTAAATGAAGATACTCTATCTTTAATTATCTTTACAAGCAGCAACTTCTTTAATAAAATGGTATTGTTGTAAAAGTATTTAAACTTTATGATGTGATATCAACTCCATTGCATATGTAATAACACATTGTTTCATAAACAATGGCATATGATCAGAGATAGAAGGGACAATCCTATATTTGAGATGAACTTCTTCATCCACTCTACTTACTAAGCAATTTTGATTAGATATGTACTTTATATCAGTTGTAGAATTTGTAGTGTTTTCTTGCACGGAACATTTTCAGCTCACTACACCACCATTGAAGGTAAACATATACCGTAATGTTATCTTGCTGTCATATTTATTTGATTAGAAGCTTGAGTCCAACCACTAAGTTCAAGTCCTATCCTCCATATACTAGAAATACATTTTTAGTGCTTCTTGAGAACTTAAGATATATTTCTTAACTATCCAATGACTCTCATATAAAACTGTCTGATGACTACTCATAACACTTAGAACATATGCCACATCAAGTCATGCATATAAAATAGCATACATGATATATCTTATGGTTGAGACATATGGGACTCTATTCATATACTCATTCTCTTTTTGAGAGAGATAAATCCCATATCTCATAGGTAAGAAATCTATCTTAGAGTTTATTATGTCAAATCCTTTAACTGTGATATCTATGCACATTAATTGGGTCAAGCCAAGTATCCTTTTAGATCTATCTCTATAGATCTTAATCTTTAAAACATAGAATGCTTCACTCAGATTAATGAAAAATTAATTTGATAGCTAGGCTTCATTAATGATAACATACCTACATTATTCCCAATGAGCAGTGTGTAGACACGCCAATTTGGCCTTATTTAGAGCTTAAACCATTATTCCATTGGCAACATCTCTTTTAGACCATCAAAATCATGATGAACCACCCTTTTGGATGAGCTGAGGTGCTTATTGGAAATATGAGGATGATTTTCTAATTTCTAATCAAATCCGTGTTTGCCGAACAAGAGACTCTTGGTGGTGTGCCAGATTATGCTTTTCCCAGCATATCCTCTACTTGAAAATTTTTCACAGGATTATATGGATGTCTAATAAAAAAGTATTAAACATGAATAATCTTATTCTCTGAGTTATCTTTCCATTTCAATAAACGGCAATAAATTCTGATCTACCATTTATCCGCAGCGCCTTTTAGAAGTCAGATGCGCAGTTCTGTCCGCACGCAGCACCAATCAAGCTCAATTGCATGCAAACCCAGCCCATTGGGCACATATCTGATCAATTCACGACCTTACCTTCCTTTTTCCCCCTCCATATCACTCTTTATAGCATCTAGAAGCTTCATGGTCTAAATTAGCATCATCTAATGATGGCAATCCAACTTGTTGTCTTGTATATCAAGACTTGCCATTTTTAGACTAAATTTGTTTCCTCTTCAAGTGGAGACATATTTTGAACATGGGAAAGGTTATCCACGGTTTCCAATCTCTCTCAATCATTTAGGTAAGTTTCTAGATGCCTCAGTATGAAAATCAGCAACATTAAATGGAGGAAATCCAACCTATGGTCGGATGTATCAAAACTTGCTATTTTTTGACCTGGTTCTCATCCCGTGTAAAGGGAGACACATATGAACGACCTAAGAAGGGAATACCCATCCTCCAGCACTCTTATCCTCGTCCTCCAGCCACCCTTGTCTCATCCCAACCTCCCCAAATCGTCCTCTCTTCATCCTGGTGCCCGGAGATCATTCCAAAGTGAAGAAGAAAGCCGGTCTATGCTCCAATGTGCTGCACTGCTGATCATTGGATTCTACAGTTCTTTATAGTCATTTTAAGGCCTATCTTCCTTCAGAAGAAGTGTGTTTAATTGAGATATCTTTCATATCCAACAAACATAGATCAATTATGACATTCCTTCTGCTTGTTATGGCTTCAACACCGGCGCTGCATAGACAGATACAAAGTGTTCTCTTCTAAGTCATTGTCTTCTCAGTCAATTTCAGTACATTTAATGGTGGATTAAGCCTATACATCCTTCATATAAATTGTTCCCTGGTGAGTCCTATTTTATTTACAACAAGAATCATTCAATTTAGATATCTGTGGTTCCCATAGCATGTCCTACATCAACATTGTGCTGGGAGTTTCCAGAACTTCACTGTCCAAGATCCGGATTATCAGGTAAAATAAGATTACTTATCACAAGATTCAAGAAAACCTGTCTTCATATAATACCACCCTCGGTGAGTCCTCTTTATTTTGAAACAAACATCACTTTATTCTGACATTGGTACTGTTTGTTACAGTCTCTGCATCAGAGTCGCGCAGTTTACATTGAATCTGTCGAACCCGGTTGCCACTTTGCCTGGGTTGTGTTGTCTTTAACCATTCATATTCTCTTTGCTAACTCTTCATTCAAATAATTTAGTTCATATTTAAGCATCATTTTATTCTATTTGTAATCATTCATATATCACAAAAAACCAAAAAAAAGGGTTAGGGCTAACCCCGAATCCGGTGAGTTTGTTTCCAATTGCCGTTTTATGTTATTGTTTTTACAAGTTACTACACTTCACTCAGTTCTAATCTTTCTTCACTTGTTTTATTATCTTATTGTCTTCTAGTTGTACAAATACATCAAGCTAGCATCGGTTGGACTCTTCTTCATCGGCCGGCCGAAGAGGAAGAAGGTTGAACTCACATACTCTCTCCCACGCTAAGGTACACACGGTCAAATCAACTCAATTTTGTTTTTATTCCATAAAGCGGAGCCCGCGGCTCCTGGCGACCACCTTTTTATTCATGTTCTAAGTTCATCTTCTCCTCACTCTCCTCCCACATGACCCGAACCATCTCTGGTGCTCGAGCGACGCCGTGAGATGAAAGTTCGGGGATCAATGTGAGTGTGGGACCGAGGTGAGGACTCTTTACCGCTTTCCGAGTGTTTTCCAATTCACTCCCCTTTTTTCCCCCATTCTATCTTTCATATTATCTTGAGGTGCTGATCCGGAACCCGTTTTCTGGAGTCGACACAGTGTATCATCCCTATAAAATGTCAAGAAAGTGATAGCACTCTCACTTGTCTTCTTATACACAAAGGGCTCCTCTTCATTCTTTATGAAGTTAAAATATTTAATCACATCAAATCGTTTATTCCAACCATGGAAAGTTTATTCCAGTCTATAATAAACCTTAACAACCTGTAAACTTTATTTGGGTGTTCTTAGAACTCATGTCCCTAAGGTTGTATCATCTACACCTCTTCTTCAATATTTCTATTGAGAAATGTTATCTTAACATCCAATAGACATACCTCATAGTCATAATGTGCATCAATCAAAATTTAAATGGATTGAACTACGGAAGAAAGGTCTCATCTGTAGACACGCCAAATTCGCCTAATTCAGAGCATAAAACTCATATTTTATAGGGTAACATGTGCAATTGACCTTATAATGATGCTGGGTCTTTAAAAGTTGATTTGGAGCGTCGCCAAACGAAATCGGATGCTTTCCGAAGTTTTCCGCAAAAAGTCATAATTTCCGAGCGAAAGCCACACGTAAATCGTGTAAACACGGAAATTGGCTGAGTGACCAATGCCTAATTATCATGCATTGAACGTTGTGGTCATATTCATACCCTGGACAAGTTTTGTTGCATACCGTGCCTTTCCGGTTTGCCGTCAGAGTCATTTTGACCTGTATCGGATCTTCTGTTCACTGTCCTAACTTCCAGACAAAATTCTGAAGTTTTTGAGGGTGTGATGGCTGATCCAATGCTATATAAAGCTTCTTCGTCCTGTTATGTTTCTAATGCAACAAACGGCGTCGAATTCTGAGTTCGGGAGTGTTCCCAATGGCTTCCGGAAGAAGGACGCGCAAAAATAGTCTCATGCGCCCAGGTCCCTGGTCACATGTGCCCAGGACCCAGGGCACGTGCCCATGCACCCAACCAGTGAGGCACGTGACCTCGTGCCCTCACTTGAGGGCACATGCGCCCTGCCCTTGAGGCAAGAGGGAACCAGTTTTTCACCGGGACTCTACCACTGAACCGATCGACCAGATAAGGTCGAATTTTTCAGGAACAGTGCCATGTGCCCCCATGTGCCCCCACTGGGAGGCACATGTGCTCCTCAGTCGGGCGCATGCGCCCTACACCAGGGCGCATGCACCCAAGGGTAGGGCGCAAGGTACCCTATTTTTTAGTCTGGATCGCGCCGTCTATTCTCCTATAAATTAACTCTGATTCTGGTCGTTCCAAAAGGGGCATGAGCACGACCCCCCAGGCATCTCAAGACATCCAACCTCCCTCCTGCATTGATTTTGGTGGTTTTTAGAGAGATAATTTCGAGTTTTTAGAGAGATAAAAGTCGGTTCAAGAGAGAGGAAGGCTGTTCTGCAGGTGATCTGCCAGGTCTCTCTTCTTCGTCTTCTACAGCAGAGTGTGGACGTCTGCTGCCCAAGCTCTCTTCATCAAAGTTCTTCCTCTCCAAGTCTTCTTGAGTTTTCAACTGAAGGCACTTGATTCTGAGGTCAGGGTTAGTCATGACGAGCGCAGAAGCAAAGTCGCGCCTGGCAGATCCTGGACTGCTGCTCGGCTTTTTCGACAACCCAGATTTGGCTATATCTTTCTCTATTCTACTCAGAATCTTGTTGTTTTTTTTCCTATTTCTTTGTTTCGTGATTCTCCATCCTCCTATCATTTTTTTACATTTTTTGCATTATTTTTAGTATGTTTATCCGAAAATATAAAAATAGGGGTTAGAGATAACCCGAATCTGGTCAGTTTCTAGTCAGTTGTGTTTTATGTTATTTTCCTTACATATACTCCACTTTGTCTAGTTCTAATTGTCTATTTCACTTGTTTGTTTGTCTAGTTGCGCAGAAGATCAAGCACCCACGCGTTGAGGACTCTTCTTCATCGGCTGGCCGAGGAAGGAGAAGCTTTAACCCACATTCTTCACGCTAAGGTACACACGGTCAAACTTTATTTCATAAATCGGAACCAACGGTTCCTGGCGACCACATGTCTTAATTTTCTACTTCACATCCTCATCCCACATGACCCGAACCATCTCTTTGGTGATCGAGCGACGCCAAGGAATGAAAGTTCGGGGATCAATGTGAGTGTGGGACCGAGGTGAGATTTGCTTTCCGAGTTTTATTCCTTTCTTTTCTCATCCCCTCTTGAGGTGACGATCTGGGTTCACGGACTTCCCTGAAAAGGAGAGGACCTCGTCGAATTTTCATAGTCGACAGCTTTGTGGCGACCACGGTGGGACAAGCAATGTCTTCAACCGTGGCTGCTTAGTGATTTGTTTTCAACTAGTTCTAGTTCTAGACTGGTTCCCACGTGAGCCTTTCCTTCCTTCCACCTTTCTTAAACTTCATGCCATCTCAAAATTTCTGATTTCACCCATCTTTCATCAGATCTGAAGTGCCAAGTATGCCATTTAATTTCTGTATTTTATTTAAACCGATTCCCACGTGAACAACCCTTTTCCTTTTAAACCGGTTCCCACGTGAACCAATCTCTTTCTTTACTTCGGTTCCCACGTGAACCAAACCCCTTTTTTTTCAGATCTATCCCAAATTGGATCATATCTTTGTTCACCTTTAATTGGCCCCACGTGGCCCTCTTTTAACCATTCAAACCGATTCCCACGTGAACCATCCTTTTTTACCCAAAACCGGTTCCCACGTGAACCACCTTTACTTTTTACCCCGGTTCCCACGTGAACCAGCTTATTCTTACATCGGTCCCCACGTGGACCACCCTTTTGCTTGGCTATTAGATCTGAACCCTCTTCTTTCCATCACCTTTTCACTATCTCCATTTGGCTCACATAAGAAACAAGGTCTGGATTCTAGTTTCTAGTTACTAATTGCTTGTCTAGTTTCTAATTACTTGTTTTGTGTCATTGCTTGTTTATTTAAGTTTATGTTTTTCTCATTACTTGCTTTATTACTTGATTGCATTCTCTACTCCTCTCTACCTCCTTCTTTTACACTTTTTTGAGGCGGGAGCTCACTCTCCCATTTACCCCTCCCATCCAAAACACCCTCTTGGTGGATTCTGACCTCTCTTCTAGGATATTCCTTCCTAGTTGACTTGGTTGGCTTTCATCAAGACCTCCATAATTCTTCATACATGGAGTATTCCTCTTCACGATCGGGTTGGTTGTACCACTCCCCGAAACCCGAAGCATCCTACGTTACCTACACATGGTGAGATTGTGTGAAACCTAGGTCATTGGAGATTGGAGTTAGGATCCTAACCCATTTGTTGAGAGAACAATTCTTAACAAATCCATAAACCTAAGATTTAATCAAAATTATTGCGTAATCTTGCTTTCAAGTCTTTGCATCACTTGCTTGTCAAACAAAAATTCAAACCTCTAACTTTTTGCAAAATACTAAAAAAACAAAAAAGTTCTTTGTTTGCTTTGTCAACTTGTTTGTTTTACTTTCTCCTTGAAGTTCAATGCAACTAAGGTCTGGAAGGCACGTTGGAATGGCGGAACAAGCTGAACATCGAGAACACGAGAAGGGTCATCAACCAGATACGTCAGATGGTCGTGTTAATCCATTGTTTGAGTCAGAAGCGCAAGAGGTCCCTCAACCATCTGCTCCTCGTGATGTTGAACAACTCTTTAGGGAGTTGTCTCTCTATACCGACCCAGAAACCTATGCCCGCATACAATCCATGGTGAAAGGCAAAATGGCCTCAGATCAGGCCGAAGACAACCAAGTTGCCTCATCTCCTTGTCCTCTGGTTCGACCACCACTCATTCAGTCACTCTTTGTTCAACCACCTGTTGTTCAACAATCTATGATTTAACCATCGTTAACACAACCATCACTAGTGCAACCATCTGTAGTTCAACCATCTATAATTCAACCATCTGTGGTCCAACCCTCATTTGTTCAACCATCTTATTTCAACCATGTTGCTCCCTTGAACCACCAAGTCATGAAACAATCTTCAGTAAATTTGCCAAGTCATGCTCCTCAATTCCAAAATCATGCCTTTAACCACATACCCCCACCAGTAAACCAAGAACCTACTCTCACCCAGGCAATCATGGATCAGCTCACCCAGATGAATGAACGCTATGAAGAGCTGAGATGTCGCCTGGACTCCAAGTCAGTTCCTGAGATCTCTATTCCATCTTTGTCAGTTCTCCACTTGTCGCCTTCTGAGCTACCAATTTATCGCCGCTACAATGGTACTGGCAATCCTTTTCTCCACTTAAAATATTTTATCTAAGAATCCTCATTCTGGAAAGATGATCGTAGGGTTCTTGCTTTCTTGTTCCGCCGATCACTAGAAGGGTCTGCATTGGAATGGTTCTACTTGCTCGACTCCTTTGAGGCAGGAGACTTTGATATCGTCAAGACCAAATTCTTGCAGAGATACAGAGACCGGGTGGCACCAGCATGCTCCATTACAGACTTGATTGCTGAGAAGATGAAACCCGAAGAGGACTTAATAAAGTTTGCTGATCGTTGGAGGGGAATGGTAGAAAAACTGACAGATGTGATTTCTGAAGGGGAACAAGTGAAGATGCTTATTGGCAACACTACACTTGCCTTGAGGAATGTCTTGATTATGCACCGTCCTACCACCATGAATGAACTCTATGACAGTGCCCGATATTTGCAAGCCCACTTTAAAGATGCCACAATGATAAACCCTTTTGATCCCAAACCTAGAAACTTCAGGAAAACACCCTCTGCACCAGTTGGGCCTACAATCGAGGGAGTGGTCAACAACGAAGATATAAACATTGTGGGGAACCAGGGAGGGAACCGTCAAAACCAGTTCAGAAACCCACCACAAAACCATTCCTATTACCCCCCTCAACAACAGGTTAGGCCACAACAACCACGAAAACCACAACAACCCCCTCAACCAGTAGCACAACCCCAACAACCTCGTCAACCTACCTACAATAGGGCACCGCCACCACCCAATCAGGCACCACGAAGGGGAGGTCTTAGGAGAGAGAACTACCAACAACTCCCTTACTCCTTGACCGACATCTTCAATGTACTCATGGCAGAGAAACAGTTGGAATTGCCCAAGGAAAGAGAGGTTTGGCCAACAAATGTAGATATGTCCCGATACTGTGCTTACCACCGGTGCCCTGGTCACACTATTGAAGTGTGTTTTCAATTTAAGGATTACATCCACGATCTGAATGACCAAGGCAGCATTGATTGAGCTCAAATGGGGGAATGCATACAAGCTATGAAGGCTAGGCAGCAGCGGCGGCATCGTCCAATGGCTCAACCTCAACAACAACCTGGCTTGGGGATTGTTCAGAATCCGCTCCCATTACATGCTCCCGCTCCAGCACCGGCACCAGCACATCCAAACCCAGGAATTGGTCTAGTACACTCCATTGTCCAGGGAGATGCCAACCGTGCTCAAGGTTGGCAACTAGAAAACCAAAATGCAACCATGCCTATCAACTCAGCTAGGCCTCCTGCTAGTAACCCTCCTAGACAAATAATTCGTGCACCTGCTACTCCACAGCCACCACCTAGTTCAATAACCCAACCACTGGCCGCCACTTCTTCTCGCCGACCCATCATTAGGCCAGCCCCCTCCTTAACTACACCTCCTTCAACCATTGCTACACACCGGCCCTTGCTCATCCGACCACCACAATCACCACCAAACCTGAACCCCCAGCCTATGAGCTCTGTCACTCCAAAACCCCAACCTATCTTACCACAAACCTCACAACCTACCACATTACCAACACCTTCATCAAACCCATCAACCACTCTTGCACCCCGGCCTCTTCTTATCGTGCCACCAAGATCACCATCACTACCACCTCCAAATCCTACCCCTCTACCCATAAACCCAATCATCCTAGAACCACTAATCCCATTGCCTACCATACCTGCACCTACACCACCTGTTCCACCACAGTCCACCCCAGTTTACCCATCAACTCTACCCAACCGTCAAATAGCCCCGGTGCTTAGGAGTGGGAGGATGTTCCAGCGGCTCTTTCCCCGAGCCGGTACTCAACCGCAGGATCCAGTGGAGGAGGAACAAGTAGAAGAATCATTTCCAGGCACAGCCTATGATTTGTTGGAGCATTTAGATAAGACACCGGCCCGTATTTCCATACTTGAGTTGATCAAAAGATCAAAGGTGCACCAAGATATTCTACAGTAATATTTGCAAAGGGTCACGGTGAGTGAAGATCTCCCACCTGAGAAAATCACTACAGTGTTAGCC
Source organism: Cryptocoryne crispatula var. balansae (assembly GCA_036172225.1). Classification (NCBI taxonomy): domain Eukaryota; kingdom Viridiplantae; phylum Streptophyta; class Magnoliopsida; order Alismatales; family Araceae; genus Cryptocoryne; species Cryptocoryne crispatula. The sequence goes on from CM069924.1 coordinate 23,358,929, forward strand.
CCTAGAAGTGAGCACCCAACACTCACTTTATCTCAGGAGGAATTAGCAGATCCAGAGGTCAGGAGATATGCTTTGCATGTGGTTGTTATCATCTGTAATATTGAAGTGAAATCATGTTTGGTTGACACTGGAGCTTCTATCAACGTTATGCCGCCAGAAACTTTGCAGTTGTGCGGCATTTCTGAGCAAGAAATCAAGCCATCTTGTGCCATGGTGATGGCCTACGAAAACTCTAAGAAGTCTGCACATGGGGTGGTCACTCTAGAAGTTAAACTTGGACCATGTACGGTCACAACAGATTTTCATGTTCTAGAATTGGATCCAACTTTTCGGGCTATACTTGGGAGGCCATACTTGGAGGCAATAGGAGCTGTGGTTTCAACAAACCACCAGTGCATAAAGTTTCCCTTTAAAGGACAGGTGGTCAAGGTGACTAGCATGCCTATAAGGTACAAGATGAATGATCCTACTTTTACATCACCCTTAGGACTGTCAATACAGCCCCAGATCTCAGTGGGATATTTACCAGAAGTCAGATGTATGACCACCTCTCTACCCAACACAGTGGGATGGTGGATGATGATAAAACTAGGCTATCAGCCTGGAAGAGGTTTAAGCAATGATCTTCAAGGGATCACTCAGCCGATTCAAACTGTGAAAAGGCCACGCAGACAGGGGTTGGGATATAAAGAGGATTCCATCCCAAGGAGAATCTTCCAGCCAGGATATGCCATGGGACTCCACAACTTATTTATCAAAGGGGAGACCATGATGATGGCTGAAGATGACAAGAGTTTCATTATAGTTGTTAAGAGAAGGAAGGCTCCAGATGAAGAAGAAGACTTGGAAGACCTATGCTTATCTTTGACTCATCTATTCTCAAGTGGGGAAGAGCACCAAGAACCACTCAAGGGCAGACCAATCTTGGATCATCTAGTTCAGCATGTTACCGAAGTCAAAACCATTCCACGAGGCCCAAATACAACAATCCCATGTTTGAACCTCGTACCATTGTTTCTAGATCTTTTGGATGGGCTTCCGGGCCCACTTACCCACTTTGGGCCCATGTGCCCTCTTCAACCTTCCACTCTTACTAGGCCAGCTTGCCCATTTACTTCCCTCATCAACTTCAGAACTGAGGGTTCTTTCCAGCATGGGCTCACATGCCCATCCATTTCTAAGATCAGGTCCATGTACCCGTTTACTTTTTTCATCAGTCTTGGACCCATGTGTCCACTTTCTATTACCATTGGGCCCACGAGCCCCTTTTTCTCTTTTATCCTTAAGTTTTTCTTTCTGTTAATTCCGTCAACTTCTAGCAAGCCTCAAGTCACTCAGGCTCATTCTATCTTTTTACTTGAAATTCCAAAAAAAAAACGTCTTATCTGAAACTCACATTTCCATCGAGGAGACGTCTCTACTCATCCCAGAGGGCGCTCCCAATCAGGGATCCCTCTTTTCTGAATCATTGATCGATTTACTCGATCCTCCCTCCACTGTAAATACCACCATTCCAGCTTTATCTTCAATAGGTCAAGTTAGGTTAGGAAATAGGAAAGTTATGGGTAAACGAGTTCCAAATAGGTATCTGCAACAATTGGCACAGAAATACGTAGAGTGTGCAAGGCTGCCAAACTTTCTAAAGAATACCATCCAGCTAGATGAAATCCGATATGAGGATGAGCATAACATAGATCATACTTTAGGAGTATATAAGGTGGTATCAGAGAAGGACCCCGAATCCGAGGATGAAATCGAGGACTTGGCTGATGCATATGCATCTGGACTTAGAAGATTTGAAGAACCATCAGCCACAGGGAATGAACCAACCAAGGAACTGAATTTAGGAACCCTGGAAGATCCCAAGACTATCCTCATTAGCGCAAACCTCACTCCCTCAGAAGAACAACGTTTGATCAAAGTTTTGAAAGAATATAAGGACACGTTCGCATGGACATATGAAGACATGCCGGGATTAGATAATTCATTGGTTGAACATAGATTAACCTTGAAACCTGGAACTACCCTAGTTAAACAAAAGCTCAAGAGATTCCACCCTGATATTGCACTCAAAATGAAAGAAGAGTTCGACAAACTACACCAAGTAAAATTCATTAAAGTCGTCCTATATCCGCAATGGGTGGCTAACATAGTCCCTATTATGAAGAAGGATGGATGGGTTCGGATTTGCATAGATTTCGGGGACTTGAACCGAGCGTGTCCTAAGGATGATTTTCCTTTACCTCATATCGATGTTTTAGTTGATAACACGGCTGGATTTGAAATACTTTCATTCATGGATGGCTATTCTGAATACAATCAGATCCGGTTAGCTGAGGAGGACCAAGAGAAGACCGCGTTCACTACACCTTGGGGAACATATTGCTATGTTGTCATGCCATTTGGGTTAAAGAATGCTGGTGCTACATATCAGAGGGCTATGATGGCTATCTTTCACGACATGAAGCACACCCTTGCAGAGGTGTATGTGGATGATTTGGTTATCAAGTCCAAGAGTTGGGAAGATCATTCTAAAGTGCTAAGGAAAGTTTTGCAACGAGCTAGATAATATAAGCTGAAAATGAACCCTAAGAAGTGTACATTTGGAGTTTCATCAGGAAAGCTACTTGGGTTCATAGTACGCAAAAGGGGCATAGAGATTGACCCAAACAAGGCCAAGACAATCATTGGTATGCCTCCTCCGAAGAATATGAAAGAGCTTCGAGGATTGATTGGGAGGCCACAATTTGTCCGCCGGTTTATCTCACAACATTCCCAAAGGTGTAAACCTTTCTATGAGTTAACCAAGGTGGGGGCCGAGTTTAAATGGGATTCGAAGTGCCAGGAGGCGTTTGATGGGTTGAAAACATACCTGGCAAGTCCCCCTGTACTTAGACCGCCAATTCCCGACAAGCCCTTGGTCCTCTACATCTCGGTTCTTGAGAACTCTCTTGGGGAAGTCCTTGCACAAGTTGATGAAGAGGGGAAAGAACAAGCTACTTATTACTTGTCTAAGATGTTTGATGCTTGTGAGCTGAAGTACACTGTGGTAGAAAAGACCTGTGTTGCTCTTATTTGGGTGGTTCAGAAACTCAAACACTATTTTCTTGCTCACCAAGTCAAGCTCATTGCTCGTATCAATCCCATTAAGTTTCTGTTAGAGAAGACATTTTTGACTAATCGGTTAGGGCGATGGCAGAGTTTCTTATCCCAATTTGATATCACTTATGTCCCACAGAAGGCAATCAAGGGCTATGCTATTGTTGAACACCTAGCCCATCATCCCATACCCGTCTTTGACCCAATCCGGTCGGAGTTCCGGGATGACGAACTAATGTCAGTTTGATCTTCCAATCTTTGTACATTATATTTTGACGGGGCTCTGAACTCTCATGGTAGAGGGATATGTATTGTCCTTCTGTCACCTGAAGGTGTCACCATTCCACAGGCTTTTCAGTTTAACTTTCCAGCAACCAACAACATAGCTGAGTATGAAGCCTTGTTGGCCGGGCTGGAGGCTGCTCATTTCCATGGTGCCACTAAACTGAGGGTGATAGGTGATAGTCAATTGATCCTACGCCAAGTCTTATCCAAGTACCGAACTTCTCATCCAAACCTCAAACCCTACCAGGAGCTCACCACCTGCTACATCAAGCTATTCTTTAAACTCACCTTTGTCCATGTTCCCCGTTCTCAGAATATCCTCGCCGATGCCTTAGCTTCACTAGCTTCATCTCTATCTGTCCCGCTAGGCAGGCAAGTGCGGACTATCCACATCTGTAAGAGGACAATTCCAGCAATTTAGGATGGACGTTTTTTGAAGGTTAAGGAGAGGTTCAACAGAAAGGAATACTTAAAACATAAAGAAGAAATCTCCTTAATTGAGTTGGAAGAATTAGATGAAGGTGAGAGACCTTGGTATGACAAGATTGCGAGGTATTGCCAAGATCAGTCATACCCGCCTGGATCAACCACCAAGGAAAAGAAGGCAATCAGAAGAGTATCCCAGAGGTATACAATCCTAGGAGGAGTGCTCTACAAGAGAAGCCTAAGTGGAATCTTACTCAGGTGTTTTGATGAAGAAGAAGCCGAGTTGGTGCTGAAGGAAGCGCATTCTGGAGTATGTGGTGGTCATGTGAATGCCCAAGCCCTTGCTAAGAAAATCATCCGACAAGGGTATTATTGGCCAACTCTAGAAGAAGACTACTCCATCTTTGTCTGCCACTATCATTCATGTCAACTCCATGCCGACAATATTTATTCTCCCGCATCTTCCCTTCATCCAATTCATGCCCCATGGCCTTTCGCCATGTGGGCTTTTGATATCATTGGCCCCTTGAGTGACCTCAACTCCGAAATGCGCTTAAAATCATTCATTCTGACGGCAACGGAGTACTTCACAAAGTGGGATGAAGTGGAAGCATTCGTGGAGATTAAAGCGTCAACAGTCTGCTCCTTCATCAAGCGCAACATCCTGGCAAGGTTCGGGATCCCCAGCGACATTGTCACCGATAATGGGCCACAATTTCTTTATCAAGATCTGCGTGATCTTTGCAACAGGTATCGCATTTCATTGCATCATTCATCACCATACTATCCTCAAGGCAATGGTCAAGCAGAAGCCACCAATAAAACCTTAATCAAAATCATCAAGAAATCTTGTAAGTCTAGCAAGTTTTCCGATTGGCCTGATAAGCTTGTAGATGCTCTATGGGCTTATCGTACTTCTATAATAACTCCCACTAGACAAACCCCGTATGCTTTGGCATATGGGATAGAAGCAATGGTCCCTTACGAAGTATTACTTCCATCTCTCCGAGTTCAGCTCAACAAGGATATTCCTATTGATGAGAAACGAGAATCTCTCCTTGCACAGCTTGAACTTTTAGATGAAAGAAGGCTAGCCGCCGCCGAGCATGCCCGGACTTACCAGAATAGACTTAAAAGGTTTTATCAAAAGTGGGTGGTCAAGAGAAAATTTGAGATCGGTGAGATGGTAGTCAAACGCATATTCGTTAAGCCAGGGGGTCCCCGCTCCACGTTGCAACCTAACTGGGAAGGGCCTTTTGTAATCATTGAAAAGTATCCAGGTAATGCATATGAACTGACTAATGCAGATGGAGAAAAATTGAATCATCCTTGGAATGGAGTTTACCTCAAAAAGTACTTTCCATAAGAAATGGAGAAGCCACTGGTATAACCTAAAGTCATCGATCCTAGGTTGTTCATAAGAAGTGAAGGGTAGGTACCATCCTACACACAACACTTCCCGATCCTAGAATCCAGACAACCCGACACTTGCGAAAGGCAAGGCATAAATCTAGAAATGGAAGGAGTACCCTTACCCTATTCTCTTCTACTCGGTCCAAGATAGGGAGAGAAGATTAGAGAGGGGTAGTATTGAAAACACTCACCACCCTAGTAGGAGGCCATCTCAGATGGTACAAAAGAGTGCCAAAGGATGGGCAATGAACCTCTCAGGTTAGAAAAGGAAGAATGATCAACCTGTCTGAATGAGTACCCAGAATGATAGTCAAGGCAAAAGGCACTAAAAGATAGGCAATGTCCCCACGGGTCAAAAACCTGTCCAAATATGTGCCACATAGAAAAGAGCAAAAAAAATAGGAAAAACCCAAAGAGGCCGAACCCCAATGGGTAATTTGAGTGTGAGTAGAGAAATCCCTCTCAACATCTTCAAACCCTATCAAGGACTTCCTCTATACTCTTCCTCCTTAAACCCCTTGGGTAGGGTAAACCGACCAAATCCAGGTGGAATCCAAGCCGATCAAAGGAAGAAGGTTAGAAGGATTCTAGGTAGGGAACTTTATTTTTGCACGTGGCATCTACCACTTGAGTCTTGACAAATCCCAAAGACCGATGAATTGTCTCAAATACCAGCATTTTCTCCATAAAAAAAGATGCATATTTCCAAAATCCAAAAAAAATGAATATTTCCAAAATAAAAAAAATGAATATTTCCAAAATCTAAAAAAATGAATATTTCTAAAATCTAAAAAAAAAGAATATTCCAAAAAATCCAAAAAAATGCATATTTTAAAACTTCAAAAAAAATTGCATATTTTAAAATCCAAAAAAAATGAATACTTTTGAAAATCCAAAAAAAATGAATTTTTTTCAAGAAAATACAAAAAACTCAGTCATGATCATTGCCTTAGTTGCATCCATGTTTATTTGACTGTCATGCATATTTCCATTCCTGCATTGCATATCCATTTGCTTTAATTACCTTGTTAAGAAGGCTCTTCCCTTTGACCTAAGTCAAAGTTGACCATAATAGGCAAAGGGATGAGTCATGATGAAGATATAATCCTCTTTTATCAAGTGTTTCAGGCATTTCAATACAGGAGAGGAGAGGATTCACACCACGACAGGTAAGTTCTCTCATCCCTTACATTTCATTTTAGTCATTTGTTTTATTCTACCTTGTTAAGAAGGCTCCTCCCTTTGACTCAAAATCAAGACAAACGGTATACAGGCAAAGGGATGAGTCATAATGAAAATTTAATCATCTTTGTTAGGTGTTTTCAGGAGCTGAAGAAGCAAAAGAGAATGGCTATTAAGCAACCTTTGAAGTCCAACAGGTGAATTAGTGAGATTGGTGTTCCCCAAGGAACGTCATGCCAACCTTGTGGCGAAAAGAGAAGAAGCACCACCCAGTTGAACATTATCGTGGTGCTGTATTTTGTCAGAAGGCAAGACAAGGATGGACCAGAGATGCTGATGAATTAGGCGGTCGATAGACCACGCCTGAAGACTTCATTCAAATCCACATTCTCATCAATCTCACATCATCACCATAACTTCATTTTTTCACTTCACATCACTCCTACTATTTGTCACCTAGTTATGTTAGGTCTATTTGATACATATTATATGCATTAATGTTGAAGACCTTGAGAGTTAAAATGACTGGGCCCGAGGTCCCCTTCAACAAAATCTGCGACGGCATGGTCATTTCTTCACACTCACGAATAAGCCAAAATTGAACATTGGAGGGACGATGGTTCCTAATCGGGTGTCTTGACCTCCAATAGACAATCTATATCTTCAACTATTTTCTACATAATTTCTCCTTTTCATTCTTCATCATTACCAATTTTATTCCTTCATGTTTTATTCTTTCCTTTCTTTTATCCCATCATGTTTTATTCTTTCCTTTCTTTTATCCCACCGTGTCTTTTATTTTATCCCACCGTGTCATGGCAATTGTCATGCCATTGTTTCTTCTTTCCCATCATTCTATGTTAGACCCACCATTATCTTTCAATCTCACTATAGCTTAAGTTTGTTTTGTCATTTTCCGAATACTCGGTTTTCTGCCAGACATGATTCATGGTTTTCACGATACCCGAGCAATTTTGTTATGCTTAAAAGAACCCTTTTAGAACTTGAGATTATTCCACTCAGAAATAAACTGAGTATTTTGGTGAAACTTGATTGAACTTGAGATTCCAAATATGATGGATTGGTATTCTTTTCATTTTAAGATCAATTTCTCTTTTAAAAACTTTAGCCCATCACAGTACAAGAACACCGCAAAGTTCGGGTTGTTGGCTAATGATGAACCTATGAATTCGAGGACTCCTCACCACGCTGAGGGTTGGCTACATCCTTTTATCCTTTCTCATTTACTTTTTCATCTCTTGTGCCAAGGGCATGTCTTTTACCAGTCAATTATATGAGGTTTTGATAGAACATGAAAGTGATCTAAAATACTTAGCGAGATTCATTTTGCTGGATCAGGTAGATAAGCGTGTCTATATCTACACCTTGATGCCACCTTTTCAGTCCATCACCATTCCATTCCGCTACATTCATCTACACTCACTTGCATTCCATTACAGTTCACTCTTAATCACTCCGCTTCATTACATGTCATTCCCTTACAAAGCCGACATCAAGGCAAGGCAAGCAGTAGACACGCCAAATTCGCCTAATTCAGAGCATAAAACTCATATTTTATAGAGTAACATTTGCGATTGACCTTTTAATGATGCCAGGTCTTTAAAGTTGATTTGGAGCTTTGCCGAACGAAATCGGGTGCTTTCCGAAGTTTTCCGCAAAAAGTCGTAATTTTCGAGCGAAAGCCACACGTAAATCGTGTAAACATGGAAATTGGATGAGTGACCAATGCCTAATGATCATGCATTGAACGTTGTGGTCATATTCACACCCTGGACAAGTTTTGTTGCATACCGTGCATTTCCGGTTTGCCGTCGGAGTCATTTTGACCTGTATCGGATCTTCTGTTCACTGTCCTAACTTCCAGACAAAATTCTTAAGTTTTGGAGGGTTTTATGGCTGATACGATGCTATAGAAAGCTTCTTCGGCCTGTTATCTTTCCAACGCAACAAACGGCGTCGAATTCTGAGTTCGGGAGTGTTCCCAATGGCTTCCGGAAGAAGGACGCGCAAAAATAGTCCCATGCGCCCGGGTCCCTAGTCACATGCGCCCAGGACCCAGGGCAGGTGCCCATGTGCCCTACCAGTGAGGCACGTGACCTCATGCCCTCACTTGAGGGCACATGCGCCCTGCCCTTGAGGCACGAGGGAACTAGTTTTTCACCAGGACTCTACCACTGAACCGATCGACCGGATAAGGTCAAATTTTTCGGAAATAGTGCCATGTGCCCCCACTGGGAGGCACATGCGCCCCTCAGTGGGGCGCATGTGCCCTGCACCAGGGCGCATGCGCCCAGGGGTAGGGCTCAAGGTACCCTATTTTTTAGTCTGGATCGCGCCGTCTATTCTCCTATAAATTAACTCTGATTCTGGTCGTTCCAAAAGGGGCATGTGCACGACCCCCCAGGCATCTCAAGATGTCCAACCTCCCTCCTTCATTGATTTTGGTGGTTTTTAGAGAGATAATTTCGAGTTTTTAGAGAGATAAAAGTCGGTTCAAGAGAGAGGAAGGCTGTTCTGCAGGTGATCTGCCAAGTCTCTCTTATTCGTCCTCTACAGCAGAGTGTGGACGTCTTCTTCCCGAGCTCTCTTCATCAAAGTTCTTCCTCTCCAAGTCTTCTTGAGTTTGCAACTGAAGGCACTTGATTCTGAGGTTAGGGTTGGTCATGACGAGCGCAGAAGCAAAGTCGCGCCTGGCAGATCCTGGACTGCTGCTCGGCTTTTTCGACAACACATATTTGGCTATATCTTTCTCTATTCTACTTAGAATCTTGTTGTTCTTTTTCCTATCTCTTTTTTTTGTGATTCTACATCCTCCTATCATTTTTTTACATTTTTTGAATTATTTTTTGTCTGTTTATCCGAAAATAGAAAAATAGGGGTTAGAGATAACCTGAATCCGGTCAGTTTCTAGTCAGTTGTGTGTTTTATGTTATTTTCCTTACATATACTCCACTTTGTCTAGTTATAATTGTATATTTCACTTGTTTGTTTGTCTAGTTGCACAGAAGATCAAGCACCCACGTGTTGAGGACTCTTCTTCATCGGCCGGCCGAGGAAGGAGAAGCTTTAACCCACATTCTTCACGCTAAGGTACACACAGTCAAACTTTATTTCATAAATCGGAACCCACGGTTCCTGGAGACCACATGTCTTAATTTTCTACTTCTCATCCTCTTCCCACATGACCCGAACCATCTCTTTGGTGATCGAGCAACGCCAAGGGATGAAAGTTCAGGGATCAATGTGAGTGTGGGACCGAGGTGAGATTTGCTTTCCGAGTTTTATTCCTTTCTTTTCTCATCCCCTCTTGAGGTGACGATCTGGGTTCACGGACTTCCCTGAAAAGGAGAGGACCTCGTCGAATTTTCAAAGTCGACATCACCGTAGTCAACTCTTTGACTTAAATAATATCATTTTCTATCATCTTTGCCTTGAAGGCATCTACCTTTCAATCCACTCCAATCCAACTTTAAAGATCCATTTACGTATAATAGATATTCTACCCTCAGGTGGATCTACCAAGTTCTAAACTTGGTCAAAATAGATGGAGTTATTTTGGATTTTAATACCTCTTCCCATCTTTAGAAATCAATATCTCATATTACTTCTTCATAGGTAGATCATCATTCTGACTTTATTGTGTCTCACTTCTTCCATCAAAGATATGTCACACATATCTATTAAGTTAAATGGACACCAATGAAGACCAATGAATTGCTTGTTAGTAATTATCAATTAGTACCTTAATAGAAGTATTGAGTTGTTAAATTGGAACCTCTTCTAGTTCTACTTTGCTCACATTCTCTTCCATAAGAAAGAACTCTTCCTCTAAGAATACAACATGCTAAGCAACACCTATGTTACATAATTAATTTAGACATTAATATCACCATTTAATACTTTAAAACAATTTTAAAACTTAACTACTCCATGACAATAGGGCTTAAAATCTCATAAAAATCATTAAACTCTTTTATAATCTATTATATAATTTTTTTCATAATTTTATTTTAACTTTAAACAATTTTAAAAACATAAGTGGGGGAAATGCACGGCTTGACTAAGTATGCCTACCATAGCATGTTGGGCTGCCAAGCACAGTCTCGAAAAATCGAACTTACCGATCTTGATGAAAACTCATCCAAAATTGGACTTTACAGTCTTGAAAAAGTCCCCCCAAAAAAGAAATCAAATCCTTATCCAACAAGGATTTAGATTACATTGGATTTATCTTCTTAAATAGCAATTATTGTCGAGAATAGTGGAAAGAAGATGACATCACTGCAAAGGTACAACTCATAAAAAAATCCCAAATTCGTTGTCTCCACCATCTTTAGAAGCTAAGAATCACAAGGAAAAGATAGAAAATCATATTTATCTTCCTCCAAAGCCTTGACAATGCTTCCATCGCCTCTAAGGATGAAGAATTTAGAAGATCTCCAATTTCGTAGGTTGGTGCTCGATAAATCAAAACACCATGTTCCAGACATCATACCACACTCTCTAGTGATACAAAATTAAAAAAGAGGACGATGGTAAGAAGATCTATGTCATGAGAATCATCTAAAGCCAAGAATCCTAAAAATTGTATCACATACGAATTATGGCTTCCCCCATCAAAACAAAGGTTAGTATAATTTTGGGAACACAAAATACATAAAATAGCGTCTATTCGATGTCAGTTTCAACTGAGACTTAAACTTGACTCTAATGCCACTATAAGAATACAAAATTTGATGCAACAAAAGTGACAATTTCCTTTGGATTTCATGGTCATAGTCTCAATTAGAATTGAATGCTAAAAATCAAATTGGATTCGATTAGATCGACTATACCTTTCTGGAATTCAACCATTGCCTAAGACCAAATAACAAGTATTGGACACTCCATGCTCTCCAACTAGTCCAAGTGCAAGACCTTCTGACTCATCCTAGATGGATCTTCACTATGGAGAAACGTGCTCAAGAAGAGCGAGAAAGAGAAGGTTGGCCACAAGGTGCAAAATCACTTATATTTATAGAATTTGAAATTTTTCACAAAGCCCTCTCAATTTCTATAAATTACACCTATGCCTCAGTACCTATGAATTAGTCATTATGTGTTTGATCCACTAGACCCAATAATCTATTTAGTTGAAGCCTAATAAAAATAAAATTTTATTTTAAATTAAATATGTTATCTAATAACATATTTAATAGCTTTCCGATCATGAAAACTACAAGTCACATCATATGATTCTAAACAACTTTAAGGGTTATCTTATCTCTATTAAGCATTTTCACAATCAATTATTACATAGATATAAACACTCATTCATCTAATCAGATAGAGATATGGCATCGACTATTAATCTCTTAATATATCGACACACTAGGATCCTATACACGGAATTAGATCAAGCGAAAAATTCTTTTTCTAATTATCGCATCTACCTTAGAAAGGGATTTAGAGGACCATCCCATAGGCATTCTCTCCCAATTATTTATAGTGAATGATCCCTTATTGTCTCTCAATTACCTTCACTAGGTTTCCCTAGTACCCAATTTATTAACTATATTGAATCATCAAACTAGGTGATCTATGAGTCAATAGTCCAAGCACAAGATATACCTAGTAAGGCATTTTTGGTGACTCATGTCAAATGTACAACTGTGCAACTGAGATGATAGAAAATATTAATCAATAGTTAGGTAAAATACCATTCAAGATTTCTAATTCTATGAGTTCAATGAACTTATTCTACTAATGAGCACATGTATCTGTATCTCAATATCTCCATACTAATGACCAATAAGATCAGTAATCTGCATCATATAAAAAGACATCACATATATTAGTCAATTCAGATCCTCAATGTCCCATCTCGAGAATCCTACAACTAGAGATATTTAGATCACATATCATTAGATGATCGATCTCATTTATCATGATCTCATCATGATATAATTATTATCGCGTGTGATCAAGGACATCCATTGTAATATATGCATTTAATTAAAGCAAGTAATGAAGAATTGTCAATTAATTGAATAAGATATTTCAAGAAATGTTAAATCATATCAAATATGATTAGTTTGTAAGTATACATCTATGGAGGCAGTAATCCCATATATGGCATCTCTCCCATCTCTCAGAGTCCAACTCACTAAAGGCATACCTATCAATGAGAGACAAAATTTCTTCTTACCTAGATTGAGCTCTCAGGTGAAAAATGCTAGATGCTGCTAAATATGCAAGAACCTATCAAAAGAAAGTGGTTGGGAGAAAATTTGAAATTAGTGATATGGTTGTTAAATGAATATTTCTTAAGCCAGGCAATCTCTGCTCCAAACTCAACCTATCTAGGAAGGGCCTTATGTAATCACTGATAAATATTCAAGAAATGTAAATGAACTAACTAATGCATATAGAGGAAAGCTAAGTTACCTATGGAATGCACTCTACCTAAAAAAATATTTCACATAAAAATAGAAAGAACTATCTGTCTTAAAGTGTTCTCTAGGAGACGAGGGAAGACACCACTATGCATAACACATCCTGATCTCAAAATTCAGACAACATAATCCCTAAGAGAAGCCAAACATAACTTAGAGATGGAAGGAATACCTATACCATATTCTTTCTCATTTAGTTCAAGATAGGTGGAGGGGACTAGAGAGAGGTGGTATCAAATGCACCTGCCACCTTAGTAGGAGGCCATCTGAACTGGTCACATTTCAAAAGCCCATTGAAAAGTTTGAAAAAGAAATCATCAAATACATGATAAAGAGTGCAAGTACACCCATAGGCTTTAAAGAAATGCTTGGTTGCACCATGTCATAAAAAAAATCAAAAGTAAATGGCAAGTGTTATAATGTCAAAAGCCCTAAAATGGTTGAACCCCAATGAGAAATAGAGTGGCTACAAAGGTAGGGTGGACAAACCAATTCTAGATAAAACCCTGTCAACTGGTTTTCCTCTCTCAAAAGAATGTATATGCTAAAAAATAGCAAAATCCAAAAAAAATGAAAAAGGATATATATACCTGAAAACAAAAAAAATCACAATGCCTTAAAATCTAAAAAATTGCATCAGATGCCATTGCATTCATGTTTATTATGGCTCCGTCTTTGCTTTTGCATTCACATTTATTTTCTAGTTTTACATGTTTCAATTCATATATTACACATTTACAGTTGTAGTAATTTAACCATGTTAAAAAGGCTCATGCCCCTTAACAAAAGTCAAGGTAGACCCTATTGTACAAGGGTTGAGACATATTAATAATCTAATTCTCTTTTCTTAAGTGTTTCTCGAGGAAGAAACAAAGGGGAGAGATTTTCATTGAAATAAGGGTAATCTTTTCTTTTCATTGCATAGTTATTTTTTTCGCCTATCAAGAAGGTTCTCACCCGTTGACAAAGAGATTAAGACAAATCCTATCTGGCAAGGGATTGGGCCATGTAAAAGATCTAATCACCTTGTCTAAAGTGATGTCAAATATGAAGCAAGAAAAATAGAATGCCAAAGCAACACATTCATACAAGGATATAAGTACATAAAAGGATGAGGTACAACATGGATGATCACATTAGACCAAGCATAATAGTTTTAAGAACAACATAGCAAATGGAACAACATCATAGACAATGTATGCAGTTAACACTCATCATCGCCCTTCCCTATAGCCTTCTCAAAAGGAGGCAACATGGCAGCTCAACAAGCAGACTCAGCCTCAACTGCCACCATGTTCTATTGACACTTGGAAGAACTAGCCATATAAAGAGTAACACCAGCAATATGACTCTGGCCCTAGTGGATGTGACTTTGAAGGGTGCGACTCTAGTGGGTACATGCCTGACTCTCAGAATAGCAAGAATCTAAACTTAGTCTGAGTAGTAACCAATTCTAGCTACAATGTGTGCTTCCCCTTCTCCAAACCATGAACAATATCACCATGTTGTTTTCAATATCACGCATCGTCTCTTCATGTTGTTTTCCCGGATCAAGGAGATTCCTCTCATGTCTTGAGCTCTAGGGCATTCATTTGCATCTTCATTTGAAGAACATCTGTAGGTGGGTCATGACAAGCTCTTTTAACTTGGCCTCCAAAGCTTGGATCTAGGAAGATAACTCAATGGAGGGAGCAACTCTAGAGCTCTACAAATCAGCTACCTCCAGCCAAAGGATGTCAAAAGCCAAGAGAAATGATAATACAAAAAGAAAAATGACCAATGGAGGTAATTACCGCAGCCTCCTTCTCTGCTAGAGTTTCTTGATAGCAGATAGGCAAATAAGAAATGCAGCCACCTCCTAACCCGACTGAGAAGAAGAGGTGCCACCTAGGCCTGTAAAGTGGGCGGGCCAAGCCCGCCAGCCCGCCAAAAAACCTGCCGTGGGTTGGGCTTAGGCCCGCTAAAAATAGTCATGAGGCCTAATGAAAAATCAAGTTTCAATTTGAATCTCGTTGGCGGGCCTGACGGGCCCGAGGCTCTTCGGCCCGCTGAGCCCGCGGAACTCCACACGGCACTACAGTGAAAGGCAAGGAGGCGGGAGAATGGGAGGTGAAGGCGGAGGCGGCGTAGGAGCTATGGAGGTCCTCTGCCAACGTACCACCGGACAAGCAGACGTTAGCCGGAAATAAAAATAAAACATCCTTCTGAATCGTGAGTGTTACTGTACGGATGACAAGGGGACGTGGCGGACTTGCCGCGGGGGGCAGCGGCGGCGGGGGGCGGCTTGGAGGAGGACTGCGCCTGGAGGAGCCGCGCCAGGCGCTTCTGCCGGGTGCTCCAGAAGTTCTTCACGTCGTTGTCGGTCCTCCCCGGCAGGTACGTGGCGATCCTCGCCCACCGGTTGCCGAACTGCGCCTGCAGGTCGATCACTGTCCTCTCCTCCTCCGCCGAGAACTTGCACCCCCTTCCGTTGGACAGTTCGACGAAGAAGAAGAAGTTAATTAGCTATATACATACATATATATAGGGAGATCAAGATCTGCAAGTCGTTTCCTCGGAGGGAGAGAGATCATCGAGGGCTATGTTTTCAAGTCCGGCTTGAGCTGGTTAACCCAACGAAGGTGGCAGGACTTGCCGGAGTGGGGCAGCAGGCCCCGGTTTCGGATGGAGCTCCAGTCGCGGGCGCCGTGCTTCCTCACGTACTCGACCAGGACCTCGTCTTCCTCGGCCATCCACGGACCCTTGCGCAGCACCGCCGCCGAGCCCTCCTGATCTCTCCACCCCATCGCCGGCTGGCCATCGCGGATCAGGTCTCTTTTCGGTGACACAGTTACTCTTTTCGTAAGACGTGATCTTCAGTCAATAAAATATTTTTAATAAAAAGAAACGGGCCGCCGGGCTGCCGATGGGTTTATGGGCTTTTAATAACTTTTGTGGGTTTTAAACCCATGAAATCACGCTAAAAAACCAAGGGCTTGGGCTGGGCATCTACAGTGGGTGGGCTGGGACGGGCTTGGGCCGGGCCAGCCCAGGCCCGCCCAGTTGACACTCTTAGTGCCACCCGAATGCAATCTTCACTTAGGCAAAGAGAAAGAATGAACTTTCGGCAAACAAGATCTAGTTACATAAGAAAAGTTGTATAAAATTATACCTCAACCTTCAGAGCTATCTAGAAAGCAACCACCTGATCCTCCAAGTTAGCAATCTATGCTCACAGGTGGCCAATTAATGCATGCATCTCTTGAAAAGCATTTATTCACCGACAGAGGTAGTATGAGCTGCCATGCGCAAGAGAAGTAACTAGTTCCCGTCTAGTTTGCCAAACTTAAAGGTAGCTCGACACTTGATAGACATAATCAATCGTTTGTAGGAGGCTACGGGTCTTCTTATCCATCCTTAAAGGTGAAGGAATAGTCACCTAATCCTGTGGTATGCCCATGGAGCACATGGCTAGCCACATCCAAAGTGGCTCAACCTCGTTGATACAATGGAGGTAAATGGCCCTTCCAAAGAAGTCAAGTGCTCTAGCAACCCAAGGAATGGTCATCCGTCCCAAGGTATGGTTGCCAACACAATTGCACGTTAAGTAGGAGATGAGTAGACAAAATTACAAAAGATTGAGAGAGAGACACAGGAAAATATACCTTGCTGTAAGGAAGGCGGAGAAGCGCACGTTCAATCGCCAGTAATTGGAATTGACGTGTAGAAGAAGTATCAAGTATGAGTAGGCACCTAGCGCGCCATTAAGGGAGGCAATCAAGATACTCATGTGATGTGTGGCCCAATTATAGATACAAGTAACTCCAAATCTGTAGAAAAGGAGAAAGAAGGTCAATAGCTATATATATATATATATGAGCAAGGAAACAATTGACAAGGGAAAGAATAAAAGTCACGTGAAGAAGGGTGTATAGTGGCCAACAGACAACCTCATTTTATAGGGACAAGCCAGTAAAGAGATGGGAAAACATTACAGCTCCCCAAACATATTCACCAACACTCTCCGGGTTAGCTAACAATGGAACAACTGCAAATAGATGCGATCAGTCTTGATACCCAGCAGAAGATGACCAAAGAAGAAAATAAAAAAACGACACACATCAACATCTGCCTGGAGGGTGCTGAGTGCCCCAGTGTGGTGAGCAACGGCAAGGCCAACCAAGCATGCATAAAAGATCTTGTTACTCTTGCCTAAGTAATTTAGTATTTACTTATATTATATTTGTTACTTTTAACCACTTTAAAAATAATGTACGAAAAAAAAACTAAAATATGAAACTTAATTTTAAGAGTTTAACTTTGATGCAAGAGTTATGTTTACAAGTTAAGTAAGATGATATTTGTGTTGACTTAGTTGAAGTTTGTTTTGGTTTAATCTGAAAATCTAAATTATTAATTTTATCTCTAATTTCTTATTTAAAGAAATATAAAAGTTTAGTTACTCTCCTACGAAAATAAAAAATATATATTTTTGATCACTTAAAATTAATTGATTTTTAAGATTTTTTGACATATTCAAATGTTGGTTCAAACATTTTATCAAACAGTCTAAATGTCAATGTCTGACACGGACATCTAATCAAATCAGAGATCAAATATTTTATCAAATGGTTTGAATGTGTATCTTCTGACTGATTCAAAATTTGAACATCAAATAAACCTAAACAAACAAGGCCTTAATCTAATTGTCTAACCTCTTAATATCACGTATAATTTCTTAATTTGTAGAAAAAAACTTCTGAATTTTGTTACTACATTACAAATATGTTTGGTAATTGATCTGAAGCAACATCTTAATTAAAAAATAGTTTAACATTTTAGGATAATTGTAGCCCATTCTTAACATATTAAAATATTATAAATCTAGGTAGTATAATTGTATCTCTATCTCGTTAATCGCAAAACAAAGTCTGGGTAAGTATAAAAACATAAAAAGATAATACTCAAGAACATAAAGTGAGGAAGAGACGGTACACTCCAGTACACTGATGAGGAGAGCACCGTGGCAGCTACCAAAGAGGAGCCATGCATCTGAATGAAAAAAGCTACTATCTAGGTCTATAAAGTTTACCTTTTTAGACATGAGCGATTAATTTAGAGGTGCTTTCGGAGCATTTCTCAAAACTGTCTGAAAAGGTGAAACATCTGACTCATGGTTCGCCGGGTTGGCGACCCGGTCGGCCAGGTCGCCCGACCCGATCACTTTTTAAGCCGACCGACCTCGACCAGCCCCAACCCCCCGACCCGGTTATTATTTTAAAATAAATTTTTTTTTTCTCGCCCACGATCCGACCCGGATCGCGACCCCAACCGACCCAAGTCAATTTTGGGGCCGACCGACCCGGGACCGACCCCGACTATTCCTTCCTTAATCTAACTGAATCAAATGTTAGACCTTCATTAAGTTTAATCAAACGGAGCTATATAATCGAACAATCTGAAAACCCATCCCTGGTGACCGATCAAATCAGGAGATCAAAGATATGTTAAAGAGACTAAACAAACGGGGACGGGCATGCTTCATACACCGCAGGTGAACGCTAAGTGAAATCGGTCTATGGACATCAGATCTCAGGTTTATGTTAGAATTTAAAAAACAAAAATGATCAAAAGTGAGTTCACGTTTAGATTATGTTGCTTGGAGGATTTTTAAACTTATAAATAGGCAATGATAGAAAATATTGAAGAAACTCTCACGGCACAGGCAAACCTATAAACATTTGGACATCGAGTCCAATATTAGAGAGGTGAAAAAAAATCCATATACCTTTTTTTTTTAAATGCAATCATGATGAAGTGAACCTTTCGGAAAAAAAGGATAATGAAGAACCTCGATGAGCTCAACCAAACAAGCCCCTAATACAGTTTAGGGTTGTTCTTCATATGATAATACGACGATCTCAGTAGGTTGCATTATAACAGAAATATACCATATCATAAGCTGATCTCAAAGCAATTACTATAGACATCAGCTTCAATTGGCATGATATTGTGCTCTAGACGCTTCAACAAGTTCTGACGAGTACTTGAATCCTCGCAACACCAAGCTGTACATGTTAAACGCCAAATACTTGTTCAGGTGGTGCAATCAGCAAAAAAAATTACAACCCTTTTGGTTGGACGTTCAACGGTGGATCTTTCAGCATATGCAACGCATTTACTTTAGCTTCTTTCAATAATCCCTTATTTCCGTTAAGATGACTAATTTGTCCATCCCATAGGCAGTGGAAGATGAACTTACTAGTCTTCGGTTGGGCAACAGGATTGCGTATCTCATCCCAGGTCAAATCAAGGTAGTGGCTCTTGCGAGTCTCCCAAACGGGATAGATGGAGATAAGCATCAGTTCCTGCAGAAGGTCCAGAAGATGGAAAGTCAAAAAGACCGAGAACATACCAAATACCCAGCAGCATTTCTTACCTAAAATATTAAGTTTGATAACCAGAAATCCAGGTCCAGTATAAAATGGTGCAAATGTGTTCGACAACAATATACTACGCAAGTATTGAAATCGTTGCAGGTAAAAAGAGCTGCAATTGGAACACAGCTTGAAACCCAGAGCAACACTAATGTGAAGCTTAAGGCGTGTTGCATTCGAAAGGCACATCCATGACTCAATACCGAATTTGTGGGTTGATATCCAGGGTGTACAACATTTCCCCAAGTAACCTCCTGCAGCTAACACAACATGAAAGCAATTATACTCCTAACGCATATTTTAAATACTCAATAGTTGTTGATCCTGCCGCATCCTTGCCCCACTAAAATGGGATGGCCCACCTACTCACTACAAACATCGTCATAGATGAATGATGTATCCCAAATAATAATTTCTCCTACAAATGAACTGGAAAAGCATACCCAGACAAGCACAACTGTGCAATGAATATTCTTCCAGCAACTTTCTCGGCCGGTTGTGTATGAAATCCACAATTGGAGTTAGATATAACGAATGCTTCCTATAGTCAACGTTGATTCACTAAAAGCAAATGAACCACCGTTTTTAAGTAGCCACCATTTTATCATGTTCCAGAATGAACTTAAGGATAGTCACTCAAGCATATGCAGTGGGTTCTTCTACACAAAGGCCTTTAGGCATTGACCATAATGCAGTACACATCAACTAAAGATCATGAAAATATTCGGAGAAACATCAAAGAAGCTTGCATCATCAAAAAGATTTTTAAGTGCACAAAACCCAAATGTATAAAACGCTTGTTAACTGCCCAAAGCCAAATATAGCTTTTTACATATCCACTGACAGTTTCAAATCAGTTTTTACAGGTCAGAAACTTAATTTCACAAACCCAACTTGTTCTCCTTTGACCATCCTAATTGTCCAGAAAAGTTACCATCTTCAGACTCTGCATCTGAATGACACATTTTAAATCGGAGAAACATCAAAGAAGCTTGCATCGTCTAAAAGATTTTTGAGTGCACAAAATCCAAATGTATAAAATGCTTGTTAACTGCCCAAAGCCAAATATAGCTTTTTGCATATCCACTGAGTTTCAAATCAGTTTTTACAGGTCAGAAACTTAATTTCACAAACCCAACTTGTTCTCCGTTGACCATCCTAATTGTCCAGAAAAGTTGCCATCTTCAGACTCTGCATCTGAATGACACATTTTAAATCTACGGTGAAGAAAACCACCACACGTCATGCTAATTGAAAAAAAAGTTTATTTCTAGCTTCATAAGATTTAACCAGCCATGACTCAAGAAGATCGCTTGATCAGAATCAGGGCCGAATCGGCTAGTGCCGATCTTGTCCGGATCAAATCGGATTGGACTGATCCGGACAGATTCTTTAGGAGGAATCCTGATCTAGAATTGGTCCAGATTAAAAAAATTATTTTATTTTTAAAAAAAATCAAAAAATTTATGAAAAATCCAAAACAATTATGAGAGCACCTAGAAAAAAATTATAAATTTAAAAATAACATATATCACAATTTCATGTGACTCACTCTCTACGAGATATATTAAGACAAGTGGATATAAAATAACACCAATATTTAATCCAACAAAGAAAAAAGTGTACAATTCATATGCAACAAAAATGATACTTTCTCTTCATCACCATCGATGAAATTAACCCTCATAATCTTCATTTTTTGATTCTCTTTACTGCTCCATTAAGACTGGCTAGTCATGATTGGCCCATACCCATAATACCCATATAAAAATAATGACTCGGTCATCTAGTTAAAATCATACACATTGTCTAATTCTAGAACGAGAGTTGAGAATGAATAACATAGCTCAAAATCTAAAATGGGTTTTGAATAATTAGCCACCATATGCTTATAAAAAAAAACTCATCTAATTCCAATGTTAACTTCTACCACTTGAATGTTATCACTGACTAAAATTATCAGGTCCTGCTCCACACATACGTGCATTACTAGATCCCGAACTATCTTCTCCTCCTCATTCTCCACTTAAACAACCTTAATTTTTTTGTTAGGTAGGTGAAATGATTTTTTTCTCATTATCATCTGAGGAGGGTGCCTAGATACTGTCTGTGGGACAGGGACTCACAAGTCATGGTTCGCCGGGTCGGCGACCCGGTCGGCCGGGTCGCCCGACCCGGTCGCTTTTTGGGCCGACCGACCCCGACTCGGCCCCGACCCCCCGACCCGGTTATTATTTTTAATTGAATTTTTTATTTTTTTTTCCCGACCCTGACCCAACCCGAGTCGCGACCCCAACCGACCCGGGTCGGTTTTGGGGCCGATCGACCCAGGGTCGACCCCCGACTATTCCTTCCTTGTCACAAGTCTTCGCCTGACAACTAGTTTCTTCATCTTCTGCTTCCTCCTTTTGCATATCTTGTCCAATACTATGTTGGCATATCTTCTTCAACGATTTTTATCCTACAAATCTTTCTTTCATTTATGTACTCTTCTAGATAGTAGAAAAACCTAAAGATATGGTTGAAAACTCTAGAGGAGGCTTTGAAGCTGTGATGTGAGGTGGATCCAACATGATTAGAGTTGTAAATAAACATGAGAATCCCCTTGTTCTTGTATTTTTTCATCCTCACCATCAACGATTATGTTGTCAAGCTATCCTTCAGCCCTGCTCGATCACTGGGGTCAAATTATGGAGTTGGTTCAGCATCCTTGTCCTCCATCCATGTCAAAAGTAAATATTTTTTTATAAGAGGTATTCTAAATCAACATCCCCCTATGATAATCTCTGACCACAAACATTGTGTCTTTACATATAAGGACCACCCGTAAATCTTTCAAACCTTTCTTCAAAATCTTTTTACCGATTCTTAATGTTTGATTCTCAGACGCATATTGTAATAACAAAAAACTATTTGATCCAATCTCTCTCTCTCTTCAACCTATTTATTTTGTTGTGTATCAGGCAGAAAGTGATCTAATTCTTTTCACACTGTGATGAACTAGTGCCTTAACTCAACACTCATATTATAATAGCGACGAGCAAATTCCATCCACTTTTATTAGATACTTAGATCCACCACTTAGTTGCAAAAAAGATAGATAGTATAGTAAGTGTGTAATCTTTTAAAAAAAATTAACATAGCCCAAATGTTATCAAACATATCAAGAGAAACCTTGACATATGAATACCGTAGATCTGGATCTCTGTAAACTCCAATTCAATGCTTATATCATGTCATCTGAAATACAATATAAAATAGAAATTAATTTATTGGTCTTCAAAACTCAATTACTCATAAGCAAGTAATAACTCACATCAATTTTCACTTCTATTAAGTCTTGCGGAGTCATATATAAATGTTGCATCTCTCCTCATCTTCGTGAACTTGAGCCCTACTTGAATGCATTACTCTTCTTATTTGTATCTTCTCTTCAACCTCAGAAGTTGATGAAAATATCTCAACCTACGCATGTGATTTTTCTTTTTTCCTACTTTCTTCCATGAAATTTGTCTTGACACCTGAGCAACTCATCCTGCAAGCTGGCTCTCTACTCAATTTAGGTTTCCCATTGTGATGCTCTCCCAATTAAGTCCCTCATTTCTTATCTTAAATCTATCGATACTTTGTCATACTTGTTCACATTCTCACTCACTCCACTAATGTGTTGTTTGAGCCAATAAACACCTTCATTCATTTCATTCCCGCACAATTTACATTTCACTCTTCTATTGTCGATATCTAACATGTGTCCGTGTTGCTATCTAGTACCACGATATGTAAGGGCATGTTGCTCATCCAACATTTTTACAACACAAAAAATAGTTAATATTAAAATATATATATCCAACAATCAGACGATCTATACAAGTGTTAGACAATTGGATGGTCCAGACAATGAGACCATCCAGAATGGGAATGAACAAGTTACCAGCCAATTGGCTACCCTCGTCCTAGTTCCCCCTCCCACTATTAGTCACCACCCCTTTGGGTGACTATATCCGACAATCAGACGATCTATACAAGCATTAGACAATCGGATGGTCCAGATAATCAGATCGAGATCGTCTAGAACGGGAGCAAACAAGTTATCGGCCAATTGGCTACCCTCGCCCTAGTTCCCCCTCCCACTATTAGTCATTACCCCTTTGTGTGACTACATAGTCACCCCTCTAGGCGACTGATTCCACCTGGAGGGGGGTCTCTCTTGGTAGTGGCAAGGAGGAACCCCCCCCCCCCAAATCTTCTTGCGATCCCCCCTAACTTATAAAGTAAACAGGCCCCAAGGGGATCCTCATCGAAGAGACGAAGAAGCCATTTAAGGGGAGGGAGAAGATAAGAGGGGAAAATAGGGGAGAAAACCATACCTTTGGAGGGGAGGTATTAACCTTCCCTAGAGGGGGCGCTACAAGGGACCACCAGAGGAGTCGTCGGAGGGGAGGGGAGAAGAATCAGGGAGGAGAGTCCAAGAATTGGGAGGGAAGGAGGGGAATTGGGGAGGGGAGAGAGAGAATCGCTTATTCTCCCCTTAATAGGGAAAAAACGAAATCGGGTATGGAATCAGACCAAGATCTGTAAGGATATGTAACTTATAGACTCTCATCAAATCGGCCTAGACTGGCTGATTCTTAATCCGATCCTGAAGAATCGGCCTTTCTCATGATCTAGGTTGATTCCTTTGTGAATTGATCGTGGATCAATAGTTTCGGTGGTGAATTGTATCGATATGGGCCGATCCAATCCAATTATCAGCTGATTCCGATCTGGATCAGTCGATTATGCAAATCATGCTCAAGCATTTAAGAAATAATATAACATATTGCACAAGTAATAAAATAGCATTCACCTTTTTTAGGTAATATTTCATACCATTGCTATAAAATAAGTTTTCATTCACCTCCATACGGAAAATGCCATGTTATTTTCTTAAAGTTCAACTAACATAAATATTTTATTAGCTATCCTTCATGCTACTTTATGGGCATGATGAAACCTTAGTTTTAAAATTTTACTTTCTAGAAAGATTTTTTTGTTGCTTTGACTTTTATGGTTATGAAACAAGGTGATAAAATTGTAGAAGTATAATTAATTGGGTGTGGAAGTATATAAGAACTAACAATGTGTGTTCTGAAAACCTTCGAAGTGTGGACATAAGGATGACCCATCACTTAGAATATTAAAACTAAATTTTATCTAATTATTGACGTTATTTGAGTTCTTTGAAATTCATTTTGACCTTCCCCACCAACCTTCCAATATTTTAGAAGTAATTACATTGAGCAATTACTCAAATACTTTTGAGTAACTACAATAGCAACTCATGCACTAAATTTGTTACATCCACAAAACATTGGAGCCATCCCCATGGCCTTATCAGGATTCACTTTTTGAGTTAGCGCCTGTTTGGTAACACTATTAAATGGTTATGTCAATAATAATTTTAAAATTGATATTAATATATGGCACTAATAGATGTTTGGATAAAAATATTAGTTTTAAAATTAATAGTACAAAGATGTTTCGAAATTAATGTAAGTGTGAACCTGTTTTAAAATTGATACTATTTGATTCATCCCACTGAAGCTGCTCCCGATCATGTCACTCCTTCACCCGTCGCACCTCTAACTCTTAGCCTAGCGTCAAAGCTCCCGCGGCTCTGCGACCAGCGGTCTCTCCTCTCCGGCCGCACCTCTACTCTTTGGCAGGGGATGGAAGCGCCTCTCCTCTGCCACCTCCCCCAAACCCTAGCTCTTTGTGTCCTCTGATTTCCTTTTGGCTACCGCCCTACGCTGCAGAATTGAAGGTGCTGACAATGCAGGGGATTGCAGATTGATGTTGTTTTGGTAGGTTCTTCTATTTTGCTGAATTTGGGGTGGGACAGTTTTATGGTAATTTTTTTTCCTTCTAGATCCTATGATTTGTCTTGGCCTATCTTCTTTCCAAGTCACACGTTAAGCATCTATAGCCATTTTTGTTCGTTAGATAACACTCATGTTCATGTGGAAAGATAGTGATGGATCATCAAGATGCAGCCTAATCCCTCCCTTCTCATGTTTCCTAGTCACTATCTAGTTTTCTCCACCTCCATATTTGGATGCGCCACCGAAAGTGTGCATTTGTTGGTCAAAGTGGCGAACAAAAACTAATTTGGGCGTATAACTCAAATTGGTCCACAGCTTGTTGTTTGGAATTTTGAATTCCTCCACAGTTTCTGTGGAGTGGTTATGTTGTCAAGATCGACTTATGCTTCTCCCCGGCCTGGGGATGGCCTCATAACATGTACCATGGATGACTTTGTTTTAAAATGGGAAATAGTCACATTTTTCTAAGCAAATGAGCCTGTTTGTGCTATCTGTGTGCAAGATATGGACAGAAATTAATTTGATTTAGCAACAAATTTGCTTAATTCAAACACAATCTCGACATAGTACATATAGAATTCTATGTAGGTGCGCTTTTGATTTTATGGCATATATTCTTATTAAAATTATTGCCTAGGTGAGGCATGACGAGACTCTCCCTACTCACTTGGTCATTGTTCTTCATTACATATTAAATAATGCAATGTGCTATGCATTTCTTATACTTGATTTAAATTATTTTAGGCCACTAAGTTGATGAAATTACTAAAGTGATTGCTTTTGAAGAAACCTGTGGAACTAAATATCTGTATTCCTTTCAAGAAGGAAAAGAGAGAGGGCTGGTCCGCTTCAAGGTGCTATGGAAACACGTAAGATGTATTCATCTGTGTGCCAAAAGAACCTATGGATGATTCATTTTGTGTGCATCACATTCCATAATGTTGCTATTCATGTAGAGAATGTAGGTGCTGTTGTACCCTAATGAAAGGTTGAAGACTGCAATAATCTCTCCCAGTTTGATGCTGCTCCCTTTCCCACTCTTCAGATCAGTTTGATCCGGGTGTGTGGACTTCTCAATGGTCTTAACCTGCATCTCAAGAAATCTACATACACTATTTGTAGCGTCCTTGCTAATGGAACTTCTGGACTACAAATGCTGCTGATACGTGTCATTATATCTTGATATATGTATGTGTTTTTATCAGTACCAACCATTTTTTTACAGTGTCTTTTTCTTCTTGTCAGAATCATGGAAATAGTGCTTGTCGTTTTGGTTCTGTTGATATATCTGTATGCTGTTTACACCGAAAAAAATAATATTATTTGATGAGAGCACTTGGCACTACACTTGACTAGTTGTACTTACTTTTGTCCAATGAATCTACAGTACAAGGGAATTGTTCTTAATGGGGTGTTTGGTTGCATGATAATTTTTTGTACACTTTTATGATAAAAAATTGTATTAAAATAAAAAGTAAACCAACTCATGACATAAAATTATCATGTTTGGAGGGATGTGATTACAAAAAAGAGTAACCACCGCACATGACCAAATAAAGTGGGGGACCACAAGAAAAAAGAAAGAGGTGAGACCCTCTTTTTTTGTTTAAGAAGAAAATCACTTTCAAAACATAAAATTGTCATGGCTGTCAAACACCTCTTTTAACAAGTTTTCTTACAATTTTTAAAAATTAAAATAAAAACCTCAATTATCATGCAACCAAACACCCCATAAGCTTTGTCCAGAAATGGAACAGTGGAAGGGACAGAATCTCGGTACTATGAGGGCATCGCTACCAAAGCAGCTCATGGGCAGGGTGATCTAGAAGTTCTTTTGATGTATTCATAACCATGGTGCTACCTTTTGTGACAGCTTGTGGTTTGAGTTTCTTAAGAAAAAAATGCTAGACCGGTATGTGTTTCAGAAACATAATACTATCTTTGTTATTTAATATTGGTAAATTTTACCAATGCTTTTGATGTTTATGATCTCAAGGTGTGTTATATTGTCATCATATTCAACTTGTAAGTATTTTTGTTAAGTCTTTTTTTATTTACCGAATATAAGAAATAGGTTGGAGAGCCAAACAAAAATACACCTAACAAAGCTATCACAAAATCAGTTTTTACTTTAATTTTATTATGTAAATTAAAATTCAAAAACATATTTTATATTTTTGTAAATATCATTAATAATTTTATATTTTTAATGATACAATTTGATATTAGTGTTTTATTTTGATAATAATAATAACTTCAACCCTAATCAATCAAGTAGTAATGATTTTGATATTAATATAGTGTTACCAAACACCTAATGTCAATTTTAATATTGATATAATATTATCAAACACTCAAGAGATTTGATACTAACACTTTTGACATTGATACTCCCTTCTCTTGAAATATCAATATCAAAATTGATACTTAATAATCTAACAAAACCGGCAATTAAGTTTTGGGTTGAAGTTTTATCAACTTCGTTTTTCATTGTTTTGGGTTTTGGGGCTTGTTTTATTTTGGTTTTGTTTTGACTTGTATTTGGGTTCCAATGTTTGTTATTTCCACCTTTGGGATTTTATTTTTTTTTCAGATTTGAGTTTGATTTTTGTGGAATTCAAAATCTCAATGCTCATTTTTTTGTAGTTTTAACTGTTTTCATATTTTTCCTATTCCTATAATTTCAGATTTGTTTTTGTTTTTTGGGGTCATTTTAGACCTGTTTTTTTGTAATTTTTGTTTAATATTCATTTGTTTCTGCTTTATTTTTGTTCTGTTTTCTGCTTTTAATTTTTTTCTATTTTGCTTCTGCTTTCTGCTTTATTTTGTGTCGGAATTAAAAAATTGTCGACTTTCAATATTTTGGTTTTATTGGTTTTGACCAATTTTATTTATTTACTGATTTTCGGCTGTTTTCTGTTTTTTGACTGATTCCTGTTCATTTTCTGTTCATGCATTTTTCTTTGGATTTTATTTGTTTGTTTATTGGTTTTTGGCTTGAAAATTGAATTTAATTGATTTAATTATCTGAAAGTTGATTTCAGGCAAGTTTTTTTGTCTTTCGTACTTTGACTGATTTTCTGTTTATTTATTTTTATTTTGACATATTTGGTTCTTTGCCTAGTATTGACTAAAAAAATAATATTAATTATTTTAATTATCATAAAATTTATATATGGCCTGATTTAATCTCTAAAAAATTCTGACTGACCCTGTTTGAAAAGAAATTTACTAGTAATTAATTAATTAATATTTTCTCTCTCTTTTTGTCTCTAAGGCCATGGGGCTTTCAATTGCCTTGGAGGAATGCAAACAGTTCCATTGACTTGGAGGAATGCAAACGTACAAAGCTAATAAATCTGCAACATCGAAATTCAGAAAATCAAACTGACAAGATCTGAAATGGGACTGAAAATCATGTTGGAATAATATGGGACTTGGCAATGAACACTTTATAAAGCTAAAAACAACAACAAATTTATTACAAATCACAGATCCTCAGATCCAAATGCTCAAAATCTGCAAAACCTGAACATTGGAATAATTAGAAGAATTTGAACAGTTGAAAAAGCAACTCCAAAGGCTGTCAGATCCGAAAATTTCAATTCCAGTAAAAATTCAGACAATAGCAATCTGAAGATCACCATGGTTTGAAAAAATCTTAAGTCTGAACAAACGGTTTCAAAATCTAGAAAATTGAAAAGGCCATGAAACAAAGAATTGGAACCTGGAACCCCCAAGATTGAAATTGTATCTCCAAGGTATCCCATTCAAAGCTTGACAAGCATCCACCCTCTGAGAATAACAAAATCCCAATCTAAAAGACACCAAACCAAAATCGAACCAAAACTAAGAAATTGGTGTCAGATCTGATGATCAAACAGAGAAAAAAACATGGAATTCAAATCAACTTTGATACTCAAAAAATCCCAAGGGTCTTCAAAGGTAACTCAAGTCTAGATCTAAAAGTTCTGAAAACTGAAACTCAAACCAAGAATGCAAACACTGAATCAAAAACTTGAAATGATAGAACATCAAACCCAAGTCCAAATTGGCTTCAAATCAGAAAGAGGGAAAAGAACCAGTCAATCCCCAGTAAACAAAATCTGGTGAGACTGAAATCTGAAATGCTTGATAAATCAAAAATCTTAAAAAAATCAAACTCTCAGATCTCTAGATTCTCCAAATCTGAAAGTTCAAATTCAAAGATCTCAAACTTCAAATTTAAAAGGGTGGCGGTTAAGACCCTAAATCTAAAATTAGACAACCACTGTTGTCAAGGCGAGCGCCTAAGCGGTGCTTAGGCGCCGATGAACAGACGCCTAGATGGAGCGCCTTCTTCAAATAGAAGAAGGCGTATGCCTTGGCCGACTAGGCAGCCAAGGCGTACGCCTTGGCCCGCCTTGGCGTTGCTCGGCAAAGGCGGGTCGGTTTTTTTTTCTTTTGAACCAGCTGCCAGTTTAATTTGAACTGGCCCGGACTTTATGTTGAACCCCCCCCCCCCGATTGGTTCCCTCGGACCCTCACTCCCTCCCTGCTCCCGAGCGGCGACCGCATCGACCCGACGAGTCCGACGGCACAGCGGACGCCGGAAGCTGCCGCCGCCGCCCTCAGCCGTGGAAACCGCCGCCACCGCCTCCTCGCGACGATCTTGGTCTCTTTGGCCACACAGGAAGCAGCTCTCACCGCCGGATAGCCATCCTCCTCTCCCATCGTTATCCTATTCCGGTAATAGTTAGGTTTTGTGTTTTTTTATTTTTTCACCTATATCTTGGCATTTCTTCCTTCAAGTTTAGTCTTGTACATCTATTGGAGTGTTTTTAAACCTCATGTACAGATACAATGCTTAAATTTTGAAGATATCAAGTGGTTTGGATGTGTTCAGCGTGTCGGAAATTTACGACTTTGTTGTTTTTTAATTCTTTGGCTATTTCTTAGCATCTACGTATTATGTAGACACGGTTTGAAGTTTGTTTATTATAGTTTGAGTATTGTTTGATCCATTACAAAAATTTTTTGTCATTTTTAGCAGTGGTTTGTTGTGGGATTGTGTGTACTATTTGAATGTCATTTTTAGCAGTTTTTTTGTCAATTGTATTACTTTTATTTTTCTATCCAACTTTGTGTGATTGTTAGTTGTATAAATCATTTTTTGTACCCACATTTAGAGTACATATATACATATATATATGTATATACACATATATAAATAATTATGTATATACATAATTACATATATATAAACACATAATGTCACCGCCTTGACCGCTTAGGTGACACCTAAGCGGCCGTCTAGTCGCCTAAGCTTATTCTGCACCCTCCAATGCCTTGGGCGCCTTGTCGCCTTGACAACTAGGGCTGTTCACTGTTCGGTTCAACCCGAAAAACCAAACCAAACCAGTACTTTGGTTCGGTTTGGTTTGGTTTGAACTACCGATCGATTTGGTTTGGTTTCTAGGACCCTTCAAACCAAACCAAACCGATAAACCGAATAACCCGAATTAGATTAAATATTTTAATTTAAGTTATATATAAGATAGTATTTATGCATCTTTTCTTATAAAAATAAATTTTTTAAGAGTTTTTAAGGTAAAATTAATGTAATCTATAAACATATACACAAGATTTTAATAGAATATGAATTAAAATGAACAAAAAAAATTATATATTGATATATTTACTATACCTTAATAAAATATGGTTTGAACCGAACCAAACCAAACCAAACCGAATTAATTTGGTTCGGTTCAGTTTGGTTTGGGAGATAGTTTGGTTTGGTTTGGTTTGAGAAAAAATACTCAAAAACCAAACCAAACCAAACCATGAACACCCCTATTGACAACTATGTAGACAACAAATAAATCTAAGTGTAAAGTCTGAAAGCTGAGTTTCAAAACATATAGAGAATTGGCACAAAAAATGGAAATCAGAATGTCTAGGTCTAAACTTGGGATTAAGGTCTTCAATCATCAAAGTAAACCCATGCAATACAAGTTCTAACTAAACTACCTTAAAATGAAACAACTCAAAATTAAAATCTTCAACTTTCTGCAAAACTGAATATCAGAAAGAATTGAGTGCTGCAAATCTGAAAATGAATAGGGTCTGGAAATTCATTTAGGCCCAGGAATCTGGATACACAAAAAATCGGAGAAGTGCAGTGGAACTAAAAACTGTTGAAATCCAAAAATTCACCTTACAAAGTTCAAACCTAAAAAACTGAAATCTTATATCCCAAAGTCACAAATCTAAAAACCTGAATCCAGAATCTGAGCCCCGAATGTGACTCTCAAACTCTTAAACAAAAAGATCATAAATCAAGATAAACCTCAAACTCATGAAATCCAAACCAAAAGGGAAAATGATGAATGAATAAATTTTTAATTACAAAGTTCAACCCTAAAAAACTGAAATCTTATATCCCAAAGTCACAAATCTAAAAACCTGAATCCAGAATCTGAGCCCCGAATGTGACTCTCAAACTCTTAAACAAAAAGATCATAAATCAAGATAAACCTCAAACTCATGAAATCCAAACCAAAAGGGAAAATGATGAATGAATAAATTTTTAATTCAAAAGGTAAAACAAAGTCAAGGTAAAATTGAAGTCTAGACCTAAGATTCAAACGTCCAAAAAACTAAAAGCTGAAACAAAAAAATCTGGAACTTAAACCAGGAGGAGAATCAATCTGAAAAATCACCACCCTGGAGACTTAAAATTGAAAACTCAAATTCCCAAACTCCCATATCTAAGATTCTCTCAAATTGCAGATAATGAAAGCTTTCAAACCTGAAACCATGAAATGTCATATCAAAATTCCTCAAATCAAGAAATCAAGAGTACCAACTCTGAAATTGGAATTACATTCCTCAAATCAAACCATCGTCAAGTCCCAGGACAACTCCTGAAACCTGAAAGTTGTAAGAATCATCATTAGTCAAAATAAACCAAACCCCAAACCTAAAGAGACATCAAGTCTTAATCTCGAAGGAAAAAAAACCAAGTCAACTCAAACTAAACTCAAAACATAATTAAAAAAAATCAAATTCAAGTTCAAAACAAATCCTTGATCCAAAAGACACTAAGCCTTGATAAAATAAATAACCAATTCCAAAACCACCCAAATCCTCAAATGAATCTTAAGCAACTCAGATTAAGTTCAAAGATAATCTCAAGGATAAAAGGCATCTAAGTCTTACTCCAAAACAAATCAAACTCCTAAAATCGAATCAAATTAAATCCAAAACACTAAGTTTGCATTGTGACAAGTTCATGGGGCTGTCACTCCTGAATGTTTGCTTATTTTGTAGATGTATGTCTTTTACGAATGGATGGCTATGGCAGTTAATTGACAGTGTTCGAATAGTTATTCGATGTAATTAATATTAATACTTCGTAAGTATAATGGAAAAAGATTAAAAATAAATTTAAAAAAATCTAACAACCTTAATACATATTTTGTATATCTCAAGAATTAGCTAATACTCTAATAGAACATCATGTATTTTCCTAATTGTTAAAACTACATCAAAATCAAAATATTTTTCCAAAAAGAAAGACAATTTTCGAGGTTACATCAGCCTCTTATACTTGATTTGTGTCTAGTTGATAGAGAAAAACTAGTATATTTACGAAGCAATAGATCGTGCTAAGGCATTAAGAAGGCTTGGGATGAGAAGTTCGAAAGATGCGTACCAATTTGGGACACTAATAATAGGCATTGGAATTTTTGACTTCGTCATCCATCGCTTGTAGTGGGCTATTATATTAATTCCTAATTTCACTCTTAAAATCTTGATATTGAAAATGACAGTGAAATAAAATAAGGTCTATATAATTGTATTGAAAGGTTTGTTGAAACCCCTAAAGAGTAAGATTTAATCTTTAAGTAATTGGAAATGTATAAAGATTTCCAATGGTTTTTTGGAAGAGATATGGCAATAAGACAGTGATAAACATCCACTTCAGGTTATTTTTCTTTTACTTTCATGCATAGTATATGCTTAATGAATAACAAGAAACTATTTTTTCTTGTAGCAAATTAGTGGACAAATTGGAGAAGGTTTCGTTTACAAAAGTTGGCTATTAAAGTCTTAGTCTTAAGTCTTATGTGTAGTGCATCAAACTGTGAATGTAATTAGAGCACATTTGAACATGTAACTTTCTAAAAAAATTAAATAAAAAATGTCTTCTTATTTTATAGTTGCTATGACTGAAAAATTTTGAAATATTTCTAATAGGTGCATACGAAGAAAAAGAATAGGATGGAGAAAAAAAAACTTAATGATCATGTGTATCTCCAACACAATCAAAGACTTCAGAGATCGTTATTTAAAGAAGGAAAAGTGTAATATTGATCCGATCTTGATGATCTTGTGCATGAAAACAAGAATATTAGATGAAGAGATGTTGATGTGGGGACAAAAGCGGCGACGCTGCCATACGGGTGCACCGGCTCCAAATAGCTCACTTGAGTGATAAGAAAAAGATGGTGTGTGCCTAATCAGGCCCAAAACAGACTGAATGAGCTTGAACCAAACAAATTCTGTTGAACCAGACCGAAAGTGTGCTGAATCGAACTGAAATGAGCAATCAGGTGCTAAACCGACCCTGAACCAAGTTGAACCTGGTCTCGGAGCATTGAAGTGGCTAGAATAGAATATGTAGCCATAGGTGCATGAAGCACGTTCACATGAGGCGGCAGCGCCCAGATGGAGGGGCTCGTGGGTGGGAGGCAAAACCTCGCAGGAGTTTGTGGCTGTCTGGAGAGATGCAAAGGAGCATGAAGGCGGCAGCACCCGGCGACGTCTGCGCCTCTGTGGCCTTTCAACCTCATGCACAAGTGAGCAGAGATGACCTCTGGAGTATCATGGCGGCCTTGTGGTGGCTCCAGATGATAGAGGGGGCATGACAGCCTATCAATGCGCCTGAAGGTGCATGAAATGGCACCCACCATGGGATCAAGGGCTTCTTCATCCTTGCGAGACTCCTTCGTTGGCTTCGTTTGGATGAAGGGGTAGCACGGAGGTTGCAAAGGAGGTGTGGCTAGAGAGGTGCAGAAGCAGCAGAGTCCTCTTGACTATCGACCGTGTCTCCTTCTCCTTTATACAGAGCTGAGGCAGGGGAGGGGAGAAACTTGGGTGGGGCTTCTGTGGGGTATTCGAACAGGGAGGGAAACAAATGACATAGAGGAAGGAGGGGCATGGTGATGACGGGCAAAGCAAAGCCTAGCAGAGGATGTGCAATTGGCCTCGCATGAGAAGGGGAGGTCAAAGGGGGCACGTCGATGAGCGGTGGTGACGGAGTTTCCAGAAACGAGGAGGGGAACGAGGTGGATATGGTGGCGGCATCATGTGGTTAGAGGTGGCATGGGGAGGCTTAGGGCCAATGAGGGGATATGCCTGGCCAGGTGTGACAGCGATGGGGTGGCTTCAAAGGGAGGGCCTCCAAAAATATTTAGAAACAAGGAGGGTTGCACTCGGGGGTCTCAACAAGGATGGGTGTTAACGGGGTGCTGGGGAGGCTCAATAGGCATCAGGAAAGCCCCACAGAGTAGCCAAAGGGTTAAGTCGGCATCGACGGCATCGGAAGGGATGCTGTAATGTCTACCGGACCTGCTCTGGAATAGGAAGAGGTAGGGAGTCGGGACATCGTTGATGCAGAACTGATGGGCAACAAACGTCAACCTTGGAAAAACCAGGAAGGAGAAAGAAAAATGGTATGGAGACCAGAAGGGAGGAGGGGAGGAGAGCTCATCAAAGCCAGCCTACGCTGAGGGTGAATGGACGCCAGCCGGTGCTAGGGAAGGAGGGAGACCTACAAGAGGGGGTGGAGAAGAACCAATGCAGGACAACAATTTTCAAGATCTAAAAATTCCAATTATTCTTCATTTTCCATCATTGAGAGCAAGGACTCTTATATAGAGTCAAACATTAACAAAAAATAACCTCCTAAAGACTAATTGCAAATGAGTCCTCTGAAGGCCTGAAACATAAAGAAAGGCTTAAATGGACTCCAACTATTAAAAGAAAATACATAAAATAAACTCTAACACTATTGAATAAAAAAATCAAATACGATGTCTTGTTAAGACTCGGACGACATCATCTTTTAGTAGCTGGTCAATCCGAACTGATCCAGTCCTCATTAGATGTGGAAATGGTTGCTAGGATTGATGAAGATAAAGTCCAAGCACCAAAAAGTAGTTAGAAGTCATTAATATGCATGATAATGACTCAAAGAAAGAAGAATTCAAGTAAATGATTCAGACAGGATGATTTTCTTTTATGTTTTGGCATCAAGAGAGAAGAGCTTTAGACTTGAGATGTAATATGCTTATAAATTTCATAATGGGCTGAAACATGGTTCGCTGGGTCGGCGACCCGGACCGGAAATGACCCTACCGGGTCGATCCGCGACTACTCTGCATCGCATTTAATAATAGTATAATAATACTTCACTATCACTTATACCAACACATGTATATAATCATAAATATGTGTTATATACTCAAATTTTATAAAGATCTATTTTAACTCTCTTCTCTCTCACACACATCATCAAATTTGTCAAGGATAATTATTTTGAGTGTCCCATTTATTGATTGTACAATAATATTTTACTATCATTTATATTATTACGTATGTTTTAAATTTATAATTATAGATATATGATACATCTTAAAATTTATAAAATTGTTTGTTAAGTATCTTTACCTTCTCACTTAAGATTAACTCTTTCCCAACATATATTAATATAACATAATCACAAAAAAAATCATATTCACTTGTATACAAAGATAAACACTCATATTCAATTATAATATAAAAAATAATTATATTTATGTATATATTTTATGTATACATAAATATATGACATAAAAATTATTGTTTCTATTTGTTTCTTATTTTTATATAACTTTTTATAATAAAATAAATAAAATCCGACCCCATCTGACCCCGTCCGACCCGGGGTCGCGACCCCGTCCGACTAGGTCGGTTTTGAGGCCGACCAACCCCATGCCGACCCCCGACCCTGCCTTCCTTGGGCTGAAAGACTTAAGATTTTATTTATTGTTGGTTGATGTTGTATATTCTTTTTATGTTCATTACTACTGTAGTATTAAGTTTCCACTTATTTCAAGTTTTATTTCAATATTATTGGTCTCTTTTTGTTGTTTCAACCCTTAAATTTTTACATTTTTTACAGTTTGTTTAATGCTTTTTTTTTAATGGTCGATAGACCAGATTTCTATTAAAAAGTGTAAAGGAGTACAACTGAAATGGGAAAGGAGAAGAGCCAAAAAAAAGAGTATAGAGATAAATCTACCAAGGTGATAGAAGAAAGAAGATTACAAAAAGGAATCAAAATGATAAAATAGTCCTTCGAAGGCCTCCATGTAGCCGCATCTTGGACCCTTCCGTGGTGGCCTACAACCCAATACAAAACCAATCTTGGAACAAGCACAGGGATTCCTTTCAGATTCTCAAACCAGTTGGCAGTTGTCAAAGATTCTTGAGTTCCCCGCATGCCAAATGGGCCAAAGCATAGCTGGACGTACTAACTACTAGAGAGTGGAATTGACATGCCAAGGTTTGAGGTGCATCCAGTCACAAAGAAGGTGCAAGGTGCTCAAATGCTCCCTCCATTCCATGTTCCAGGTCTTAAATAAGGCGTGCCACAGATAATTGATTACACCACATTTGATGAAAATGTGATCAATATCTTCTTCCTGGATCCCACAACAAACACAAGTGGTAGATAAAGAAGGTAAAATACTATGCAGGTGTCTTCTTGTGGGGAGTTTATCTTTCCCTACCTTCCATAAGAATAGCTTAATTTTAATGGGAACTGGTTTGTCCTAAATGAAGTGGTGCCAAGGAGTCTCCATACCACCACACATCAGTTTTTTCATACCAGATCCCACTGAGAAACTATGTCTGCTGCCCAGAACCCACATCAACCTGTCCTCTCTATTCCCTAGGCACCTATGCCCCTCAAGAAGTGTAAGCAAGTCTGCCAATCGACCAATTTCCTCATCCTTTAAGTTTCTTCTGAAAGACAAATTCCACTGATAATTGGAGTCCCAGCAATCAGCAATTTTGGTACAAGGAGAAAGGCAAATGTCATAGAGTTGAAAACTTAAGAGCCAGAGGAGCATGACCAACTCATTGATCCTTCCAAATGGAGGTTCTCATCCCGTCACCCACCTTAATAGAAAAGGATGAGTAGAAAAAAATCCCAAGTATGTAGAATACGTTTCCAAATAGATGATATTCTGGCATAGTTCCTGAAATCATTAATCCAATACCCATTCATCCCAATGTTTTTAAGCCGAATAGACAATTTTTGCCCAGAGTGTATCTCTGTTATGGTTATGTTTTCGAAGTAATTTAGAAAGCAAAGCAGCATTCATATCATATAGAGGTGCTAGCCCAACGCCTCCTACTTTGGTGCTTCAAACATGGCTCCATTTGACTAAGTGCAAACCTTTCTTATCATAATTACCTTTCCAGAAAAAACAAGCTCAAATGCCTTCCACCTTTCAGCAGATGTCTTTGGGTACCTTAAGGATGGAGAAGTAGTAAAGGAGTAGATTCTGTAAAACAGAGAGAAGCCATCTCCCGCTAGCAAAAAGCATATTACTTTTCTAACCTGCTAGCTTGCTTTCAAATTTACTAATTACACAACCAGTCCTTGTTTCTAGTTCCTTTATCCAAAGAGTGGTAGGCCGAGGTAGGTAATAGGGAAGGAAGTCCATGTCATCTTGAAAATCATCTGCACTCTAATCCTCTCATACTTAGGTTTGTGCTGGTAAATTCACACTTGTCTATATTTATTCTCAACCATGTGACCCATGAAGTAAGAAGATGATAATTCTTAAATTTATGCACTTATCAGTTCTCCCTGAAGAGAACAACAAAGTATCATCAGCGAATTGCAAATGTGTAACCTTGACCTCATTTGAGCCAACCACAATACCCTCAATGAGGTTGCATTGTTCTGCTTTGGTCCACAACAAACTGAATACTTGGCCTACTGTGTGAACCTCTTTTTTCTGCGTCTATTCTTTAGAAAGAAAGACATCTCCGGAGTTTTCTAGGAAAATAGGTGATATCCTAAAAATATTAGGTAGTCCGGTGATAGTTTTAAAAATATTAGAACCGAGGTTCGGGTTCTTTGAAAATTTCATTTTTTGACCCTTCTCCGCCGGATGGTGCGAGTATACGGCGTTAACTTACATTGAGCAACGGCTCGAACGCCTTTGATTAACCGTCGTGGCAACCTGTTTTTGGAGACATGCACATCCACAAAAAGTAAAGAACTCAAAAGGGCAGCGGCCTTTTGGGTCCGATGAGATGCAAACCGATTTGTTCGGGTTTGTTTTATTTGTTTGTTGATTGACTTTTGGATTGACTTGAAAGTCGGTTTTGAGTTTTGGAGTTTGAATCAATTTGTTTGATTGATTTGTTGTTTGGCTTTTGATTTGTTTTCTTTTATTTGATTTGGCTTGACCAGTTTGGGTTGTTTTGAACCTGTTTTGATTTTGATTTTGATGTGCTTAAAGTGTTTAAGCAATTTTGGTATTTGTTGTTTGATTGATTTGTTGAATTTTTAGATTCTGGAATTTTGGTTTTGAGTTGGTTTTGATCCATTTTGGGTGTTTGGAATGTTGTTTATTTGATTCCTTTTGGGAAGAAGTTTAGTGGATTTTGAATGGATTTTCAGATTGCTAAAATCAGATTTTTGAAGCTGGCTAGAATCTGTTTTAGTTGATTGTTCAAATCTGGATTTTGGTTGCAGACTTAATTGGAACCTGGTTTTTTGTGGTTGACAGATTTAATTTGAATCTGAATTTTATCTGTTTTGGATTCGGTCAAAATCTGATTTTTTGGCAGGTTATCTGATTTCTTTTTATGTTGACAGATTTAGTTGAAATCTGATTTTGTTTTAGCAGATTTTTTGTTTGAAATCTGATTTCGGTTTGGTTTGTTTCAAAACCGGTTCAATCTTGTTGAAGATCGGTTGTTTGTTGAACCGGAATAAGTTGAATTTCAGATTTTGTTTAGTTCTGATTTTATGACTTTCAGATTTGATTTTCTGTTTTTTTTATTTTCTGTTTGAATTTACAAATTGATTTTTGAAATGGTTTTATTTTTTGTTTGGCGGTTTGCATCGCCTCCGACCCATCGGGCTGCCATCGGATGCC
Source organism: Cryptocoryne crispatula var. balansae (assembly GCA_036172225.1). Lineage (NCBI taxonomy): Eukaryota > Viridiplantae > Streptophyta > Magnoliopsida > Alismatales > Araceae > Cryptocoryne > Cryptocoryne crispatula. The sequence goes on from CM069924.1 coordinate 23,398,276, forward strand.
CGGCTTCATGCATTCCAAATTGACATCGAACTTCATTTCATTGAAAGATGGGGTGAAGTACATCGGTGTACAATGTGATTGATCCTTCCCCCAATATAGGTTTATCTTCACTACTTTGGAAAAATTTTGGCATTACTACGGCATGCCGGCTATTTTTCCAACTTAGTGAAAATTTACCCATCCAAAATAGCCAGCCTTAGCTTAGCCATATCGGGGGAAGGAACCGCTGGCTACGGGAGCATGCCCGCGCCACCGTCCGGATCGACATCCCGGAGCGTACCCGGGGGGAGTCGTCCAAGGTTGGAGTCCCCGCGAAGGGTGGATCTCCTTAATTTAATATTGCTTTCGCATTTTGATTTTTTATTTGTTCATTTTTTTTGAAACAAAGGCCATGGAGGCCGGTTTAATTTCATCGGCGTTCCGAGCCGGCCTTCAATCTTCATAGGCCCGCCGGGCCTGTCTTGGACTGTTTTGGGCCGGAAGGACCTGTTGGGAAGCTGCTGCACTGCTGGAACTGCTTGACTGGACCGACTTGGAAGGCCACCCGGCTATGCCCTTGGCCCGTCAGACGGTTTCCAAGGGGTGCCGGGCCGTCACCTTCAAGTCGGCCCACCTTCTGGCTGCTGTCCTCCTGTTTGGAGCTCCTGGACTGTTGGAACTGCTTGGCTGGACCGACTCTGGAAGGCCACCCCGCGATCCCCTTGGCCCGTCGGACGGTTTCCAAGGGGTGCCGGGCCGTCACCTTCAAGTCGGCCCACCTTCTGGCTGCTGTCCTCCTGTTTGGAGCTCCCTGGACTGTTGTCCTCTCAGTAGGCCACAATGGGGCTGTTTTGGTTTGGTTTTGGGTGGGCCGAAATGGGCCTGCACAAAGGGCATTTCAGGCTCTGACTTGGGACCTGATTGGTGGGCTAAACAGACCTGCACAAAGGGCAATGTGGCCAGACCTGGGTCTGATTTTTGAAGACCGATCAGGGGGCTGTGAGGGGTATGCTTAATGGGCCGCAAGGAGGGTTGATTAGCAGACCATGACAGGAGGCCGATTGGGGACCTGTTTTGGGCCTGGATTGGGGTCAGTTTGAGGCCGGGAATGGACCTGTTTGGGGACCGGAACTGGGTCACAAGGGGACCGGTTATGGACCTGAACAGAGGTCAGGTTATGGGCCTGCAATAGGGAGTTTTCTCCTGCTGTGGGGGGTGTTCGACTGGGTCAAATGGGCCTGCAGGTGGGCCTGCTAAATGGGCTGTATATGGACCTGCAAGGGGGTCTGAGCAGGGGCCTGCAGGAGGGCTGTTCAGTAGACCATGTTGGGGGCCGGATTTGGGCCTGGATTGGGGTGTTCGGTTGGACTGAAATAGGCCTGCGCAGGGGGCTTTTAGGGGCCTGGTTTGGGTCCGAACATGGGCAGTAGAAGATGATTTTTTGCAGACCGACCAGGGGTTGGAGATGGACCCTAGAACAGGTAGAAAAGAAGGCCCTTTGAAGGGCTACATGGGCTCACCAACTAGCCTTTACCTTTTCTTTTCTCTTCTTCTTCTTCTCTTCTTCTCCTTCCTGGTCGCAGGCAGCAGGTGGCAGCAGGATGGGGGCTCAAACCAGCAGCCTGGCGGCGTCTTCAACAGCCTCTCCTGTTGCTGGTGCGCACCTCCTTTCTTATAGAGGGTGGGGGGCAGATGAAGAGCCAGGCTATGTGCTGTACGTGGATGGCTTTTGGCCTTCCCCATGGTGGTTACACCATTAATTCCAAATTAATAGCTGGCTGTCCCTTGATCTCCCCCTGGCCTCTTCGGTTTCCCCCCTCCATAAACTGACTAATGAATGGGCTGAGGTCGCAGGTGGCTGGTTTGGTGCGCACAGGGATGCTGATGTGGCTGAATTGGGCCTGTTTTCAATGGCCGCGGCCCACTTCTTCCCTTTCTTATGGGCCTGTACGTAGGTGGGCTATAGGAGCTGGAAAATAATTATATTAAATGAAATAAAGGGCTGGACAGCTGGAAATAGTGCCCCTGGGTCAAATTGAGGCCTGCTTTGGCCCGATTAAGGTCTGGGCCAGCTGGAGCCTGGTCCGATCATGCCATTCCCCCCCTTTTTTGCTGTTTTTTTTTTTTGAAAAATCTGATGCCAACACCTACTAAGACAAAGAGAAGGGGTGAAATAGGGTCCCCCCTGCCTTAACCCTCTCGAGGCACTGAAATCCCCAAAATTCTGCCTATTAATGTCAACTGAAAATTTAGCAGAACCTACAAAGTGTCTGATCCAGTCAATCCACTTGTCATTGAACCCCATAAACTGCATGATCCTAATAAGAGGAGAGGCCATTTGACTCTCATATGTTTTTTTCAAAATTCAGCTTCATAAGGATGCATTGTCTCTGTCTGATTTGCTGGTCATGCAAATATTCATGTGCTGCCATAAAATTATCAAGAATGTATCTCCCTGAAACAAAGGCGGGCTGAGAAGAGCTAGTCAATTTGCCAATGAAATTGCACAGCCTTGTTGCAGTAGCAGACTAATCAGCCTAAGGTCATTTATGTGTTCCACATTGTCCTTCTTGGGAATAAGAAAAAAATTAGTGAAATTCAATAATTTGATACACTTAGAATTCACCTAAAATTCCTCTATTAGGGTCATGAAGTCCTTGATTATCTCCTAGTAGAATGTATAGAAGCCAACTCAAAATCAGTCCGGACCTGGAGCCTTGTAAGCATTCACGTTTTCCATAGCCCCTAGAATTTCCTGTTCAGATAAAGAAGAGGAGAGTAACTGGTGAGGACACCCGATTTTTAAATCGGTTTGGAAAATTTTATAGCAGACGACAGAAGGACAACCTGTGGATAGGAGATATTGGTTATTAAATTTGTTTACCAAAAATGGAGCTAAGAGGCCCATTTACATGGTGGGCTCAGCAGACCTGCGGACCATGTATTTTCCTTTTTTGGACCAAGTAATTTGCTTTTCTTTTTCTCTTCGTCGAGGGCCAAGGCAGTGTATGGCGAACTGGGCTGTTGGACGTCTGGGGCCCATTACGACTTATTGTTTTGTCTTTTCTCCCCTTTGCTTCAAAATCCCTATAAATCACCCTGTAAACCTTGGGCGCACATATGAATGAAAAAATGAAAATCACTTTTGCTCTCCCGTTGCATTCTTTTTCCAGATTTGCCCTAGATAGTTGCTTTATAGCGTAGCGTCGACTGTTCTCTCTCCCACCGGGAGGTACCTCCGTCTTCGTCCATCCTGCGAGCGAGCTCCACAAGTGAACCCTAGCTCTTCAATGGCGACGGCGGTTCTCCTTCCGTATTACAGTAGCTTAGATCGAGCTAGTTTTCTTCCAAGGCGTAGTTATTCTTCTTCTATCTAGTTTTCCTCTTCTCCGGTGTATTGCGGCTGTCGCACTCCTGCTGGAGTCTCCTGGTTCGGTTCCTACGGAGGGCTGGACATTCCGGCTTCGCAAATCTGAGGCAGCAACCTAGTCCAACAGAGGCGTCCAGGTTTTGAAGTTCCGCTACAACGAGGAGCAGCTTTATCTGGTTCTCCGGCTGCTGATATGCTTCTCCGTTCTTGGGAGATCCATCTCGGATCTGGCTTCTACTTAATCCCACTGGATATCCGTTCAGATAAGTTTTCCTTTACTCAAGGATCATCGTGGTTGTTCGGGTTACTTCAGACTCCTGTTCTATTCGCCAGTCCTCCAGATCTATAGTTGACCGGCCTTGGCGCAAGCTCTGTCGGAATGGCTATTTAGAACTGGTCCGATTTTCAGTCAGATCCGTGGTTTATCATAGCTACTCTAGTTCAGAGGAATGTCCGCCTTGACAATGGGCTGGAGACTAATCCCGAACTAGTCCTGTGGTCATTTACAGTCGATTTTTGGTGATTTGAACTCGTTTGTTTGGCCGCAACATATTGATGAGCTCATTGAGCTATGACATCAGTGTTGGATGAGATCCTGCGTGATCAATGATCCGAATGTCCCTCCCTTCGGCTTATGTTCTCGAGTCTCTCCCCGATCCGGAAATGATGATCGGGTGCCGCATACTTTGAATCACCACGATTCTCCGGTTCGGATATTTCTTCGATGACAGAAGTTCTAGTATTCTTACTACACCGGTCCTATTCCAAAGGGTTGCCCTTCGAAGCTGAGGCCAAGTCCCCTGAACGCTGGTAGCGATCTCTGATTACAGACTTCTAGTGCTTCACTACACTGGTCCTCCTCCAGTGGCTGCCCTTCAGCGTGGACTTAGTCCGCTGACTGCTGGTAGCGTACTCGGTCATATCGGTTTATTTCTTGGTCATTCTTGCTGTGTAACTCCTTGGAGCTGCCAGCTGACGTCGATTACAGCACCACCATGGACGTCAGGGTTCTGATCCCATCCATTTCAACCACCTGCTGGTCAGCTTGTGCTACATGTGAACTTCACTTGCTGATGATTCATAGGAACCGGATTTTGTTGATGGCAGCTCGTCAACCTGGTTTTGAACACCCACCACAGTTGATTTGTTGATCCTATACCGTCCTGCGAGACGTGGATCTTAGTTTTAATTTAGCATTTGTAATTCCTTTAATCCCTCTAAGTGTATAAGGTCGGGTGTTCTTAGCCAGCCGAGCCGACACCCACGTTTCAACGTGGAGGTACATTCTCTTACCTCAACCTTGGATGTTTACTTTTGTTCTCTTTTATGCGTTGAATGCCATGCTCAGCTGCGAGTAGGTTCCTAGCCCGTTTATCTTTAAGAAGTTGGCGTGATGTGCGAGTACATTTGAGTTGACCTAAATTCTTGAAAACTACTTAAATCAATTTCGTTAATTGAGGATTTGATAAACACGTTGGTAGAGAGTGAGCTTGTTTTAAGACTTCTTTGGTTAATCTTTTTGGGAAAAGCTACTGGTCCAATTTCTAATAATAACATTTTAAAACTGATTTTTGAACTCTAAAATTGACGATTAAATAGTTTTGTTGGTAATTCTAGTGAGCTATAGTAATTACATGTCCTTTTCTCTCGGTCCGTTGCTGTCCCGCATCAGTAACTCTGCTTCTTCTTCATTAAGAATTCTCTGCATGTTGAAATGAATCAAAGAAATTTAGTAAAGTGAGTAAAATCATAAAAATGTAAAAACCAAGTCAGTCCAAAACACTGCAAAAGGATCAGTGAACAGAAAACTGCAAAGTGCTCAGAAACCAGAAAATCTAAAAACTGCAGAAAGCTGTAGAAACTGAAGAAACAGAAAACCAGCAGAAAGTTGTAAAACTGAGAAATCCTGAAAAAAATGCAGATCGGTAAATTGCAGAACAGAAACCAGCAGGAAATTGTAAAGCTGAGAAAAATGCAGGAAGCTGTAAAAAATTGAAAATTGCAGAAAGACTGGGAGACTGAAACTGTAAAACTGGAAAAACTGGAAACTTAAGAAACCAGAACCAGCAGAAAACTGCAGAACCAAAAGAACCAAGAAATTTTGAAAAATTGAAAAACCATGAAACTGAGGAAAACTACGACTCAAAAAAATCTGAAAACTGGAGACCAGATATCAAAAATTCTAAGTCCCGAAAACTGAAATCTGAAAGCAGCAAAGAATGGGCATGAAAGATTTAAAATCTCTAAATCTTAAAACTGAAATCTGAAGTCTGAAAACTCCAGAATCCAAAAAGAGGCTGAAACTTGAAAAGCCCAAAACTTACAGCCCAAAACATAAAACTGAAATGACATTTTATGTCAAAAGAAATCCAAATGAAAGAATAACTTCAATCATAATTCATAAAATGCTCTCCAAGGCAGAAAGTCCAATTCTTTAAAGCATAAAACTGAAACTCAAGAAAGTAAAGAAAAAGTTTGGAAAAACCCAAATAAGAAACTCAAATCCAAACATTGAAATCCAAGAGAAAGCCCCTGCCCAAAAAAAAAAAAACTGAAATCACATGTACTAAGCACCCCAAACTCCAAAGTAATTCAAACATAAAATCCTAAACCTGAAACTCCACAAATTTCGATTTAAATTGAACCAAAACATCTCAAACTGAAAGACAAGTCAAAAATGTAACTATTATAAATAATTTCTAAAGTTTAAAAATATACCCAAGACATCAATTTCAAGTGAAAAGCCAAACAAGACAAAAATCCCAAAGTTACTCAAAACTCAAATAATTTTAAACTCAAAATAATGTAAAAAATACTATAATTCAAATTAAGGCCATGGGGACTTGTCTTCAATGCTTCAATGGATGAATGACTTCGGTGTATGAATTATTTTGGCAATTAATTAAGGATATTTGAGTAGTTGTTCAATGTATTAACACCAATATATTGAAAGTTTGGTGGGGAGAGGTCAAAACAAATTTCAAAGAACTCAAATAACCACAACAAGGATAAAAATGTGCTTGAATCTCTAAAGTGATAAGATAATCCTCATGTTAGCACTTAGAAGTTTTTGAGAACCCACTGTGAGTTCCTATATATTCAAACCACACCAAGTTAACTATGCTCATATGGTTTATCGGTTATCACCTATTTTCAGTCATAGTTGTCAAGCAAACAAGGATCATTTCTTTCGAAAATTGAACAGGAAATTAAAAAAATTTAAAATTGAGGTTTCAACATCCCCCTTTAAAAGTGTCATCTGTTGAGTAACACAACTGAATGGAAGTCGCAGCTGTGGCACCTCCTCCCTTTTTTATGCCATAAATGTCATCAGGAGGAGTAATGCGCTTACCATTTGCGTTTCTTTCTTTCATCATTTTAAATACCATCCACCAGAACTGAAAGGCATCACCACCTGAAGGATCTCCATACTCCAACGAGACCAGCTAGGAGGTCCATCATTAATAATCCTTAAGATGACCAGTGCAACCTAACTTAGATGTTCTTTTCTCGCTACTTTAAATGTGCTTCCTGTCTTAAAAATGGAATTAACCAATGAGGTGGGATGAGAGGAAAGGTAATCCTGCAGCTTAGTTGACAGATGCAGCTTCTTTATCTATATATCTCCTTTTTTTCTTTGACCATCTGACGGAAGCAATTAAAAGCTCTCTTGAACTCTATCGAACATAGTTCAAGAGAGTAGGAACCATGGAACGCAAACTCTTGAGATTTGTCAAGAATCTCTATCTTTCCATATCTCTGAAAAACAAGATCTCTACAAATATATTATCTTTTATTTTCACCATATGTTGATAACTCCAATTATAAAGCTCCATACTAATGCAAATTATCATTCAGATTATATCTCATTTTTCCTATTATTAATTCAATTATATGACTTTAGAAAGATTTCAACTGTTAACAACTTTATTATTGCATTTAAGGCCCCGTTTGTTTTGGCTTAATTATTGTCTAACCTTTGAATCAATCAGAGGTAAAAGATTGAGACCTTTGGTAAAAGGTCTAACTACATAAACCACTTAATTTTATGTGGTTCACTATAATTTTTTTTCAGAGGTGCATAATTAAGATTCAGTGTACCAAAGGAATGAATAGAGATAAAATTAAGACTTTAGGCATTTCATAAGTCAAATCAAACACCATTTGAGTCTTATTTAGGTGTTGTTGACTCACTTTTACTATATTTTATAAATTAATATTTCTATATGATTATATATAAATGATTCAAATAGTCACACAGTCTCTCAACTTTCAAGGAGATCTCTTCTCTTGACATTGCTCGAGAAAAAGTTAGATTCATATTAGAACCTATTGATGGATCTCCTCTTAACAATGATAATCCTTCCAATATTTGTCTTAATTCCTAATGTCAAATTGTCTAGTCTTGGTCCTCAAGTCTCATGTCTCCTTTTGAAGAGATTATTATGTCATTTTACACTAACATACCGAGATCCAATCTCCCAAGATGTTTCCAAGATCTCTACTCTCTAATCACCTTGAGACAAAATCGAGATACGAGATGGCAATCCTTGGCAAAAACTTCATATGAACTTGGCTTGTTTCATTTTTTCCCTTTTTTATTCAGAAATAACCATCAAAAACAAAGGCATCCCTTGAAGAAAACTAGCAGGGCCAGTGGTAAGTGGAAACTGTCATTAGTCCAAGAAAAAAGATAGAAAGCCATCAGTCAAAGTACTAGAATACTGAAGAGCCATAACAAGATATCAATCTCCATCTAAAATACTTAAATAAATAAATTTTTTGAGGTACTTTTCATTTCAGCAGTTCAACAAAGCTCTCCCCTTCTTTATTTTGGATCTATTATTTAAGATTTAGGGCATATCTTTCTATGATAGTGAAGCCATATGAAATACACAACTAGTACCAGAGGCAAAGAGTATCTAAACTTGGGTTGCTGATGACACACCATATCCTTCCATAGAGATGACTTGCAAATCACCACCAAAATAACGGGCATAGAGATGGCTTATGGGTATCCCATATCCATATCCAGCCATCGATACATTATCATCACCAGTGTTGGAGTCCTCATCTATTGGATTTTGTGCTGTACTATATAGATACGTAAAAATTTTAGGAAGTCCACTCCTGGGAATGCCACCACCTTCATCTGAAATCTGCAACCAAAAGAACAGAATACATTAACTGATGAACATGAAAGGAAGCATTAATTCATACCTCTCATAGTATCTCATAATTTCCAACTTACAAAAGCATGTATGGTTATGTTCCAGGATCCTTTATTCAAACAGATTAAAAAATTTGGACAGAAGACAAAATATAGAAAGGTATCAGCCAAGTACAACAATGTAATGAGTTAATAAAAAAGATTCCCCTCTTCCACCCCATCCCCTAGATTAAAAAGGGAAAACACAGCCATTAAAAAAGGGTAATGAAAGAATTTTGTGATTTTTTGAGTGTATAATTAAAAGCCTAAAATACATATGATACAATGATAACATAAGTGATGATAAAAAATTTTAATATAATTTCAATATCTTTAAATGGAAGCCATCAAGGGTGCGTAAACCACCTCAGGTGCCTTCGGGCCCTCATAAAGGCACCTTGAGCCTTGGCACAGTATAAGCATGGGTGCTGTTAACCCCGAAATTTAACATATCTTGAATCTGCAGCCAAAAAAATCAGGTGACTCATAGATGTTGCTTGAGAAATGTGTCCTCTATGAATATGAACTGGTCTGCATCAAGGCCCACTACAACCCCACTAAGGCGCTAACAACCAAAATGGCCGGCCATCTCACAACATAACCAACAGCTGGTTCATATCCCATCTTCAGCACATTCAAGGGAAATTGACACCATGCCCAAGACCTACTCTCAGCATATCTGAGGGCCCCACTAAGGCAACTGGAAACTCAATTAAGGCCCAATTTCAATGCCATCAAGGACTGGTCTCAGGCTCAATCTTCAGGCCCATCAGCAGTTCAACTGAAGGATCATTCTCAGCCCAACTAAGGACTAATTATAGAAGCAATTCTAGGCCTCTTTCGAGGCCTATCAATAGCCTGCCAGAGAGCCCACTTACGGCCTATACAAGGACAGTTTTATGACCTATTTTGACCATAGATTGCAAAAATTAGCCTTGTGTTAGCTCCTCATTGGGCTATTTTTGACCCGCAAGATTAAAATTTCTGGCTGACGAGAAATAATTTTAAGCAGAAAATACACATATATACACCCCTATACAATAATCGTGGAATTAGGATCAGACACTAGATTGGTGGGTGGGTGCCAATTCTGATTTTGATCCAGATCAGATCGGCTGATCCACATTACGAAATTATAGTCCGGAATCGGTTCGGATTGATCCTTTTTTAAAAAAGAAATAAATAAAATCAGAAAAATTAGAAACAATAACATTCAAACATCCAAACATATATGCATATCAATTTGAGAGGTATCATTAAGGGTACACAAATATGCTATATCAATTTTATGATTCAATAAAATTATATGACACAAATAATATACAACAAGTAGCATCTTAATAAAAACAGTATCTGTGAGAACCCTCATATGACACCTCATTTCTTGGATTTTCCGAAATCTAATATGAATGAGAAGTTAAAATGGACCTGTACCCATATCCAAATAATGATTGGGTCATCCCTCTAAACTTATACCTCTACATTTTGTGGTTGATGTGTAAATGGAATGTGTCTACACTGCACTTGGATCTAGATAAGAGTATGCTACATAGTCAATCATAAAATCTCCTTTATGCCCAACGATGACTTCAACCACTACAATGTTGATGGGCCAAATCATATTGTCCTTGTCCAACTTGACCTTTTTCTCCACTTGTATCTGCACCAACATCTTTACCAGCACATGTATCTTCACCTACACCTACACATGAACCTCCTTGTCGTTGTCATGGTGTCTCTGCAATTGCATCTGAGTCACTATTTGGTGAAGAGGGTGCTTAAGTACTCCAATTGGACTCACAGGACTTCTAATTTCTAATTTTATTTTCTTCCCAAATTCTTATGCATGTGAACTAGCCACAACGCTACATTGGTACACCTTCAAATGTTTAAACCCTCCAAATTGGTTGGAACTAGCCTTTGTCTTCTGCATACCCTCATGTAAAGAAGGAGCTAGAGCTGGAGCTAGAGCTAGAGCTAGAGTTAGATTGGAACTACTGCAAGTTGTATTTGATGTTGAATCTCTTCATCCGTAGATTATACATTGTCAAGTTCTCTTTCGGCTCATGCACGATCATCTAGGTCAAACTTTAGAGGTGGCTCCCATCATTGTCTTACATCCAAGCGGCAAAAGGATGCTTCTCTTGGAATAAGTATTCCAAATCAAGATGCCTCTTCTCTTGCTACTTTTGCTTTTCTTTGATATTAAAACTATCAAGTTTTGAAAACCTATCTTTAGGTAATCTTTGCCGATTTTTGATATTTTTCATCCTCAACCGCATGTTGTAGTGGCAAAACACCACTGTCTCTAATATACTAAATGTTAATTCCTACTCTTTATGCGGATAACGCTGAATGTGCTTCAATTTCTCCCACATTGATAAGAGCTTGTACGTTAGCTCAACATATGAATGACAATAACAACACGTAGATTCTATCGACTTTTGATGTTTAATTGTACCAATCACTCAGCTGCAAGAAAGAAGAAAATCACACAAACAACATAAGGCTTTTAACGTGCATATATTATAAAGAGAACATTGTAAAATATCAAATTTATCATACCAAGAATAGCCCTATCATATGAGTATCTCAATTCTGGAACAGAGTAGTTGCAAATCTAGTGAGACCAGCCTAATAATATCATAGCCATCAATGTGATGTCTCATGATGTGGAACCAATGAGAATGACTATATATGAACAACATGATGAATTGTGCATATGACTGACAAGTGTGCTGATAGAAGCTTCCTTCCCAATATCAATGGAATGTGCTACACATAATATTCAAAACAGATTTCTTTTCTCCAACTTCCTGCATTGTCTATCACAATCTATATCATGTTCTCACCAATTTCATCCACCAAAATCTCCATCGGAAAAAAGAGGTAATTTGTATTCTTTATGAGATCTTATACATCAAAAGATTTTAGAAAAGTGGTGCCCCAAAAATAATACACAAGGTCTTTGTTATTCCTATCCATCCATCACACATAATAATATAACTCCTCTCATTCTAGACCAATCGAAATACATCTATCCAGGACTTACGTTCATCAATCTTAAGCTCGTCAAACTCTGCATCAAGTCCAGTCTCATAAATGTACTTAGAGGTTAAGACTTATAATTCTGGTTTAGCATCTCCAATAGCACCAATTATAGTCTAAAAATAAGGACTAATAGCTCCGTGAGCTGTGACACCTATACGAAGATAACATATAATCAAATGTTAAACTCAAGTTACCATACAATAAATGTTAAAAATGTAAAGAGTTGTATTGTATTAACATACATATAAAAACTACTTGTAAATATGTTTTACTATTTGCTTCTGGAATAGTTTTTAACTCCTTGGAATGTTTGTTGCATTGTTCTATGCTATATGGCTGCTACTCTGCCTCCTAAATATAGACTCATCATTAAGTCAAGTCTATTGTGACCGACAAAACTCATAATCCCCGGTTCCTATCTGTGTAGGTAGCACCTGCACCAGAATGTAAGTCTCTTTATTAATCAATCCGTATTTCCCTCTGTTGGCGTCAATTTTTCTCAAAAGAAAATCAGCAAAGAAAAATGGGCTGGTTCAGCCATCAATTGGGCAAATCAGGCCCTCCATGGGCCCATCGGCCCAAATTCTAGCTGACCAGCCTTTGTTTTCATTTAAATAATTATTTTCTGGCCCTCCTTGAAATCCACCTACGTACAGCCCATGGGAAGAGAGAAGTGGGCTGTGGTCAAGGCCAATTGGCCCAGTCAACAAGCCCAGCTGACCTATCCAACTCAGCTCACTCCTCCTTGCGCACATAACCTGCCACCTCATCCTTGACCCATTAATTGCATGGGGAAAGCCAAGGGACAGCTCAACACTTAATGCCATGGGAGAACTCAAAGGTCAAGTCAAATATTGAATGGCCTAGAAGAAATTCAAGGAATTAAAGCCTATTAACCACCACCCAAGGCCATCTTACGTACACCACAACCTGGCCCTTGATCTCCCCCCATCTCCTATAAGAAGAGGAGGGTGCGCCAAAGAAAAGGGGTCTGTCTTTGGACGCCGACAGGCTGCTGCTCCGCTGCTGTCCCTGCTGCTGCCTGCGACCAAGGAGAAGAAAAAAAGGGGAGGAGGAAGCTTGGCGCACCAACAGGCTGCCATTCTGCCACCTGCTACTGCCCCCCTGCTGCTGCACCCGCTGCTGCACCTGCTGCTACCACCTGCGACCAGGGAGGAGAAGAAGAGAAGAAGAAGACAAGATAGGAAGGAGGCAATATACGTATGCTTACTACATAGCCCTCTAAGGGCTCCTCTTTCTATCTGTTCCAGCGACCACCTTCAGCCCCTGCCCTCTCTGCAGAAAATGCCCCATTTTGGCCTGATCAAACCACCCTGATATGGACTGCACCGGCCTCCTTTCCAAACCCAGAAATCTGGCCCCCTATGTAGACCATTTTCGGTTACCTGAGACCCCTTGGCTCAGCCGAACACTCCCTCTCCATAGGTGTCTAAAACAAGCTCCCATTTTAGGGCCCATATCTGGCCCATACTCACTCCATAATCAGGCCCCTTGCAGCCCATTCAAGAAAACCCCCCGAACTGCACCTGTTTTAATTCAAAAAACCAGGCCTATGCGCAGCCACCTGCAGCCACCCAAACCAGGCCCCTACACAGGCCCCCCATATCAGACCCCTACACAGGTCATGTCTCAGCCTCTTCTGCCCACACAAAAGGCCGCTGCAGAAGGGGAGAAAAACTCCCAAAACAGGTTCTGCAGAGGTCCAATGAAGCGGTGGACAGAGGTTTGAAGATGGGCCGACTTGAAGGTGACGGCCCGGCACCCCTTGGAAACCGTCCGACGGGCCAAGGGCACAGCCGGGTGGCCTTCCAAGTCGGTCCAGCCAAGCAGTTCCAGCAGTGCAGCAGCTTCCCAACAGGCCCTTCCGGCCCAGAAACAGTCCAAGACAGGCCCGACGGGCCTATGAAGATTGAAGGCCGGCTCGGAACGCCGATGAAATTGAACCGGCCTCCATGGCCTTGTTCCAAAAAATGAACAAATAAAAATTCAGAATGCGAAAGCAATATTAAATTAAGGAGATCCACCCTTTGCGGGGACTCCAACCTTGGACGACTCCCCCCGGGTACGCCCCGGGATGTCGATCCGGACGGTGGCACGGGCACGCTCCCGTAGCCAACGGATCCTTCCCCCAATATGGCTTAAGCTAAGGCTAGCTATTTTGGATGGGTAAATTTTCACTGAGTTGGAAAAATAGCCGGCATGCCGTCGTAATGCCGAAATTTTTCCAAAGTAGTGAAGATAAACCTATATTGGGGGAAGGATCAATCACATTTGTACATCATTGTACTTCACCATATGAAATGAAAGTGACCTTCTATGTCAATTTGAAATGCATGAAACCGGGCATCCGATGGCAGCCCGATGGGTCGGAGGCGATGCAAACCGCCAAAACTAAATTAAAACCAATTCAAATTCAAACAGAAAATCAAAAAACAGAAAATCAAATCTAACAATTCAAACAAAAACAGAATTAAATCAAATCTGAAAATCAAAACAATAAAAAATCAGAATTAAAATAAATCTGAAATTCAAACTTGAACTCACATCGATCTTCAACAAGATTGAACCGGTTTTGAAATAAACCAAACTGAAATCAGATTTCAAACAAAAAATCTGCTAAAACAAAATCAGATTTCAACTAAATCTGTCAACCACAAAAAACCAGGTTCCAATTAAGTCTGCAACCAAAATCCAGATTTGAACAATCAACTAAAACAGATTCTAGCCAGCTTCAAAAATCTGATTTTAGCAATCTTAAAATCCACTCAAAATCCACTAAACTTCTTCCCAAAAGGAACCAAACAAATAATATTTCAAACATTTAAAAATGGATCAAAAAACCAACTCAAAACAAAAAATCCAAAAATATGGAAAAATCCAGAATCTGAAAATTCAACAAACCAATCAAGCAACAAAATACCAAAATTGCTTAAAACACTTTAAGCATATCAAAATCAAAAATCAAAACAGGTTCAAAACAACCCAAACTGGTCGAACCAAAAAATCAAAAAAAAATTAAAACAAATTGATTCAAACTCCAAAACTCAAAACCGACTTTCAAGTCAATCCAGAAATCAACCAACAAACAAATGAAATCAACCTGAACAAATCGGTTTGCATCTCATCGGACCCAAAAGGCCGCTGCCCCTTTTGAGTTCTTTACTTTATTTTGTGGATGTGCACGTCTCCGAAAACAGGTTGCCACGACGATTAATCAAAGGCGTTCGAGCCGTTGCTCGATGTAAGTTAACGCCGGATACTCACACCATCCGGCGGAGAAGGGTCAAAAAATGAAATTTTCAAAGAACCCGAATCTTGGTTCTAATATTTTTAAAACTATCACCGGACTACCTAATATTTTTAGGATATCACCTATTTTCCTAGAAAAGTCCAGAGATGTCTTTCTTTCTAAAGAACATACGCAAAAAAAAGAAGTTCACACACCCTCTAAGATGTTTTTCCTATTAAATAAGCCCTCTTCCCTTGTCGCAATTCAAGAAGGACTTTATCACTATTTTTTAACACCTCCATACATTTGTTTTCTACACCATTTACATTGAACTTTTTTGTCACATCCACTATAAATCCATAATCTCATCTGATATCACGAGATCCAATGGCATCATGTTGTTCTTCAGCCATTTTTTACAAACTGCACGCACAACAGAAAAAAAATAGTATTGACTAGATACCCAGATTGAAAATCAGTCAACAGTGTGCCAAAGTCCAAGGTTCACCTCTCTATGCAGATAACTTTGGTGGTGGCAACAAGTCCTAAATAGGCTGGTTTCGGATGCTAAACAAGCCATATGATCCCACAGCGACGGGGCATAAACAAACTGGACGAACCAGAGGCAAAAATAACCACAGCTTCTCAAGCCAGTAGGGGGATCTCAGTTAGGAATTGATGGCAGCCAGTAGAAGGATCAGAATCTGACAACAGTGGGGGGACTTTTGTGGGAAAGGGATTGGGACTTCTTGACCTGATTAAATAAGATCAAACCCAATTCAAGTCCAATTATGGTTTTTTTCCCATAAGATCGGTGGTTGTCAATTCGATCCAATTCTAGGATCCTAGGTAGACTTTCCATAAAATCGGGTCCAATTCGGCCAAGAGTTTACTTGGGATCGAGTATCCTAACCAATATTAGATCGATGGTTGTTGATTCAATCAAATAATCAGCTGACTCCGCAAACTATGCACCTATAGCATAATTGTCAAGGCGACAAGACACCCAAGACATTGAAGAGTTCCAATTTCGCTTAGGCAATAAGATGACCGCTAAGATGTTTATATATGCATGAGTATATACATATATACATGTATAAATAGATATATATATACATATATGCTATCATATACATAATTAGATGTTAATATAATATATTTTTAGGCATACAAACAAACATATATACATAAATATAAATATATTTATATATTATAATCATAGTTGTCAAGGCATCTACCTAGGTAGCAAGGTACTTTTCTAGCAACACCTTGCTAAGGCACCTTATGGGGAGCCAAATGCATCCGCCAAGTTGTCTGGCTAGGCACCCAAGATCTGATTTATGACTTTTTTTCTTTCAAGGGGCACCCTCCCCCCCAAAACTCCCCACAAGGGAGCTACCCCTTAACCCCCACAACCTAACTACGATTCATGGACACCCATTTAACTAATATTATAAACATATTTCATTATGACTTGAACTATTATATATTGTTAAGATTTATGATTATAAGTATATGTTTCATGCTTAAGTTCTTTCTTAAATCACATTCTCTATCACTTTGATATTAGTTCTTTCTCATAAGATATATATCAATATATTCATAAGTATAAAAATAAAATCATATTTACACAGATATGTATACATGTATATATGTTTGTAAATATATACATAAGCATATAAGGTATTAACATGTAATTATATATATATATTTGTATATATGTATATACACACCTATATATGTATAAACATCTTATATCACCGCCTTGACTGCCTAGGTGGCGCCTAAGCATCTACTTTGTCACCTAAGCAAATTTGGCACCCTTTAATGATTTGAACATCTTGTCACTTTGGCAACTATGATTATAATTAAATATGTATGCTTACATGTACATACAGATAAATGCTATTTTATAAATGTATTTATGAATGTGAGTATATATTTTCTACGAAGGACTTAATCTTAATAAACTAAGTAAAAGGAAGAGAAAAGAGTGTTACGAAAGAACTTCATAAATTTTGAATACATAATATATATAATTACAAATCTTAAATAGATGTGATAGTATAAGTGACAGTAAAATATATTAATATGTTCACACTATAATTGATGAGTGCCCCTTGAAGGAGGTATAAGACGGCCAAGCCCCCCCAAAGAAAAAATTTTTAATCATGCATAAAGATACGAGGTTATAAAGAACATGGTTATAAACATGGCTATCATGTACAAATAAACATTTAAGAATGAACACCTTAAAATAAATGATTGAAAGTCAAATTTAGACGTCAATACGATATAGATGAACATAGCTATAAAAATTAGAGAGATTACTAAAGAAATAATTGAAGAGTCTAAACAACATGGTCCATCTAAAAAGGAGACTTGACAGCGGAATGAAGAAGTACAAAAAGCGATAAAGAATAAGAAAGATTAATATAAAAAATTACCCAAGTGTGATACTACTAACGACACTTCCGAACAATACAATATAGCAAAAAAAGAAAAAAAAAAGAAATATTGAAGGAGCAAGAGATGATACTTTTAAACATATATATGAAAAACTTAGAATTAAAAAAAACCAAAAAATATATTTATATATTAGCAAGGAAAAGAAAGAGAAGATCCTAAGATCTTAACTAGGTAAGATGTATCAAAAATAAAGAAGAAAAAGTTTTAATAAAAAATGATGATATCAAAGAAAGATAAAAAATATTATGTTGATACTTTTTTAACGATAACTTTACTAAAAATATAGATACCATAGAGAATGTGACAACATTTAATTTGAATTATATTAGAAAAATTAATTTTTAAATTTTAAAAAAATATTGAAAATGATGAAAACAAGTAAGGCTTATGGTGCAGATAGAATTTCTATTGAAATGTGAAAATGTTTAGAAGATTTGTAAATTGAATGGTTAACTCAACTTTTTAACAAAATTCTAATATTGAAAAGAATGTTAAATGAATAGAGAAAGAAAATCATTATACATATTTTTAAGAAACAAAAGAGACACAATATTGTACAAATTATAAAGAAATCAAATTCATGAGTCATACTATGAATAATGAAAAAGAATTATACAATTGGAGTTATGCCTAATCAATTTACAATTATAGTTATTTTTCTTATTAGAAATTTGAAAGAGAAATATCGAAATACAAAGAAAGATTTACATATGATATTTATTGACTTGAAAAAAAAATCTATAATAAAGTTCCGAAGGAGATTTTGTGGTGGGTGTTGAAATGAAAGATGGATATCTGTTAAGTATATACAAATGACAAAAGACATGTATCATGAAGCAACCACAAGTGTATACACAGTTGGAGGAGAAACAAAAGATTCTCCGATTTTAATTAGCTTATATCAAGGGTTTATGATAAGTCATTAACTTTTTGCATTAGTTATGAATTAATGAAGACTATACAATATAATATACTTTAATGTATGATATTTGCAAATGATATTACATTGATAAATGAGACAATAATAAGTTAATAGGATTAGAACTGTGGAAAAATTCTAAGAGTTTCAAGATAAAGAGAACCAAAATAGAATATATACATTGTAAATTCAATAGAAACCAAAGAAAAATAGATGATGATGATGATGATGATGATAGTTTGGATGAGGTAATATTATCTCAAAGAACCCAATTCAAGTATCATGGATCAATTATTCAAAAACATAGAGAATATAATAAAGATGTTAATCATAAGATTAAAATAGGTTGGATGAAGTGAAGTGGAGATTGGCTACAAGGGTTCTATATAATTGTAAGATTCCACTAAAGTTGAAAGAAAAATTGTATCGTACAAGTATAAGGCCTACAATGTTGTATGGTAGTGAACATTGGACAATAAAAGCAAAACATATATTTAAAATAAGTGTTACTGAAATGAGTACGATGAATGGTCATACTCGATTAGATAGAATAAGAAATAAATACATTAAATAAAATATAAAAGTAAAGACAATGGTAGATAAATTAAAAGAAGTAAGAATGAGATGGTTTGGA
Source organism: Cryptocoryne crispatula var. balansae (assembly GCA_036172225.1). NCBI lineage: Eukaryota > Viridiplantae > Streptophyta > Magnoliopsida > Alismatales > Araceae > Cryptocoryne > Cryptocoryne crispatula. Next base: position 23,417,157 of record CM069924.1, read on the forward strand.
CATATTAAACATAAACCTAAGAAGACGCGAAAGACGCCCGATCTGGAGTTTGTTTGTGTGGACGTCGTTAGAATTGACTCTGTGGACAGGAGTTGCCGGATCGGTGAAGGGGAAGACAACGGCAGCACCAAGGATCGCCGGATTTGCCGTTCGCCTATGCCATTTCAAAAACCTATCCATTTCCATCCTCCCTTCGACGCCATCGGATCTTTGATGTCGAACACCAAGGCCATTCAAAAGAACCCCGGCTCAAATCTGAGGGAGACTTGCTTTTGTTGCGTCATGATTGGTGTTATCTCTAATCGCCAAGGATGAACACGATTAACATATGAACCTCTATTGTTGGCGAGAGAATGATCACACGGATTTGTAGACGCCAACACCAGTCTGTTTGCAGGAAGATGATGACAACGAGAAGGACAAATTGCATACCATCGACACTATAATGGAAGAACATGTGAAGGGGAAGGTTGGACGAAAGACTTGGAGGCCAGGGGATGAGGGAGGTAGACGGTGACCACGCCGGGACAGGAGGAAGGGTTGGAAGGCCCACAATCGATCGAGGGAGCACAAAGAAGAAGATGGGAGCCGTAGCCCGCTGCATGCAGGAGAATGCTCGAAGGACACCAAAAATTGACCGTTGAATCAACTATTCAATTTCTTATTAATATTTACATGGGATACTCATTATATAGAGGATGGAGAAAATTTTAAAAAAAAATACTTCCTAACTTTTCTATTTGCAAACTTGTCCATCAATAGACTCAAACATAAATGAACTCCTAAAAATATAAAATTCGGTCCCCATCATTCTCTCCGACCGGGAGAAAACTCGACCTTGAGTTTTGACTCTGGTTTATTCATTTGCGGTCAGCCGAAAACACCCAAGAGTTGACTCATGAGAACGAGTCGATCCCAGGCTCTGATACCAAATTGACACGGGACAGAAATGACTAAACCATAATTAAATCTAACTAAATGCCTAAAACTACTAAATCGAAGTTATTATCACTGTTTGCATCATTCGCGCGCATGACATTGCCATTAGATGACATCCGGTGGGATTGTGGCGCGTGAGGAGGCCTGCACGTGCAGGCATGATCACAAAGAGGTGAGTCCATTTGATCACGTGGAGGCATCGACAACGATATAGCATGGCATATTGAACGCAGGGGAGACAAGGGCCAGGCAAAAGGTTCTAGATCTTGTGAACAAGCCTCGAAAGCATTTGTCGCTCGACGCTGCGAAGGACCTCCATGCGCAAAGTTGCAGTCGAATGGATGCTACGATCGACCAGGTACCAAGGGCAATGCCGACAGCGAGGAGAAAGAAATTGACTCATGGTTGCCAGCAAGGCACCCTCGGACACAAGGCTGTGTAGTCCCGTTCTCGCAGGTAGCCGGTTGATGAAGGAGGACTCTGCGAAGGTGAGGACGAAGCTCTGGGGATCACCAGAGCCTGTTCACCCTAGATAGGAATCGTTGCCGATGTGTAGGCCTATATGAAGTCGGATCTGGTTCCAACGGAAGACGTGTGGGGAGTTCATCAGGAGATCGTTGCCGAAGAAGGTGAATAGATGCTTTCAATGTAGAAGGCGAAGTCCGGGGATCGCTAGACGTTGTGAAGGAGCCCGTCGAAGATATTTGAAGAAGAGAACGTTGTTGTTGCCCTTTGTTGTTGCCAAGCTGCTGGAAGAGGGAGGACAATGGTATTGCAAACGTTAGGAACCGCCAGCTTCTTCTTGATCGATCAAAGTGGCATGTCATCATTGAGAGGTTCTATGAAGGGGAAATGGACGATGAAGGCTCGGAGGTCAGAGAGTAGGAGAGGGAGGTAGAAGGCGACCTCGTCGGAGATAGGGTAAAGATCGAGAAGGCTCGCAGCCAATCAGGGAAGGCGAGGGAGGAAGACGGGGGCCGCAGCCCTTGCATAGGAAACGCCCGAGAAGCGCCCAAAAAATTCACCTCAATATTCAATATTGAACTGTTGTATAATATGTACATTGGATCCTCATAATATAAAGGATGGAGATAATTTAAGAAAAGACCCCTATTTTTTCTATTTACAAACTTGTACTCAATTTCTTTTTAAATCCTAAAATGCCAAAGTTCATCCACATCACTCCTGTCTTCCTCAATGTGGGTAGGTCGAGTCAATGTTAATCAGCCAAAAATAGGGTTAACTGTGGACCCTCCTGCTCCCCTCCTCAGCTCTTCCTTCATTATTGTTGCACGATGGCTTGCATGCCTAACTCTCCTGAGTTAGGAGTCTATGGATGAGTCTTCACTCTCCAGCTCCGATTGGCTCTTGCCTTGCCTTTCCCTTTCCCTTTGTGGATTGGCACCTCTCCCTCCACCTCTCAAGAAGCTTATCATGCAATTCGTCCCTTTGTTCAATCTTAATCTCGCATTGAGAGGCTTTTCCTATAAGGTAGCCTCTTATCTCTTTGCTCATCTCCCTAAGCATCTTATCACATTTCTTAACATTGTCACATACTCCGACAATGTGTTGTTTCAATCGAAATACATCCTGTTTATTTCCATTCCACACCACTTGCATTTAACCCTCCTTTTGGACATGTCTATCATGTGTCCGTGATCTCAACCGACGTCAGATGGACATGCCAGCTATGGGTGGGGACAAAACGGTTCAAACTGAGAAACCAAACCGAACCGAATCAGCCTCTCAAACCGAACCGAACCAAACCAAATTGAAATAGGTTTGGTTCAGTTCGGTTTGAGAGGTTGATTCGGTTCGGTTTGGTTTGAAAAAAAATGGTTTAAACCGGACCAAACCAAACCGTACCCACCCTTAATGCCGGCACTACATCTTCGTCGTGATCGGCCATTGCTTACACATGCAATGTATGTAAACAATTTAATACAACTATTAGGCATGCATAAATTTAGTTTGGAAACTGTTCAGGAAGAGAACAACCCGTTAGATGAGACTTTTGGTATGTTTAAACTATTTCAGAGCTGTCGAAAACCCATAAAAATGAACGTATATGCATTCCGGCGCTGAAATCTTACCAAGAAAATGAAAACATTGAAAAAATGGCCTAAACGGTACGGGTGGGCACAGTTCAGTTTGGTCCGATTTGGACCATTTTTTTTCCAAACCGACCTGAATCGAATCAACCTCTCAAACCAAACCAAACCAAACCGTTTTCAATTCGGTTTGGTTCGGCTTAAACTAAAAATGTATAAAAATACTAAAATTAATTATTTTTACATATATATAATGAATTTTAAGTTAAAATAATCAAAATAAATATTAGTTTATTATAAAATTTATAAAAATATCATTTTTATTAATACTATAATAGTTTTTTTATAATTTTTAATTAAATCGGGTTAAACGGTTTGGTTTGGTTTAAATCAATTTGGAGAATTTTCAAACCGAACCAAACTGAAAGGGATCCAAACTGAACCAAACCAAACCGAATGGGCTGGTTCGGTTTGGTTTCTCGGTTTGAACTGTTTTGTGCCCACCTCTACTAATCAGAGCTGTTTGGGAAGAGAACAGTTCGTTAGACAGGTTGTTCAGTATGTTTAAATGATTATAGAGTCGTCGAAAACACGTAGAAATGAGCATATGGGGATTCTGGCGAAGAAATCTTATCAAGAAGATTCAAAGGATGAAGGAACGGCTTAAACGGAGCTAAAATCGAGAGTTGGATTGCTTGAATCCAACTTGGATTGCCAGAATCGACTTCTGAATCATTGGAATCGCCCTCGGAGTCGACCGATTCTACCTTAAATTATCGGGATTGACGCTGCACTGCCCGGAATCAATGCTGGAATCGCCTGGATCACTGCGCTTTGTCGTGGAATCGACCTACTAGGGCTGGAGACGCCTAGAATTGATCAATCTGGTCCTCAAATGGCCAGAATCAGATTGATACCGGGTCAACATCAGGCCTAGTATCGATCCAATACCAGAACTTAAAACCTTCCGGCAGAATAGGTCGGATCGACCGATTGAAATTAATTCCTCTAGAATTCCAAGAAGAATTAGTCCTTTCGCCCAGAATCAGATCGAAATCAACCGATCAGATTTAGGATTCGGCCGATTCCGATCTGATTCCGCTGATTCCGTAATCCATGCATGCTATACAGAAACCTACAAGGAAGCTTGCTCCAAAAATACTCCAATGGTGCAAGAAGATACAAGGCTCACTCCAAGAGAACATGGCCCAATTAGCATACTCCAAATGTAAAGTCAATGCATACAAGGTTCATTACAAAGAGAAAGACACAAGTAACTTAGCATCAAGTAAAGAAGAGCCGATACCATACAAGGTGCAATATTAAGAGAAAGGCACAATTAGCCAATTTGAAGTGGACACTCAAAAAATACAAGGCCCATTACATCAAGATAGACCCACTTCACATATGCAGGACCAGGACCTAAATGGTATCTCCAATTTGTGAAAATACAAATCGACTCAAGAACCTATTAACAAGAGAACAAACCCAATAAGATCAAAACACCCAAACAAAGGAAAAATACAAACCATACAAAGAACCAAGTCAATGAAGTCTCATTAAGATGGCTAAGCCCCAATTAAGGATAATGTCTCTTAAATGATATAAAGAACCAAGTAAATGAAAGCCTATTTAAGATGGCTAAGCCCAATTAAGGATTATGTCTCTTAAAGTGTATGAAGTCCATCAAGTCAATAAAGGTCTATTAAAATAACTAAACCCCAATTAAGAACAATACCTTTTAAAAGGTACGAAGAACCAAGTCAAAATGCCTATTATTATATTTATAGCAAAGCCCCAATGACTAAACCCCAATTAAGAATAATACCTTTTAAGAGGATAATGCCTCTTAAAGGGTACAAAGCCCATCAAAACCAATGAAAGTCCATCAAGATGGCTAAACCCTATATTGGGATAATACCTCTTAAAGGGTATAAAGCCCATCAAGACCAATGAAAGTCCATTAAATTGACTAAAACCCAACTGGAGATAATGTATCTCAAAGCAAAGAAACTAAATGAAGACTCATTAAGCCAGCAAAGCCCCAATTGTAGATAATGCCACCTAAAAGTAGAAAAATACAAATGCAGGCATATTAGGCTGTCACAAATCTGAGCTAATGCCATCAACCAATCTCAAAGCAACAAAGATACAAAAAAATTCCTCATCCAAAAAAAAGCTATATGTATACAAAAAAAAGAGCCAAAATAATGCCACACATGCTCACTTTGTTACACAAAGAAATCAAATACATGTTATTTTATACATCCAGATTTTGTCTCTCAGCTATGTTATAGAACAGTTAATCAAGGGTTGCGAAGCTGCCATCTGTCGTAATCAATATTAAATCTGTCTGAGAATTGGTGGATAGAGATCGACCATAATTCAAAGAACTCACCCATAATCTTACTATTTACTTCATACCATGCATACACCCCCTAAAATAAACAACAATAAAAAACAACATATTAAATATTTAAAATTTTCCAAATCTATGGTCTCAAGAGCACCCCACAGATCTTTTCAAGCAGAAAATAGTCAACCTTGTTGCCTCAGGTGAGAGTATTAAATATGCTGTCTACTACAAAATAAGCAACTTTAGAAGATCGTTTCTTCACTAGGGGCACGTAAACCTTCTCCTTGATATAAAATTGTAAGAAATTCAACCATCTACCATGTTAGGTAGGGGAGTTCACTGTCGATGACTATCCATGAGACAAAGCCATATGGAACAAGCAATCATTCATCATATCCCGATTTTATAAAATTCGTATTCAAAAGCATAGTGTTTCTTAATATGTTTGACAATTAACAGTGCAAAAAAGAAGACTTTGTATTTTCCGTTGACCGTGATATATGGGTCTCTCTTGAACACCTCGTCATTGATACAAGGGTGGCACCAGTTTGGCACAAATTTTTCAGAGGTGCTGCCATAATGTCCTTTTACTTAACCATAACAATGTTGCCCCTTTTTAAATGCCCTTTCTTTGATTAGTTTGTCAGATACTCCAAGACATTCTAACTTGATAAACTTTCGAGATGTTTGTAGACCTTTAATTTTTCAACCTTAGGAGTGTCAAGTTTCATGACATGCCTTCAATTTTATCCAATCTTATAAGCTGCCAATTCAATTTTGCCATAAATTATAGTCTTAACTTCATATACGAAGAAAAATGAACAGCATTCAGTGAGAGTCTCGTGTGATAGGCCCTAAGAGTATTTTGCATCTCCTTGTCCCAATCATGTTTTCTACTCTCAATCACTTCGACAAAAAGCTTGCAAAGTGCTTTGTTAAATGTCTCAGCTAGGTCATTTATTTGTAAATGTCCTCCCGTCTGTATGAAAAATGATGGCCATCTTATATATCATATGCATCCTAAATAGTGTCATTGTCAGACAAGATTCAACTTAACACACCATATCTATATATATGATATAATGTCAGACAAACCGGACCACCAATTTTCATACAACCTCTTGCAAACCGGACCCCCAATTTGCATATGGCCTCTTGTGGGGTATTGCCTCCACCTAACACAAGAAAAAATCAGTGACTGTGAATATAAATTTGCAATGTCTTAAGGATGGCCCAGAAGTCAGACAATATCTATACCCCATTTAGCAAATGACCAAATTGACATTGTCGGATGCCATGAGCCAGAGGCAGCTTAGAGATTAACTTGAATACTTGACATTCATAACAAGCATTGGTATTTCTTTCACAATCAACATAAATGGTAAGTCAATAACACCCATAGATCACAGAATCGGCCGATTCCTGGATCGGATCGGCCATTGCCGATCCGATTCTTGGCCGAAGGACCGATCCAGAAAAAAGTTCCGGCAGAATCGGTCGGGATCGGCCGGATCGGTCGAAATCAGAATCAGATGGGCCGAATCGGTCGGGATCGGAATCGGAATCAAATCGTTTTTTTTTTTTGCTATTCCAATCGGATCGACCAGGATTGGCCAGAATCGGCCAAAATCGGTAGGGAATTGGATCGAAATCAGAATCAGATCACTTTTTTTTACTTTGTTTTGCTTACCGATTCTGGATCGATTTTCTTCCATTGGATTGGTCGGAATCGATCCGATCCGATCCGGATCCGATCGGTACCCACCGATCCCAATTCCGATTCCGATCCCCTGATCCTTGATAACACCCCTTAAGCTTAATTGTAATTTTCATTTTACTACTCAGCTCCAAACAACCCTTTATCAACTTTCTTCGTGACTTGATAAACTTCTCACTTTAACAAGCAACATGAAAGAATAAATTGTCTTTTTCAAAGATAAGTCAATGTAAATCCCCACATAATTTGCAAAATCAGACGATAGATATCGAGATCAGCTGATTCTCGGATTGGATCAGCATATGTGAATCCAATTTTTCCTCTGAACAACCAATCCGACGCTAACTCCTAGAGGAGTCGGCCTATATCAACCTATCCTACAAGATCGGATAGGGAATCGGCCGATTCTCCAAAAATCACAAAGATTGTAATCGGTCCGATTCCGATCTGATTTCCCCTCATAGACAATCCTAGTCCCCCACCTAGCCCACCCCTCCCAATCTAGGGCACCCCCCTTTGGCATACGCTCTGGCCATGGTTTACTGAATTGGTCGAATCAAATTGGAATCGGCCAATTCCGGAATCGGATCGGCCGGTCACAATCTGATTACTGCTTGGAAAAACAATCAAGAATCGATTCTTGGTTGAATCGATTTGAATAAGTCGAATCGACATGAATAGGTCAAATCGGTCTGAATCAATACTAAATTGGCCAATTCAACCTATTCGCTAGGACAACTTATGTCCCGGGTCTCGAACTGTTAACGATATTGGGCCCAATTCAGACCTAATATCAACCGGCTTTAAGGGTGATATCGGGCCTGAATCGCTCCTCCCCCACCCATTCCACCCGAAGCACCTGCGGCACCAGCGATCCAGGTGAGTATGGCAGTGATTCCGATGATCCATCGTCAATTCTGATCATTTCGGCGATCCAACAACCAATTCGAATTCAATTCCTCCATATTTTGGCTATTTTCAAGCAAATTTATCCCCCTTCTCTCGATTCTAGGTGATTTCGACAATGATTAGCAACAATTCTAGCTCCCATCCCTTATCCCCTAATCGACCTAAAATAGTCAAATAGTCGCCAAGAGGTGACTGTTATGACTGAACTTCCTAGCCCTGGCAATCACCCCTTGAGGGGTTGTTCCCCCCCCCCCCCGGGCCCTCCGAATAGCCCCATCAAGGTTGTCGTTGTTCAGTTCAGACCCCCCCCCCCCCCCGTTTCATGTTCTCCATTTAATTAATGAAGTTGAAAATATTGTTAATGTGTTGATTTCTTGTTTATTTTAAACTAAAGACTCAAGGAGCAATGGCTGAGCAAGAATACACTGATGCACCTGCTTCCCATGATATCGGGTGGGAACACAAGCATATGGTAGATTTTAACATGAAAATAATACAATGTAAGAGATGTGGAAAACATGTAAATGAAAGAGTCTTCCGTTTGAAACAACACATAAGAGGTGTGTGTGAAAATGTAAGAAAAATATGATAAGGTTCCTAGGGATAGTAATAAAGCCATGAGGATGTACCTTACTAGAAGAGCCTCATAAAAGGAGGTTCGTGTTGAACAAAGAGAGGAGTTGCATGAAATTCTTATGGGAAAAAGAGATTGCACGCCTAACCAAAAAAGCAAAGAGAAAACATGAGCTAAGTAGGTTAACACAACATCCAAGGTTAATGAAGATGAAAGCTTAAGAAGAATATTTCATGTTAGCAAACAATCACAAATGGACGAGGATGAGAGAAGGGGAGCGAGTGACTCTAGAGCTGGGGAGTCGGCATATCGTCAGTCACAATCCATCCGACTCACCCCCACTAAAGATGTGAGAGAGAAAAAGGGGCAAGATCCATTTCATTGAACTGCTTCAACGCAACCCACTGAGAATCCTTACATGTTCAGGTCACAAAACAACGTATAGAGGACAATAAGATAAGTCCTTAAAACGGTTAAGATAACCACTTCTATGATAAAATGGCCTGTCAAGTATATATGCAAGTGGTTTATACATGCAAGTAATAATCTTCAATGGAAAAACTCATATATGTATATTCTATATATATTTTTAATGGGTCAATAACAAATTGATGATCATCCTAACTTAATACAGGTGTTTAGCACATGCCGCCACAAGTCTTTATTTTCAAACCAAGATTGATGCAATAGAGGAGGTCGGACCAAAATTAGAAGTCCTAACCAACTGATACACCAACATTGCCAACCTTGATGAGGGAGTAGAATAGTTCAAAGCCTGAATAGATGACTTTAAGTTGGTCTGAAAGAAGAGAGGGTGCATAGTATTGTGCAATGGGTGGACTGACATAACAAAGAGATCAATAATTAACTTTCTTACGTATTATTCAGAGAGTACAATGTTTTTAAAATCTATTGATGTTTCAGGTCATATAAAAAATATTGATTACATTTTTCCACTTATGAACCACATTGTGGACGAGATTGAGGAGGAGAACATTATCTAGTTCGTTATAGATGACGAACCCTCCTACAAGGCTACAAAGAAAAAGATGATGGACAAAAGACTACATCTCTTCTTCAATCTATGTGCCAACACACTCTATTGGCCTCATGTTTAAGGATATAGGCAAAGAAACATATGTTTCTGCACTTACAACCAAGCATAGTTTATCACCTCATTTATCTACTTACATCCACATTTGTTCCACATAATAAAACATCATACAGAGTGGCATGATCTAATCAGACCTGGACCAACAAAATTTGCAACGTAATTCATTGTCTTGGAGAGCTTACATCAACGCAAACTTGCATCGGTCCGATTCATTGTATTGAAACATTATATTTGTTATATGGTTGACTTGAACATAGTGGACCAATTAGAGCCTTATACAAATGGAGCATTTGATTATGAACTAACATTTTTTAGAGAGAATTGTCAATTACTTGTCCATCATTGAGCCACTCGTAACTATGTTGAGATTGGTGACCATAGATGAGAGGAACCAGATACAATACCTCTTCATAGACCAAACAAAATTGAAAATCAAAGAGAAGTAATGCAAATGGTACAAGAAGTGGTGAAAGAACATAAATGATAAATGGGATAGAGCACTACGCCACTATGTACATATAGTAGGTAAATCTTGTTAATTGTTAGCCATAATTTGATTGTTGCTTATTCTACGTAATGTATGTTTTTATGTCATTTGTGATGAATGTGGGATATTTCTTATGTTATTTGTGATGTGAAGTTGACTTAAAGGTAAGTGACAAAGTTGTCTTTTGCTAGTGTTTTCACTTATGAACCACTAATAGTCTAATAATTTTACGACTCTCAATTTTCATATGCAATCTTACAAGATAAGGACTAGAGTATAGTCAAACCTAGATCTGAATTATTCATTTGAAAAGGTTTCTCCTGACATGTTGAAATTGAAACAAACTTCTTATATTTTATGACATTTGCTCTGACTTATTTAAGCAATAGTATCATTATGTTCTATTATTGTTTTTTACAGATGATTGGTAAGTGCTAGTCAACCAAGAAGTGGTTAGAATCCACTTGCATCAATTGCAATTCGTATTCTCAGATAAAGCACAAATTCCTCCCAGTGTGAGAGGAACTAAAGTATATTTAGTCTTATTCACATGAAAGGAAGAAATACGCTAACATTTGATAAGTTATATAAACTAGTGTTTTGGCACTACAATATGCGACTAAGGATAAAAACATCAAAGACCGCTAGAAAATAATAGAACAGAGACTTGCACGCTTTGCAGGTGGTCCATATGAACAAAGAGCTCAAGCAGAAGCACAAGCACCACTAATTTCAAATGTTATGTGGACTATCTTTTCTAGAAAGAGCAACCCCTTTCTACGTCGATGAAGGAGAAGATGGGAAGAGCATCTCTAAAGTTGGATCATGAGGATTGTACGTGAGCTGAAGGGAAACTAGACGACGTTCAGCCTGAAGATAAAGACATGCGGCATGAAGTCCCAGCTACTATAGTTTCAATCATAGTTTCAACTCTAGTTCTAACCCCTGCCCTAGCCTCATAAGCAATTCCCACCAAGATAAAGACAAAGACCATGGCAGCTATATCAACGTGGCATAGGCCATGAGAGTTCATCATCACAAGCAGAAACAAAAAAAGAGGCAAAGAAAAAAAAGTTTGATATCAGGCGAGGGCCTATCTGTCCAACTAACAGTACCCAGGTACATTCCTCAAATGACGATGAGGAAGAGTTCATTCCCCTACCCAATAGCAAAATGTAGGGGTTCAGATGAAGGTGGCAGTGGAGGTGGTGAAGAAGAAGGATCTTCTAGTAGTGTACACCACAGTGGGGCATGGTTGCATAATTTGAGGTAGAGATAGTATTCTAGTAGGAGTAGCCAGCACTAGAATTAAGAGTTCTTTCATTAGTACGCTGTAATAAACTATCCAAAACCCCCTTAAGACCTCCACCCTTATATTCCATCTACAACTTTGAGCCCTCAAGACAGAGTGTACGATTTCTCTCAAATGGCCGATTTGTTATTTTTACATGGATACGGGCCAATCATGTCAGAAAAGTTTCAGTGGAACATCCACGAGAATACATAGAATGAGGATAAAGATGAAGGACATAAATGGTGAGAAAAAAAGGTATACCATTTTATTTAATGACAACTTTCATTTGTATCATGTTATCATATTATCATTCTATTCAGTCGGGCGGGAGAACAGGATTATGGGGGGTTTACGTTAACTAGATCTAGTTCTTATCCAATCGAGTTAATTGAGATGGAGGCACCGGAGGCACCCTACTTAGGGTGGAAAACCAACGATGCAAGGTGGTTTTAAACTACCTCGCCCTGCCTCACCTCCTAGGCAGTTGAGGCAAGCACCTTTAACAACACAAGATGGATGACAAGGATACTGAACTAGAGCCAAAGTTCAACATGAACGATCGAACATAGGTCGAAGTTGAGCTTGATAGCGTGCAGGGTGAGGATAAAGAAATTCAAGAAGAGAGACAAGACATTGATGTTCTTTATACCACTCCGATTCCATATCCACCTCTAGCTACATCTCCGGTGCTAGCTCCAGTCATAGCTCCAAAGCCAACTCTGGCTACCCATGCCACTTAAAGTGCAAGTCCTATTCAGAAAAAAATTGCAAAAGAAAAAATGATTTGCAAGATTCAAATCATTAAGAATGTCTACCAACCCAATATCGGACAGGGACACAAGAAGAAGTAATGAAGAGAAGAGAACTTTTTTTCAAGCCCTGTGAGTTCCACATATAGTACCCAAGCAGCACAGATGATGATGAGGGAAAGTTCATGTCACCTAGGTTCAAGTGGAGGTGGACGTAGAGATGAAGATGGAGAATCAAATACTAGTACATGTACTAGTAGAGCAGGGCTTAATGATTCAAGTCAAAGATAACATTTAAGAGGTAGAACTCGACATTGAAATCAAATGAGATTTTTTGATAAGTACATGGCGAGAAATTATCCAGAACACCCAAAGGATTTGGAAATATATTATCCACTCATAGCTTCAACATCTAACAGTGTGCATGTTTTTAGTCCAATAGTTAAATCATTATTTTCATATAGATATAGGTCAATCATGAGTAACAATTCTCAGTGGAATAACCAGGAGAATTAAAAGAACAACGATTGTGAATATGAAGGTCAATTCCATAGATATTGGTGATAAAAATGTATATTTTGTATTGTAATTGGATTGTACCATTTTCTTCCTTTATTAGAATAATTATTGGTGTTATCTTATATCCACTAAACTTAAAATCTCTCGTAGCGACATGAAAGTGTGTTAGATGTTATATTTATACTTTTTAACATTTTTTAAAGTTTTTAAGATTTATAATGATTTTTATGAGTTTAAAAAAACATAGATTCAGACCAATTTTGGATTGGGAATCAGTATCGACCCGAATGTAACCAATCTAGATTGAATCAAAACCTATCGATCTAAGTCTCGATTCTGATCCCACGATCCTTGGATCCTCATTTATCAATTTGTAAGATGTCCTTTGAAGCAACTGAAAGTGCTCGATGCAGTAGAATGTCATTTTTAACATTTATAATAGATAGCCTTCAATCCCCATCTTCAGATTGGTGGTCTTCATACTCGTATTTGCTTCCCATATGAATATTGAAATTGAAAACAATTTTCTATGCTTGACAACAATGTTAAGCTACCCTTCCGGAGATAATTTAATCAAAAAGGCTAACTTGGTTAGAACATCTACCCGTGAGTTTTCTTTTCATTCAAAAAGATGTATATTGAAGAGATAGAACTTTTCGGTGAGTTTAGTGGTAACAATTTAACAACCACTAGGTCCTCTTTTTGGACTTCTAATGTCTCAAGCATAAGATGAACAACCAGCTTAGAATCACCAAAAACTCTTTAAGCCATTTAATCCACATTTCAAGGATGATCTCAAGCCCAATAATGAGTGGTTTGTATTCTGCTTTATGTTTTTATAGAAGATTCAAGAAAGGCACATGTTATGCAAAACTACACATTTTGGACTATAGCAATGCCAACCATAGCCTTAACCCATCCGTTAGACATGTTTCTACATTGGCTGCACCAACAAAGTAAATATGACAATATTTGATATAGGATGTTTAAACATCATATGATTTCTCCTCCCTGAAGAGGAACCTCATCAAGTAACTGAAAAATTTAGAGAAGAATTCTCACGTATAGAATGGTGACCAAGAATTCCATCATTCTTTGGTCTTTGATGACTTTCTATCAGATATATGTGATATCAAACTTCACAAGATGAGGAGGGTTCACTTCCCCAATCATCCAAATAAGACGGGTTATTTCAACATGTATTTAAGAGGATCAAACTTAGATATCAAATGGACCTCATAAAATAAGAGGTAGTGTCTCAATTTCATGGCCACAAAGTAGACCAATGCTAAACATATATTCTTCATCCAAAAGTATCAATGTTCAGAGTCGACCAACTGTCAACACTGGTAATATAATGATTGTTCCTTCCCTTCAATATTCATATATGCCAATGACACATCTCATGATATATCTAAAAAATAATGTATAGAATTAAGGGTTTTCCTATGATAGGTGACCCCATAACACATGGATTAAACCAATCTAAGGCTTTTTCATAGCTTTTGTAACACACGAGGAGTGTTCCTTCTTTCGTCATATTTGGAAACTTAACAAGTTAGCAATAAACCTTGGGGTGTAGGAGAGAATGCCTTGCGATGACCTTAATTTTTGGATACTTCTACGAGAAGCAACTATTTAATGATCTTGATTTTATCAAGGTCTATTTGATTATCCGATATCTTACAAGAAAACTAAGGAACTTCCCACTTGAGATACCCATAGTTATTAGAGGCGCTCGCCGCAACCGCCTAGGCGGTTGAGACTAGTGAGGCGCTGGCAAAACGCCTCGCCTCGCCCCAAAACGTCTCACCACGCCAAAGTCAAACAAATCTGGTCAAACATGATCCATTTCTTAATTTAATTATGATATTTGTTTTCTTTTGTTATTGATTTTTACTCTCATTAAGTTGGTATGCTATGTTATGCTTGATTTATACTCTACTCTTGTTAGTTGTTATGATGTTATGTTTGTTATTGACCTTCTTTTATTGTTATAACATTATTTAATGATGGCCACAATACATAGTTATTAAAATGATGCATTTATTTCAATATTACAAGTATTTTTTTAGATTTATTTCAACTATTTGTATAAGATATATGTATTATTTAAATTAAAATAATTAAATAATATAAAACGCCTCGGGCGCCTGAGGCGAGGCGCTAGGTCCCTCGCCTCGGGCGCCTCACACCTCGGATAACATAGGAGACACCAAATATGTACTTCATATGGTTCATTTTCAACTTATATTGTCTAACTCACTCCAAGACCTTTCTTATACATGGTTTGCAGAATCAGTCGATCCGGATCGGGATCGACCGATTCTTGGATCGGATCGGTACCTACCGATCCGATTCCAGTCGGAATTAACGATCCAGCCGGGAGTCCCTGCTGGATCGGCCGGAATCGGTCGGATCAGTCGATCCCGGACCGATCCACCCGGATCGATCCCAAAATCAGTCGATCCGGATCGATTCGCCGGAAAACCGGAAGACCCTGAATCGAACCGATTCCGGGATCGATCCGGACCTGTTTTAAGGCCCGATCACCCCCTATTTGGGGTTGATCCGGACCGATTCTCCCCCCAGCACCCTCCTTCTGCGTCCTCTCCTTCCCCCCAAGCCTCCTTGGAGATCTAGGGCTTACCCTGCCGGCGATCCTACAGTTGGAGGGCAGATCCAGCCTTCCCAACCGGCCGATCCACCCTACACAAGGTTTGTAAGGGGGGGGACCTTCGATCCCCTCTTCCCCCCCCCCCCGGCCTTAGCCGGCTGCAGGTTTGGGATCCCCCCTCCCGGGATTATTTCACCCCCAACGGGGTGGAATTACACCCCCGAAGGGGTGCTAATCACCCCTTCGGAGATGTTGAACAGTCACCCCCGGAGGGGTGACTGTTCGATCCCCCAGGGGGGGGGGGGGGGCTGGTATGAAATCCCCCCATTGGGGGGGATTATTTCACCCCCCAATGGGGGTGGAATTGCACCCCCGAAGGTGTGCTAATCACCCCTTCAGGGGTGTTGAACAATCACCCCCGGAGGGGTGACTTGCCGATCACCCCCCCCTTAGGTGGGGGGGGGGGGGGGGGGGTTGGTATGAAATCCCCCCATTGGGGGGGATTATTTCACCCCCAATGGGGGTGGAATTGCACCCCCGAAGGGGTGCTAATCACCCCTTCGGGGATGTTGAACGATCACCCCGGAGGGGTGACCGATCCCCAGGTGGGGGGGGGGGGGGGGTATGAAATCCCCCCATTGGGGGGGATTATTTCACCCCCCAAAGGGGGTGGAATTGCACCCGCAGGGGGGTGCTAATCACCCCTTCGGGGTGTTGAACGATCACCCCCGGAGGGGCGACCGTTCACCCCTGTGGGGGGGGGGGGTTGGTATGAAATCCCCCATTGGGGGGGGATTATTTCACCCCCAACGGGGGTGGAATTGCACCCCCGGAGGGGTGATATCACCCCTTCGGGGTGTTGAACGATCACCCCTCCGGGGGTGACGCGATCCCCCAGGGGGGGGGGTATGAAATCCCCCCATTGAAGGGGATTATTTCACCCCCCAATGGGGGTGGAATTGCATCCCCGAAGGGGTGCTAATCACCCCTTCAGGGGTGTTGAACAGTCACCCCCGGAGGGGGATTATTGTGTATGGTTTTATGTGTTGTAGATAAGATGTCGGACGAGGAGCATGGCACCGGTCCCGCGGAATTTCGGGACATTGGATGGCAACATGGCCATCTCCTTGATTCAGAGAAGAAGAGAGTTAGATGCAAGTGGTGCCAAAAAGGATGAATGGAGGTGTGTATCGGCTCAAGCAACATATAGCCAGGACGGGTGGCAATGTAAAGAAGTGTGATAAAGTACCGGCTGAGCTGAAGGAGGAGATGAGGGGTTATATAACTGGAAGGGCATCACAGAGGGAGGTGAGAATTGGTCAGAGACAAGAGCTACGACGAGTTGCTAGGTCGGAGAGACGCCGATCTTATGGCCGGAAAGAGCAAGAAAGGGAAAGGGCCGGCACGAAAGGGTCCAAGTTGATTCTTCATCTTCATCGATGAGGAAGAGGCTCAGTTAGGAGAGCCGTACGAGAGTAGAGCTCAGGCCCATGAGGATGAGGAACGAAGACGAGGAGCAAGAGGTTCGGCTGCCAGACGATCTGATGTGGGGGCGGGCACACGTCCTGTTCGAGAGCCTGAAATCCGGAGGACACATTCTGTTCGACCGATGCCGACAGGAGACACTGCCATGTACAGGGAGAGTGGCAGAGGTCAGAGGGGTATAAAACAAGCATTTAAAAGGTGAAGGCATCGACTGGGGCAGCAAAGAAAGCCCTAAAGCATATGGTCAAGTTCTTTCTACATGCAGGTAAAGATTTGTTGAAGTTGTGGTTAGCATTTGCTTGTTGATATGAATTTCTTGTTAGGTTAGTTATTATTAACAACCCTCTCTTCTCCCTTATCTTGTTTTTAAATTTGTAGGTGTCTCGGCACATGCAGCCACGAGTCCATATTTCCAAACTATGGTTGATGCAATTGGGGAGGTTGGGCCGGGGTTGAAAGCCCATACATCAAAGTATATATATGAAACAGGCTTGGATGAGGAGGTCGATGAGTTGGCCTCATGGGTAGATGGATTCAAATCCATCCGCAAGGAGAGGGGGGGCACTGTAATGTGCGATGGGTGGACTGGAAACACAAAGAGGTCACTTATAAACTTCCTTGTGTATTGGTCTGAGGGTATCGTATTTCGAAATCGGTTGATGCATCGGGTCGTGAAAAATGCAGATTACCTATTCGACTTGATGAACACCGTGGTGGATGAGATAGGAGAGGCCAACATTGTGCGGTTTGTCACGTACAATGAGGCCTCATATAAGGTCGCAGAAAGAAGCTCGTGGAGGCTCGACCTCACCTATTTTGGGTGCCCTGTGCGGCACATTCTATCGACTCGATGTTAGAAGATATTGGTAGGGATGCTTGTGTCAAGTCCTTGGTCAACCAAGGACAACCGATCACCTCATTTATCTATGGCCATCCACGACTTTTACATATCGTAGGCAGCACACTGATGGTCATGATTTGATCAGACCGGGTCCCACAAGATTTGCCACCCATTTTATTGCATTAGAGAGCCTATACAGGTACAGGGCTAGTTTAAAAAGGTTCATCATCTCCACTGCTTATCAGGAGTACATGGATACATACAGGAGCTCCTTGGATCAGTATGAGATACTGCTAAAGATGGAGCAGCTGATAGAAGATAACAGGTGATGGGAGAAGGTGCAGTACTACTTGTCTATCATAGAGCCTTTGGTGCAGGTACTTAGGTTGGTGGATTCAAATGACAAAAATCAGATATGGTACCTGTATGATGCTGTGGATAAAGCTAAGTTGAAAATTAAAGAGAAGCATCCCAAGGGTTACAAAAGGTGGTGGAAGGTGATTGACAACAGATGGGACAGAACCCTACACCACGACATTCATGCTACAGGTATACTTTACTAGTGTAATATAATTGTATTACAAGTTATATTTTGTGTATTACCCCCACTGTCTTTATACTAATAGAGTATTAATGTCGTTACAGGGTACTTTTTGAACCCAAGGATACAGTATGGTGGCCAAGTATGTAATGATGGTGGTGAAGTATTATCAGGCACACTATCTGTAATTAAACGACTATGTAAGACCCAAGAATATAGAACTTGCGCCGAGGTTGAAGTAAGTAATACGTTTCATATCAATTAAACTTATAACTTTATCTCAAGAAGAGAAGATAACTGATTTATTTTGGGTTTTCAGATGACTTCATACAGGCACAAGATTGGGGTGTACGGGAATCCAGATTTGCAGTACTCACATGATAGGGTCCCCCCTAGTAATATGCTTACCCGAATTAATGACTCTTTGGTTACTTGATTTTTTTTACAACACGTTACTGAAGCTTGTAATTATCTTCTTTACAATTACAGCTGAGTGGTGGATTATGGTGACAAACAAGACTAGATGGAATCCACTCGCATCAGTTGCAATTCGGGTGCTAAGTCAGAGCACATCGTCATCCCAGTGCGAGAGAAATTGGAGCACCTTCAACCTTATTCACACGAAGAAGAGAAATAGGTTGAAGACAGAAAGATTGGAGAAGCTTGTCTACTGCCATTACAATATGAGGCTGAGGATCAAGAATATCAAAGATAGGCAGAAGACATCGGAGCAGAGATTTGCACAGTTTGCAGGTGGATTGTACCAAGAAAGAGCACAGACCCAAGCTACTCAGGGCTTGTCCCAGGCGGATGTGTACTTGGAATATCTATTCCAAGAAGAACATCCACTTGCAGTATGGGTGGAAGACAAGGATGCTGAGGGAGAGCCAGAGTTCGACCCGAACGACAGATCATGGGCCGAAGGAGAGCTTGACAGCGTCGTTGGTGAGGATGAAGACATGCCGCTGAAGAAAGTCAAGTTCCGTGCACAGCTCCACTTCCTGATCCACCCCGGACTACAACTTCTCCAGAGAGACATCCAGCTCCCCCCCGGCCGCTACAGCCTAAACTGATTCCAAGCCAAGGGTCCATCTACCACCACCACCACCAAGAAGAATGGTCGATTATTTAGGGCTTTAAAGAAAGTATGCTACCATAGCCAACAGGGCGCCCGCCAGGCGGCGCCAGGCGCCGCCTAGGCGGCAAAGCGCTCTTTCCAAGGCGCCTTGCCAGGCGCCTTGTCTCTGGGGCTGCGTGCGCCCAAGTGCGCCGCTGCGCGCCCAAGGCGCTACCAGCGCCCAAGCAAGGCGCCTCGGGTATTTTTACATCATTAAAAAAAGTTTTTTGAGGGGTTTTTCTCCTCGATACCCCTCACAAGGGACACTTATTTAATGATAGTTTGAATATATTAATATATTGTATTATCACTTATACTATCATATATATTTAAGATTTATGATTATAAACATATATTATATACTTAATTACGTTCTTTTTCAGCTCTTTCTTCTTACATATATAAATTTTATAATCATAAATGAGTTATATACTTAAATTTTATAAAAAATTATTTAACTTTCTTCTCTTTCACACACACATCATATTTACTTATGTGCATTGATAAAACACTCATATTCAATTATAACATAACAAATATAATTATATTTATGTTTTGTTTATATATAACAACCTCCCGACTCAGCCTTCCTTGAATATCGCCTTGACCGCCTAGGCGACGCCTAAGCGGCCGCCTTGTCGCCTAAGCGGAATCGGTACCCTTCAACACCTTGGGCGCCTTGTCACCTTGACAACTATGATGCTTACCTTCACAGCAAAGTAGTCAAGGAGATCCTACATTCAAGAGGAAGAAGATAAGTATCAAACGGCGACATCATCTCCTTGACACCGAGACCACTCAGCCACCTTCATCAGATGAGGATGAAGAAGAATTTGTCCCACCCACACAACAACAACAGACATGGGGTGGAGGCGGAGGGGCGGGGGTGGCGGCAGATAGGTGGAGGTGGCGCTCACCTCGTGTGCAAAGTGCGAGGGTGGCTCTACTAGTAGCGCACGCACGGAGCGAGCAGTCCAGACATGATTCGAGCGATAAAAGACACTCATGCTCGAGTGGCAAAGGGGGCCGGACGCCGGACGAGGATGAATGTTTTCGACGAGCTCGCATCTTCCTCATCCGTAGCCCGCCTCGACAGCCGAGCCCGACTATCCACCATCTTTTCTACTCCACCTCCGACCGATCGTGGAGTTTACGAGTTTACCGACATGGCTCGCCTTTTATTTTCTTACGATACGGCCATTATGACCGACCCTAATCAACGGAGATTTCGTAAAATCGAATGACCAGACAGAGATCCGTATCCATCATACTCCGACATTACCATAGTTGGTGGTGATGCGGCATACGTATAATGTATTTGCTTGTTTATTTTACCCAATGTGAACGAGTGATAATCGAATATACGTTGTACTATTGCGCGATTGATACGATTGCTCTGTTTGATAAAAATACGTATCTTATTCGTACGATGTGTTCTATCGTGTGATCGATACGACATACGTGTTCTATATGATTGATTGTTAATTTGTTATATGGATGAGTGTTCCCTATATTTTTTTTTCACATTTTTTCTGAGTCCTATGTATTTTTATTGATTTTTTGGCGATTTTTCCTGATTTTTTCATAGAGCAAAAAAAAAAAAAAAAAACCAATCCAGACCGATTCTGGATCGGTCTGGCTCCAAGAGAATTGGCCTGGATCGGACCGATCCAATCCGATCCGGATCGGATCGGACCCCACCGATCCAGGATCCAATCCCGATCCCGCGATCCTTGTTCTTATATCATGAGGATGATCAACTCGCCTTCTTATTTTTGGAACAAGGTCTCAACATAACACTCCACTAGGCATCTCATCAAATATTTTAGTCATCACCCTTTAATTTTCAACTTATATTGCCTGACTCACTCCAAAACCTTTCTTAAATCATGAGGATGGTCATCTCACCTTCTTATTTTTAGAACAAGGTCTCAACATAACACTCCACTAGGCATCTCATCAAATATTTTAGTCATTGCCCTTTGATAAATGCCATTGTCTTAAGTACACATCAAATTTTGATTATATCCAAATGACCAATTCATAAATGACACAAATTCAAGTTCTATTGGGATATTGTCTCTAGAATGGGAAGCGAGAAGTCATCCTTAGGGCACGTGCGATTCAAGTCTCATGGAATCGAGAAGTCGTCCTTAGGACATGCATGATTCAAGTCTCAAGCCTTTGAAGGGACAGCCCATGTATCCCTAATAGGCCAGTCAATTGGCCTTGGCATGGTTAAGAATTGGGTGTGATTGAGGCTGCAATTGTAGGCCAGGAACAGGGGTCATAGATGAGCCCATTTAGACCACCTTCAAAGTCATGTTTAGTAAGCTTAAACATGATGCAGCATAGGGCAAAATTTAGAGCCATCATATGCCTTCATAAATGATTGGGTTTAAGGCATACTTAACTCCTTGAGGAGCTAGTCCATATACCCATTTAATGGGCTATAAATGGGCCTGGGCTTGAATCAGTCCATAAAGGACAATTTCAGCCAAGGTGACAAGTACGAATCACCTAATTCTCTCATATATTTGGGTATGCAAAATCTGGGTTAACATAAATCAATCAAAATGAAAAAAAATGTGTTCATATTAGCATCCAATTCAAAATTGAGTTGCCTGACTCACCAACCAGATGGCCACCTAGGTTTTTTAAAGGTAGAAAAATTCATAATTCAATTAATTTTAAGAAATAAAATAATTATAGATAAAAGACAGTATAGATACGGGAAGCGGCAAAACAAAGCCCTAGGTCATTGCCCAGGGGAGAGTTACCTAAGAAAGACCATGGATAAAAATGCTTCCATTTGAAAAGATTACCCCCAAAGGAAGTACAAACGATGAGAACCCTAATGAGCAAAAATAACATCCTTCTGGAAGAATCTCATGTGCTGAAGGATGCAGGAAGAACTCTAAAACTCATCATCAAAAAATTCCCTTGTTCCACGCATCCAAACATTCCAAAGCATAGCCACCAGACAGCCAGAGTAATAGATCAAAATCCTGATGCCTCCTGCCCAGTGTTCAAGCCATCCCACTATAGTAACATGAAAACCATGTCTTGATAAATCTAGCTGTGGAATAATCCAACTCTTGAAGAGTGCAAGTCATAAATAGTTGATGATTCCACATATCAAAAAAGGTGATCCAGATATTCCCAGTAACACCAACAAAAAGATGGCTCACCTAGTTTGTAAGTGGGTGTACTGAACTGGACAACTTAGAAGGTTTAAAAGATTCCAGCAACACGATTGACTGAAAAAGATAACGAGTACCTAAAGCTCCCAGGTGCAGTTTTAGAAAATAGTCCAGGGATGCTCATTAAGCAACTGAAGCTCAAAAGAACATGTGATATTCTATGTGAAATTAACTCAATCTTGATGAAAAAAATGCAAATTAAAGTCATCCAGGGATACACTATGACAATGCAAGCTAGGCTTTTTTTTAAATAAAACATCATGGTTTTCAATATGAAGAAACACATCGTTGGACTAGCAACAATGCGTATTAGTCTAGAAATATGTCCAAGGGTGCTGGCAATGATATCCATCTGCCTGCTTCTAATAGCAACGGAACTGATGAAGGAAAGCATCTAAAATGAAAATGCTCTGATCAAATTGTAGAAGCATATCTCATAGTGGGCATATAAGAGAAAACAAACAACAAAACTACCATTACAACCAAAGAATAAACAACAAAATTAGATACCTTTATGGTAACATCCTCTATACCATCAGCAACTATAATCCTAATTGGAGGGGCATCTTTTTCAGAATTAATATATCTCTCCTGAACAGCACGCAATGAATTCTTGAGTAATTCAAACACCATAAGATGCAAATGTGAAGGCACATACCTGTTACAACGAGAAGCAGTACAATTTAAGTATATAATAAAAATGTCTGTAAAGCTAGGGAATTGCAAAAACTTATTATTGTATGAGAATCATACTACATAGCTTCAGAGCATAAAGAGAAATAAGCCCCATCAAATGATTGTATGAAACTTGATGATACCATGAGCAAGCAGAGTGGTCATGACTCACGGAAAATTAAAATCTGGATCACCATAAATGTTAACATCAGGAGCATTTCCATATTTCCGCATACAAATAGCACGGGCATCCTCACTGGCAGCACGTGACACGTTGATGGGAGACATTTTTGTATTGATATGACCAATGCAGCCAGGATCTGGATTTGGATCATGGAGAGCAACATGCTGTCCTGTATTCTCAAAGAAAAGAATGGATCAAATAAACTTAAAAATCACATAAAAATCAAAGGAAACATGCCAAAAAAATGAAGAAGAATGAATCTGAGCTTACCAATGAGCATACGAATCCCAATTCTGGACATGTAAAACCGATCAAGGAATTTATGAATTTCTTCCAGATCACTACATGAAACCTTTGGGTTCAGATCATTCTTTAGCTGCTGAACACCCAAGGCCATTGCAGGCACAACATTATTATGCCTCACTTTGATCATCTTGATCATTTGTGTAAAAGCTAATTCGTCATTGGTGACTTTTACCTCTGGAAAGGTGTGAAGATCACGGAAAGAGTCCAGGTACCAGTCTCTCACCTTAAAACAACAAGAAACACATGCATAAGCAAATGGTAGGGGTCCAGCCTATATACACAAGAAAAATTAGCCTACATCGCATACAACACCATCACATAGAAGTACATAATCTTCTGTTTCAAATGAAAAGCAGACTCAATCTACAGCAGAAGAGAATACAATGGTCAAAACAGTGGAAACATAGAACCTCAGGATCACAAGAGTAATAATCTCATCCACCATGTAGGATGGCTTCTTGTTTAAAAAAGAGAAGCATAATCTGTTTCCACGAAAAGATTCTTGGATGTTTTGAGCATCACAAAGGGAAAAATCCCACAATCACAAGAT
The DNA here is from genome assembly GCA_036172225.1 of Cryptocoryne crispatula var. balansae. Lineage (NCBI taxonomy): Eukaryota > Viridiplantae > Streptophyta > Magnoliopsida > Alismatales > Araceae > Cryptocoryne > Cryptocoryne crispatula. The sequence continues at coordinate 23,441,385 of CM069924.1, forward strand.
TCTCATCTACGTGTCAGTTTCCTATAAAAGAGAACACATAATCTACGAGAGATTTTAGGATGTTTTCTACAAAGTTGAAATCAAAGAATCTGTTTCTGATCATGGTATGACATGTTTATGCTAAAGCAGCAAGTGTGTAAATACAATTTAGGAAGTCATGACGAGTGAGTACTTGTTTTCACATGTTCCGCAGAAGCCTTTATTTACGTCTAAAGAAACGTCAATTAAGGATGTATGTTGAGCACAACAAAAAGGGATAGGTTATTTTGCATGCCCAGTCTTCTTTTACTTCATCTGCCTTCTGCTCCCAACGAAGTAGAAATGCACAAGACACATTAAGGAAAAATCAAGGAGAAAGGATTCTGATATTCAGAAAGCTTTCAGCATTCAACAAGACCTTATCAAATGCGCTTTGATTGAGGCATAAAAGGCCAGAATAGTTGGGCAGAGTAGGCAAAAGGGAAGGCAACAACCCTCGAGGACAACAAGAACAATCCAAATGAGTCAAGCCAAGAAAGCAAATCCAAAAACATCACCAAAACCAGGCGAACAAGAATGCAGGGAAAAGCACAAACACAAGACACGAAGAATGGCTTCTTTCTAAGTGCCAGATACCTTGAGGACGGCGGGCTTCCGCGAAAGACCGAAGGGAAGGCGCTCGAGCTCTATTGCGCGGCGCGCGATGCGTATTGGAAGCTCCTTATGGAGAAACTGCGCGGAAAGCAGCAGGTTGCGCTCTGTGGGGTGGGCCCCGAACTCCATCATGTAACGAAGGCTCACCCCTGTAGGCTTCATGGCCCCCCATCGCTGCACCTCCCCCTGCAACACCCTCCCCGCCGCCTCTAGTGCTGCCTTCCTCGCCGCCGTCATCTTTCCTTCCAAGCCGAAGGCTCCTCTTCGTAGCTTGCTCCGTACAGCACACTACGGGAAAACGCAAACAGACGACGCGCAAGGAGCAGAAAAGGAGAGAAGATAGCTGCAGAGGGGGCGGAAAGGAAGCGTTGCGGCCACCATGGATTGGAGAACGCCCAGCTCTAGATTATCAGGGGTACGGCGAGATAGAGCGGTTGGCGTCGGCTCCCGCTCACGGATAGCAGAGCGGATGCTCTTCCATCACGGCGAAGGCAAGGTGGCGTAAGAAAACTTTTTCGTTTGGGCAAAATCGTAGGTTAAAATTATTGTTCGAGAATCTCAAATTTTATAAATTACTTTGGAGATTTTTATTTTAATTTAAAAAATTATAAAAAAATTGTTAAAAAAATATTTGATAATAATAATAAATTTATATTTTAAAAATGATTTTTTTAAATAAAAAATGTCATTTTTTCTTGTGACCTCCACTTTATTTCGTCATAAATAATAATTTTTTTATCACATCTTTTTAAATATAATAATTTTATGTTATAAAATAATTCATTTTTTATTTTAATATAATTTTTTATTATAAAAATGTATGAAAAATTATCATACAAACAAACATCCCGTTAACAAAGGATGAATCGACGTCGCGCTTCGTCGTTTGCGGTGTGGTGCCGAAGGAAGAGACAGATTCGATCAACGCGTCGGAGACAGCTCGGCAGCTGCATCGCCCTCTCCCCCACGAGCGGCAAAGAAAAACCTGTTCCTGACGTGGCTGATGTGGGCGACGGAATGAATATTTCAGACTTAGAATATTTGATAAATCAAATTGTATATACGTCAGTGGCGGATCAGGCTATATTCAGTGAGGACAAGTGACTCCACAAATTTTTATTATAAATTATTAAATATTTTATCAAAATATTTGATATTAACATGCTTTTAAAAAAAATGGCCTTATTAATTTTATTTTTTGACATCACTCTAATCCGTCACTGATATACGTTAAAACTAGACATTATTTGCATTTTCATTATCGGATTGCCCACAAATATATACATATATATATATATCAGTTTTTGTATCATTGGAGTTATAATGCATTATGGAGGGTTCAGTTGTATTTTAATTTTTTTAAAAATTTTATGACAAAAAATTATATTATAATATCAAATATGATAATTTTTAAAAGTGAAAATGTGTTTGACAAAAATATTTTAATTTTTAAAAATGATACTAAAATATTTGATAATATTTTAAATTTAATTTTTATCAACTTTATAAATATCAAAAAATAAAAATTTCATACTATATAAATTTAGAGGTGACGACGGTGTTGGAGGTGACGACAGCGTTGGAGGTGGTGGAGGAGGTATTGGCGCTGTGGTTGTTGCCCCACAGCTGTGCAGAGCTCATCCAGTTGGCCATGTCGCGGAAATCTTTCCCATGTTTCGCCTCTTTCTCGTCCCCGTGCTTTCTCTTCAAGGGCATGAACTCCTCCAGCACAGGCCGACCGCCGGAGGCGACCCTTCCGTCCCTGCATTGTGCCATCTCTTCCTTCGGCCCGTCAATCACTGCAACAGAAACAACACCCGTTGAGAGACAAGGGAAACGAAAATTCAAGGGAGGAGGAACAAAATGGTTCTATTTTGAGAAGACGAGGGAGGGCGCCTACCACTGCCGACGACGAGCATGCACAGGGGGGAGCTCCCGGCGAAATCCCTCAATCTTGCGCCGCTCCTCCTTTAGCCCGCGGGGATACTCTTCCAGCCTCGCCACCCTCCCCTCCCCGAGCACCGCCACCGCCTCCCTCACCGATCCCGCCACGGCCCTCTCCACGGCCGCCGAGGGCGCCGGCGGCCTCCGATCCAAAGTCAGCTCCGTCGTCGCCACCAACCGCCCCATTTGCCCTCCCCTCAGATCTCCCTCGGCCGACGCTTATGTGCAGGGGAGGCCAGACAGGGATTCCCGGGCAGCTTTCGCATAGAGAAAGGGCGTAACCACAGCCAAGCAACAGCGAGAAGGGGGAGGAGACGTCGAGCGACCCCAGATTCCTTGGAAAGGGAGAAGCAGCGGACGGCTTTGGAAGGGAAGACGGGACAGCAGAGGGAGTTAAATAATGGATTTCTCACGGAGAGAAAAAGCATCAAGATTCGGTTTGGGGGTGCGCGAGCGAGGTGACGACGGAGGAGATGGAGAGAAAGATGAGGATACTCGACCGCCGAGCGGAAGAGGGGGGGAGAGAGAGAGAGCGGGGACGGAGGGGTCGATTCGTCGCGGTTTGACTTTCGTAGGGATGAGTCATCGGAGTTTGGTCGCAAAATGAGAAGATTCGAGGATCCGATCAATCACTTACGGAGGAGAAGCGGTGGAAGCCGGAGAAGCGGTAGAAGCAGCAGCAGTTGCGAAGAATAGAGCTAGGAGCCTAGGAGATTGCCGCCGCCGAGGATGAGTCACAACGGAGAGCTCGCGAAGAAGATATTAGATGAATACATGTACATTACACTAATTGGGTATTAGATACATTCTAGAAGCACCTGATTGTAACCACCATAGTGCGCTGTGCTCTGCCCTCTGCCGAGATGCTCCTGCCATCCACCCATACGACAGAGGGCAGGTGCCTATACGGCTATACCAATACCATTGTAAACAGCCCCTATAAAATGAATGAAATGTGATGCGTATTGGCATCACGAACCATTCCCCCATTCTCTGCGTCTTCCATCTTCTCCCAACCATCGCTCTGCTGGCTCGTTGCTGTGGACACGCTCAACTTGGTATCAGAGCCACAGGTTCTTCAACACTCCAATGGAGCCAGCGTCCCACATCATTTCTATGCCACAAGGAGGAGTCATCGAGGCTGGAGGGCAAGGCAATGACGTGGAGAACCCATTCTACCTACACTCATCCGACAGCCCAGGTATTGTCCTGGTCTCTTCACTTCTTATCGGTGACAACTATATACCATGGCAAAGGGCTATGACTGTAGCCTTGTCCGCAAAGAACAAAATGAACTTTATCAATGGACAGATCAGAAAACCATCCATCAGCGACCCTACATACAACTCATGGGACCGCGTAAACAGTATGGTCCTCTCCTGGCTCCTAAACTCCATTCATAAAGACTTGGTTGCATCCGTATTATACTGTGAGACTGCCTATGAAGTTTGGTCCGACCTCAAAAGCAGATTCTCTCCTGCGAATGGACCAAGGATCTACAGCATAGAGAGATCCATTGCAACACTCAGACAAGGGACTGATTCGGTCGGAAAATACTTCAACACACTGAAGTGCCTTTGGGATGAATTAGGCCAACTGTTAGATCAACATGCTGAAATTTCGCAATGAAACTAGAAGGCTTATACAATTCCTTATGGGACTAAATGATGTGTATGGAGGAGTAAGGAGCCAGATTCTTTTAATGGAACCGCTTCCGCAAGTATCCAAGGCCTACTCCTTGGTCCTCCAGGATGAATCACAGAGGGCTGTTCAAATCCCTACACAGACAGAGGTTTCGGCTATGCTAGCTAAGAGGAGTCAGCAGATGACAAGGACAAACAAATTTGTAGAAAAGAGACCATGGTGCACACACTGCGACATATCTGGCCATGAGGTAGAACAATGCTATAGGATCAACGCCAGCAGGTGCCTACACTGCAACATCCCCGGTCACACTAAGAAAGAATGCTATAAGTTAAATGGCTACCCACGGAACCCTCGATTTGTAAAAAAGCGCAAGAGAAGGGAAAGGTTCGGTGACCGGATTAACTTCGAGCAATACGCCAACCTTATCAAGATGCTCGAAGGAAGCCACCTCGGTCAAAGTGTCCGTGCCAACAATGCGATGGGATCAAATGCCTTTGAAAAACGTAATTATCGGGTCCTTGATTCAAAGCAACAAGACACATATCTTCCACTCCGATAGAAATGGGCAATGCTACCAACCCAAACAAGAACATCCACAACAGTATTAAATTGCCGAGATGGTTCTATAGCTCCCTGTCAATTGTTCGAGTGTTGGCCCGTATATCCAAAACTATTTCCCTTTCCAATGTTTATCATGCCCCATCCTTTAAACATAACTTGCTTTCCATTAGCAAACTAACCAAGGACTTGAACTCGTTCTATCACTTTCCTTCCTTCTCATTGCTTTGATACAGACCTAAGTTCGAGGACCGTGATTGCCAGGCCTTGAAGCTAATGGATTGTACTACATGAAGATCCACATGATGATCCGTCAAGGTGTTTTGGCTCAAACATTTCAAATTCTGAACTTTGGCACTTACGGCTTGGACACCCATCTGAAGAGAAAATGAAGAAGATTTTTTCTTTTCTTAGAGAACCTTTCATTCCCTTCAAATGCCAGACTTGTCCATTGGCCAAGCAAACCCGTTTGCCATTTGGGCATAGTTCTAGTAAGTCAAATTTCCCTTTTGAATTGCTCCATTGTGATGTATGGGGCCTTATAGTACACTATCTAGAAATGGAGCAAGATATTTTGTTACCATTGTGGATGATTTCTCCAGACTTACCTGGCTACACATGCTTAAATTTAAATCTGAAGTTCCATATGTCTTGAAGGATTTCATACCTTACATTCAAACCACCTTTTCTTTACCGGTTAAGATTTTAAGAACCGACAATGGATCTGAGTTCCTAAACAATGAATTACAAAGTTTTATCAAGAAAATAGGGATAACACACCAAAGAACATGCCCTTACACATCCCAACAAAATGGTGTGGTAGAAAGAAAACATAGGCACCTGCTTGATGTTGCCCGCGCATTGAGATTTCAATCCCATTTACCAAAATCTTTTTGGGCCGATTGTGTTCTAATGGCAGCATTTTTAATTAACCGACACCCAACTAAAGTCTTGAAAGGTATGACTCCCTTTGAGACTCTTTTCAACAAAAAACCAGACTACCATAATCTAAAAGCTTTTGGATGCCTATGTTTTGCTTCCACCTCACATTTGGACAAAGACAAATTTAACCCTAGATCAAAACCATGCATATTTCTAGGATATCCTAGTGATCAAAAGGCATATAAGCTATTTGATTTAAACAATAAGCATGTGTTCACAAGTAGAGATGTGATTTTCCATGAAGATATCTTTCCCTACAGATTGGACCCGGAAACACATGAAACACCCACTCCTCTACCTGCCATTGAACCAGAATTCTTCCAACAAACCAAGGAAAACCGCCTAGACAATGAGGTTCCACCCACTCAACCTGAAAACATCAATGACCCAACTGAAAGTCCTGTAGCCATTGCCGAAGTCAGAAGGAGAAGGAGGCCAAAATACCTTGACGAGTACATCACTAGCTTCAACAGCATGCCCAATCAAGGCAACAAACCATATCATATCTCAAGGTATCTAAGTTACAATAGGATTTCTGGCCACCATCTAGCCTTCTTAACAACCATGTCCAAAGAGCATGAACCAGAAACTTATGATCAAGCCAAAGACATACCACATTGGAAGCAAGCCATACAAATGGAACTTAAAGCCTTGGAGGAAAACAACACCTGGACATTGGAGCCTCTACCAAGGGATAGAAAACCCATAGGATGCAAGTGGGTTTTCAAAATAAAGTATAATTCAGATGGGTCTATATCAAGGTACAAAGCCCGACTTGTTGCCAAAGGATATGCACAAATTGAAGGCATGGACTACAATGAGACATTTGCCCCAGTAGCCAGCCGGCGTAACACCGAGTGTTGCTATCTATAGTTGTAACTAATGATTGGCCACCGATTCATTAGATGTTGATAATGCTTTCCTCCACGGGAAGCTTCGAGGAAGAGGTCTACATGTCCCTACCACCGGGCATCAAAGGCGGGGAGCAAGATAGTATGCAAGTTACACAAATCTCTATACGGGCTAAAAACAGTCATCTCGGAATCTTGGTTTGCAAGATTACACAAAACATTGAGTTCCATCGGGTTCAATCAATCTAAGGCTGACTATTCCTTATTTACACATAAAAAGGGAGATTTGCTGACTGTCATACTCATATACGTAGATGACATACTCATAACAGGAAATGATTATGAAACTTTGAAGACATTGGGAGATACACTTTGCAAGAATTTCAACTTAAAGAACCTAGGAAAGCCCAAATATTTCCTAGGAATCGAGATGGCCAGGTCTCCAGAAGGTATGTTTCTAAATCAACGAAAATATGCTTTAGACATTATAAGTGACTGTGGGTTATTAGAAGCCAAACCAAGTGAGCTCCCAATGGAACAAAACCACAAATGCTTTGAACAAAGTCCGAATTTGAAAGATCCCAAGAGGTTTAGAAGGCTTATTGGCGGTTACTCTATTTGACCATCACCAAAGCCGGACATCCGTTTTTCGGTAAACTTATTATCTCGATTATGTCTGATCCCAAAGAGGTACATATGGCGGCAATGAATGTTGTTAAGTACATAAAGAAGTCCGACAAGATCTGGGATCTTCTTGAGTTCAAAAACCCCCCATAGAAATACATGCTTACACCGATGCAAATTGGGGGTCATGTCCAATCACAAGGAGGTCAACCACCGGTTACAGTATATTCCTTTGCAATAACCCAATTTCTTGGAAAAGCAAAAAACAGCACACAGTGTCTAGATCATCTCCGTCGAATCGAATATAGGGCACTGTACGTAGACCGCCGAGATCCAATGGTTACTCTACCTGTTAGAGGATTTCAATGTTAAACCAAGACCGGTTGTTCTGTATTGTGACAGCCAAGCAGCATTACACATATCTGCAAACCCAGTATACCATGAGCGTACAAAACACATAGAGATCGATTGCCATTTCATCAGGGAGAAGATACAATGTGGTCTAATGACAACAAGACACATCAGTTCAAATTCACAAAGCGTTGCGATATATTCACTAAGCCATTACACAAGGAGCTGTTCCAATTACACAAAGACAAGCTGGTTCGAAGCATATTTGAACCAACTTGAGGGGGAGTATTAGATGAATACATGTACATTACACTAATTGGGTATTAGATACATTCTAGAAGCACCTGATTGTAACCACCATAGTGCGCTGTGCTCTGCCCTCTGCCGAGATGCTCCTGCCATCCACCCATACGACAGAGGGCAGGTGCCTATACGGCTATACCAATACCATTGTAAACAGCCCCTATAAAATGAATGAAATGTGATGCGTATTGGCATCACGAACCATTCCCCCATTCTCTGCGTCTTCCATCTTCTCCCAACCATCGCTCTGCTGGCTCGTTGCTGTGGACACGCTCAACTGAAGAGGATTAGGAGGAGGCTGTCGCTATTGCTGCCGCAAAGAATAGTCAGGAATGTGCCGCCGCCGCCACGAAGAAGGGGGTAAAGAGGGCACCAGGATCGAGAGAAGGCAGCTGCTCGGATTCGCCGCAACAGAGAGACGGTCCGTGGAGAAGAGACACCGGAATGAATCGAGAGTTTGTGCGCATAAGATGTGAGAAGCATATACTTTTTTTTACGATGTGATAATCATGGAAATTTTTTCTAAACAAAAAAATAAAAAGATGCATCAAACATATTTTTAGATTTTTTTCGTTATAATTTTTAAAAATTAAAATAAAAATATACATTATCACGCAACCAAACATCTCAGTATATTTTATTCAATACTTTTTACAAATTGATTCTTAAAATCATTTCATATGTCAAATATATTTGCATAATCTTGACTTTTTTAAAATTTATTAAAATAATATTTTATTTTTATTATAATATTTTATATTAATTAATAAATTATTAAAAGATCTTTTTTTCCTCCCTCATTTTCCATCCACACTACTGTTCATCAACGCTCTTCGTGTGGAGGCTGATGTTGGGGATATTCGTGTCTAGGGTAGTAAAAAGCTACCGGTTATGACCCACAAGGTAGACTTCATTACACCGATCAAGATTAGCCAATCTAGCTGGCTCTTATGGAGCTGTACCACCTGAGAAAGACATCGATAGCGGCCGGTACGGTCCCATTTAATACGGATCGCTATGGTCCCAAGGCGCACCACAAACGGCCGACTTCTGCCTTTGCAGGGATATAATAACAAAAAAATTTGAAAGTCATCAATAACCAAAATAAAGTTGAAGAACCACGAGATAAAAATATAGAATCTCACGTTCTTTTTTTTTTGTCCAGAGAAGAAATCTCTTTGAAAACATAAAATTATATTTTTTTGTCAAACACTTCTCTTAACAAAATTTGTTATAAAAACATAAATTTATATAAAAAACTCAGTATATAAATTCTCTTTTAAAAAAATCATTGTGTTTCTGACTTTTACATGTTACTTTTAATTTAAATTTTAGTGTCAATTTATTCAGAAAATTCATAAAAAAACTATGATGTGTAACCGTTCAAAATATATTTACTTAATTAAAATTAGTTAGTATATTTATTATGAGATTTAATAATATTAAATATGCTCTCCTCCTCAATCTTTTCATTTTCTCTCCCTCACAGTTACCTGTTTTACTCCTTTCCATTTTTTTCTCCCTCCCGCAACCCTAATCATATAGCTGCCACTGCTTCTTTCTCCTCTCTTACATCTGCCATTTTTCCTCTACCATAGCGTTATTCTTTTTCTTCGCCTTTCGCCTCATTGCCTCCCTTTTTCGCGTTGTCGCCACCCACCTTGCCGTTCGCCTGGGTGCCACGTCTGCACGTTGCTTGGTCACTAGCGCCGCCCACGTCGAAGCTCACTCCCGCACGTGAATGCGGCCGTCGCCGCGTGTCCGCCTACCGCTGCTGAAGTTGACCTGGACACGTGAGCGGCCTGCCTGCGGCATCCCGCGCACCTTAGCCGCCACCCCCCCGGCCGTGCGACTACGTGCCACCCATGGCCGCCACTTGCCCAGTCGCCTTCGGCCGTCGCCGCACAACGTCTCCCCCCCATTGACCTTGCCGCCCGCCAGCACCGTGCCCGCGGCCGCACCCCGCTGACCCGGCCTCGCCGCCTCCCTCAGCAGGTGAACGCGCGGCAGCTGCAACCACGTCAGCACTGGCCATGTGACCAAGCGCCGCGCCGCGCTGCCTCGATCATCGCACCCCCGTGCAACTACCTCTGTCGCAGCTTTGGCCCTGCGCGCCGTGCGCCACCCGGCTGCACCCGCGCGCCACCGTCGGTATACCCCCCTCCGTGGTTCTCTCTCTCTCCTCTCTCATATCGCCCCCGCTCTCTTAACCTCTCTATTCTATATTTTCCCTCCTTCCAACAGATTGTCGGACTACCACCCGGCTTGGTTTTTCGTCATCGTCATGACTGTGGCTTTCTCATCACCCAGTTCACTTATCTTGGAATGTCGTGTGCCATTCATCGTCGTCGTAAAGGTAGGTGTCTCGGCTATTCTTAGCATCTTTATATGATCGATTAAACCGTAAAAACATGTTTAGATCACCATGATTAGTATGATATAATTAGTGGGTTTATTCATGGCATATTTGCATGATTAGATAGAGTTAGTTTAATTTGTTTGAACCATGCATGTTTAGATTAATTTAGTTGTTCATGTATATTAGTCGACATGATAGGTTTTTATGTGTTTAAAACTAGTTAGTTTAGCATGTTTACATCGTGATAATATTAAATATGTATATCCTGATTTGTTAAAAAGCCGATGTAAGGGTAAGTATAGTGATATTAGCGATTAGTTTAGTTTCATGTATGTAATTGATAATACTGTCGAATCATGTGATTAGTGTGGTTAGTTTGTAATTTGCATGATTCCACTTAGATGCAACATATGATTGACTAGTTTTTGTTGTTGTAGATTGTGGTGTGGTATGCAAATATGTGGTACATAGAGCCATGGGTGTCCTTCTATGTATTTCATGTTTGGATTGCCAATTGCATGTTCATGGTTATTTGTCTGAGTTATTTATATACTTGCATTGTGTGAGATGTGGTTAATGATAGAAATGTATGCCCTACAAGCCAATCATATATGATATGATTCGACATTTCTAGAAATATCTCATTCAATTAATTAGGCAAATCTTCATTATAAGCTCTTATTAGAAGCGAATATCATAATGAAGTCCTTGATCAAATACAATGATGATTAAATCATTATGAGATCATGATAATGAGATTGATCATCTAGAGGTATTTGACCTAAATGTTCCTAGTCATAGGATACTAGAGACGGGACATCAAGGATCCGGATAGACTAGTGTATGTGATGTCTTCTCATGCGATGAGGACAACCGATCTCATTGGTCATTAGTGTGGAAACACTGAGATACACATACATGTGCTCATTAGTTGAATGAGTTCACTGAACTGACCGAATTAGAAACCATGAATGGTATCTTACTGAACTGTCTATCAGGGTCTTCTATCATCACGGTTGCATGGTTGGACCTTTGACTTGAGTCGCCAAAGATGCCTTGTTGGGTGGAACTTGTGCTTTGACCATTGACTTATGGATCACAATTTAGATGGTCCTATATAGCGATGGATCGGGTACAAGGAAAATCCGATGAAGGCAATTGAGCGGACAACAAGGGATCGTCCACTCTCGGTAAGTGAGAGTGAATGTCCTATGGGATAGTACTCTAAATCCCTGGCCAGGGTAGATAGGATAATTGGAAAAGGAGTTTTCCAATTGATCCAATTCCGAGTACATGATCCTATAGAGTCGGTACACTAAGGAGTTGACAGTCGATGCCGTACTCCTTTCCGACCGGGACATTGGATGGATGAGGGTTTATATCCATGTGGTAACTGATGATGGAAAGGCTCAATGGAGATGAGATTATCCCCATAGCCATTTGGGATCATGGGATGTGGCTTGTACCATTCATGATCGGTAGGCCGATTAATCCGTTATCGGATAACGGATTTAATTAAAATTAAATAGAATTGTTCTATTTTATTTAGGCCTCAACCAAATAGGTTATTGGGCCTAGTGGGTCACACACAAAAGGACTTATCCACAAGTACAAGGGCAAGGGCGTAATTTATAGAGATTTTGGGTTTTTATGAAAAATTCCATAATTCTCTATAAATACCAATGGTTTCAGCCAAATCCTATCAAGCCAAGGGTGAAAACCCCGCCCCAAGCCTCCTCCCTACCTCCTCCTCTCTCTAGAAGGTGTCCATGGTCGATGGAGCTCCGTTCGGGAAGAGTTCTCGAGGCCGGCGCGAAGGGAGAACTGCGTGGGTGAAGTTCGTGTGGATACTGCTGGAGACCGGACACTTGAACAGTTTGTAGAGCTTGATAAGCTCATCTCCTTCCTCTCCATGGGATTATATGAATCCCTATCAGGTATATTCGAACCCGATTTGATCGATTTTCGGTTTTCGTCGTTCGGTTCTGATTGAGACGGATTCTAAAGGAACCCATAGGAATCGTCGCTTCCGCTGCTCCAAAATTTTAATGGACGATTACTTACAGTGGTATCAGAGCCCCGTTCAAGTCTCGGTCAAAACCGGCGTCGAATCGTCATTATTTTATGTTATTTATGTGTTCCCGAATCTGTGCAAACGTCTGTTTTGACGAGGCCACCATATTTTGTGTATGAATCAGATAAAAGATTTATTGGCCTTGGAAGAATCTCGTGATATAGGGATTTCCAACTCCATAAACCGTTTGAAGTTTGGATCTCTGTAGTGTTCGGGAGAAGCGTCAAAATTTGGTGTTTATGTCATGCCTGAACCGACACTCGAATTTGGGGATTTTGTGAAATCTCCGTCCACAGTAGAAATTGAGACTTGGAAAAGGTTTTGGAGATGGGTAATATGATTACCTAACCTTTCCCTTTGATCTACATCTTTTAACGACGGCGGAGGATGAGAATTTTTGAGTTTTCCGACGAACTAGGGTTCTGCGAAATCTGGCGGCGCCGACTTATTTCTTCCTGATTTCCCGTTGATAGAGAATTTTTATATGAAAGGATATATACATATTTGGAAACTTCATATGATGAGTATTCTAAATTGTATTTTTTTAGAATATTTTGCTTCCTGGATAAGGAGTTATTCTCGTTGCAATATAGAGATTTCTGCTACGAAATCTGGGTGACCGCCGCCTCTTCCTCCACATCTTTCGGTAGACTGAGATTTTTCCTGGATTTGAGGCTGACTGTTTTGGATTCATTATTTGATAAGGATTCCAACGCATATTTTTTCGGATTTTTCGGAATCCGGGATAAGGAGATAAATCCGATTCTATAAGATGGATTTTCTCCCGGATGAACAGTGCTATTACGCGCAGTCGGTCGGCGCACGCGCCGGCGCACCGACGGTCGCGCACACCTATTGGAGGACTGGCACACGCTAGGGCGCACACCGGCGCACGCCTGACGGGCGCAGTGCGCCGCTATGTGCGGCGCATTGCGCCAGACACCATTTATATGCTTTTAAAGTGTTTAAAATCATAGAAAATTCCGAAAATTTGCCATAAAATTCTATAAAAATTCTTAAAAAATATATAATATTATTTAACATGTTTTAAAGTGTTTAATGACATGTTAGATGATGTTTAGTTCTATTTACATAGATTCACTCATAGTTAAACTTTAAAATTGTTTTAAAGGTTTAACTTAAATAATTAGTGTCTTAATTAATTCTGTAAAATGATATTTTACATAATATAAATTGGGACACTATTTTCTGACCTTGCACAGTATTGGGAATGCATGAATGTTCTAAATAGTTTAATTTTGTATGTTCATTTCATATAAATTGTTTATATGTTATTGTCATGTTATTTATTTCGTGAAAAATTTGACATGCATGAAATTGAGAATTTAAAAATAAATTATATAATTTTATGCTGATATATATGATATATCTCATATAATTATCACGTATGCGCTCTATGTTCATGTGATGTAGGGGTGCAAACGAGCCGAGCCGAGCCGAGTAGTACGGTGTTCAAGCTCGGCTCGTTTATTTTACACGAGTACGAGTTCGAGCTCGAGTTTTAGCGAGTATGTTGAACCCTTGTTCAAGCTTGGTTCGTTTATTAATCGAGCCGAGTCGAGTTCGAACTCGAGTAGTAGTTAGACTAAAATTCAATTCATATTCAAACTTAAGCTATATACAAACTCTTTTATAAACCCAAAATCAATGAAAAATCATTTGTGAAACTTTAGATTTAACTCATTTATGAAACTCAATCTTAGTTTAAACTCAATTTTTGAATTATTTAATATATTTAAGTGACAATATATAAATATTAATACTTAAAATTTAATTTTTAAAAATAAATATATAATATAATATTTAATCGAGCTGCTCGCGAGCTTATCGAGCCGAGCAGGAGTCTGTTCAAGCTCGGCTCGTTTAATGAGTCGAACTTTATTTTTTGTTCAAGCTTGTTCATTTAACATAATAAACGAGCCGAGTTGAGTTTTTATCGAGCCTAACTTCGAGCTACTTGTCGAGTGTATTGATTCGTTTGCATCCCTAATGTGATGAATGTTAGTGTGTGTATGGAGGTGATCATGGACTTAATTGTGCTTGGCTTGTGATTGCTTTTAATTGTGTTGGTTATGTTATTAAATGGGGCCTGCATGTGCCTCCTCTCTCTCTATACAATCTGATTGTACATTTTACCTCCCTCCATTAATGTACTCCCCTTGGTTAAAACCAAGGTTTCTTATTGAGTTATGTACATTTGTGGGTCTGCATACCCTTAAGCCGCTTGTAAGAGTTAGAAGCTGGTTCGTGGAAGGTTGGAGAGCGGGACCACTTGGAGAAGCACCCTTCGAAGTGGGAGCATACCAACTCAAGCATCTGAAGCAAGGATTTGCACCTATAGGGGTGCCTTAGGTGCATGCTTAGGGTTAAGTCCATGATCACCTGATTTTGTGCATATTTGATATGTGGATGTGTGTTACAGGTTATACCTTAGATATATGATATTCCAAAGGTATTATATATACTTAGCACATATTATTGATGAGACTAAAATAAAATCCCTCCTTGTCAAAATTAGGTTGATAAACGTGTGACATTAAGAATGACTCACGTAGCCTTCCGATTGTTATGGTCTTGATGAGCCAATCTTAGATTGGATGGGTTTGTTGTCCTACCACAAGACTCATTCAGCAAGGGATTGGTGATCATGGCTAAGGCATTTGCCGAACCTTGGGGTGGACCATTTGCATGGCTTTGTTGTGCTACCACAAGGGCTGTGTGAAGAATCCATTCTCATAACGTAACAAGCGGGTTTGACCTAACTAGAGTATATGGCTTGGTGTGCTACCACAAGGGCATAACTTTAGAGGCTAAATGGCTAAGGGGTGCAAGAGTTGCAACTGGCAATAGTTGCCTACCTATTAAGTATGGGATGATTTGTTGTGCTACCACAAGGTCATCACCATAAAGTTAATAGGGTCTTAGTCCCCACTAGGATTTCATCGTGATATCCCGTCTTTGCATAATGAGGGTTATGCAAATTCGTTGAAAATTAGTGCGAGCATAAATTAGGATAAAAGACTATATCTTAATTTTAATGAATGTTTGCAATGTTATTTTGATAAAATTATATCTCAGTTGTAGAATAAGATTATAAACCACCATTAGTATGACATATTAGATGTCAAATAATAGCTTAATGGCTCACACTTCTTAGAATTTGGTTTAAAACTAAGAGAATTGTTCTCATAGTTGACCAATTAACTATTCTACTTGAGAAGTAGGTGTCTCCTAAATTATCTAGTGATGTGAAAGAAAGATAAGATCTTATCTTATAGACAAGATGCATTGTTTGCCTTAAATTAGATGTTAGTCTCTATGAGATATAAATTGTAGAGACAACATGGATAAATGGATATGAGATCCATCATGGCTCATAGTGATGAGCTAACTAAAGGGCAACTTAGATCAACAATACATCTTAATTACTTCTTGTTGGTGAGACCAATAGTAAGAAGTAAAATCATTAGATAAAAATAGGAGAGAGTTAATAGTAAAAGAAGGTGGTCAAGATAATAAAGTCAGAATAAGACATGATTCTTACACTGTCATGATGATGATAAGTGGAAGAGGAAGTACAAAGTGTTTTGTATATAATGCAAAGGTGGAGCTTGAGAAGCTTCATGTATCCAAGTCATTGGCACTTACTTGTTTTAAATATACACTTAATAGTATTAGATACTATATGTGTATATCATAATATTAGATACTATGGATGCATCTAATGGTATGAGATACTAGATATGCATCTAAGATCTACAAGGAGTTGTAGATAACGACAAGTAAATGAAGGCTTAATAAAGAAGATGTTGACCTACATATAAAATGGTGCAAAAGTTGCATCATTATTAGTGGGAGGTGCAATTCTTTAATAGCCTTATCGAGATGTCTTAATAATTAATATTGCTATTATATCCTTCTACAAGAACATTATATAATTTCCTATTTGAATAAATGTTGATTTATTCTAAGTTATGGAATTGATAGATGTTCTAATAGATTGAATGGCAAAGTGTTTGCCAGTTGGAGCTTAATGAATTGTTAATCATATTTGATATGTTAGCTCTCATGTAATGTGTGAATATTCCTTTTAAGAGGAAATGGGTTGATTTAGATCAATCTACACTTTAGCTTTATATAGACATGGAGAATGGGTTAATGAGTTATTAGAACTCGTACATCTAGATGTATGTTAGCCCATATCTAGTAAGGCTAAAGAAGAATATTTCTACTTCATTATTTCAAAGATGATATCTCTAAGTATGGATACATGTACTTTATGAAGTACAAATCTAAGACCTTTGAGAAATTATTTGAGATTAAGAATGAAGTAGAGATACTAATGGAACAAGTATTAGAACTCTTTGATGAGATCAAAGAGAGGAATACTTAAGTACATAATTCACATATAATTTGAAGGATAACAGAATCTAATGGACACCTCTTTACACATTTTAGCTTAATTGAGTAGCTAAAATGAGAAGTCATATTATGTAAGACATAATATGAAGGACAAGCTTTGCAAAATTTCCACTTTGTCTAATTTTGGTTAAGTACTCATTATAACCACGTGATCTTAATAGGTACCTTCTAAGTCTGTTCTGATTATTCCATATAGGATATGGAAAAGGGGTTAAAACTTGACCTTAAGCAAGTTAAGGTTTCGGAATGTCCGACCTGGTGAAGAAGTATAACTCTAACAAGTTGGAATATAATAGGGTGTTTGGTAGCGCTTTTAAATTTAAGACAACCTCAATTTTGAAATTAAGATTGAAAGACTTCTCAGTTTTGTTTTTAAAATTAAAACAGTCCATTTTTTTGTGTTTGGCAAAACTGTCACAATTTTTAAAAATTAGATAATAGTGTTTGGTTATGACTTTAAAATCAAAAGAACTTCTACGACTCAAAGTACATGTCAGTACAACATAAAATATCACAACCTCCATATTGTATATAATGTCAAGTAACTTGATTGAATAATAAATCCTATACATCAATTTCATCTACTAACATAATCTTCCCACATTTCCAATGCTATTTTATTACGTAACTCTTTTCCAAGTCTGCGTTGCTCCGATGATCTTCCAATATGCTTTGCCTCACGTCGAACTCTATCTCTTCTTCTATGATCCACTTCTCCATCTATTGTTCTGCCACAGTCCCTTTCAATTTCAACCCATGTTTCATCTTTACCACATTGAATATTTCGTATGAAATTGTGAAGTGCACATGCTGCTATAATAATCTTGCTTTGAAACTCAATGGGATACTTTAATGGCCTTAAAAATATTCGGAAACGTTCTTTAAGAACGCCGAACATTCGCTCTATCACATTTACGAGAGAAGCATGCCGCAAATTATAAAGTTCTTTGTAATCCTTGGGTGAATGACTTGGACCAAACTCTTTAAGATGGTACCTCACTCCTACATATGGTGCAGAAAGTTAGGTGTGTTTGCATATCCAGCATCCACAAGATAATATTTACCTGATCAAAAAAATTCAAATTATGACATATTAATTAAAATCATAATTCACATATATTACCTTCAGGTACATAAAATCCCGAGCTCAACGCATTTTCCAGAACTGTCGCATCAGCAGCTGATCCTTCATACCCAACATGAACATAAAGAAAAGTCATATCAAACGAACATGCAGCCATCACATTTTGTGATACATGTCCCTTTCGATTGCGATAACGTATTCTATCATCTGCAGGAACTTCAGCCATTATATGTGTTCCATCAATAGCTCCTATACAATCCTGCAACAGTTGAGAAAATAAGGCGGGCATATATAAGTAATTACATAAAAGGACATTTTTTTACCTTAAAAAATCTGAAGTGCTGCCTATCAACAATGTACTGTGGAGTCCTTAGTGAAGGTAAGGAAATCAGATCTGGTGCTAACAAATGAAGAACCTCAACAACTTGATTGAATCGCCTACTTATAGTTTCACCTGAATGCTGAAATCTTTCTTGAGCACAACGATTACTTACACCATTTGCTAATATGTATAATGATGTTAACACCATCTCTTCTATATCTACTCGTACACTTTCTTTTATTGCACCTGAAGCCTTTATTTGATTACATAAAGTCGTAAAAGCAGCTTTGTTCATTCTACAAACCTCACGAAATCTTGTTGGAGCTCCTGAACATATTTCTAATGTATACTTCTTCCCGCTAAGTAAAGAATCTCGCACACGTTTCTTTTGTGATGTGGAAGACTTGTACGCTTCATATACAATTGCAATCATAGTACGAAAAAATGTACGACGACGATTCATAAATATTTCTTCTTCGTTTTCCATTTGAACCTCCAAGTTTTCATCATTTTCAAAAGTTTCCATAACACTGCAAGAAATGTAACAAGGACAATTGACATATAAATCGGAAAGTATAATTGATAAGGCTTGAACACTACAAACTTTATGAAGAACATAATCATTCATTACATATTAACTAACATTAACATCTATAAACTAAATGAATAAGAAATTTCTGTAAACAAAAGAAAATTCATGTTCAAAGTAGAATAACATATACTGCAATCGGCCATCATCACTTTCTAGCTATTTTGCAAGTGCATCTTCAACCATTCTAAACGAGTCTCCTCATCAAATTTGAGGAAAACAAGATATGCGTTCCCACTCCTAACTATGTCTGCCGCTTTTGCTTTTTCTAGTGGACTCAATTCCATCTTCATTATGATCTCCACACACTCTTGAATCATCTCAAATGATGTTGGCATCGTTGACTTCTTATATTCATCGGTTGCTTTCAACATTGCTTCAACCAAATTTGTTTCTTTTTGTCTTTTCTCCTTTGACTTATCCTCAGAAGTGATTGAAGCTCTTTTGTTATCTTTTCTTGACCTTGTCGCTAACTTGAACTCTGGACTAGAGGCAGAACTACCATCTTTAGTTAGGTCCACAACATGCTCATGATCAGGTGTGTTATATGAATAATCAACAATTGGACTTCGTTGTGGAGGAAGAGTATTTTGAGATCGACTTCCAGAAGTCTTGGCACCTGCAATACATATTACTTGTCAAAATAAACTAACACAAAATGTTGACTACGAACGATAAATGTTGAAGTCAATTACCTTCAAAATTTTCATACCAATCGTTGTACAATGGAATCGTAACTCCCCTCCATGTTTTAGCTTCTGGATGATTCTACAATATGTGTATGTACATATAAGATTTTGAACCTCAATTCAATACATGAATAAAATGAAATAGGTCTTAAAGTCACCTGAATATAAGCATCCCATACTTCATCGGTTGCTGTGAATGTATTCAAGTTTGGATTGAATCCAAATCCGCTCTGATTGAATAAGGTCCGTATGACAACAAAATCATTCTTCATTACTTGAACTCGTGCTTTAAGTTGTTTACTAGTAACGTTAAGTCCAAAACGTTTATTGAACTCTAGTCTCATGGCTTCCCATGCTTCTGGCTTCCAACTTGATGATGCTCGTTTACCATTTCGATGGTGCTCAACTAACATTTTGGTCAAAAATGCTGAGCGAGTTTGATCCCACTTTATCCTGTCACTATTTCCACTCGCCGAAGAAATTTGTGTCTCATCCATCTACGACGTTTCACATACGAACACATGTGCATAAACATATACATTACTTTCGACACTATGATATATATTTGAAGCAAAGGTAGACCGACAAAACATGAAAGAAGACATACAAAACATATACATTACTTTTGACACTATGATATATATTTGAAGCAAAGTTGCATATCAACAACAATCTGTCAAGGCATCAGGGACACTTAATATCAAAAGAAATCAGCTCATTTTTATTTTTTATCAAGAAACGTATATCAAATATTAATAAGTCCTTTTCAAATTTCAAATTGAAAATGAGTTGTATCAAATATTAAGTTGTATTTCCTTTTTTATCAAGAAATGTATACGCTCAGTCCTTTTCAAATTTCAACCAATCAGTTTGAAAAGGAGAAATGTACGCTCAGTATAAAGGAGGAGAGGCCAGGCGTTTGTTTTTAAAATCATAGACGTGTATGTGTAATATGCTTATTATATGTGTAATATGCTTATTATATGTGTAACATACACGTTTGTTTAAAACAAAAAAGAGCCATTCCCACTTTTAACCGAAGAAGATGATTTTGTGCGTGAATATTATCATCTAGATAAATTAAACAAATTTTAAATGCATCTCGCTTTAGAGGTCCGCGATGAATATTATCATCTAGATAAATTAAACAATTTTAAATCCTCTGCAAGGTTCGCGAACTTGAATCCGCCGGAGGAGGCAGGAGACAGGCACGAGGAGACGGGCTGGGGGGAGACAACCAGTCAAGGGGACGCAGGTTCCTCTGCGAACCTGATGACGCAGCCGAACACGCCGAACACGCAAGCCCGTCCTCTGCAAGCTCTGATGATGCAGCCGAACACGCCGAACACGCCGAACACGCCGAACCTGATGACTGGGAGACGGGATGGGAGGAGACGGAGGGGAGATGCCCGTCCTCTGCAAGCCGAACACGCCGGGCACGATGGAGACGGCGATAGCGGGAAGACGGGCACGGAGACGGCCTCTGTTGGCTGATGACGCCGGAGGACGGACGTCCTCTGCTAGCTCAACACGCCGGAGGAGGCAGGAGACGAGCACGGGGAGACGGGCACGGGGGAGACGGTGAGTTAGGGGAGATGTCCTCCCTCTGCAAGCCGAACACGCTGGAGGAGACGGGCACGAGGGAGACAACCAGAGCAGGGAGACGGGCACGGGGACGTCGAGAGTGTCTCTCTCGGAAATAAAACAGCCGTTTCCCTGTTTTATTTTTGGGAGCGAGATTAGGAATAGGATTCTCCGCTTCTAAAAAAAAGAGAGTGCTCCGGAGACGTAACCAAACAGGCAACGTTACTCATTTTTAAAATTGAGGTAAAAAAAAGATAAAAAACTGTATCCAAACACCCTATAAGACTATGAAGTGTTGCTTGTGGGATATCCAAAGGAAACTTTTGGATATTAAATATACGACCCTTATGTATAAGGGTATGTGTTGCTCAACTCACTATATTTCTAAAGGAAAAGTTCTTTCTTAAGAAAGATAGTGGGAGCAAGGTATATATGGAAGATGTTCCAATCCCACAACCCAATAACACTTCTATTAAGGTGCTAGTTAATAATTACACAAGGACAAATGATAGGTCTTTACTTGTGTCCATTCTACTTAAGAGATATGTGAGACATATCTCTGATAGATGAAATGAGGCATAAGATAATAAGGATATTGATCTACGATCTATATAGAACCAATATGAGAAATTGATTCATTAATGGGAAAAGAGAATAAAATCCGATATAAACTTTATCTATTCTAATCAAGTTTAGAACTTGATAGATCCACTTAAGGATATAGTATCCATAAGGAATAAATGGATCACTAAAGAATAGATTGGAGTGGATTAGAAGGTAGATACCTTCAAAGGTGAGAATAGTTGAAAAGGATATCATTGAAGTCAAATGGTTGACTATGATGAGATCTTTTACCTATTCCATGAATTAATCCATTCGGATTTTGATTGTTACACTCTATGATTATGAGATAAGCTAATTGGATGTTAAGATAGTGTTCCTCTAAAGTATTTTGAGGAATAGGTGTATATGATACAACTATAGGGAATCAAGTCCCAATAACATCCAAGAAGAGTGTGTATTAAGTTCATTTATGGACTGAAGTAAAACTTCCCATAGATCATATATAAGACTTAATGAGATTAAATCTTATGACTTCGTTAAGAACGAAGAGGAGCCTTGTGTATTTAACAAGATAAGTGGGAGTGCTGTTACTTTCTTGACATTTTATGTTGATGACATACTACTCATTAAGAATGAAGTAGGTGTGTTATCATAAGTGAACCTAGCTATCAAATTAATACTCCAAACACAATTTGGGTTTTGAGATCTATGGAGATAGATCTAAAATCAATGCCCAGTTAATGTACGTAGTCATTATAGTCAAAGGGTTTGACATGATAAACTCCAAGATAGGTTTCTTACCTATGTAGTGTGGAGTTGATCTCTGTAAAGTGTTGTCTTTGTAGACTTCTTGAAAGATATAGAGATCACATAAATGGAGCCCTTATGCCTTTGTCATAGGGTCTATCATTTATATGATGCTACGTACATGATGTAATCAATGCTTTAAGTGTTATGAGCATTCATCGGCGAATCCAAGTGAGAGACACCGGATAGTTTAGAGATATATCATTTGGTACTTGAGAAGCACTGAGAATGTATCTCTGTACACTGGAGGATAAGACTTGAAGTCTTGTAGTTTTACAAACACAAGTTTTTAATCAAATAAGTTTGATATTAAGTCAGAATAATAGTGGTGCAGTGAGCTGAAAGAGTGCTATGTGTTAGACACCTTGTAAGTTCTACAACATATGTAAACAAATTTACATAGTGGTTGCACACTACTTGAGAAGTAGTCTAGATGAAGTTTTTCATCTACATATTTGATATGGGATTGTCTCAATTTTCTCTGAAAGTGTATCATTGTTTTGAGATAATAATGGAGTCGAGCCGATGTCTCATCAGAAGTTTAGAACTTCTGTGGCGATACCATACAATCAGAGAGATTACAACTTATAGAGATATAATTAAAGATAAAGTATCTACCGTTAATAACATTGCAGATCCACTAACTGAAGCAGTTACTCAAAGAGTGTTTGAGCTTCACCTCGAGCTGATATAGATCAGCCAGATGGGTGATTGGCTTTAGTGCAAGTGGGAGATTGATAGAAATGTATGCCCTACAAGCCAATCATATATTATATGATTCGACATTTCTAGAAATATCTCATTCAATTAATTAGGCAAATCTTCATTATAAGCTCTTATTAGAAGAAAATATCATAATGAAGTCCTTGATCAAATACAATGATGAATAAATCATGATGAGATCATGATAATGAGATTGATCATCTAGAGGTATTTGACCTAAATGTTCCTAGTCATAGGATACTTGAGACGGAACATCAAGGATCCGGATAGACTAGTGTATGTGATATCTTCTCATGCGATGAGGACAACCGATCTCATTGGTCATTAGTGTGGAGACACTGAGATACACATACAGGTGCTCATTAGTTGAATGAGTTCACTGAACTGACCGAATTAGAAACCCTGAATGGTATCTTACTGAACTGTCTATCAGGGTCTTCTATCATCACGGTTGCATGGTTGGACCTTTGACTTGAGTCGCCAAAGATGCCTTGTTGGGTGGAACTTGTGCTTTGACCATTGACTTATGGATCACAATTTAGATGGTCCTATATAGCGATGGATCGGGTACAAGGAAAATCCGATGGAGGCAATTGAGCGGACAACAAGGGATCGTCCACTCTCGGTAAGTGAGAGTGAATGTCCTATGGGATAGTACTCTAAATCCCTGGCCATGGTAGATAGAATAATTGGAAAAGGAGTTTTCCAATTGATCCAATTCCGAGTACAGGATCCTATAGAGTCGGTACACTAAGGAGTTGACAGTCGATGCCGTACTCCTTTCCGACCGGGACATTGGATGGATGAGGGTTTATATATCCATGTGGTAACTGATGATGGAAAGGCTCAATGGAGATGAGATTATCCCCATAGCCATTTGGGATCATGGGATGTGGCTTGTACCATTCATGATCGGTAGGTCGATTAATCCGTTATCGGATAACGGATTTAATTAAAATTAAATAGAATTGTTCTATTTTATTTAGGCCTCAACCAAATAGGTTATTGGGCCTAGTGGGTCACACACAAAAGGACTTATCCACAAGTACAGGGGCAAGGGCGTAATTTATAGAGATTTTGGGTTTTTATGAAAAATTCCATAATTCTCTATAAATACCAATGGTTTCAGCCAAATCCTATCAAGCCAAGGGTGAAAACCACGTCCCAAGTCTCCTCCCTACCTCCTCCTCTCTTTAGAAGGTGTCCATGGTCGATGGAGCTCCGTTCGGGAAGAGTTCTCGAGGCCGGCGCGAAGGGAGAACCTGTTGTGGGTGAAGTTCGTGTGGATACTGCTGGAGTCCGGACACTTGAACGGTTTGTAGAGCTTGAGAAGCTCATCTCCTTCCTCTCCATGGGATTATATGAATCCCTATCAGGTATATTCGAACCCGATTTGATCGGTTTTCGGTTTTCGTCGTTCGGTTCTGATTGAGACGGATTCTAAAGGAACCCATAGGAATCGTCGCTTCCGCTGCTCCAAAATTTTAATGGACGATTCCCTACAGTTAATGCAGTGAGTTACATTGTGATGGAAGTTTACTTCACCAGACTATGTTAGTGGCCCATAGACAGCGGAGATTAGTTGAATATGTAGCATCCTTCAATCACAGATACCGCAGCTTATATTAAGTACACCCCTACCTAGGTGAACTATAGGATTTAGTTACTATATGTTACTTCCTACTATATGGTAAATCTGATGCTAGTTTTGTGACATGGCTACATTGTCTAAATGGAGCATGATATCTACTCAGATAAGTATTTAGTTGTGCATTTTGACATATGTATTAGTGGTTTAATGGAGTCTTTTGTATCATGATAGGTGTATGTGGTGTGAGCATACTTAGT
This sequence comes from Cryptocoryne crispatula var. balansae, assembly GCA_036172225.1. Lineage (NCBI taxonomy): Eukaryota > Viridiplantae > Streptophyta > Magnoliopsida > Alismatales > Araceae > Cryptocoryne > Cryptocoryne crispatula. The sequence continues at coordinate 23,466,324 of CM069924.1, forward strand.
TTAGTTAAATGTGCATGATATGTTGGTTTTAGTGCATATAGGGTCATGTTAACATATGGGGTAGCAGAAAGACATTGTAATATTCATTTAATTGAAGATATATAATTAGCTTGAATCCTATGTATTAACTTGAATTTTTAGGTTTATTACTATTATATCAATAGAGAATCACTATTATAGTAGGGTAGTGCGAATGTAAGACCTACTGAGTTTATGGTGTCTCACCCCTTCCGTTATTAATATTTTCAGGATTATAGATTTAGCGCAGCAAAAACGTAATAGTATTTTGGGAACTCGAGGAGCTAGTGATTGCTTGTTCAATGTTGGTATTATTTAGATTGTAACTTCAGAGTGTTAATTGGATAGAATTATTTTGGATTGATGATTTAGTCTTATTTGGTTCCAAATCGATATTTTTCTCCGTTACGTTGCCAGATTATCTTCTGTTGTGCATGTTAAAAATCTGGGTCGTGACATTATGTTCTAACAACTAGCTCACCACAGGATGAACCTAATTGAAACTTAAAACATAGCACAAAGAAATGTGCAATGCATTTATTGTAATAAATTCATGTTTAGTGAAATTTCAAGGTTAAAGTAACATAGCACAAAGAAATGTGCGATGTACATCTTTATTGTTACGAAGCCATGTCTAGTGTAATTTAAGGGTTGAAATAACATATTACTAGAAAACAATATAGTACATATAGCTCCATGAAACAAGACCCACTACAAGTGAAAAACATCAATTTTGTTTAAAAACATTTGAACATGAAAAGATTTTCATTTCATGTTACAAAGATGTCATACAAGAGGAGGTGTCCCACCCTTTCTGTCACGAAATTCATATGTACTGCACTGGACAAGAATGTCTGCTAGACTAGGTTGACGGTATAAAGGTATGAGGAAGGTATGTTTTAAACATTTACAAATTTAATGCAGCCTTGGTATAATTGTAAGCAGAATTTTGATCAATTATAGACGAATTGGTTCATATAATGAATAATAGACACAAATTATTTGTGAACAAAAATTTGCATGGACATTCTAGAAGATACACGGGTCAAGAATTTTTCAGTCAACAAAGTTTCACAAATGTCCCTCAACAAGCAATCTGTCATTTTCACTAGAGATGGTGACCCAAGAAATATTATATGTGAAAAATAAAGACAAATAAGTATATTGGCCTCTTTAAGAGAGTTGAAATTATGCAATAAGAAGAGAGGGAAAGCAATAAGAGATTTTTGCCCGTAGTATACCATCGAATACAACAAATGTACCCTCATATAAAAGTGACTAAATTATCATATTAATAAAAAAATTTATTTGTAGGAAAGAAAAAAAATAAAAATTTTGGGTTATTACCTGAAGAACTCATTCAAATAGTACCTGAAAAATATGGTATTGATGTAGCTACATTTTGTCCAAAACATAGAAGAATTTAAGAAACAACTTATAGAACTACAACCATCAAAAGTAATACAAACAACCTCTTGCTTGTATTATACCGTCAAATACAACAAATGTACCATGATATGACAGTATTCTTGGACGGACACTAAAATAACCATATAATACTTGGAGAATATCAAGGAATATGTGGTTTTGAATGTATATGAGATGAAAGAGGATACATCTTTGGTAACATCTTTTGAATGTATATGGTTGAACAATTTTGTATAAGTCTGACTATATATTTTCTTTTAAATTAAAGTACTTACTTTCTCATTATTTTATTTAATTTTTGTTAAAAAGCATGACTAAACAAACTATGATGATCTAGTTTGCTGTCAAGTCAGAATGAAAATTTGAAAGTCAGTTGACCTCTTTGGTAACATAAAAATACCAACTACTTATTTGAATTTATTGATAGAATCAATGAAGAGATAGGTGAAGACTTTGTTATCATAGTGGTGATGGATAACGTTGCTCATCTAAGGTAGCCAGACAGAATTAATAGTTGAGAGAGTTGGGTACCTTGCTCTGCCTATTTATTAAATATGATGTTAAAAGATATATGTAAATATATAATAATAGATAGAGTTGTAAAGATAACATAAATTACTTTTTCCTTTTATTCATAACCATAACTGCACACTCAACTTGATGAGAGAGCATATTAGAGTTAATTAGTCCCTAAAATTTTCTATTATTTTATAGGCTACTTCTTCAACCGAAGATATGCTTACAGTCAACTATTTAACATATTTGACATACTACTAGTTGAAAAGACAGTGGCTCATAAGATACTAGGAGATGATGATGATAGCACACAAGTTGTCTGACTACTGACTTAGGTCATTGGAACCTATGAAGTACAAGAAACATTAATGTCACTGCAAGAAAATGCACTAGGACGACTTCAAAAAGTAGTCCACAATATTCACAATGGCTAAAAACTAGCATGGCAACTAAATGCATATTAGCAATGGTTAAGGCAAGTCATCACAACAAGATTCTAACAATGGTGTTGCCAATGCAGAAAGAATGCCCCAAAGTCTTGTTCGGGTATATTTACATAGTTATTGATAATGATTATCACAATTGTCACCAATATAATATAGTAGCGATGGCTTAATCCATTGCCACTTATCAAAAGTTAACTGTTCAATGGTCAGAACTTAATGGTGACAAATGTGGCCATCACTACTAACCATAAGTGCACCATTGGGGATGGCGTTTAGCCACTGTCAATAGTCTTTAGGTTTTTTTAATCATGTGCAACATCTTTCTCCCTCGCCCTTTCACTCTCTCCCTAGTTGTACTCCACCACCCCATTTTTCTCTCTTGTCATTGCATCTGTCGCCACTATCAATCATTGATGCCATCCTTGAACCAGGATCTCACTCTATGGGGTGCCAAGCACCTTGTTGGTGGGGCACCAAGCCCCCTATGGGGTGCTTGGTCTTAGAAGTTATTGCTTCGGAATTTGAAGGGTCTCACTCCTCTGTTGGTGTCTTTTGGAGGCTTGCAACTCTTCAACATCTATATAAAGAGGGTGGTGATAGAAATGTATGATCTACAAGATAATCATATGTGTTATGATCAACATTTTATTTATTACTTACACTGTTTAAATACGTATTTCATAATGAAGTCCTATATCACATAGAATAATGGTTGAGTCATGATGAGATCATGATAAATAAATTAATCATTTAAATGTATGTGATTTAAATATTTCTAGTCATAGGAACCTTGAGACGGGATATCAAGAATCTGAATAGACAAATGTATGTGATACATGTGATATCTTCTCATATGATGAGGATGACTGATCTCATTAGCCATTTGTGTGAAGACATTGAGATACATGTATAGGTGCTCATTAGAGGAATAAGTTCACAAAACCGACTAGTATAAAATCCCTGAATGATATCTTACTTAACTGTCAATCAGGGTATCATTACAGTTTCACGATTAGATCTTTGACCAGAATTATCAAAGATGTCTTGTCAAGTGTACCTTGTACTTTGACTATTGACTTATAAATCACTTAGTATTGTGGTCGTATACAATAAATGAATTGGGTACATGAGATACTAGATGGAGACAATTGAGTAGACAACTGGGTATCGTTCACTTTTGGTAGGGAAAAGAGAATGTTCTATGAATAGTATTCTAAATCCTTGGTTAAGATAGATAGGATAATTGAAAAATAATTTTCTAATTGATTTGATTCTGAGTACAAGATTCTGTAGTGTTAGAATATCTATGAGTTGACAATCGATCTATACTGCTATCCAACTGAGATATTAGATGGACGAAGTTTTATATTCGTATGATAACTAATAATGAAAATGCTCTATGGAGAAGAGCTCATCTCCAAAGCCATTTGGAATCATAGTGTAAGGAATCAATCTATAGCAGCAAAAAAACTTTTGATTCCTTAAAACTATGATCTTTGCCTTGGTTGATACTGAACTAGTAAAACCGGGAATCGAGTATGAAGTAGAACGAGAATACCTCATGCGATTTCTAAAATTCCTCACCATGGATGAAAACAGGACATTTCTCCTTGCTGAAAACCGTTTAAGTGGACGGTCTCTAGCGGTATACACACAATCTACTTCAATATACAAGTTCTTTTATCTTCTAGGCCTCAAGAAACCTTTCAGATCCAACCTTGACTGTAAGCACCCAAAACGGGATCCGTAGATCTCCTTTTCTGGCCCTTATGCTTGCTTTCTTTGGGGACTTGGTGGATGAGATATTAGTGTTTGTGGTCGCCAGGAGCCAAAGACTCCAAAATGTAGTAGAATGAAAAAGAAATGAAATAGAGAAATGACCATCGTACCTTTGGAAGCGGAGAGATTGCTGGGTTTTGACTTTTCCTCTCTCGGCAGGCTGAAAGAAGAGAGCTTAGTGAGTCCTTCGTCTTCAATCCGGCTGAAGCTCTGCCTTAGCCGGATTTACTTAAAAATGTCTATAAAAACATAGAAATGAGTGAAAAGATCATTAGTTCTAGTGAAAGTGTAGAATCATACTCAAATTCGAACTTAAACATGCAAAAGGAAAGAAACTAACCAGATTGAGATTAAATCCCAACCCCTATTTTTGATAGATTTTTAAAGAGGTATGAAGATGCAAAGATGTGGTCTAATGCATGCTAAATGACATGTTAATGAAAGTTAAAATGAAAGAGGGGAGCAAATGATCAAATTGGAGGGTAAAAGAAACTCAAAAAATGAAAACATCTGCCCCTGCTAGTGCCCTATATATGGGGCACCAGCTGCAGGTGTCCCCTTTATGGGGCGCATTGACCAAGGTCCAAAGCGCCCTATTTATGAGGCACTAGGGACTGGTTCTGGCAGATTTTCTTCCCTTCTTCGCGGCGTCGCCCCGGAGTGCAGGAAGACCTCCAAGACGGAAGAAGGACTTCTTTAAGCAGCCAATACTCAAGTGAAGCTAATGGAAAAGTGTTTTGGCACTAGATGTAAGGGAAATGGAGTGTAGAGACTCTCAAAGTTGGAGAAAAATCATATTTCTGAAGAATGAAACTGTGGGTTTTTGGGTTTTTGGGGAAAGATTTCGAAATGGTTTGTGGGCTTGGGGAGAGGTTGCGAGGCGTTGGGAATGTAGTGGTGGATAAGAAGGAGTGAGGGACAGACTTGGAACCCTAGATGGGGGTCTTTCTACAGCCCAAAAGATGGTAACTTCATTCTACTAGACTATTCCTTCAAAAAGCAACAACTATGGTTTTTTTGGGATTTTGGGAGAGGGTTTTGGGACCGTTTGAGAGCTTGGAGAGGGGTTGTAAGGCATTGGGAGTGTTGTGGTGGATGAGAGGGTTTAGGGGGCGCCCTTGGTGTGTCCTCAAGCCTCCAAATGAGGGTCCTTTTATAGCCAAGAAGATGGAAACTTTATCTGCAGAACTGTCCCATCAATTTGTCCAGCCAGTCATACCAGGTGCAGGTGCCCCACCAGTAGGGCACCTAGCACCCTATTAACAAGGTGCCCAGTGCCCTGTTTATAGGGCGCTTTGACTTAAGGGAGGCACTAGGCCCAGTTTGGCCGAAACGCGCAGGGAAGTTTCGATTTTCCGAAAAACTTGGTTTTCATGAAAGAATACTCAAATATACTTCATGAAAACAAGAATCTAGGTTCTCCAACTAGGCCAAAATTGTGTGTCTACATTGACCATGGGAGATCACCTTCTTGAGGAAAGAGGAGGGAGAGATGCTGCTTGAGACGTGCTTCAGCCCTATCGCTTGTTAGGGTTGGCTTAATAAGCCATTTATTTATAAAAGATTGATTTTTTTACAAAATCTCAAAATTTTTTATAAATTTACACCCATGTCCTTATCTTATTGCCTAGATCTAATGTGGGTGACTCACAGTTAGATCCATAAGTCAATAATCAAAGTACAAGATATCTTTGGTGACTCAAGTCAAAGATCCAACCGTGTTATTGATGTGTAAGAATAACCTGATAGATAATTCGGTAAGATACCGATAAGGTTTTCCTAAATTGGTCAGTTCAGTGAACTCATTTCACTAATGAGCACCTACGTGTATCATAGTGTCTCCACACTAATGACTAATGAGATCGGTCATTCTCATCACATGAGAAGAAATCATACACTATTATATATGGATCCTTGATGTCCTATCTCAAGGATTCTATGACTAGAAATATTTTGATCACATAGCTTTAAATGATTGATATCATTATCATTATCTCATTATGATTCAATCATTATTGCATGTGATCAAGAACTTCATTATGACATGCGCTTCTAATAAGAGTTAGTAATGAAGATTTGTTTAATTAAATGAATGAGATATTCTTAGAGATGTCGAATTATATCATATATGATTGGCTTGTAAGACATACATTTCTATCACATAGGATGCGGTTTATACTTTTCATGATTCGTAAGTTATTAAATATTTTATTAGATAATAGATTTAATCTAAAATAAGTTGTTCTTTTAATTATGCCTCAACCAAATGGGCTCGTAGGCCTAGTGTTGACTTCGCTCCTTGTGCTAATAGAAATGTATGCCTTACAAGTTAATCATATATAATATGATTTGACATTTTAGAAATATCTCATTCAATTAATCAAGCAAATCTTCATTATTAGCTCTTATTTGATGTATACATCATAATGAATTCCTTGATCACATGCAATGATAATTGAATCATGTTGAGATCATGATAATGAGATCGATCATTTAGAGGTATATAATCTAAATGTTCTTAGTCATAGGATCTTTGACATGGGACATCAATGATCTAGATAGACTAATGTGCATGATGTCTTCTCATGTGATGAGGATAACCGATCTCATTGATCATTAGTGTGGGGACATTAAGATACACACATAAGTGCTCATTAGTGTAATAGTTCACTAAACTAACCAATTAAGAAAACTTGATCGGTATCTTACCAAACTGTCTATCAATTTATTCTTAAATCATAATAGCACTGTTGGATCTTTAACATGAGTTGCCAAAGATGTCTTACCTGATATATCTTGTACTTTGATTATTGACTTATGGATCACCATCTTGATGTTCTAGTATAATTGATGTATTAGGTACAAGAGAAACTTGATGGAGGCAATTGAGCGAAGAACAAGAGATCGTTCACTTTCGATAGGAGAGAGTGAATGTCTTATGGGATAGAGAAAGTCATAAAAATTGTTATCGAATAATAATTTTGATTTAATTTAAAGGAATTATTTTTTTAAATTAATCAAAATTTTAACCAAATTAACTATTGGGCCTAGTGGATCATACACATTAGATCTAGTCGATAAGATGAGGGCATTGACGTAATTTTATAGAAGTTTTAAGTTTTAGTGAAAAATTTTATCTTCTATAAATAAAAGGCTTATGAAGCTAAACCCTAACAAGTCATAGGGTTTGAGCATGTCTCAAGTAGCCTCCCTCCCTCCTCTCTCCACTAGAAGATGATCTCCCGTGGTCAAGCTTGGATCTAGAAGATTTCTTGAGACCCGAAGGAAGGGAGAACTCGTTTATTGAAATAAATCGTGTGGATACCATTAGAGACCGTTCACTTGAACGATTTTCAGCAAGGAGGAACGTCCTCTCTTTATCCATAGTGAGGGATTTGGGAAATCCTATGAGATACTCTCATTCTATTTCAAATTCGGTTCTCGGTTTTACTCGTTCGACATTGACCAAGGCAAAGACCATAGTTTTAAGGAATTAAAAATTCTTCCAATGCCATAGATTGATTCATTACAATCGGAACACAGGCGATACATTTTTATTCTTGAGTATATCCTGCCTATACTGTCTCTTCAAATGATCAACATCTTGAGGTTCTAGTCCCTTGCTATATCTCACATAATGATAAGACACTTATTATACTTGGACTCATATAACTTGAGTGCGAACAAACAACTATCATAAAATAATATATGACTTAGATTCTCCAACCTTACAAAGATTAAATCGATTACTTACTCAACTATCGTGTTAATTAGCAATTTTCTCCAAATGTCACTCATCTAAATATTATTCTAAATAAAGTACACCTAACTTTGGATTTTTTTTCAACTCAAGATCAGAAAAATAGTTAACTAAAGTTATTGATACTTCAATGATTTATTATTTTAACATATTCTCAAATCGGGATGTTACAATCTTCTAATTTTAGTTTCAACATTACGATTTGTCTCATTTCATAACCTAGAAAAAACCATGATCTTAACATATACTTAAAGATAAAAGTTCTCTTTTCTTCCATATCTTACACGAACGATTAATATATTCACATTTAAAATTTATTAACTTGGTAAGTTGACTTGGTTGAAAATCATATAAATGAAAGTAATTATAAGTTTGCTTTAATCATAAATAGTCTAACTCTATCTTTAGTACTAACCACATTTGGTTTTCACATTCTGGTCTCTTTTCTTTTTTTTTTTCAAAATGTTATCCTCGTACGTGCATGTAGTGTTTCTCTTGCTATTTTCTTCGAGAGCTTCTGAAAGTGGGAGCTACGTACGTTTTCCTCGGTAGATTTGGGTCCTTTCCCCAACTGCCGAAAGTTTTTCTTTTCTTATGTTCTTTTGCTGTTCCATGTTCTCGTATCGGTTTGTCTACTATTCTAATGCCTGCAAATAGATGATCAAAGATCATGTTGGAGTTGCCTTGCTTTTTGTGTCTATGTACTCTTTATTCCTTGGGACTTAAACCAAAAATAAGATGACGAATAATTTCCTGCATCTTGCAAGTGGCCTAGCACGTCCTACTGTCTGATCGCGAGACTAGATGCTTCTGAGACCAACAAAATTCAGGGATAAATTGTTGTGTAATTCTGCTTGAGTCCGGTACATGTAGCGTTGTCAGATGGTTGGGCCCCTCGGTTGCACGACTACATAGAGGCCGCGGAACAAGGACAACTAGTGTAGTGCAGGGAGCTCAATTGAAGTGGATATGCTATGTGATATGGAAATGATTAGCCATTTCCATCTTTGCTGGCATGTCCAGTGATTCTTACAGATACTATTAATTTTGTTAACCTTCAAGGTTGCTCTGATTAAAAGTAATGGCACTTCAAACTTCAAAATATTTGAATACATTGGTCATTTTCTCAAACTATTTTAGTTTGAGTTTCTAGTTTTACACAGTAGTTACCTTGTACGTGCGAGTCACATTGTAGCTTTAATGTTCACACTTTCTTTTGAGTGAACTCTTTCCTGGGCACTTATCATATAAAAAAGTGAAATTAACTATCTATGTAGCTCAATTTATTTCGACCGGAAGGTGCTGTCTGGTATATGTGCAGTCGACCTTTAGTCTTACTAGCAGTCTCGCATCATTGTGTTCGGAAAACAGTGCCAACAAATTTTCTTTTCAGGATATATTTAAGCTGGAGAACAGAAGTTTATGTTTGTAGAAAAAGGAGCAGTGGAGGTTACCTTTTTTTGTTCCAAGGAAGAAAATGAGGTTGCAGAGATCACTGTTAACATAGAATACTAGGTTATTCCTTGATGAGCTGTTTTAATTTGAATAAAACTTGCTAGAAAGAGTAGGCAGTCCCAAATATATTTACTAGGGTTTTTGCTCCTTCAAATGAATCATTTGGTGGTTAGGGTTGACCGTACATGCTTACTTGCATTTTATGTAGTTGCCGAGGCACTTGGCCCCTCTTATTCAAAAGGACGGATAGAAATACACCACCCCTTTTGGGGGCTACTTCAGTTGTGGTGGAGGGATCGGTCATGGTTCCTCCCATCAAAAATAAATTATCTTATCCTTTTAATAATTTGGAAGATGTTCTACCTTTTTCATGCTAGGGACACCAACCAATTCACCATTGATAGGGTGCTATTGTTCTCGATGATTGTCATAAAGCGTTGGTTGCTCATTTACCCCATGGTATAAAAAATTGTCTTAGGAGAGGGGGTGCCTACTGTGAACACGTATTTTGCAAGACTTCGCTCCAGCGCTTTGCTCGATAGAGCTAGGTTGGTAAACATACTTCTTTTACTCCTTCCTTCTCACACTTTGATCTCCAGACTTTCGAGTCGGCATCACTCGGACATCGGAGGGCCTGTTTGGGTTGTGTAAAAGAGGGAGAGGGAAGAAGAAGAAAGGTGTTGTAAAACTGGTTGTGGATTGGATTTTTACCACTACTGAGCTTCTCTGCTTCCATACGTACCTTGATTCCCAAATTTTCAACCCTCGGCATTACTCGAATGCTGGAGAATCAATTTGGGTTGTGTGGAAGGAGAGAAGAAAAGAATGAAAAGAAAAATAGTTAGATGGTATGAAATTGTATAGTGTGTATAGGAGGGGTCACCAGGAGCTGCGAGCTCTGAATAAAAAGATAAAATAAAAGATTGTTCAATGAATCTTAGCAAGGTGATGTGTTTGATGTGTTCAAAGTTTTTCTCTCCTGCTCAAAAAGAAGATAAAACTTGAGTAATTCTGTTTTTATTCAATCCGGTTGGTGCAGGTGTAGCTCACTTCAATTGGCTTATCTTAAAATGTTTGAAAGAAATATGAAACACGTGAAGAATATTTATAACTAGAAAATGTGTAGTAATTGTAGGATAAATAATATGAAATGATAAAAAAATATTAAACATATTAAGACTAGATCCCAACTTTTTTTAGGGATTTTAAAATGTATGAAACATAAACTAGATACTTAAAACTTGTAAAATGATGATATGATACAAGAAGAAGCAAGGGCAATCGGTTAAATTTGAAAATTGAGTTTCTAGTACTCCATGGACTTAATGCTTTGATGTTGGGGCATTTTGGACTCAGTGCCTTGATGTGGGGGCACTTTTGACCTAGTGCCTTGATGTTGGAGCACCAAGAACAGCAGATTGTGCACCAGAAGAAGAATTTGCTTTTTCATTCCCTTGGGGGTTGTGTACAACCTCCAATCTTGGGAGTTCCCTTAAGACCTTGGAATGTGTAAGAGTTAAGAAAGAACTAAGCAAAGACGTGGATTAAGGTGGAATGGTTGTGGACCTCCAAACGTTGTAGAGCAAACTCAAGAGAAGAGTAGAGAAGAATGGGGGGGTTTACGAGCCTCTTGGAGGGATTCTCGGATGATATAGGCCTGGAGAAAGTGTTCTGGAACTTGGGGGACGAATAAGAAGGGTTGAAAACCCTTAAAACATGGGGGGGGGGTTGACCACTTTTATAGCCACTCAAAAGAACAATCTCATAAAGTTGAAAAAGGTCTATGTTGGCCTTGACATTGGGGCACCTACATTCGACTTAGCGACGATGTGTAAACAGATGTGTCAATCCGGGTGTCGAGTACGAAAATTTGACTTTTAGACAGTGTTGCATTTCAGGGCATTTTGACTGAGAGGCATCATAAATGTTCCGGTCAAATCTACAACTTCTTGTCATTTTGTACACTACATTCTAATGTTTGGGTTACTTTTGGTCAAAATGTCCCAATATCGGGGCACTTTATAGTAGGTACATCTGGCAGGTAGGAGAACAAGCTGAGAAAGCACCCATTGGGTCTTGGTGGGCCAAAATCAGGGTACCAAGCACCTTGATGTGAGGGTACCCGACACCCTCTTTGTTGGGCCTTGGTCTGGTGCATAGAAAAACTCTAGAAAACATGGCAGTTTTGGAAAAAATAGTTTTTTTTGATAAAATCCTTGAATATCCTCTATAGAAACTAAGAGTTTTGAGTTTTACAATTGGACCAAATTTGCGTGTCTACATCTTGTCTCGCCATAGCATTAACTTTGTAAGGGAATGACATAGAGTGAAGTATAGATGAGTGCAACAGAGTGTAAGGAGGCTTGGCAGAGCATAGATTAGTGTAGTGGAGCACAAAGAGGTGTAGCGGAGTGTAATGGTAATGGACTGAAATTGTGACGTCAAGCTGTAGAGTTAGATACGCCTGTCAAGACCTAATTGTGTAATGTAAATTTTACAAGGTCCCAAGATTACCCTTTTATTCTACTTGAACTGTTTCCCATGGCTGATTAAATAAGTAATGTATTGTGGGCACAAAAGATGGGTAAAAGGAAAGTCTGCTCTTATGTGGTGAGGTTCTCTGAGTTGTGGACTCGTTAGTTTATCTCGGTTAATGGCCAATCTTTGTGGTGTGTTTGTACCAAGAAGGGTTAACGTAAAGACTAAATCAAAGGAGATTCTTAAACTAAGTAGAATCTCTAATCGGCTAGGGCTAGACTTTCATGCTCATTAGGTTCTTACAAGAATATTGGCTTCATTTGGAGTGAATAACCTCAAGTTTTATTGGAATCATCATTAAATTTTGATGAAAAAAATGATTGTTCAAGAAATCCTAGATTGCATCCGAGGACTATACGGGAGCAAAAATAGGGGTGGTCCATCAAAAGGTATCGGATAATGGCAAAAAGTAGGCTTGGAATGAAGCTGGGGCTCATGTGGGAGTCAGAAGAGGCACGGTGGGAGGGTCCTCGCGGGGACCATTAGTGAAGGCATCCGGGAGAGATTAGAAACAAGTAAAGGTCCCCATGGGGACCAAAAATGAGATCATTTGTGTGGGGATAGGGGCCATGGGGAAATACTTCCTTACCTCTTCTGCTTTTGTCAAATTGAATGTGTGATTTGAACAATGGCTTCATGCTTTACATTGTTATAATAGTTAATCAAGGGTATTCATGTTGTTGATTGAAATCATTAACGCCAAGTGATTCAAATTCAGTGAGGAGTGGTCTAATTATATTTTTATGAACTCACATGATAACCCCAAATGTTTTTCAAGTGTGAATATATTTTGTAAGAATGTCTTTGTATTCATGATTTCCTTAAATTGATCTGCACCTATGTGTACACTTGGGAAGTTTGGGAATCAATATACAATTGTTCCACATACGTATGCCACAGTGATATCTTATTGATATGAAGAGTTAAATTTTCTCGAGTTTCAACATGAGTTTCTGCTTTCCAGATGTTTAGTCACCTTTCATATTGTGATGTACATATCACGATGCATATGTTTCAAACGTGGACCTCATTTGCCCAACTCTTATCTAGAGCACAAGCTTTTGATGTTTCTAGCTTCGGAGAAAGATCAAATTTTTGTTTCCAACCAAACCCAAGATCTTACAAGTATAGGTCTTATTATGTTCTCTCTGAAGTAAAATCTTGGGAAGATTTCTTTTTTATATGAGCGTGAGATGTTCTATCTAAGGAAGAAATACCAATGCTGACTTCCTTTTTATTCTGTCATTATATTTTTGTAGTAGTTGACTTAGAGTAGATTATAATCTAATCTGTCAGCACCTGCATCTTTACACTGTATCTATGTGGATTAAACAATTTCAGTGTGACATAGTTTAATGACCTTAGGAGTCCTGTATTCTGATTCATGTAGATGTTTAGGTGCATGTGACATGGTGAGCGTATATAGAATGGTGTCAACTGTCAACTCTAGGTTACTATTGTGCAACACAACTATTTTTATGTGCTTTAGCTACATTGTCCTTTAACCTTTCTGGCTTCTCGATCTTAAAGTTTGTAAATAAGCACTTGCAGGGTTAAGTATCATTGTATTTCTCTTGTCATATATCTTCTTTATTATTATTATTTTTTACTTATCTGGCTTCTGAAGTGAAATCAATCTTGAACTGCCAAATTACTCTTAAATTTTAAGTAAACTCTTGCAAAATTAAGTATTCTTGTATTTTTTTGTTCTCTTAACTAGATCTTTCTAAACTCTTACCCTCTACATTTTAGGTGTCACCATGAGATGTTCTACTGGTGTATTACCAAACTTGAGATTCTTTATTCCTAGTAATCTGATCTTCGGAACATGTAACCAATTTTTCATTGATGAAGAAATAGTATAGTCTTTTTTATCCAATCTGCAAAAGTATATAGCATAAAGCTCTTATATTTTAAAAGGGTTCTGGGCCTCCAACAAGTTGAATTGAACTTGAATTTTACTTTTATTTTCAGGTAACTGGAGGTACTATCAGCTAGGAAATGAGTTCAATTCAAGGATACAGATTTAACTGTTGCGGTGATCAGTAGAAAAAAATGATGGGACTGCTTCTGGAGTTAATAGTGAATCCACTCCTTATCGTTAACAAAGTATTTGAACTATTCACGTTTTGCTGCCTACTAGCAATTCAAAATTTTTTCTTAGCTTCTATGACATGGACACTCCTTGTGAAGTCTGTGATCAAATTTCAGCTAGGTGTGTGTTGGAAGGCTATGACCTGCATCTTTTCTATTGTATCACTTCCGGTCCGGATCCTAACTGCATTACAAAGGGAGAGAATGGTCAGTTTTTCATTTCCTACTATCAAGCATTTGGATTGACATGTTTTTTGAATTTCAGTCTACAGAATTGAGTACTTGTGGTTAGTGTGACATGTATTCACATTCTTTAATTTAATGTTGCCTCATAACATAACAAGCTCAACAAAAGATTGATAAACACAGTAACATGAAGATTTTAATTTACAACAAATATGAGCATAAAATCAGTAAACTCTATGATTAGAAAAATGAGGTCTATGTTTCTTCTCCTCTCAAAATAGAGTATTTCATTCAACTCTAGCTTGCTTTCACATAGAAGGGGAGAGTTAGGGACCTTAAGGTACATTTTCAGGAGGACCTGTACTTCTTAAGATAATGAGATATGGCATGGGACCGAGGTCTTTCTTAGGGTTTGAGTGTTGTAGAATGGTCACTTGTGGATCGGGGGGCATTCATACTTTTACAACTGGGGGCCTTCTCCATTCTCTTGGGCTTCTAAATAAGAATTTTCTCGCATGTCTTTTTTCTCTACATTTGAAGTTATATTTCTGCACATACATGAAGTGGAGGATTCGCATGATTAAGAAGATCATGTAGCTGGGGAGGATAATATTCATGTTTGGTCACCTCATGAGAAAGATCTTATAGAAATGTTTATGGTTTGATTAGGTTTGGTTGAGAGAAAATTTCCAAGCCATTCAACTCATCTCAACTGAACTCTAATCTTATTGCCGCAGTGTTTGGGATTAGTTATTTGGAATCACTTCACCACACATTGATTTTGAATTATTTCTTCAAAGATATTTGGATCATCAAAATTATATTGGATTTCCCTTTTCCATATCAGCTTAGGTCCACTGTGTTATTTTCTGGTTCAATTATCTTGATATTTTTTTTACTTTTTAACTGGTCCTTCTTAACTTTATGTTACGTTCAAACCATCTTAATCTCTCTTCCTTCAGTTTATTTAAAATTGTTAGAATTCTCACTCTTTTTTTTGTGTATTTCATCCATAGTTGTCAAGGCTCCCGCCGAGGTGCCAAAGTGCTTTTGACCCTATGTGCTCGGGCTTATGTGGCTTGGGCCCTTCAATCTAGAAATTGTAAAAGCCTATTTAATGATAGTGAAATCATATCAAAATATTTAGTCATTACTTTATTTTAATCTAAAAATTAAGAAAAATATAAATATGATAATGTGGTTTGATTTTTTTGGGTATGTATAGGCGTAACATGATATGAATAGTGATGTTATGGTGAGGTTTTTAATTATAGTTCTACCTCTATCAATAATTGAGTAGATTTGTTGTTAATTGCATGAGGTGATGCTTGACAATTCTTAATTAATTGCCATGGTAATATAACTAGATGAAATTGGATGAATGAAATAACACGTATTTGATTTCTTTTCATAACAAGATTGAAATAACATTGTATTTGGTGGGTGTGAAACCTCGAGATTTGGAAACATATAAAAATATATATGTATTGTATGAAAATATGTTGTGGCATAATATGGCATGGTTTGAAAACTCATTTGACTTCCATTTATTTGGAAAATGAACTTTCGTTATCTTATCTTTGGCTACTATGAAAATACATGATATTTCATAGAAAATATTGGCCAAAATATGTGGTATGCATATAAAATATATATGCCGAGGTTAGGGTTCATAAAGTTTGTCTTTGGACCTCTCTCCATCGGAAGTTTCGAATTTCCGATATTAATTACATCGAGATTCTCGAACACCCTTGATTAACCGTCGTAGCAACTCATACAAAAGGAAACAGTCATCCACAAAACATAATCACATCATCATGTGGGGAGGCTTAAACATAGCCATAATCCCATCATATCATGTCATTTCATACATCTTCTTTGAGAATATCCCGTCTTATGTAGACATGGACTTTCCACTTAAATCATAGAGTTTTGGTCTATAATTGTCCCCACTCTAGATGAAGTGGAAATTTCCCTAATGGATTGAGTGTATGTACTCTTCCCACTTTGGGATGGATCGATGACACTGAGTGCATGTTCGGAGTCCCGTCTGGACCAAACATTTTGGGACGTACCCGATAATACATGTTCAAGTATCATGAATATTGCCTAAGTATAGGCTCATGTTATGCATCTTAAATATATTTTGTGTCAAAGTATTTAAGATATATGATTTTTATGTCATTTGGGCCACATTTGGCCTTGTCATCATGTCATCGTCATATCTTGGTCCGGGTGACCAAGTCTTCATCATCTTCTATGCCCTGTTGGCTATGTCTTCATATCTTCATCTTCATAGTATCTTTGACTTCATTGAGGCTACCCGGGGTGGCCTTAGTCCATCGTATGAGTTCTAAGTGGGCTGGATATCGCCATATCTCTTGGTTGCAGCCCATCTTCCTTCTTCATGTAGATGACAACGTCGGGAGCTGTTTCATGACCAGCTGGGGATTTATAGAGGGTTTGAAGAGAACCTGTTATGGGGTTCATATGGGTTCTAGATATGTGACCTGTTATGGGGTCAATATAGGCTAGATATATGACCAGCTATGGGGTTGATATATAGCTAAAAAAGTGACCTGTATATAGGTCGATAGGGACTGAATATGTGACCGGTTATAAGGTCAATATATGGCTGAAAGTGACCTGTTTATGGGTCAAATAGGGGGTTGGTATGTGGTTTGTATATGGGGTGACGAGGGGGCAGGTATATGACCTGTGTATGTGGGTTGAACAGGGGCTGATATATGGGCTGTGTATGAGGTGCTAGGGGCACTTTAAGCTTCTTTTCCTTTGCTTTGTCAGGGCTACCCGGGGGAGTCTTTGGTCCATCATGTGGGTTCCAAAGAGACCGGGTATAGCCTTTCTTCATTGCCACCTTGAGGAGCCTATGGTGCTTCACATCGGGGGCTGTACATGAGTTGGATAGAGAGGTTGTGACCTGTATATGGGTCAATATAGGTTGGATATGACCTGTTTATAGGCAGATAGAAAGGCTATGTGTGGCCTGATATGTGGTCGATAGGGGGACTGGTGGATGACCTATATGGAGGCCAAACATGGGGCCGACAGGTGACCTATTATGGGATCTGTATGGGCTGAAAAAGGTGACCTATTATAGGGTTGAACAGGCCGAAATTTTGACCTGTATAGGGTCTCAAAGAAGCTGAAAAATATGACATGTTATGAGGTCAATATGGGTTGGATATGAATGGGTCGAATGGAGGATAAACAGATGACCTGTATAAGGTCTTATAAGAGCTAGAGCTCTGATCTGTTATGGGTCAATGTAAGCTGGACATATGACTAGTTATGGTGATCTGTGTATGGGTCAGAATGGGGCCCAAGAGGTGACCTATATAGGGGCAATCAGGAGGTTATTTAGATGACCTGTTCAAAGGTCGAACAGTGGCATATGAAGGGCTGTCCTTATGGTATGTGTATGGGTCGATGAGAGACTGCATGCTGACCTGTATGTGGGGACTGTATGATAACATGTAGGGGACTGGACATAGGACGTATGGGCTGTATTCTGATCTTATGTGGGGTCCGGATAGGTGTTACGCATGATGGTGGCAGGTCATGGGGCATGGGTCGATGAAGAGTCTATTGGGGAAGAAGGGATGCAGGAAAGATGGACCGGCCTCCATGAAACTTACCTCTTTTTTCCTTCACTTGTCCACCTTCCCCTTGTCTAGATCAATCTTCCAGATGTGCTGTGACTCCGGCAGAATTTCCTTCTTGCTGTCCTCCCTTCCCCCCTTTGAGCAGCATGGGGCTCCTTCCTAAGCGTGGCCATCCAGCCCCCTCCAAGAGAAGCTCGTGGCTCCCTTTTAAAAGGCTCCTGGCGCTCCCTCTCTTGCTGCGACAGGAGGACGTGGGAGAGTGGGGGTGCGGTTGTGGCAGGAGTGGGAAAGTGGGGGAAGTGGTGTACGTGGGTAGGGAGTGAGAAGGTGGGGACGTGGGAAGTTGGCATACGTGGGAGAAAAATGGGAGGTACGGCTGATTTCTGCATGTTCTAGAAAATGGGCCAAGGTTGACATCAACATGGGCCATCTTTTGACATGTTAATAGGCCCATATATGATTTAAGAGATGGCCCATTAATATATCATAAAATAGGTCACGAAAATTATATAAAATGGGCCCATTTATGAATTAAAAGAAAGCCTATTAAATAAGCCCTAAGTGAGCTGCGAAAATAAGCTATCACGTGGGCTTACTTGCTCGAAAATTTTCTGATCAATATATCCGACATCTGACTTCAATTCTGGCTCATCTGGACTATTTTTTGATCACTTGGACCATTTTGCCCTTGACCTGGTGGGTTGGCGAGAAGCACAAATTTTGAATTTTCTTCCATAACTTTCCGAGTATGGGTCGGATTTCTGATCTGAATCAGATTTTCGCATGTACTAACTTCCCTGCACCATATGAGCTCACAAGTTTGTTAATGGGTTGAGTCCGGGTCTTCCGAACCAAATGCGGTTGAGGAGGGGCATTTTGGTCATTTGGACCCGTCTCAGGTATTTTGGCCCATAACTTGCCAAATATTAGTCGGATTTTCAATCTGACTTCAACGTTGCTCAATATGTAGCTGGGCAGACCCAATGATGTGTCCGTGTGTTATCGGATCTGTCCCGAAGTGTCCAGACCTACCAAGGGCGAAAGAGGCCATTTTACCGTTTGAGGCCTGTCCGACATCGGATTCTGACAATCAAGGTATCATTGCAAAGTCCTCGACAAATACAGTCTCATGGACCCACTTGTTTTGTCTTTCAGACCTGATATCCCCATGATAAGGCCATCCGAAAATTGACTTTCGGTGTTTTCTACATAACTTTCCAAATATGCATTGGATTTCTGATTTGATTCTGGCATTGCTCAACATTGAGCTAGGCGGACTTGATGGTGGTGCCGGATCGTAACTAGGCTGACATTTGGTTGCCCGGGCCGCATAGGGGCAAAATGGTCATTATGCCACCCAGAACCAGATTTTGGCATTCAAGGCATTATTGCAGAGGCCTTGACCAGTACAGTATTGTGGACCAACTTATTTTGTTATTTGGACCTATTAAGCCTACCGAAGGCCAGTCGGAAGTTGTTTTCACTGTTTCGCCTGTAACTTGCAGAATACAAATCAGATTTCAGATCCAACTACGGCATTACTCAAGTTTGAGTTGGGCAAACCAAATAGTGGTATTTGATCATTATCGGCCAGTCATCGGGTTGATCAAGCCCAATAAGACTTATCAGGTCCGTTCGGCTCGTTGGTCCCAAATATGGTATAATGTGGGTCACCTCCATCTGTTCATTTTTTTCCCATGTACTTTTGCCCAAAACTTGACATATTTAGGTACTTATGAATTTTTTTGGTGCCAACAGTGGGTGGGGGTGGGATTTTTGGGCCCAGTGATGATCGTTTGATCGGATTTGGTTGAGTCCTGGCTGGTGGTAGCTGTCGGAGTTTTCATACTCCATTCGTCATCCTAGGTGTCCGGATTGATCTGCCTTCTTTCCCATTGAGGGTATCGTCTGAATCAGACCTGACCAATTAAGTCATGACTTCTCAACCTTGAGCGGCATTATCCCTAATGGAGCTTAGCTGGTTTAATCAACATTTATTAACATTCGTTATACTTTTTACTCATTTGAGGCATAGTCCCCGATTGGGAGTTTAGCCCTATCAATAAACTTTCATTCAACTTATTGGATCTTCTACCATTAAGGGCATTGTTCCTATTTGGGACTTAGCCTTGTTAATGGGGTTTCATTTGCTTGATGAGTGTCTTATCCATTATAAGCATTATCTCCATTGGGGGGGGTTAGCTGGCTTGAGATGAGCTTTCATTCGGCTTCTTAGGTTTTCCACCTGTTGGAGGCATTATTCTCATTAGAGGCTTAGCTGTGGTTGTGGGTGTTCATCTATCTTCTTGGGTATAATACATTTTAAGAGGAATTTCCCCTGAGTGGGCCTAGCCATCTTAATGAGCTTTTGGAGTTCTTAATGGACTCCATACCTATTAGGGCATTATCCTCACTTATAGGTTTAGTCATGTTAATGAATCTTCATTTGTTTCATGAGCTTCATACTATTATAGGCACGTGGGAACCTCGGGAATCGTTTTGATTTTTGAAATGTGTTTAAAAGATTTGTTTTTTTTGAATGTTGAAATATCGTACCTGAATTTTCTAGTAAAATAGGTGATAGACCATAAAAACTACTAGATAGTCCAGGTGATATTAGAAAAGTATAGAACCGAGGTTCGGGTTCTGTGAAAATATTTTTTGACCTCTCTCCATCGGAGGGTACGAATATCCGATGTTCATTTACATCGAGCAAACACTCGAACATCCTTGATTAACTGCATAGCGATCTTGTTTGACGAGAGCGTGCACATCCACAACATATAATGAACACAAAGGGCCCTGGCCTTTTAGGCCCGATGAGATGCAAACAAGTTTAGTTAGATTTTGTTTGAAGTTGACTTATGTTGATTTAAGAATGGATTTTGATGTAGTTTAAAATATTGATTTTAGATTTTGATTTGACTTGGATTTGAATGTTAAGTGTTTTGAGCTTGTTTGATTTGTTTGGTTTGTTTTACTTTAATTGGTTGAAGTTTATTTTATTTTTTGTTTTAACTTGATATTTTAGATGTGTTGATCAATTTGAGTTGTTTAAGTTTAGTTGACATGTCTTTGAGTAATTTTTATGTGATTTTCTCATGTCGGTTGGTGTTTTCATACCAATTCGGGTGTGTTCGGTATGTTTTAAATGTTTTGAAGTTTGGTTTAAATTAATTAAACTTGAACTTCAAATTGTTAATGATCTGAATTTGACATATTTTAAGATGAATTTCATATGCATTAATATTTTCTCTGTGTGTTCTTTTTAGTTGGTTGTGAATTATTTGATTTGCACTTGTTTAAGCATTTGAATTCAAATAAATTAAGTGTATTGAATCAATTTTTCCAGATTGTATTAAATCTGATTTTTGTTGAATGTTAAAGCTTTAATGATCTTTTTTAAGCATGTTTTAAGGTTGGTTTGAATGTATTTTCATATTTAATTAAGTTAACTTCGGATTTGGTTAACTCTTGTTCGGTTTGCATCACATCCGGTCTGTCAGGCTAGTGTGATGCCCGGTCACATGTAATCAACTCGGCACTTGAAATGTTCATTGAATATTCATGTTCATGCTGGTGTACATCAGATGTGGCAGTTCATATGCCAAGAATAATGCTTATCAAAGTGCAAATGTGTGAATGTCCTTCCCTTGTTGTAAAATCCCACTTGACCAGGAAAATTTTGGCAGCATGCCACCTTATTTTCCGATCGGTGTGGAATTTTTACCCGTCCTACATGGCATAGTCTTTTGACTTTCCAAGTAGTGATAAGTATCGTATGCAACGGGAGCCGGCCCGCGCCTACGTCCGGGTCAACATACCGGATACGTGTCCGGGCTAGCTGCCCAAGGTGGAGCGCCCACGTGGTGGTGCTAACTCCTTATTTAATTTTGGCATTTCGCCTTCAGATTTAATTAAGATTTATTTTAGGTATCCAAGGCCCAATGGGCCAGCTTCATCAGCACAATGGGCTGGTCTTCATGCTATGTCGGCCCGGTTGGCCCAATCTTGTGCTTCATGGGTCCTGGCGGCCTGCTTTGAACTTCATGACCCAATGGGCCTGCTTTGCACCTCCATGGCCCGGTTGGCCTGATTTGCCCTCCATTTTTGCACCTTGACATCTTGCTGTAGCAGTGGGCTAGGTGAGCCTCAGAGGGGCTGGAATGGGTTGGCTAAGGTGCTGTTTAGGTGAGCTTTGGTAGGACTGCACAAGGGGCAGGTTTAGGTGTGAACTAGGACTGGTTTTAGGAATATGCATAAAGGGCATGAGAATTGAAGGCCCGCCCGAGTAGTCTCGGTCCGTCCGGTGGATTCCGAGAGTCAAAGCGTCGACCCTCAACCTATACTCAAAGGGGAAGGAAAAAAGGAAGCATGGGGTCTGGTTTCGTGGCCAGCAGAGGGGCCTGATTTGGGTATGTTCTGAAGTATGTCCACTTGAGCAGCAAGGATGGTCAAACATGGCCTGATTAGGAGCATGTTCAGGAGCCTAATTGGCTGCTAGAGAGATGGCAACAAGGGGCACGGTGTTAGGTGACAGCATGGGGCTTCTTGGGGATGCCAAATGGGCTGTTTACAGGCCACCTATGGGCTGTGCGCACGTGGGCAATGAGGAGCCAGAATTAGGATAGCAAGGGGTCTGAAATGAAGGGCTCAAAGAGGCTGATTTTTGATGGCTTGTGGGACCAACATAAGGAGGTTGAACATGGGCTTTAGGTGGTACCAACAAAGCTGGGTTTTTGGAGCTTCTTGAATGGCCATAGAGAAGGCCGAGGGGAAGAGAAAGAAGAGGGGAGGGAAAGAACTAGAAAGTACTACATCTTCCCTCACCTTTTTGGCACAATCCTTGTTGGAGATTGAAGAAGAAGATGGCTGGCCTTATACCCTTCTTCTTATTCTTCTTTTGTTGCTGAAAATGGGGCTGGAATCAGTGCTCCAAGATGGAACACCTGCTGTTGGAATCGGTGCACCACCGATTGGGCTGCTTCTGGCGCACTTGCTGGAGGGAGGCCTTTTCTCCTTTTTCTTCTTCACTTGGCACACCACAAGGGGGATGGAGAGGTTGCTGACTTGCTGATGAAGACGTCCAAGCAAGGAGAATCTGTCTTGGAGCAGGGTAGAGGGAGGAGAGGCAGGGCTTCCGCAGGGTGATCAGCTTGTCCTGCACATGGCCAGCTGAGGGGGCTTTTATAGGGGCTGAGGGGCGCCATCTCCAGGAGGAGATAAGGCTGGAGGTTGTTGAGAGGAGATAAGGATAACTCAAGGGAGGTTGGGAATGATAAGGATAACCCATAGTTGGTTGTTGAGGATGATTATGCGCCAACTAGAAAGAGAGGGAGAGAAGGGTGTGCACCATCTCCTCCTTTCAAGGAGGTGTGCGCACATGACATGTGGCAAGAAGGCTGGTTCGACCAAGGCTTGGATGAGGATAAGATTGGTTAGTTGTAGGATTAGTTAGGATGAAGATAAACCAAGGGAGAGATAGGGATAAACCATGGGAGGTGGTTGAGGGAAGTGGTTGAGTGGGACCCACCAGCCAAGGAAGGAGGAGGTGGGTGCGCCTCCCTCCCCTATTTTCTAGGGCTTCTTGCGCACACATCAGATGAGGGAGGATGGGGTTCGGCCATGACAGGTTGGGTTAGCCCATCTTGGGTTAGGTTTAACCCTGGTTTAATCAAAGTGCTCCCGATCCAACAACTAGCATTAATTCCGACCGAAACCAATTAAATAAATCCTAAATTGACTTAAAAAAAATTTCATATCATGCCCTGATGGCCATTGATCTTATGCTCTATCCTGATGTGTGGTTGAGATCACTTGAATTGCAACGGATCACTTAATTTAGCTAGTTTCTTTGATCGGTGCGATCTCGGCCGTCGATAATGCCGAAAACTGTATCTGAGTGCAATTACCTTCTCCCATTGGCCAAATTTATTTTTCATGCATCAATATTCATGAGATCAAAGTTTTGGGTCATGAAAATTAAAATTTTCAGCCCATGGGTCGATCCAGAGCTAATTGGACCATTATGCCCCTGGTGCGAGAACATACGGCTTTCCGTCCGGATTTGCTCTTTCTTGCATATCTCTTCGTCCGGGGGTCGGATTTTCGATCCGTTTCGAGCGTTGCCTAGCTCTATCTAACCCTGACAATGTGTTAAAGTTGGAATTCCATGTTAGAGTGCCAATTTGTCCCAAAGTGTCAGGGGCAAAATGGTCATTTCGGCCTTCCGGTGTCCGTTTTTCATGTTTTGGGCACCGTTGCGAAGCTCTTGACCGGGGCTATGTAATGAACACATTATCTTGGCCATTTGTAGCATGTAAGGCCATGCCAAGGCATTTTCAAAGCCTGTTTACATCATCTATTCACGAATTTTCCGAATCTGGGTTAGATTTTCTGCACCGGCTTTGGCATTGCTGAAACTTGTATCAAGAAAACTAAGTGGAAAAATTTGATGCCAACAAGGCATTATCCCCATGTGAGGAGACTTAGTCGGCTTAATGGGTCTTAATTTACTTTTATGGTTTTCTACTCATTAGAGGCATTATTCACATTAGAGGCTTAGCCATCTTAATGCATGGTTCATAAAATCGGCTGATCCAGATTGGAATAGTTGATTCTACTTGAAATTTAGGGGGGATTGGTAACAATTGACTAGTATGAGACTTTATTGAAAATGGAGAGCCTTATTGAGGATAACAGGTGGTGAGAAAAAATGTATAATACTACTTGCCAGTTATAGAACCCCGAGTACAAGTGTTGAGATTGGTTGACTCCGATGATAAAAAACAAATGGATATTTGTATGATGTCATAGACAAAGCCAATATGAAGATCAAAGAGAATAGTGGAAGATTATAGACACCTGATGGGATAGGACACTTCGCTATGATATTTATGATGTATGTATAATTTTAATTCTTTTGTATCATTTTATTTATTTTTGTAGTAATATATTAATGCCATAATGGTTGGATCGGGCCCTATTTTGACATAATATTCTTGAAATCAAGGATGCAATACGGTGGCCAAGTATGCAATGATGTAGAGGTGTTATCATACTCATTATCAGTGATCAAATGATTATCCAAGACTGCATGTGACAAAACAGAGGTTGAGATTGAAGTAAGTACTTGTTGCTTATTAATTGATTATTGAGCATTGAAGAGGAGCAATAAACTTAACTATATTTCATATTATATTTCAGATGGCATCTTACAAACATAAAATTAGGGTGTAGGAAGATTCAAATCTTGTCTATTCACATGATGAAGTTTCTCCGGTAGGCTATTGCTTATATGCTACATGATAAATATTCTTAACTAGAAGTTTACTACCCTTACTAATTCCCGTGATACTTGCCATTTTAGAACTGATAAGTGGATCCAAGTGAATGAAATCTAATGACAACTATTGCAGTTAAGGTATTAAGCAAGAGTACTATCTCTTCCCAATGTGAAAGAAATTGGAGTACCTTCAACTTCACACTCAAAGATAAGGAATATGTTCAAGACTGAAAGATTGGAGAAATTAGTTTTCTGCCATTACAACATGAGGTTGAGAATTAAAAACATAAAGTATAAGCAGATGACATCTGAGGAGAGATTTTTCAGATTTGTAGGTGGTTTGTAACAAGAAAGAGTTGAAGCTGAAGTCAATTAAGGATTATCACATAATGATGTGGACTTGATATCTTTTCTAAGATGAACATCCACTTGTAGCATAAATGAATGAGAAGGATGTTGAGGGTGAGCCAGAGTTTAACTCGAATGATAGATTTTGGGTCGAAAGTGAGCTTGATAGTGTTATTTGTGGGGATTAGCAGATAGAAGAAAGGCAAGAAACTTAGGTTTCTTATATAACTCCAATTCCATAGCCAGTGCTAGTTTTGCATATTACAACTCCAGCCGTAGCTTCAGCCGCTCTAGCTCATATTCTAGGTGCAGGATCTAGCACTAAAAGTGTGGTGCCTTTGGAAGCTTCAATGCATTTAAGAGAGTGGTGCATCACAATATTGGTACGGGTACACAATGAGAAGAAACAATGAAGAGGAAGAAACTAAGTATCAAATGAAGATATTTGATTCATACATATAGTACCCAGGCATATTTCTTAAATAATGATGATAATGAAGAATTTATTTCAATCACTCAACACTAAGGTGTAGGAGGTTTAGGTGGAGGAGGTGAAGGAGAGGGTGGTTCTAGTATTGCACGTATAAGTGGAGTATATGCAGAATATTTGAGTGAGAGACAACATTTTAGTCAGAGAACTCAGAGGTAGAGTTAGATGTGATTCTTTGATGAGTACGTTGAAGCACGTTATCCAAAACCTGCTTCAGATTTTAAACCTTGCCATCCACTGTCACCTCTAGCAGTTGAAGTAGATAGTGTATATGATTTTAACCAGATGACTCAGTCACTATTTTCATATGGATATGTCCTAATCATAAGTTAATGGACCATCTAGGAGATCGAGAATGAGGAAAAAAACAAAGGCTATATGGGACAATTTTGTTCATAGTGATGAGAAGATATATTTTCAGTATATCTGAGTTGTACTTGTATCATCTTTTCTATTATATTTTGAGTTGTTTTCTACTTGTACCATTTATTTTATTTAACAGAATAATTGTGAAATTGTTAATAGTATGAGAACCAAAACCACTAGTATCATATGGGACTTTTCTTTTATAATATCAATCATCTACGACATCATAACAAATTGTTAGGATTTTTTTATTTATTTTTTACAATTTTATTATTTTTTATAAATTTTTGTATTGAAAAAAATTAAAAAGGACCGATCTAGATCGATTCTGGATCAATTTTTGTTCCAAAGGATTGGTTGGGATTAGATTGATCCGATTCAATCCAATTTGGATCCAATCAGTACGCACCGATCTCAACTCCAATTCCGATCCTGCTATCCTTATCTTAATGAGTTTTCACTCAGGTCCCTAGGCTTCTTAGCTATTAGAGACATTATTCTCCCTTGGAGGCTCAGCCATGTCAATGGGCCTTCATGGTTCTTAATGGGCTTCAAATCCATTAAGGGACATTACCGCGATTTGGGGTCTAATTGCCTTAATGAGTCTTCATGGTTATTTAATTAGCTTCTCATCTATCAAAGGACATTACTCCGATTTGGTGTCTAGCTACCTTTTGATGGACTTTTGTTGTTCTTTGATGGGCTTCAAATCCACCAAGGGACATTACTTGCTCGGGGTCTAGTTGCTTTATGGGTCTAGTTGCTTCATGGGTCTTCATTGTTCTTGGGACTTCTACCCATTTGGGGCATTATCTTCGCATGAATGCTTAACCATGTTAATGGCTTTTCATGAGTTTTAATGGAGTTTACATTTATTAAAAGACATTTTTCTCAAGTGGGACTTGGCCATCTTAATGGGCCTTTATTGGGCTTATTGGACTTTCTACCCATTTGAGGCATAATTCTTATTTGGCATTGATGTAACCTCAATTTTTTTAAAGAAAATAAAATGGTTTTGGTTTAACTTTGACAACTATGAAAATAAATGGTATTTCATTAAGATTATTAGCTAATTTGTCATGGTGCATGTATTTAGGAACTTACTAGATAGGTTATACAGATCTTTAAGTGTTAAGATAGGGATTACTCTGTCACTTGGAATATTAGTTCACCTGAACCATATTTTTATTTGTTTGATATAGTTTGAGTTTTTTGAAAATTTATTTTGATCTCTTTCTATCGGACTTGCGAAGGTGCGATGTTAATTAGATCAAACAAATTCTTGAACACCTGTGATTAACCATCATAACAATTTATGAAGAGAAGACGTGGGTGTTACAGTCCCATGACCTTGTTGGAGTGCAAACTTAGTGTTTTGAATTTAGTTTGATTTGATTTGGATTTTGTTTGGAATTTGTGTTATTTTGTGTTCAGTTTGAGTTGATTAAAAGTTTCATTTTAGGATTTGGCTTGTTTTGAGATGATTGTTTATTTCATTAAGACATGATGTCTTGTATCTTTATGGCTTGTTTTAAGTTTGATTTCTTTATATTTTGGCTTAATACCTCTCCAATTTGTGTCGCTTGTTTTTATCTTATTTGACTTGTTTTTCAGAATTGAGATGTTTTAGGGAATTGCAATTTGAGTTTGAAATTTAGTGAGTTTTCACATTTGGGTTTTGGATTTTGGGAAATTTGACTGAACTTCAGATCAGTTGTTTTTTCTTTGGTTTCAACTTTAAAATTTGATCTTTTGACTCCCGGATCTTTTTGCTCTCAGATTTTTTTTAAAAGAAAATTTCTAGGTTTTTGTTGCTAGGCTGGCAGACTCTTTCTTTTGAGAAGCATTAGGTCGAAGTTACAGGCTTGGGAATTTTGACCTTGTGATTTAAGCTTTCAGGTTTTGGAGTCAGTTTAAGATTTAATTTCTTGTTTTATTACTTTTTGTTTTAGAATTCTGATTTCCATGGACTGATGTCCCATT
The DNA here is from genome assembly GCA_036172225.1 of Cryptocoryne crispatula var. balansae. Classification (NCBI taxonomy): domain Eukaryota; kingdom Viridiplantae; phylum Streptophyta; class Magnoliopsida; order Alismatales; family Araceae; genus Cryptocoryne; species Cryptocoryne crispatula. Next base: position 23,494,642 of record CM069924.1, read on the forward strand.
ATCTGAGGAATTTGGTCTTCATAACTTTTGAGTTGGATGCTTTAAGATTATGATTTCTTGTTTTGGATCTTTAAGATGTTGATTTAGGGATCTTGATTGTGAGATCTCATATTGGAGTTTGAGAGTTCATATCTATTTCCATCTTCGGATGACTTTATATTGGTTTCTTGGTGACTTGTTTTCTTGAGAACTTAGATGTTTTGGAATGTGGTTTCTTCTTTGGGCTGTTCTCATTTCATTAACTCCAATGTTGGGATTTGGAATTTGGAACTTTAGTTTCATCCTTCAGTTCCCCTTTGAATGGTCATATTCTTGGATTGCTCTAATCCTTCAAAACTTTCTAACATTCTGGTTTGTAAAGATTGCCAGATTTCTGGTTTGTTGGACTTGGCAGATTCAGATTTTGACAATTTCCAGATCTCCTAACCTTCCCTAATTTCTGATTTTTGGTGTTCAGAGTCTCTGGTTTTGGGGAATTTGTAGACTTTCTTCTTCAGATTTCTTGGTTTTGCAGTCTTACACACCTCAAATCCTTAACATCTTGGGATGTTGAATTTTACAGAGGTTCAGGTTTCTGACTTTTTGTTCTGAATTGTCAAGACTCTGATAGCTATCAGATCTGCCCTTTTAGTTGTTCAAACTCATTTCAAATGTTCAGATATCCAGGTTTGCAGATTTTTGCTGAGTTGCCGGCCTCTTCAAATTGGCTGATCTGGGGATTTTGCAGAATTCCTAGATTCCTGCATATTCTGAGCATTTTATATTTTTTCAATTTCGCAGATCTGCTGGCTGCAGATTCATTGTCTTTAGATTTCTGATGTAACTTCAATTTTATAAAAATTTTGAAAATCATTTTCCAATTTGATTTTGATTTGATTTTAACATAGCATTGACTTCCTAGGAAAACAGATGATATCCCTTAAAAGTACTAGCTAGGTCCATGATATGTATAAAAATATATGTTGAGGTTGTTAGGTTCTTTAAAAATTGATTTTTGACTTCTCCCCATCGGATGGTGCGAAGATCCGATGTTAATTACATCGAAAATACTCAAATACTCTTGATTATCCATCATAGCAATCCATAGAATAGAAGAACATACATCCATAAAAATAAACATTCACATACATATAGGAAAATAAACATTCACATACACATAGGAGAAACAGCCCCATGAACTTAATGGAATGCAAGCATTTAATTTGTTTTAATATTAGTTTGATTTAAGTTGAATTGATTTGATCCTTTGGTTTATTTGATTAATCTGAATTTCTTATTGGTTTTTTAAATTCGATTTGATGTGATTTAAATTTAGTTGATTAAGATTGAGAAATTGGGTTCTTGGTCATGGGTTGCTTATTGGTTTAAATTCAATTTGGTTTGAATTAAAGTTGAATTTGGTTCGGGAGATTTGATTTGGGATTGTGAATTAATTTTCTTATTTTAAATCTTGATTGCAATTTGGTGTATTTCTGTTGATTTGACTTGGTTTTGATTGATTTCAATTCATTTTGAAGTTGGATTTGAATTGATTGAGATTCGTTTAGAAATTCGATTTAAATTTGATTTATTTGAGCCTGATATTATAATTTTTTGCTTGGTTTAGATTCTGTTTATGGATTTAATTGAGTTTGTGGTTTATTTGAGAGTGTTTTGATTTGAGGATTTGATTGTGTGAAGATTCAGGTTTCAGATTTTGGGTTTTGATATCTATTTTGAGATTTAGTGAGCTAAAACTTGTTGATTTTTCTGATTTGAGAGCTTGATTTAAATTTGATTGGAATTTTCAGGTTTTCTTTGAAACTTTCAGATTACTGGTTTGCTTGAGCCTTTTTTTATTTGGATTTTGTTCGATTTGGAGAAGATTTGGTTTGGATGTATGCTATTAGGATTGGATTTGGTTTGGTTATGGTTCAGTCAAGATTTAGTGCCTTTTATTACATTATTTTATTATCTTTTGAAACCGTTTGAAATCTGGCATGGTTGGCTCATGTTTGATTTGAATTTGCTTATTAGTTTGAATTCAATTTGATGTGAACAAACTCTGCTTAGTTAAAATTGATGACTTTAATTTGAAAGATCTGAGTTGTTTACATGTTTAACAGATTGATGATTACCTTTGAATTTTAAGGAGTTGATTAATGGGGTGTTTGGTTGCGTGATAATGGAACTTTTTATTTTAACTTTTGAAAATTGCAGCGAAAGAGGTTGTGGGAATACGTTTGGTCAATCTTTTTATTTTTATGTTTTAAAAACGCTTTCACGGTTGCCACGTTGTAAAAAAAAAAAGTGGTATACACCTTTTTTTTTTTTTAAACGATCTCGCCTCCTACCCGCACAAACCCTCGATTCGTCCCCGTGCCCCCTTCTCCACGAGCCATCTCTCCACTACGGCCTCCTCCTGGTCCCGGTGCTCCCTTCTTCGAGAGTTAACGGCAGCGGCACATCCCCGGCTATTCTTTGCGGCGGCGGCGGCGGCGACAGCCTCCTCCTAGCCCTCTTCTTCGCGTGCTCTCTCCGTAGTGGCGGCGTCGGCGACAGCCTCCTCCTAGCCCTCTTCTTCGCCGTGTGGTCGCCGCCGCCGCCGCTCCTCCTTCCGAGCCGATCGACGCCCAGCCGCCTCGCCGCGAAGAAGGCATTCAGGAGCAAGACGGGGGAGGGCTCGCCCCCGCCGAGGAGGCTTCACCGCGGTGGGGACGCCGCCGGATGCCGCCGCCGGCCCGCCATTCGCCGCCGCTCTTCCGCCGTCGGCCGCCGCCCCGATCGCGGGCCCGTGCATCGGCCGCGGCGGCGGGGGAGGGCTCGCCCGCCGAGGAGGCTTCACCAAGCTGGCCGTCGCGCGCGGGAAGGCATTGGGAGCTCCGCGGGGGGAGGGGCGGACGCGGCCGGGCGTCCGCGGGGGGAGGGCGGGGAGCTCCGCGAGGGGGGAGGGGGCGAACGCGGCCGGGGCGTCCGCGGAGGGCCGGGAGCTCCGGGGCCGGCGTCCGCGGGGGGAGGGGCCGGGAGCTCCCCGGGGCCGCCGGGGGGAGGGGAGGGTTGGGAGCTCCGCGGGGGGAGGGGATCCGATTTGTCCCCTAATTTTGGGAGATAAATCAATTTTTTTTATCAAAATTAATTTTGTTTCAAACAGTCAATGATAGATTAAATTAAGAAGAGAGTGGTTCATCCTACTTTCCAAAATAATCTGTACATTATTCACCATTATTAGTAGATAAAATAGATTGTAATTATATATTTTTAGGTGATTGAATTCTGGTATGACATGAATATTTTGTGTTATTTTTTTGATCTTGTGAATTTCTAAATTTGTATGGTATGAAATACTTGTTTTTCGATGTTTACGAAGTTGATGAAAATTAAATTTAAAATACTACCAAACACTTCATTATCATTTTTAAAAATTAACTATTTTTGCCAAACACATTCATTGTCATGTTTTAACTTTTAAAAATTATCTTGTTTGGTATCATATTTTAATTTTTTATCATGAAACCTTTTTAAAAATTAAAATGCAACCAAACATCCCATAAGGTTTCTTTGTTATTTTCTGATTTGTTCAAATTGCAGATGTTCTGAGTCTGTTTTACTTATGTTTTCTTCTACTTGATTTGATTCGAATATGCTAGGGAGTCTCTTTTCGAATTGTTACACAGATTTGAATTAATTCGATTTTTTATTTGCAAATTCAAAGTTTGTTCACAGATTTTATATCTGTTTTATGATTGCCCATTTCTTCTTATGAGTTGATATGTTGACGATTTTTTTTAGCTTGAGATTTATACATGCATTCTTTGAAGTGAATTTGGCTTGATCAGAATTTGATGCCCCTTGGTTTTAAGTTTGCTTGGATGTTAACCTTTCATTATTTAATTAAGTTTGCTTGGATTCAAAATCGAATCACAATAATCAAGTTGAACATAAAATTCAATTCACATTCAGATAAAATTTACTTCCAACAAATCTAAAGCAACTCGTTTGCATCTTATCGGGCCCACAAGGCTATGGCCCTCGAGTTTATTATTTTATGTGAATGTGCACGTTCTATCAAATAGATTGCTATGGCAGTTAATCAAGGGCATTCGAGTAGTTGCTCGATGTAAGTTAACGTCGGATTGTCGCACCATCTGACGGAGAGAGGTCAAAATTAAATTTTCAAAGAACTCGAACCTCAGTTCTAATACTTTTCAATGTATCGTTGGACTATTTAATACATTTATAGGCTATCACCTATTTTCCTAAGTAGTCTAAAGGAGATACGAAAGTCTTTTTCAAAGCTTCTTAAAATCTGAGATTCTCACAGTGGGCCCCACCCACAATTGTTCGGCGGGTCAAAATGCCTGGTCAACGGCCCAACCACGGTCTTTCTCGGCTGACCCCGAGTGCGGCTGATGCACGCGCAACCTATGCAAGCGCGGCCCCCCTCGACTCCCCCTCGCGGCGTCGGCCGTGGACAACGCAGTGTCCCTTCTCTCACCACATTGCCAATGTGGACCTAAGTTAGGAACAAAAAAAATCCACCGCCTCCTTTTTCTCCTCCCGACCGGATGACGGTGCACTGAGTGTTTTGAACCAAAAAAAATATTCTAAAACCTAAAAAGGGTCAAACATGTGCGCCTGTTAATCAAAAAGCATATACCAGTTTTGTTGAAACCAAATCTAGAAAGAAATAAATCCTGATTGGATAAGTTTTGACGATTTGCTAGAACGACCTACTTCCCTTCAAGATGGGCGAACGAGGTCTCTTCATCAGTTAGAGCAATTCGATCGGAAATGCAGCCGAAGCAATCAATTGCCAAAAAAGGGAATAAAGTCAACAGCACTTTCTTAGCACCGTCGACGCCATGAAACAACACCGACGTCGATATCGAAATCAGGTCCGATTGGCCCTTTGTTCACCAAACATGAAAGGAACAAGGCTGAGGGCCTTTCACCTCCGTCAACGTCGCAAAACGACGTCGACGCCGTTGTTGAAACAAGATCTGAAAATGCCTATGCGCAGAAGATGGTCTAAGGCATGTTCGCCCCCGTCGACGTCGCGAAATGACGTCGATGTCGCTGTCGAAACCGGATCTGAAAGCGCTGATGCGTAAAGGACGGTCCGAGGCATATTTATGTCCATCGATGTCGTAAAAACGACGCCGACGTTGCTGCCAAAACTGAACCTGAAGGCGCCTATGCGTAAAGGACGGTCCAAGGCATGTTCGCCCTCGTTGACGTCGCGAAACGACGTCGACATCGCTGCTAAAACTGGATCTGAAAACGTTGATGCGTAAAAGACGGTCCAAGGCATGTTTACGTCTGTCGACGTCGCAAAAAACGACGCTGATGTCGCTGCCAAAACTGAACCTGAAGGCGCCTATGCGTAAAGGATGGTCCAAGGCATGTTCGCCCCCGTCGACGTTGCGAAACGACGTCGACGTCGTTGTCGAAACCGGATCTGAAAGCTTTGCTGCGTAAAGGACGGTCCAAGGCATATTTATGTCCATCGACGTCGCAAGAACGACGTCGACGTTGCTGCCAAAATTGAACCTGAAGGCGCCTATGCGTAAAGGACAGTCCAAGGCATGTTCGTCCCCGTCGACATCACGAAACGACGTCGACGTCGCTGCCAAAACCGGATCTGAAAATGCTGATGTGTAAAAGACGGTTCAAGGCATGTTTAAGTCCGTCGACGTCGCAAAAACGACGCTGACGTCGCTGCCAAAACTGAACCTAAATGCGCCAATGCGTAAACGATGGTCCAAGGCATGTTTACGTCCGTCGACGTCGCGAAAACGACGCCGGCGTCGTTGCCAAAACTGAACCCGAAGGCGCCTACGCGTTGAGGAATGTACGTGGCACATTCACCTTCGTCGACGTCGTTTCGCGACGTCGACGTCACTGCTAAATCAGATCTGAAAGCACATGTGCGTAGGAGACGGTCCGAGGCAGCTTTATAACTGTCGACGTTGCTTTTACAACATCGACGTCGCTGTTGAAACCGAGTCCGAAGGCACCTACACGTAGAAGACAGTCCGAGGCACATTCACCTCCGTCGACGTCGCGAAACGACATCGACGTCGTTGCCAAAACCGGATCTGAAAATGCTGATGCGTAAAAGACGGTCCAAGGCATGTTCGCCCCTGTCGATGTCGCGAAATGACGTCGATGTCACTGCCAAAATCGGATCCGAAAATGCTGATGCGTAAAAGATGGTCCAAGGCATGTTTACGTCCGTCGACGTCGCAAAAACAAAATCGACGTCGCCGTCAAAATTGAATCTGAAGGTGCTGATGCGCAAAAAGAGGGCCCAACATGTTTGCCACCATCGATGTTGCAAAACGACGTCGACGTCGCTGTCGAAATAAAGCCGAAAAATACCTATGCGCTAGAAGAAACCGGTCGTTTCCCGTCACCGTCGTCGGACTCCAACCGGCGTAATCAAATTTTCCTTTTGCCGCCGTCTCCACAAGGGAGAGCCGCTGGAAAAAAATCCTCGCCGACAAAGACCAAAAATGGGGAGAAAGGGGAACAGAAGGGGGTGTCAAACTCGCTGCTGTCGGATCGTAAAGTCAACGCAAGAGTCCCTTGCGCGTTGTATTCAACGGAACAAAATAATGTGTAAAAGAAATACCACCAATGTCACTTGCAAAATCTGACGGATGCACCACCGTCGCCTACTGTCAGCACCGTCGTCGTCGGGTTGAGCAGCTGCAGTGAGATCCCTTGTTGCTGCTACTGCGCAAGGGTCCCTGTGCTTCTATCTTCGGATGGAGGGCAGCCGCTACTGTCGTCCGTGGTCGTCGTCGCTGCCGCTGGAGCAGAGCACAAAGGACAAAGGAGGATAAGGAGGCCGCTGTTGACCGCTGCTGTCTCCGAGTTAAGCCTCCACCGTTGTTCGGCTCCCCTCCCCCGTCGTCGCCGGAATTTGCTCCGAGCCAAGGTCGATGCCGCAACCTCTGCTTCTGTAACCACTGTTGTGCAGTTCCGTCGCGAGAGAGAAGTCGGGGAGAGACAGAGTTCTCGTGTGAACAGTGTTTTCTCGGGTGAACCATGGATTGCAGAATCGGTCGATCCGGATCGGGATCGATCGATTCTTGGATCGGATCGATACCTACCGATCCGATTCCTATCGGAATTAGCGATCCAGCCGGGAGTCCCGGCTGGATCGGCCGGAATCGATAGGATCGGTCGATCCCGGACCGATCCACCCGGATCGATCCCAAAATCGGTCGATCCGGACCGATTCGCCGGAAAACCGGAAGACCCGGAATCGAACCGATTCCGAGATCGATCCGGTCCTGTTTTAAGGTCCGATCACCCCCTATTTGGGGTCGATCCAGACCGATTCTCCCCCCCACTTTCCCCCTTCGGCTTCTTCTCCTTCCCCCCAAGGCGACTTGGAGATCTAGGGCTTCAGCATCCGGCGATCTAGCATTTGGAGGGGCGATCCAGCCTATTCAAGGCTTGGGGAGGGGCGATCCACCTTGGGGAGGGGCGATCCACCCTAAACAGCACAAGGTTTGTAAGGGGGGGGGGTTTCGATCTCCTTTCCCCTCCCCCCCCCCCGGGCCTTGGCCCCCGGCCGGCTGCAGCATGGGATCCCCCATTGGGGGGGGTTATTTCACCCCCCAATGGGGGTGGAATTGCACCCCCCAAGGGGGGGGTAGCACCCCTTCGGGGGTGTTGAACGATCACCCCCGAGGGGTGACCGTTTTTTACGATCCCCCCTAGGTGGGGGGGGGGGCTGCAACATAAAATCCCCCCATTGGGGGGGATTATTTCACCCCCAATGGGGGTGGAATTGCACCCCCGAAGGGGTGATTAGCACCCCTTCGGGGTGTTCAACGATCACCCCCTCGGGGGTGATCGTTTGCTACCCCCCCCTTGGGTGGGGGGGGGGCTGCAGCATAAAATCCCCCCATTGGGGGGATTATTTCACCCCCAATGGGGGTGGAATTGCACCCCCGAAGGGGTGATTAGCACCCCTTCGGGGGTGTTCAACAGTCACCCCCTCGGGGGTGACTGTTTTTTACAGCCCCCCCTAGGTGGGGGGGGGGGGGGGGCAGCATAAAAACCCCCCATTGGGGGGGATTATTTCACCCCCAATGGGGGTGGAATTGCACCCCCGAAGGGGTGATTAGCACCCCTTCGGGGGTGTTGAACAGTCACCCCCGGGGTGACTGTTTTTTACAGTCCCCCCCCCTAGGGGGGGCTGGAATAAAATCCCCCCATTGGGGGGGATTATTTCACCCCCAATGGGGGGTGGAATTGCACCCCCGAAGGGGTGATTAGCACCCCTTCGGGGGTGTCACCCCCGAAGGGGTGACTGTTTTTTACAGTCCCCCCCCCCCTAGGTGGGGGGGGCTGGAATTGCTTGGCCTAATATTGTGTATGGTTTTGTGTTGTAGATAAGATGTCGGACGAGGAGCATGGCACCGGACCCGCAGAATTTCGTGACATTGGATGGCAACATGGCCATCTCCTTGATTCAGAGAAGAAGAGAGTTAGATGCAAGTGGTGCCAAAAAGAGATGAATGGAGGTGTGTATCGGCTCAAGCAACATATAGCCGGGACAGGTGGCAATGTAAAGAAGTGTGATAAAGTACCGGCTGAGCTGAGGGAGGAGATGAGGGCTTATATAACTGGAAAGGCATCACAAAGGGAGGTGAGAATTGGTCAGAGACAAGACCTACATGACAAGTTGCTAGGTCGGAGAGACGCCGATCTTATGGCCGGAAAGAGCAAGAAAGGGAAAGGGCCAGCACATGAAAGGGTCCAAGTTGATTCTTCATCTTCATCAGATGAGGAAGAGGCCCAGGTTAGGAGAGCCGTTCATGAGAGTAGGGCTCAGGCCCGTGAGGATGAGGAACGAAGACGAGGAGCAGGAGGTTCGGCTTCTAGACGATCTGATGTGGGGGCGGGGACACGCCCTGTTCGAGAGCCTGAAATTCGGAGGACACATTCTGTTCGACCGATGCCGACAGGAGACACTGCCATGTATAGGGAGAGTGGCAGAGGTCAGAGGGGTATAAAACAAGCATTTAAAGGGGTGAAGGCATCGACTGGGGCAGCAAAGAAAGCCCTTAAGCATATGGTCAAGTTCTTTCTACATGCAGGTAAAGATTTGTTGAAGTTGTGGTTAGCATTTGCTTGTCGATATGAATTTCTTATTAGGTTAGCTATTATTAACAACCCTCTCTTTTCCCTTATCTTGTTTTTGAATTTGTAGGTGTCCCGGCACATGCAGCCACCAGTCCATATTTCCAGACTATGGTTGATGCGATTGGTGAGGCCGGGCCGGGGTTGAAAGCCCCTACATCAAAGTATATATATGAAACATGCTTGGATGAGGAGGTCGATGAGTTGACCTCATGGATAGATGGATTCAAAACCATCTGGAAGGAGAGGGGGTGCACTGTATTGTGCGATGGATGGACTGGAATCACAAGGAGGTCACTTATAAACTTCCTTGTGTATTGTTCTGAGGGCACCGTATTTCTGAAGTCGGTTGATGCATCAGGCCAGGTGAAAAATGCAGATTACCTATTTGGCTTGATGAACAATGTGGTGGATGAGATAGAGGAGGCCAACATTGTGCAGTTTGTCACAGACAATGAGGCCTCATATAAGGCTGCAAGAAAGAAGCTAATGGAGGCTCGACCTCACTTATTTTGGGTGCCCTGTGCGGCACATTCTATTGACCTGATGTTAGAAGATATTGATAGGGATGCTAATGTCAAGTCCTTGGTCAACCAAGGACAACTTATCACCTCATTTATCTATGGCCATCCACGACTTTTACATATTATGAGGCAGCACACTGATGGTCATGATTTGATCAGACCGGGTCCCACAAGATTTGCCACTCATTTTATTGCATTAGAGAGCCTATACAGTACAAGGCTAGTTTAAAAAGGTTCATTCTCTCCACTGCTTATCAGGAGTACATGGATACATACAGGAGCTCCTTGGATCAGTATGAGATACTGCTAAAGATGGAGCAACTGATAGAAGATAACAGGTGGTGGGAGAAGGTGCAGTACTATTTGTCTGTCATAGAACCATTGGTGCAGGTACTTAGGTTGGTGGATTCAAATGACAAAAATTAGATGGGGTACCTGTATGATGCTATGGATAAGGCTAAGTTGAAAATTAAAGAGAAGCATCCCAAGGGTTACAAAAAGTGGTGGAAGGTGATTGACAACAGATGGGACAAAACCCTACACCACGACATTCATGCTGCAGGTATAATTTAGTAGTGTAATATGCTAATGATTACAAGTTATATTTTGTGTATTACCCCCACTGTCTTTAAACTAATGGAGTAATAATGTTGTTACAGGGTACTTCTTGAACCCAAGGATACAGTATGGTGGCCAAGTATGTAATGATGGTGAAGTATTATCAGGCACACTATCTGTAATTAAACGACTATGTAAGACCCAAGAAGACAGAACGTGCGCTGAGGTTGAAGTAAGTAATACGTTTCATATTAATTAAACTTTTAACTTTATCTCAAGAAGAGAAGATAATTGTTTTAGTTTGTGTTTTCAGATGACTTCATACAGGCACAAGATTGGGGTGTACGGGGATCCAGATTTGCAGTACTCACATGATAGGGTCCCCCCTAGTAATATGCTTACCCGAATTAATGACTCTTTGGTTAATTGATTTTTTTTTACATAACGTTACTGATGCATGTAATTGTCTTCTTTACAATTACAGCTGAGTGGTGGATTATGGTGACAAACAGAACTGGATGGAATCCACTCGCTGCCGTTGCAATTCGGGTGCTAAGTCAGAGCACATCGTCATCCCAGTGCGAGAGAAATTGGAGCACCTTCAACCTTATTCACACGAAGAGGAGAAATAGGTTGAAGACAGAAAGATTGGAGAAGCTTGTCTACTGCCATTACAATATGAGGCTGAGGATAAAGAATATCAAAGATAGGCAGAAGACATCGGAGCAGAGATTTGCACAGTTTGCAGGTGGATTGTACCAAGAAAGAGCACAGGCCCAAGCTACTCAGGGCTTGTCCCAGGCGGATGTGGACTTGGAATTTCTATTCCAAGAAGAACATCCACTTGCAGCATGGGTGGAAGACAAGGATGCTGAGGGAGAGCCAGAGTTCGACCCGAACGACAGATCATGGGCCGAAGGAGAGCTTGACAGCGTTGTTGGTGAGGATGAAGACATGCAGGAAGTTGAAGAAAGTCAAGTTCCGTGCACAGCTCCACTTCCTGATCCACCCCGGACTACAGCTTCTCCAGAGAGACATCCAGCTCCGCCCCCGGCCGCTACAGCTCCTGCTCGGATTCCAGTTTCGGGTTCTTCTACCACCACCACCACCAAGTAGACTGGTGGATTATTTAGGGCTTTAAAGAAAGTATGCTTACCTTCACAGCAAGCAAGTCAAGGAGATCCTACATTGAAGACGAAGAAGATAAGTATCAAACGGCGACATCATCTCCTTGACACCGAGACCACTCAGCCACCTTCATCAGATGAGGATGAAGAAGAATTTGCGCCACCCACACAACAACAGCGTACAGGGGGTGGAGGTGGAGGTGGGGGTGGCGGAGGTGAGGGTGGCTCTACTAGTAGTGCTCGGACGAGTGGAGTAGGTCCAGATGATTTGAGTGATAAAAGACACTCATGTTCGAGTGGCAGGGGCAGCGGACGGTGGACGAGGTTGAATGTTTTTGACGAGTTTGCATCTTCTTATCCAGAGCCTGCCTCAGACAGTGAGCCTTGCTATCCACCTCCACCATCTTTTTTACCTCCACCTCCGACTGATCAGGGAGTTTGAGTTTACCGACATGGCACAGTCTTTATTTTCTTATGGATACGGGCCAATTATGACTGACCCTAATCAATGGAGATTTGCAGAAAATCAGAATGACTAGGACAGAGATCCAGATCCAGATCCATCCTACTCCGGACGTTACCATAGTTGGTGGTGATGCATATGTATAATGTATTTCTTTGTTTATTTTACGCAATGCAATATGAGTGGTAAGAAGAATATGTGTTGTACAATTTGTGGAGTTGGGTATGATTGTTTGTTTGGTAAAAACATGTATCTTATTTGATGCATGATGTGTTCTATTGTGTGATTGGATATGATATGTGTTCTATATGATTGATTGTTAATTTGTTATATGAATGAGTGTTCCCTATATTTTTTTCACATTTTTCCTGAGTCCTATGTATTTTTATTGATTTTTTGGCGATTTTTCCATATTTTTCCGAAAAGCAAAAAAAAAAAAAACCCGATCCAGACCGATTCTGGATCGGTCTGACTCCAAGAGAATCGGCCTGGATCGGTCCGATCCGATCCGATCCGGATCGGATCGGACCCCACCGATCCAGGATCCGATCCCGATCCGGCAATCCTTGGTGTGAACAGTGTCCGGAGTCAACTCCCAGTCAACGGCGACAAAACACGTAAATAGTGCCCGGATGAATAGTAAAAAAAAGGATTAAAAAAAATTCACCGTGCGGCGAGCGCGCTCGCGCGCCCCTCCCCGGCCAAACCAGGTGTCCCCCGGTCAAACCGGGAGGATTTAAAAAAAAAGAGAAAACCGCGCACGCCGCGCAGGCCGGTGGGCCGTGCGAGCGTGCAGCGGCCACGGCCGCTGCGCGTGACCCAGTCAAAGCAAAAAAAAAAAAAATTTGCCACGCCGGCCAGCGGACGCGCGCGGGCGCAACCGCCCTCCATCCCCGGTCAAACAGGGGGTAATCCTGGTCAAATAGACCATAGAACAAAAAAAAAGAGGGCGGAAACGGGGAAGACTCGGTCAATCCGGCTCCCACGATCCCCACATCCAGGAAGTGGCCCCACTCCTTAGATCCAGTCACCCCAAGGTGACTTTACCACCAATTTGACTTCCGGTCAAACAGAAGACATAAACAGGTAGAAACAGAGGTTAAACTCACCCCCGAATCGAGTCACCCCCACTATTGCGAAAATGGGCTTAGTGGAGTGATTTTTTGTGACTGAAATACCCCTCCAAAATCTTATATAAATACCCCCACATGGCCATACGTGGGAGGGGTTGGAGAGTGTTGGAAAGAGGTTGCATTTGTGAGAAAAAGAGAGACTTTAGAGGAGAGAGAAGCTGTGATCTTCAAAGTGAGTCTCAATTTCTCCGAAAGGAAGGAAGGGTTTTGCCCAACTTTCAAAGAAAATTTTAACCGCCTCGAATCGACTTTTGGCCATTTGAGAAGGGAGTAAGGGTTTCGCCCGACCTCTATAGTCCAATCGATTCCGATTCTATCTCGTTTCGCGAGAGGGATCGAGTAGCCCGTATTTAAAAAATGCGAACTTAAGCTACTCGGGATCAAATAGAAAACCCAAATCGGTAAAGCCGAAATGCCAGCCAAATTGAATGTGAATTCAAATATAAAACCCAAATCGGTCAAACCGAAATGTCGATCAAACCGAACGGGAATTCAAATAGAAAACCCAAATCGGTAAAGCCGAAATGCCAGTCAAACCGAATGGGAATTCAAATAAAAAACCCAAATCGATAAAGCCGGAATGCTGGTCAAACTGAACGGGAATTCAAATAGAAAACCCAAATCGGTCAAACCGAAATGCCGGTCAAACCGAACGGGAATTCTAAATGGAAACCCAAATCGATAAAACCGAAATGCCGGTCAAATCGAACGAGAATTCTAAATGGAAACCCAAATCGATCAAACCAAAATGCCGGTCAAACCGAACGAGAATTCTAAATGAAAACCCAAATCGGTAAAGTCGAAATGTCGGTCAAACCGAACGGGAATTCAAATAGAAAACCCAAATCGGTCAAACCGTAATGCCGGTCAATCCGAACGGAAATTCAAATAGAAAATCCAAATCGGTAAAACCGAAATGCTGGTCAAACCGAATGAGGATTCAAATAGAAAACCCAAATCAGTAAAACCGAAATGTCAGTCAAACCGAATGGGAATTCTAAATGAAAACCCAAGTCGGTAAAGCCGAAATGCCGGTCAAACCGAACGGGAATTCTAAATGAAAACCCAAATCGGTAAAGCCGAAATGCCAGTCAAACCGAACGAGAATTCAAATAGAAAACCCAAATCGGTCAAACCGAAATGCCGGTCAAACTGAACGGGAATTCAAATAGAAAACCTAAATCAGTAAAATCGAAATGCCGGTCAAACCAAATGAGAATTCTAAAAGGAAACCCAGATCGATAAAGCCATAATGCTGGCCGAACCGAACATAAGTTATGACATGTATTGAGAAGAAATGCTTGAATGCCCTCTCATTTGTTGTACTTCTATGTACTCAGATCGACATGAAATGAAATTCAAGTTCGATTGATGTGTTATGTTACTCCAAAAGTGACATCAAATCCCCATTGACTCCAATAGATGGATAAAACTAAATAAATCATTTTAATAATCCAAACTTAATCAAATAATCAAATTTGATTAAATAAAAATCAAATAATTACTTATTTATGAACAAAAATACCATCATAATCAAATCAAATTCATGCCATAAAATCATACATAAAAATGACCACAAATGATTACAAAACATGTTAAGTTTGAATTCGACTTAACCATGAAAAATTAAATCAACCTAAATGGATAATGCTACTTAATTAAATAAGTATGCATAACAAAATTCAAATCAAATAAATGATCAAAACGTTAATAAAATGTTAACATAATCCAACCAAAATTATGTCATTAAATAATGCATAAAAGTGTTAACCAATGACTATAAAAACAAGTTATGTTGAATTAAAATCAACTATGAAAAATTAAAGTGAGCAATATTATTAAGAACAAATCTTAATAATAATAATAAGAAATTCACTTAAATCAAGCAAAAAATGCTAACAAACACACAAAAAATGGAGATTAATTCTTACAAATAAATAAAAAAGGAGATCAATTCAAAATTGTGTAAGTCAACAGATGACCAAAGACATAAACAAAACAAAACAAATCAAATCTTAAATAAAAGAAAAAGAAAATCAATGAACCCAAACTTGAAAGTTATGAATTAAGTTCAACCAAATTCCATCTCATAAGACCATGGGGATATGTCTTCCAGCTTTGTGTTTATGTGGATGAATGACTTCCGATCAATATGTTGCTGTGACGGTCAATCAAGAGTTTTCGAGTGTTTGCTCGATGTAATTAACACCGGAATATCGCAAGTCCGGTGGAGAGAGGTCAAATTTTATTTTCAAAGAACTCATAAAACCTCATAAATTAAGTTGTGGCTCTGATCATCTAAGTGGTGGGTGATTCCCATGTCGACACTTAGCAAATCTGTGGAATCATCGGTATTCCTATAAAATAATACCACATCAAATTAGCTAATACTTCTAGAATACCATATATTTTCATAGTAGTCAATGCTAGTTCAAAAGAAGGAAAAGAATTTCGAAAAGGAATTCTAATCTCAATAAAAATTTCTTTTTCTCTTTAAAAAGAGAGGATGAGAAAAATGAGGTTTCAACAGAGCGCAACGGACTTCGAAGGTGATCGTCGCGCGGCTCCTACCCGCTTCGACGACGGCAAAAGAAGGCGAGGAGTTTGGCGGCTATAAGTCCCTCCCGCGACAGCCCTTACCAGCTGTGCTAACTCTTCCGACCGTGGCCATTAGCTCCGGTGGACTTGACGATCAAGGGCTCCGGCAGACAGAACGATCGAGGGCTCCGGCTTCAAAGATGTGAAGAAGACCTTCTGATGACCTCAACAGCGGCTTCTCAAGCGTCTTCCAAACCTTTTCAAGTCGGTAGTAGGTAGAGACGAAAAAGGGAAGGAGGCTAGGAAGCTCACCGACGCTAGCCGGCAACCGTCCAGTGGATGATAGAACCGGCAGGTAAAAACTCTGGCCGCTCTCTCATTCTTCTCCGATCTCTTCTCTCAAGCCCCGAAAATCTCTCTTCTCCCGTATCCTTAGCCCGGCTTATGTAGCCCCTGATGGCCCCCTTCCCCTGCTCGGAAACCTTCTGAAACATGGAGTACAACTCCGAGACAGACTTGGATGAGGTTCGAAGTAAGCGGTCCCGTCTCCCTTTCCTCCCATGACTCTGATAGACTTCTTTACGGTATTTTTACGGGACTTTCCTTCTTAGGAGTCCAGCTTGCAATAGGATCTGAGTGCGAGTGGATTACGCTACCGCAGCCTTCTGTTTTGCTTTTCCTAGTCTCCCAGTGCTCTTTGATATGGCCTCATCTTGCTATTTTCTGCAACATCTGTGAAGATTCTGATGCCCTTGTAATGCAACTGAGTTGGGTCACCCTATAGGGCGATTTTTTTTTCCTTCACCAAGCATTGTTGGCTGCCTGAGCTGCATCGAATAGGCCTCTTCACCTGTCTACTTGACCCATTCGCAGGCCTCCTATGTCTTCTTTCCAGTGGAAATATTTAGCTGCCATGCACAACTCTGGCACTCAGACAGGCGATGGATGTCTTGTTTGCCACATCAGTAGTCTTGATAGCATCATTAACATCCATTAAGATGTTTAAAGACTGGAGAACTAGTCTTCTGCCCTCAATCACAATAATTCTGTGAAAACTAGATAACCCAACATAATGTAGAATAAAACTGATGACAGTCCTATGGCTAATCTTTATGGTGACCAGAATTTGAACTCAGTGTGCCCGACTATTGCAATCCAAGACTTTATGTCCATCTTGTCAACATCCAACAAACTTCAAGCCTTCGAAGATCCCTTAACCTTCCATTCCAGCTCATAGGGAGATGATCTTTTATTGCTTGGAAATATGGGTGTCAACAATTTCTAATGTGTTTCCCTTTCTTTAGTGTTTTTTTGATTTGCCCTCCATGAAACCCATGGGGCTGTTCGGTACTCCCTTCACACAAGTAGCATTGAACATGAAATTCTTTATTACTTGAATCAAATTGTAATACATATACATGTGAGAGACACATAAGCCATACTCCCATGAATTGATTTGGGATATGATACCCTTTAGCCTTTGATAGGCATTACTTCATCTTATTGATTGATTCAGGATAGCCTAGTTCGTCCTTTGATAGACATTAATGACCCTTTCCATTGATTCTAACCTCATAAGTTTATGGTTTGGCATATATACTTGTGAACATGCATGGCCTCTCCATAGCGTATTGGGTATGGTCCTCCCTTAGCTCATATAGTTCAAGCTCTATGCCATAAGGGGTATGAATGGTATGGCATTGGGTTCTTTTTCCCTTTGCAGGATTGACCTTTGTATGCCACTCTTGAAGTTTTTTTTTTCATTTTTTCAAGGTTTCTCAAAGCGTAGGGCATGCCTAGGGTCGACCTCTAATTAGTCTTAATTGTTTGACTTATTTTTTGTGGATTGTTAAATAAGTTTAATTGAGACATAGGGCATGCCTAGGGCCGACCTCTAATTAGTCTTAATTGTTTGACTTATTTTTTGTGGATTGTTAAATAAGTTTAAATGAGACATAGGGCATGTCTAGGACCGCCCCCCGATTACTCTTAATAAGATAGATTGTTTATTTTATTGGTTTTAATGGTATTAAGGGCCTGCTTTGAGCACTGTTTGGGCCTAATAGGCCTGTTGCCATCTAGTTTTGCCACTGGTCAGACTGTCTCTACTTGGGCTGTTGATATCTTGACTGTCTTCTGTATTTATGTGCTGCCACTGATATGTTTCTGGGCCTCTGCACAGCCTCCCTGCCCTGGGTACTCCATAAGCAAGTTGTTGGCATGGGATCTGTTTCTTGTTCCGGGCAGACAGTTGCTCAAAAAAAGGTCATTTCTTTTTCAGTTTGGGGCATGGGGACCACATGGTGACAGACTTATGGTCATGCAAGATGCCTTGTTGAATGACTACCAGTGATCATTCCTGCAGCCCTAACAGAAGAGGGCTCTGTCCAGGATTGTTCCACCAAGAAATCAAACCTGGAGATGGTGTGCTGAAGTCATGTTGGGAAGTAGACCGTGGGATGTCTCTGTGGGATTTGTAGATGAGGATTAGGAGGTTTAAGTGGTGGGTCCTGATCTTGGCCGATTTGGTCAGGATTGTAAAAAAAGAAAAAACTGATCTGATTCCGATCCCGAACTAATTCCAATCCTTATCACGACCGATCCGACCAATCCCTACTGATTCTGCTGGGACTTTTTTTCTAGATTGTTTCTTTGGCCAAGAAT
This sequence comes from Cryptocoryne crispatula var. balansae, assembly GCA_036172225.1. Classification (NCBI taxonomy): domain Eukaryota; kingdom Viridiplantae; phylum Streptophyta; class Magnoliopsida; order Alismatales; family Araceae; genus Cryptocoryne; species Cryptocoryne crispatula. The sequence continues at coordinate 23,512,790 of CM069924.1, forward strand.
CGGATCGGCAATGGCCAATCCAATCTAGGAATCAGCAGATCTTGATTTGGATCAGCCGATTTTGCAATCTATGGGTGGAAGAGGCGTATCGGTGAGGAGCAGGCTTATAAGCGTGGCTCTCACCTTATTTTCTTCTTCTCTTGCGTAGGCTTCTTCCACCTGGACCAAACGCAGCAGCAAAGAGGGCCTAGGCTCTTCTAGATCTCTTCCTTGACTTTTTTCTCTTCAGCTTTCCAGGTCTCGTACTCAGCAACCGAGAATATCTAGCAAGATGCTCTTTCGGCTTCCCTTTCTCCTTTCTTTTTTTATGGCTGCCAGCGGTGACTGGTATGTAAACTTTCCCTTAAGAACCTGGAACCTGCAAAATTGCTTCCTGGAACCCCTGGAGAATGGCAACGGGCCTGTTTTTATAAGATCAGGGGCAACATCCATTGGGGGAGAGCCCAATTGTTCGTGGCTTCTCCATATGGCAATCTTTTATGAGGAAAGCCACAATGGCTCTTCCTACTCCTTAGGATCCTGTGGTGATTTCTTCCTTGATCCGCTGACAGATGGCAGTCCTGGTTGCCCACTTTGATAATCTTCTTACCCCGGTGGCTTCTTTATTCTTGGGGAAGCAATTAATATCTCTGGTGCTAGCAAGGTGTGACCTTGGGGCTTCTTTTTGAGATGATGATGCAAGGCTGATTGGAGGATAAGAAATTCTTCCATTGTCTTTGAAAATAGGAAGGAGAGCCACCAGATTTGGTCTCTGATGTGGCAAGATGTTGGCCCATGCACTGGAGATGCCAGCTGGGTTAACTGGCTTCAAAAGTAAGAAGATATAGCCTCTGTTTGGGTTGCTGATGTGGCAGGAGATGTTGGCCAAAGAATTAGTTATGTACATGAGTGGTAGATGGGTTAGATCTGTTATTTAGTGAGCGTGGTTTGTGCGAATTGCTTGGCTCAATTATTGCATATGCCATGGGCTGCACTATCATGAACACTCACGGATCAAATTTAGCCGCTTAATGGGTTATGTGGATAAAACATACTTGGCCCACTCAATGCACATTATATGGGCCATAGATGTAGTGAATACCACTATTGAATCGGGCCTATGATGGCCACGAAATGGGGCTAGTCTCTTTTCTTTAGGTCTGAAGGGCAGAAGATGGTAACAAATGGGCTATATTTGTTGCCACAATGTGCCAATCTTATGAAAGATATATACAACCCAATAGACGTATATAATTGTTGCCACAACGAGCCCATCTTATGAAAGATATATACAACCCAATAGACATATGTAATCTGAATGAAGTTGATGAACTATGTTTTCAATGAATTTTCAGTCAATTGAAGCTCAGTATAAGCCTCGGTGGTAGGCTTTTTTTTTTCTCCTGAGAATTGATTTATTCAGTTCATGATAGAGTTGGACTAATTAGTCTTGATCCTACTAGGACTAGGACTAATGCTGCAAGGGGTTTTGAGTTTGGATGGAATTTGAGTTTGACTTCGGTTCAAATTCCTATTCAAACCCTTGTATATGTTAAATTGAGTTGTCCTCTTGAGCTTACTGCACAGGAAACCCTTCCCTACGTATTCTTGCTCTCATCTTGGGTGCCGTTGTTGGGCTTGCAAAGGGGCTCTCATCGGGGTTTTAACTTTCAAGGAGGGGTGATCTCTTTACTATTTGGGCACATCCGAGCCTCTCAGCCTACTGCTCCCTGTTCTGACCGTCAATTGCCCATATGTCAGCCTTGTCCTTGAGGCAAGCTTCCCTCACCTGCTACCATAGTTGTCAAGGCGACAAGGCGCCCAAGGCGTTGAAGGGTACCGATTCCGCTTAGGCGACAAGGCGGCCGCTTAGGCGTCGCCTAGGCGGTCAAGGCGGTATTCAAGGAAGGCTGAGTCGGGAGGTTGTTATATATAAAAAAACATAAATATAATTATATTTGTTATGTTATAATTGAATATGAGTGTTTTATCAATGCACATAAGTAAATTATGATTATAAAATTTATATATGTGCAATAGTATAAGTGATGGTAAAATATTGTTATAATATTATTAAATGGGGGGCGCAAAGTAGTCGCGGATCGACCTCCAAAAAAGTATGTAATAGTATAAGTGAGACAAAGAGAGAGAGAGGAAAGAGTTGAAAAAGAACTTAATTAAGTATATAATATATGTTTATAATCATAAATCTTAAATATGTATGATAGTATAAGTGATAATATAATATATTAATATATTGAAACTATCATTAAATAAGTGTCCCTTGTGAGGGGTATCAAGGGAGAAAAATACCTCAAAAATATTTTTTAATGATGTAAAAATACCCAAGGCGCCTTGCTTGGGCGCCTTGGGCGCCTAGGCTGGCGCCTTGGGCGCCTTGGGCGCCTTGGCGGGCGCCTTGGGCGCCTTTTTGGCCCCAGACAAGGCGCCCTGGCAAGGCGCCCTTGGAAAGGCGCCTTGCCGCCTAGGCGGCGCCTAGGCGCCGCCTAGGCGGGCGCCTTGACAACTATGCCTGCTACCCACCTGTTGTCTGGGTATTCTGGAACCTGAGCCCTTTATGTTTCAGCAATTGGGTGTAGCGTAGAGCAAGAAGAACATCTCCTCCCTTCTTCTCCTCATCATCAGTGGCTGGTATGACTTCCATCTCTTTTCATTTTTCTGATGGGTTGAGCAGCACCTGAATTGCCCATAAATAGGGTCTTGGTTGGCCAGAGCTTGGAGAAAATCATCCCCCCGCATCCCGTCCATCCCCTGCCATTTGAAGAAGTGCAATTCTAAGTGCATGCTTATGTGTATACCACCCTTCTAATTGTGCATACATCCTGTCCTTCCTACTTGATATCAACTGGACCAAGTAGGTATGAGTTTCCACTAAATACATTATTTAATGGTATTCCCATTCAATCATGCATTTTGACTTATCATGGCTTAAGCATACATGTCTGTCATCATTTGATGATAATTGAATTAGGTCCTTAGTGACTTTTAGCCCAACATGTTTTCAAAATTTTTGAGTGCTCTATTTGTTCTCAAGTATGCATGTATTGTTCCTTAATCTCTGTGGTGACTGGTGACAACCCCATCAAGTTCTTAATGCCGATGGGCCAAGAGTATCTTTAATTTGGTATATCTGTTAGCCTTGGGGTACGAGTGACTTTATAAGATTCTAAGATTTTGTTTTGGGCCTAGCATGTCTCTCTCATCTGGCTTCCTAACCTGATGTGCCTTTGCCAGTTTATATGCTTCTAATGATTGATTTCTCACTATCATCCCATGTCTTACGATATGTATGTGCCTCAAGATCCTTCCCCTGCAGTTAATTCTCAGGTCCCACCTGCTTGTCTTGTGCATAAGATCTTCTAGATGGTAATCTTTGCTTACTATTGTTATTTCTTGGAATGTTTTGATCTGCAAGCATGCAAACTTCTTGGTCAAATAACTGAGCATCTTTTATTTCTCTCATTTTTAGGCCCTTGATTGGGACAAAGAAGACTTAAGATCTCTAGGCTTGACATGATACATTAAAGCCTTAGTCAAGGCTTAATATTTTATTTTGGGACTTGCATCCTGATTTATCTATGATTAGTCTCATCTTGCTTGGTCTCCCTCCTCCTCTTCTTTTTTGTGTGGAAATTTTAGGTGTAAACATGGACTTAGTCATGCTAATGGGCCTCTATTTATTGATAGTTTTCATACTCTTTAAAAGATAATTTCCTGATTGGGGCTTGACCATCTTAATGGCCTTCATTTTGTTTATTGGGCTTTCTGCCCATTAGATATATTATTTTCAGTTAGGGCTTAGTCATTGTAATGGGTCTTCATGGATCTTCTTGGGCTTGGCATACATTTTTCCTAAGTGGGACTTGGCCATCTTAATGTGCCTTCATTGACCTTAATGGGCTTCATATCCATTAAGAGGCATTTTCCTCAAGTGGGACTTTACCATCTTAATGAACTTTCTTTTGACCTTAATGGGCCTCACATCCATTAGGAGATATTTCTCCAAGTGGGGCTTGACCATCTTTATGGGCCTTTTTTAACTTTAATGGGTTTCACATCTATTAAGAGACATTTGCTTAAAGTGAGACTTGGTTATGTAAATGGGCCTTCATTAGTTTGATAGAGTTTTTTACTCATTAGAGGCATTATCCTCTCATGGAAGCCTAGCCATAATGGGTCTGCATTAAGCTTGTTTCTTTTGTTTGGTTTGTATTTTTGGTTCTTTAAGGCTTATTGGGCTTTCTCTCTTGTGAAAGGGCCTTGGGCTGATTGATAGCTTCATGTGTGGAGAGAGACAGATTGTGCTTTTTGTATCTTAGTGTCTTCATGTCTTGGTGGTGTCAATTGGGCCTTGACTTGGTTAATGGGCCTATTTGGTGTCTTCATGCCTTGTTGTATGACTACTAGGTCTTCTCCTTGCGTGATGGGCCTTGCATAGTGTCGGTCCTTCATTTGATGTTGGTCAATTGGGCTATGGTATGGCTTAATGGGATTTGCTTCTTCTTTTACTCTTATAGTATCTTTGTACTTGGAGAAATTTGTAGTTTGTTTGAGTTTATTGTTTCTCCTTTGATTGTTGGACCTCCTAGTAGCTTCTTAGGGCTCCATTGATCTTTTCTCTTCTTTGGAGCATCTTCTTCTATTTGAGAACACCTTAGAGCACGCACCCCTTTGAAGTCTTGGAGACCTTTTTTCCCCCCTTTGAAGTCTTGAACACCTTAGAACTTCTTTGGTTGATGATTTTTGCTTGGATCTAGTTGAGTCCGGGCTAAAAGTAGTCGTCGAGGTTCTATGCTTCATTCTTCAGGTGTTTGGATTGACTGATCTTCTTTTCTGTGGAAGGTGTCGTCTGAATTAGACTTGACCGCTTAATGGGTCTTCATTTGTGTTTTCTCACCTTTGAGCAGCATTATCCCAAATGGAGCTCAATTGAGTTAATGGGCCTTCATTAACATTCAATGTACTTTTTACCCATTTGAAGTATGGTTCCCCATTGGGAGTTCAGCCATGTTAGTGGGTCTTTGATTGGCTTTTTTGATCTTCTATCCATTAGAGACATTGACCCTATTTGAGACTTAGTCATGTTAGTGGACCTTCATTTTCTTGATGAATTTCATACCTATTAGTGACATTATTTTCTTGTGAGGAGTGCTTAGCTGGCTTGAGGACCTTCATTCGGCTTCTTGGGATTTTTACTCATTAGAGGCATTATCTTTATTAAAGGCTTGACTATGGAACTTGTAAGGAATCATTGTATAGTAGTTGAAACATTTGATTCCTTGAATTTCATGATTGTCCCAATCGGAATTGAATGATGTTTTCAAGAACGGGAAGAATAAGGGGGTGGAAGAAGAAGGTAATGACATCAATAGGTAGTGTAGCATTGGCAGGAAGATGAGGACGAAGACGGATGCGAAGCGACCTGAAGAGCTTTGTCTAGGGATTTCTCGAGGAATCTATTGCGAGAAGCTTTATCATTGCTGTCGATGGCTCTAGGGATTCTAGAACTATTGGCGCCGTCAATGTCGATGGAGCTGAAGTCATCATTGAATTGTATTGGTTGTGCCAAAAGGTGGCCACCCTCGTCCAGAGATGTTGGAAACCCCAATAGAGTTGTTTGGGAATCGCTAGACAGACACGTGTTCTGCGAGTAGATGGAGGAAATGAAGGTGACGTTGAACCCAAACTAGAGCCTAGGAAGGGAAAGGTGGAGGAAGGCTTGGAGGCCAAAGTAGTGAAGGGGGTGGAGAAGGTCCTCTGATGTTTCCGAAGCCATTGGCTGATGCCAACATTGATGGGAGATGCTGAACTAGGCTGCTTAACTGGGAAAGGGAAGGTGAACGACACGGTCCATGGATGTCAACTGGATAGAGGGAGGAGAAGAATGGAACTGATCTCCTACCAGGGGTGGAAAAGTTGACCTCCATCTTGGAGGGGGTGAAGGATATTACCGGGGCCAAGCCCCCCTAGGCACAACCAAAGACCAAAGGCCACTCAAATGCTAAAGGTTCTCCTTCTTCTTGTCATTCACCTAAGGCCTCCTTTTAAAGAGGAGCCATCATTACCAAAGGGGAATGATAAAAACTATTTACAAACATATTCTCATAAGGACCGCAAGGCAAGGAAAATGACTAAAATAAATTTTAAATATTTACAAACAAGTCCTAAAAGGATGTAAAAATAAAATCAACTTAAAATCTGTCAAACCGGATCTCCATCATTAATCATGTTTTCTACAATGAAGTTAAACCAGTCTGTGATTTTATAAAATTTTTATAGTTACTTTTTTAAGCACCAAAATTTTCTTCTATTTGATGACATTTTGGTTACTTACGAACTATACTATGCTAATGCCTTTTTTTAACTCGCACATTTTAAAAAATATAATTGTTTATAATATTTCATTTTATTCTCTAAATTTTTTGTAGGAGTAAAATTATTTTCGTTCTTCTACATTGCTGTCCCATGAATTTTCTACTAATGAAGTCATCATCTGCAGCTAGAAGTAAAATTACATGATGTGCAAATTAAGCTTCAGAAACTAAGATGGGAAAATTCAGAGCTTGAAGCTTGTCTGTCTACATCTCTCGAGGAACGTGGAGAAATTGAAGCAATTCTTGCCGAGATGGAAACGGAGCAAGAGAAGATGCTGGCAAAAATTGATCTCCTTCAGATTGAGGTAACTTATAATTTCTAGTCTACTGAAGGTCAAGTGCCTTTGATTTTTCCGGTGCTGAATGCTGTTGTAATTCGATTCTATTTTTAGTTGGTCACTGGGTCCATAAATAGAGTGGAAATGAGACTTTTAATGTCATTTTTTTTGTAAATTGGCTTTTTGAAGGTATAATTATTTCTAAAAGAGAATGCTTTTATCTTTATTGATAGAAAAATACTTGACAAACGCAAGAGAAACAATGGCCAAAAATTGACAACTACTTGGACATGGTGTTGCCTCTACACGGAAAACCACAACCTATTTTTATTAATACTGTTATTTTGTGAATGAATCAAATTTAGGCCGGATTAATTACATGTATACACAGAATTTAGGGCCGAATACAGTTAGTGCGTCATTTGAAGTCTTGTTCTAGATCTATGATTGGGTCCAGATTTTACAATCAATCCAGTTTGGGGTTGCTACGTTTGAACTGCTGATGCTGGACGGGGGCAATGACGTCTTCATCTATGTGTGAACCGAACTTGGACTATGGTGAAATCCACTAACCGGGCTTGGAAGGTGCCGAACCAGCACAGAAATGCACTGAAATGCGCTGAACCGGTCAAATAGCTGAACCGGCCCTGAACTAGGCTGAACCGGCCTGAACCGGCTTTGGGAGTAGTAAACCGGGCTCTGACCAGGTTGGATTGGTCTAAACTGCCCTGAACCAGCTATACCCCAGGCCGGACCGGTGTGAACTGGTTCTGAACCCTGTTGGACCAGTCAGAGACCGGCAGGACCGGCCTGGGCTGCATGGTTGGACTGGCTCCAGCTTGAACGAACCAAGCCCAGCTGGGTCATGCTCCTCAACCTTTGAGGGTTTCATGGTTTCTTGTTGCTGACCCTGGGCGAAGGGGTTGTGGCAGCTGATGGTGTCCCCAATCCTTCAACGAAGCCCTGTGCCCCCATAAAAGTGGAGGGGGGTGAGGTCTTCTTTCATCGTCTTCCTCATCAGCTTTGTTGTGACCGTTTGTCCAGATGGCATCATGGCAGGAGGCAGAGCAGGGGATGCTGCAGTGTGGTCGGATGACCTTGCACAGTCGAGAAGGGAGCCGGGGAAGTCAAATGAGCCCAAGGTGACCTTCCTCCTTGGTCGTCGTCTCTATCTTCTCCTTCTCTTCCTTCATTGTCGCTGTCCGGTGGCAGGGAGCAGGGGCGATGGAGGTGATGGGAGTGGGATGATCAAGAGAGGTGGATGGTGCTAGCGGTGGAGTGCAACAGTGACGGGAAGTGTGGGAGATGGTGCTGGTGATGGTGCCTTGGTTTAGATGCTGGTCAGTAGGTGTTAAGGGGTGATTGAAGGCATTAGAATGGAGCAAGGAATCCGGAATCGGAATCGGAATCGGAATCGGTTGGGACCGATTCCGATTCCGATTCCAGGAATCGGCCGATTCCTGAGAAGGGAATCGATTCCGGATCGGTCCGGAATCGTTTTTTTTTTTGAATTTTTTTTTCGTCAAAAAATTTCAAAAAATTCAGAAAAATTCTAAAAAAATAGGAAATGAGTTAGATTTTTTTATAAAAATAACCAATGCATTCATCTACGGGACCACATCGAATAAATACTAATGAACTCCAATTGAAGACTTGAAGTTAAGTACATATTCCAATTCCATTGATTCAAAAATAAATGAGTTGATACATCATAAAAAAAAATTACATCATATCAATCTACTACCAATATCTAGGATATAGATATGGGCCTTCCTCCTCTCCTCGTCGCTCGCGATGCTCCTCCTCGTGCTCGATTGTATACTGTCCGGGACCATATCCATATGAAAATAATGCTGATGCCATGCCATCAAGGTCATATGGATCGGACTGCGGGACGATCGGGACGTAAGTAGAGGATGGTGGAGCTGGTGGTGTAATCCACTGCTGGTCAACCTGGCCAAATGCTGGATACTGTGGCTCCATAATATAAGACTGTGGTGTCTGCTCATCCAGCGTGTAATACGGCTTTGGAAGCCGTGAATCAGGAGACTCAGCTGCTGCTGATGGCTGCGTCGCTGGTATGCACTCCTCGTCGTCATCACCTGAGGAGTGAGAAGGAGCTCGCGTCTTTGTCATCCGGGCCGACAGACGCTCGACCTCTAGCTTCCTTCTCTTCACCTCTTCAGCCATCTCTGAAGTACCAGAAGGACCGGAACCCAAAGTTTTTTTCAACTGTGCAAATCCTCCCATTTTCCGTGCAGTCATCTTTGTTTTCGTTTTCCCCGGACTGCGAATGGGCTGGGTAGCGGCTGCTGGGGGGACCGAGCCGGAGCCGGGCTAAAGCCGCAGTGGGCCGACCATAGCCGCCGGGGCGAAGAAGGCCGGCCCGAGCTCGAGAAGTAGATGGAGGTGGAGGCCGAGCATCCTCCTCGGCTTCAACACCATACAACTCTCCTTCAGCCCACGCACGATAATCGGGATCAAACTCAGCTGAATGATCCCTGGCTTCCCTCTCCTCTATCCAGGAGGCAAGTGCATGCTCCTCCTGGAATATCTGGTCCATGTCCACCTCCTCGGGTGGTGGTGTGGCGGAGGAATGCCTCTGCTCGTACGGGCCACCTGCGAATCGTGTAAATCGTGCCTCGCTGATCTTCTGTCGATCCTTGATGTTCTTTATGCGCGACCTCGTATTTGTAATGACAGAAGACTAGCTTCTCCAGCCGGTCTGAGGTCAACCTGTTCCTCCTTTTCGTATGTATCAGGTTGAATGTACTCCAGTTCCTCTCACAATGGGAGGAACTGGTGCTCTGGCTGAGTATCCTGATACCGATGGCCGCAAGTGGATTCCATCCACTCCTGGTGTTCACCTGAACCCACCACTCAGCTGCAAGAAAAACACAAGACGAGAAAAGGAAAACAATTAGCCCATCATCACCATAACTTATATGAAAAGAAAAGAAATTCCTCATCAAACTATTACTATACCAGGTGACACTTTGTCAACTGAATATTTCAGGTCAGCATCTGAGTATACGCCGACCCTCATCTTGTACTTCTGCATCTGAAAAATTTTTTTTAAAAAAATAATTGCCTGGTAATGCTAGTCCAAGGTATTTAATGAACTCTAGCTTACTTCTATCTCAGTCTCTATCCTGTCCTGCTGAGATCGGCACAGCCGCTGGATAACTGCAAGTGTACCCCGCATCACCTCGTTGTCGTTCACCACCTGTCCTCCATATTGGATGCGGGGGTTCAAAAAGTATCCTGCAAGATTTTATTAGTTAACACTGTGCATATAAGACAATTATACAACAAAAATAATTTTTTAACCAAGTTACCTGCAGACGTGGACATCGTGGTGCAAGGTCTTGTCCCATCGGTCATCAATGATCTTCCACCACTTTTTGTAACCTCTGGGATTTTTTTCTTTAATTTTCAGCTTTGCCCGGTCCATAGCATCATACAATGTGCCCATCTGGTCCCTGTCATCTGATTCTACCAACCTCAAGACAACTACCAGTGGCTCAATGATTGCCAAATAGTAGACAATCCTCTCCTAAAACCTCTTGTCAGTGATCTGCTTTTCAGACCTGACAAGAATCTCCAACTGATCTTTTTTGTCATGCAGGTTGTCCACCATATAGTTGTAATACTCCTCGGACTGTGTGAACCTAACCAATGCATGCCTGTGCCGGTGTAAACTCTCCAGCGCAATGAAGTTCGTGGCAAATCGTGTCGGACCGGGCCTGACAAGATCGTGCCCTCCTGTGTGAGATCTCATGATATGTAGGAGGCGGGGATGCGAATAAATAAAAGATGTGATCGTCTGCGCTTGCCTGACAAGTGTAGATACACCCTCCTCTTTGCCTTGCACTTTAAGGCCATTTTAAGTCCAATTTTCTTTTGCTTTAGTTTGGTTTAGATTCACATGTTTTAGTTCATTTTGCAACATTCTAATTGTTTTGCAATGTTTTAGCCTTGCTTCCACTATATTATTCTGTATCATTTAAATGAGGTAATTCTTGTGTAGGATATTTTTTAATCTACTTCAATCTTTCATATGAGATTTTAGAAGATTCGAAGACATTTATATGGAGGATATTAAGAGATGGATAATCAGTCAATCATAGGTTGCAATAAATTGCACGATTATTAATCATGATCAATGTATTTTATGATGTCAAGGGAACAAGGAGTGGTCATATTGCTTAGTCCGGGTCATAGTTAGCTAAATACGGGTCCGATATAATATGGTAAAAATGTGTTCATATGTAATTCATTTATAAATTATAAAAAGGTCAAATATTCAGTTAAACATTCAAACATTTTAAAAGTTTAGCATATTATACGTACGACATATTATACGGTTATGTTTTTAATAATACTTACCAAAAATATGGAGCATACACACTTTCAAACAATATACTTACAACGGTAACAATCTCAATAATGAATAATACATTAAATTGCATAGTAAACACCATTTAAAAAACATAAAATTCATAATAAGTAAAAAAGTCACATGATCATCAAAATTTTCCAAAGATAATAAGTGTAATAAGGAATTAAAAAAAGATGACATTAAGTAAGGTAATTATTTAATAAAATGTTAAACATACCATCCCTCTAGAAAACTCCGTTTCAAAATATTTACATTTTAACCAGCCACCTAGAGTATTGTACAATAGTAAAATAATATACTGTCAATATACATCACTCTTTGGAGAAAATCTTTTTTCTTTCTACACATAATTATTAAATACATTTGTTTTTTGCGTGATTCAATGCATACAAAATCATGTTTAAAGAAAATGACATCATTCAAGAGATGATTAAGATCAATGATTGATATCAAGCTGGGATATACATAGAAAGATGGGGATATGGAAAAACAATATAAAGGTTTATAATTAAGCAAGAAGTGACGATGTCGTGGGTGTGTGCCGGCACTAGAGCAATGGTGGCACTGCCGTGGCTAGGCGTTGGCTGTGATCATGAGAAGGGTGGGGGATGCTGTGACCGCAGCTGTGGCACTACAAGCTGTTGGCTGGTGTGCTAAAGAGGCAATGCCGGTTCCCACTACCACACTAATAAAAATGAAATATTTGCCTTGGGATCAGGTGGGTGTGGGAATGGAGGGTCAAAGAGCCAGTGAGATGCTCATGACCAGTGGAGGGTGCCTATGTACACGGTGGGCTGCACAAGCACCTGATGGTGGCAATAAGCTTGGAGGACTTGAACGTACTCCTGGTGCTCCGCGAGAAGATGGTTCACAGGAAAGACACTATGATGGGGACAAAATTTTAGGAGTTTTAACAATTTTTTAAATTGTGTTTTATGTTATGCCTTTGGTATGTAAATATTTCTTTTAACAAGGTTCTTTTATTGTTTACCGTCTTGTACATAGTCAGATTAAGTGGAATTTTTGGTAATCTAGTAGGACTCCTTATATAAGGAGCATGTATGCACATTAGAGATGATAACGATTGGAATTTGTGGAAGATAGTTTTGGCTGTTCTTTCGTGTAGAGGGGCTGCGGTCCCATTGTCTACCTCCTACCCCCCCAACGTGATATCCCTTTTCTTCCTCCACCTTCCGGCGAGGCCGATCTACCTCCCTTTTCTACCCTTTGGCCTTCGAGCCATTCTTCCTCCATTTCTCCTTCATAAGTTCTTCATCGACGGCAACAATCTTTGCTTCAAGCACTTCAACGAGGCCTCCACAGCGTCCGGTGATCCTTGGAGTGATTCTCTCTTTGTAGTTCCCCAAGTGGAACAACGTTGTTCGACAAGTAAATCAAGTGTGCACATGTGAGTGTCCAGACGCTTTTGTCATCATCTCCTTATCACACATGAGGGCGAAGAGATCTGGAAGGTATTTTTTCTTTCGAGGTCCCTTTGATCTGCAGTACCCTTCGTCGGATCTTAATCGATGATTCTTGATCTGTTTCCTTCACCTCATCGACAATCTTTGTTGACGAGTTCCCTTTACTGTCAGCAATATGGCTGGGGCATTTACCCCTTCACAGGCGACATATCTTCCACGGACGAACCTCTCCGGAGAAGTCGGGAGGACTTATCAAAGATTGTTCAGCGTATCATCTTCCAGTGTTCAGACTGCAACATGCTATTCAACACTCTGTGCGCTCCATTCACTACATCCCTACAATGTCTTCGCCATCGACGAAGATGCTTCCTAAATTAGACACCACTTGTGCTTTTCATTGTCCAGATGCTCGGACGCGAGCAACCGCCATCTTCACGATTCTCTGATGCCCCCTTCTACTATGTGTCCTCCGATTTTCAGCGTAACAACGAAGACGCCTAGTGTTGAAGGATCTAGCAGCCTCACGGGCGTCCACCTTCCACCTCTACAACCCACTGATTCGCATGACCCTACCAATTGGAACAATTGGAAGTTGCCATAATACCTTGGTTTGGGTTCAATGAAGCGTAAATGTAGGGTTCGGATACAGAATTAGTCAATTTCATTTTTTATCATTTTACTCATTTTAGTTGTCGTAGATTCAATTTAGTATTTTTGTCCAGCATCAATTTGGTATCAAAGTTCGGGTTTGACTTGTTCTCATGAGTCAAGTCTTAGGTGTTCCTAACGTACATAAATAAACCCGATCTAAATATCAAGGTCGAGTTTTCTCCTTGTCGGAGAGAATGATAGGGACAAAATTTTAGGAGTTTTAACAATTTTTTTAATTTTTTTTTTTACATTTAGCCCACCCTTGGTTTGTTATATTTTTTAACAAGGTTTTTTTTACTGTCTATCATTTTGCAAAATGTCAGATTAGGTGGTTTTTTTTTTGTAATCCAGCAGGGCTCCTTATTTAAGGAGCATGTACGCTTGTTAGAGATGATAATCAATTGGAATTTTTGGAAGCCAGTTTTGACTGTTCTCCCACGCGGAGGGGCTGTGGCCCTATTGTCTACCTCTTATCCCTCCCCAAAGCGATATCCTTTTTGTTCCTCCACCTTCCGGCAAGGCTGATCTACCTCCTCTCTCTACCATCCAGCCTCCGAGCTGTTCTTCTTACATTCCCCTTCACATGTTCTTCATTGATGGCAACATTCTTTACTTCAAGCCACTTCGACGAGGCCTCCACAGCTTTCGGCAATCCTCGGAGTGATTCCCTCTTCGTGGTTCCCTAAGCGGAACAATGTCCTTCAACAAGTAAGTCGAGTGTGCACAGTGGGAGTGTCCAGACTCTTCCGCCATCAACTCCTCATCACTTGCGAGGGTGAAGAGATCTGAAGGGCATCTTTTCTTTCGAGGTCCTTTTTATCCGCAGCAGCATCCACTGGATCTTAATCGACGATTCCTGATTTGTTTCCTTCCCTCATCGGCAATCTTTGTCAACGTGTTCCCTTCATCGTTGACAACGTGGCCGGGGCATTTTTTTCTTTTTATGGGCGGTGCATCTTCTTACAGATGAACCTCACCAGAGAAGGCAGGAGGAATTAGTAAATACTGTCTAGTGTATCATCTTTCCGTGCACAAACTGCAGCATGCTTCTCAACATTGTGCGAGGTCCATTCACTGCCTCCCTGCAACGTCTTCGCCAACCATTGACGAAGATGCGCCCTGAATTAGATGCCGCCTGTGCTTCCCACTGTCCAGATGCTTGAATGCGAGCAACCGCCATCCCTGTGATTCTCTATTGCTCCCTTCCGCTATACAACCTCCAGTTTTCAGTTTAATGATGAAGACACCCACTGTCGAAGGATCCGACAGCCTTGCAGGCATCCACTTTCGTGACCCCCTAATTCGCACGACCCACCCTACCGATTGGAACAATTGGAGGCTGCCACGATACCTTTGTTTGGGTTCAACGAAGTGCAAATGAATGGTCCGGATACGGAATCAACAAAATAAATAGAAATTGAACGCTGTCAAATTTTTTTTTAACATTTTAGTCATTTTAGTCGTCGTAGATTCAGTTCATTAATTTCATCTCACATCACACTAGTGTTGTAGTAGTAGGATAGGGAGGCAGCGATGCTCCGCAATGAAGTGGACAAACAAGGAGGCATGTAGAGAAACAAGGAACAGGCTGGCCACTAGAGTCTGGAGTGAAGCTTTGTCATTTGGAACAGAAACTGTGAGAGCATGATGGTTGCGAGTCGGCAGCTTTGCGTTGCGATGGTGCGTCCTAGGAATCGAGGACCGCCATATTAAATCAAAATTTAAAATAGAGCTGCATTTCATATGTGATTAATTTGCCAACCCTCTAAAATCCACGTATACATCCTTATGTTTAGATTTGAGATGGGAACGGAACGAATTTTTGTTTTATACGTACGTTGATGTATTATACACGTATAATATGTATATTAACTAAGGTTCTGGTATATATTAGCATAGTATTGTATTTAATTATACTAGTTATACGTCTTAACTTATATTGTTCATATGCAATGCAACTGATTGGTGGATGAACCATATCAAAGTAGTGAGATATTAAGACTTAACTTTAGTTGCACTTAGAGTCCTAAGCCAAACCTTTTTGGCTTCATCTTGTGAAAGAAATTCGTCAACCTTTAGCTTAATTTACACAATGTAGAAGAATAAGTTGATTTCAAAGAAGCTGGAGCAACTGATGTATTGCTATCACAACACGCAATTAATGTTGAGGAACTTACAAATGTGGGAAGAGTTTCAAAAGGAGAAGTAAAGATGGAGAGATAAAGTTATGGGCCAAGCTCATCAAACTTTAACCATAGGTGAGGAAGAAATAGATTTAGATGAAATATTTGATGAGCAAAACACACTGCAATTACGGGTCAAGGATCAAGAATGGTCAAGGAAAATCTGAGTTCAGTGATCGAGCTTGGGTGGATGGGGAATTGTATAATGTATCATTATTTGAAGAATTTCTGATTCTTTTGAGAATATCAAAGAAGCATAAGATTGGAGAATCAGTAAAGCATTGTAAACATCATAAGGGTAAGGGTTAACAAATTTTGATTGATCTTTTGAATATCGTAGATCAATATCCAATTGAAGATTCAAGAGAAGACACACCAGAGTCAAATATCCATGTTCATTACTAGATGTCAGATGATTTAACATTTAATAGTAGTAGTAATGATCTAGCAAGAGATTAATATACCTTGTCAAGGCCAAAGAAGGCATCAAGAAAATCCTTAGCCTTAACCTTTGCCCATGCACTTCACCAACGAATAACAATATTTTCATGTTTCTCAAAATTGTGATCATGTTGTGTGGACAAAAGATGTAGAAGACACCCAAGGTAGAGGTTATTAACGATAGTAATTTTATGGACTTAAATCACTCAAGACTCTTGATATCTCATGTATCATTAAGAGCCTTATTAAATATCTCAATATAACTATTTGTTTACAAGTTCTATATCTGAATATATAAATATTATAGAATAAGCTCAGATGGAAGATATGAATAGAAATGAAAATACATTTTTTAACAAATTTCTATGTTTTTATATATTTTCATTTTTTTAAATATTTTTGATTTTTGATTCAGACTTGGATCAGATCTCAATTGAGCCTATCACTCACCTTTGTTGACTTGGGTTGGGTTTGGCTGGGCTGACTCGTGCCCAACCCCCAACCCTTCCTTTCTTGGTAGAGACTCTCACCTTGCCCCAGCCACCTTGCCTCGTCGCCTTCGACGAAGGAGGCTATCCTCCACGGCTGCTGCCATAGCTGTGCTGCCGCAATGTTTTACCAGATCCGGTGTACTGGGTCCATCGGGATCCGAAGTCACCAGATATGGTGACTTAAGCCACTATTGGGCCCCGATGGACTAGGTAGGGGCCTCTTCCCTATCAGATAAGGCGGGGAAGAATCTGCGGAGGTACCGGAGGTGCCCCCTTGATGCTAGATGTGGCAGCCTCGATTGCCTAAGTGACAAGGGCTAAAGCAAGGCACTGAGGCCTCACCTTGTCACCTACAACTGGAGCAAGGCACTGAGGACCACATTTTATCTTTGAGGTTATTAAGTGAGTTCTTTGAAATATCTGTTGACGTCTTCCCACAAAAATTTCTAATATTTCAGTGTTAATTATGTCAAACAATCAGTTGAACACCCTTGATTAATTGCTATAATAATTTGTTAATCGAAGTCAGTCATTCATCAACATAACAAAATTTGAGGACTCGCCTCCAAGGTCTTATGAGATTTATGATGTTTTGTTATTTTTTAAGTTTAAATTTGGATGTTGAACTGTTTATGTTATGTGGTTACCAATTTTGCTTTACCTATCAAATTTTGAATTGATTTGAGAAGTTTCATCATTTCCTTTTTTCTTTGTTCATTTTCAGATCACTGACTAATTTTTATGTTGTTTTTTTAAAAAAAAGGCTAGTTTTTTTGTTTTTTTGGATTGTCTTTCAGTTTGGATTCATTTTGGGTCTTTTGGTCAATGGTTTTATTCATTCGAAATTTGAACAAGGTGACTTTCATAACTCCCCTTATCATTGTTCTTTGTTTGGAGTTATCTTTGAATGGAGAGTTTGTGAGATTTCAACTTTTCAGTTTTCAAGTCCTTTTGTTTTCAATTTTCATTTTTGGGCATCTTTTTATTTTATTTTAGATTTGCCCTCTTTTAGTTTTTTCTCTAATCTTTTCGATTTCAGTTTTATAATGATGCCCTCTCTTCCTGATTTTTTACCTGTTTGGCCTGGCCATACATATTCTATCTTTGAGCTTGCATTCAGTCCTCAAATTTTTGAATTTTGTTAGTTTTCAGTTTTTGAATTCTTGAGCTTCAAATTTTTGAATTTTAGCTTGGATTTTTTGAGTTTTTCAACTTTGGGTTTTTCTGTTTTCTTTGTTATGTGTTCCTTCTTATTCTCCTTTGGATTTTAGCCTTTTCTCTGTCCTTTTGACTTTAATCACAATGATTATCATCATTATGTATCTATTTTGTGCATTTACATTTGGATTTGGGTTCGACCTCAATATATTATTTCTTATTTTTTAAAATTTTTATTTTGATTTGAATTTCTGACTGTTGATCATTCTTAATTTCAAATTCTGATTTTTGGTTTTCAGGGTATTATGTATGCTTTATTTTTATTTTTATCATTATAATTTGTTGGTTTGTACGTAAGTTTTCATTTCAATTTTAAACAATTTTTAATTCTAGATTTGAAATTGCTGTTTTTCATTCTTTTTCTTTTTTACATCTAGTTTTGTTTGTGTTTTCAACCATCTTTCTGACAGTTTTGTATTTTTAATTCCAGTTTCGGTTTTAAAGTTTTTGTTGCTTCTTTGAATGTGTTTTTCTACTCTACCTACTTCTGTTTGAACTTATTTTTTGTTATTGACTTTTCTGTTTTCTGTTTATTAGCTTATTCATGCCTTTTTATTTATTGTGGGGTATTTTAATTTGCTCGTGTTAATTAAGAACAGTTGAATTGCCTATTTGATGTTTTCAGGGTGTTTATTGGTTCTTGGTCCCTTTTCTGCCCGTATTGATTTTTTTGTGTTTATTTTATGTTATTTTATTTTTATTAGTCTTTTGATTATCTTGGCACCTAATTTTTTCCTCAAATCCTAAAAGGAAAAAAAGAATGAGGGGACTCATGGATGGAAGATTCGGAATTGGAATGGGTGGGGGATGGGCCAATTTTTTGGGAAGAAAACTGATTCTGAATCTGTCCGGATCAGTCAAATTTTTTATATTTTTTTTCATTGTGAAAAATTGAAAAATCATAAAAATATTTAAAAACTAAGAATACCTTTAAAAATTGTAAAAAAGTCTTTTATCTAACATGGTTTAATGCTATTATAATAGAGTTTAAAATAAGTAAATATACTTTCATAGTGATAATCATTTCATCAAAATAAGTTACACGATACAAATGTAATATTGACATGCAATAAAATGTTATACCTTTTTATCTTCAATTTTTATCGAATTGACCTACAGAGTCATTCTCTTGATTTTCTTGTATCCTTCACTAATAGGAGATGAGAAGTGCCTTTAGTGACTGTTCGAATGGTGGCTGTTTCAGCAAACCTTGGGGGGTGGGGCGGGAGGAGCCTATAGGGAAGTGTTGGAACCTCGAATTTCCTCATCCTCTCTTTTTAAAGAGGAAAAGAAGATTATGGTTGGAGATTAGAATTTCTTTTTGAAATTCTTTTTCTTCCTTTGGGCTAGCATTGACTACTATGAAAATATGTGGTATTCATAGAAGTATTAGCTATTTTGATGTGGTATTATTTTATAGGAACACCGATGGTTCCACAGATTTGCTAAGTGTCGACATAGGTATTACCTACCACTTAGATGATCTGAACCACAAATTTGATTTGTGAGGTTTTATGAGTTCTTTGAAAATAAAATTTGACCTCTCTCCACCGGACATGCGATATTTCAGTGTTAATTACATCGAGCAAACACTCGAAAACCTCGATTAACCGTCACAAGAACTTTGTTGAATCAAGTCATTCATCCACATAAACACAAAGCTGGAAGACATATCCCCATGGCCTCACCAGATGGAATCTGGTTGAACTTAATTCAAACTTTCAAGTTGGGTTCATTGGTTTTCTTTTTGATTTAAGATTTGATTTGATTTGTTTTGTTTATATCTTTGGTCATTTGTTGACTTAGACAATTTTGAGTTGATCTCTTTTTTATTTTTTTGTAGGAATTAATTTCCATTGTTTTTTGTGTGTTTGTTAGCATTTTTGCTTGATTTAAGTGAATTTTTTATTATTATTAAGATTTGTTCTTAATAATATTGGTCACTTTGATTTTTCATGGTTGATTTTAATCCAACATAACTTGTTTTTGTAGTCATTGGTTGACATTTTTTATACATTATTTAATGACATAATTTCGGTTGGATTATGTTAACATTTTATTAATGTTTTGATCATTTATTTGATTTGGATTTAGTTATGCATACTTATTCAATTAAGTAGCATTATCTATTTGGGTTGATTTAATTTTTTTATGGTTAAGTCGGATTTAAACTTAACATGTTTTGTGACCATTTGTAGTCATTTTTTATGTATGTTTTTATGACATGAATTTGATTTGATTATGATGACATTTTTGTTAATAAATAAGTAATTATTTGATTTAATCAAATTTACTTATTTGATTTGGTTTAATCAAATTTAATTATTTGATTAAGTTTGGAAATTATTTAAATAATTTATTTAGTTTATTATATCTCTCAGAGTCCATGGGGATTAGATGTCATCTTTGGATGACACATCGGGTCAATCGAACTTGAATTTATTTCATGTCGATTTGAGTACATGGAAGTACAATAAATGAGGGGGCATCCGAGCCCTTGTTCCTCAACACATGTCAAAGTTTGTTCGCTTTGGCCAGCACTTCGGCTTTACCGATTTGGGTTTCGGCTTTGCCGGTATTTCAATTTTACTGAATCAAATTTTCTTCATATATCCAAGAATGACTTGATTGCATTTGATATGCAGCATTTCTGGAGCTTCTTCGCTTTTGCCGACATTTCGGCTTTACGGATTTGGGTTTCGGCTTTTCCGACATTTCGGTCTTACCGAACCAGATTGTCTTCATGTGTCCAGGAATGACTTGATTGCATTTGATATGTGCCATTTCTGGAGCTTGTTCGGTTTTGCCGACATTTCGGGTTTACCGATTTGGGTTTCGGCTTTTTCGACATTTCGGCTTTACCGAACCAGATTGTCTTCGTATATCCAAGAATGGCTTGATTGCATTTGATATGCGGCATTTCTGGAGCTTGTTCGGTTTTGCCGACATTTCGGTTTTACCGATTTGGGTTTTCTATTTGAATTCCCGCTCGGTTTGGCCGGCATTTCGGCTTGACTAACTTGGGTTTTCTATTCGAATTCCCGTTCGGTTTGACCGGCATTTCGGTTTGACTGATTTGGGTTTTCGATTTGAATTCCCGTTCGGTTTGACCGGCATTTCGGCTTTACCGATTTGGGTTTTCACCTTGATTTCCCGTTCGGTTTGACCGGCATTTCGGCTTTACCGATTTGGGTTTTCATTTGGAATTCTCGTTCGGTTTGACCGGCATTTCGGTTTGACCGATTTGGGTTTTCGATTTGAATTCCCGTTCGGTTTGACCGGCATTTCGGCTTTACCGACTTGGGTTTTATATTTCTATCCAAAATAGCAAGCTATTTTGGGCCCCTTTTAATGGAAAGGTAGTGCAAAACCACTTAATTTCGGCAGCATTTCGGCTAGACCGGAGTTGGGTTGGCTATTTTCTATCCAAAATAGTTTACTATTTTGGGCCCCTTTTAATGGAAAGGTAGTGCAAAACCACTTAATTTCGGCAGCATTTCGGCTAGACCGGAGTTGGGTTGGCTATTTTCTATCCAAAATAGTTTACTATTTTGGGCCCCTTTTTATGGAAAGGTAGCGCAAAACCAGCCCCTTTTATGGAAAGGTAGCACAAAACCAAGGTATTTCTTACCTTCTAATGAGTGAGAATGTGGAGCTTCTCTCTCTTCCCAACTCTCTTTTCTCACCAAATGCCAACCCTTTTTTCCAACACTCTCCAACCCTTTTACGTATGGCACTTGGGGGGCTATTTATAGGAATTTTTGAGGGGCAAAAGGGTCATTTGGAAGACCCCACTAAACCCATTTTCGAGTTAGTGGGGGGGGGTGACCGGAATCGGGTGGAGTTACCCCATTTTTTCCCATCTTTTTTCTTTTGAATTCCCTGCGCTGTTTGACCAAGTCAATCGGGGGTAAGTTCACCCCCCGGTTGACAGATGCCGCGGCCGCCCGCGCGTGGGCGCGCGCGTGGCCCACGACCGCCCACTCGGGCGGTCGTTTGCTTTTTTTTTCTGCTGACCGCGGTTTGACCGCGAACCGCTGCCCCCTCCTCGGCCCTCTCTCTCTCCCCGACAGACACAGGAGCCCGCGAGGGCTCGCAGCAGCTCCCTTCGGCCAGCCTTCACGCGGCAACGGCGATGGCGGCGGTGGGCGTCGGCGATGGCGGCGGCAGCTGCGGTCGGAGAAGGCGGCGGCGACAAGGGGTTCTTCCCCCTTCTTTCTCCGTCATTTCCTCTGCCCCGACAATGGCTCGCGGGAGTCCTTGCGGCTCCATGTCCTTCTCCCGACGGCGACGACGCACTCTGCTGACGATGGCGTTGAAAGGGCAAGGTGGCGGCGGAGGTGTAGTCCAATGGTGGTAGTGGGAGGCTCCCCTCAAACCGCAACCGCAACTGGAACTTGCAAGGGTTCGCAGCGGCCTCTCTCGGTCGGTCTCCATGCGGCATCGATAGTAGATCCCATTGGCTTCTCCTATGGCAGCGGAGGATGCCGGCGACAACGGTAGAGGGAGCCGCGGCTGGTCCCGGCGGCTTCTCTCCCCCTGCTTTGTTTCTTCTTCTTCTTCTCTTAATGCTTGAGAGAGATTTTTTTGGTCCGACAAATGCCCCCCACAGGACATTTCCCGGAGACGAGGTTGAAGGGGAGTGTCCCGTGTCAGAACAGGTTTGATTTTATCCCCTTTTTGTTCTTTCTTTGTCCTGCTTTTTGTAAGGGACATGTCCTGACATTTCTTTTATTATGTCATGAGTACCTCTCTTTGTTTTGGATAGGGCAACTTTGATATGTGGTGGATCTCGGTCCAGACTAAGAGTGGTTGATTTCGGGGAGAGCTCGTTGTGGGTGAGACATGGGTTTTCATCTTGTTGATGCCCCAAAACAGGCAGTTGCTTCTGCCAGTACAACTTCAACGAGGAGGCCGATGCCAGGGCCTAGTTAGTTTGACACTTGCAGGCTAGGGCAGCTTGACTTCCACTTGGCTGCCTGGGAATTGTTTGGCACTATTATCGGTGCTTGTTTGGTTGACCCCCTCTTCTTCTTGTGTTGTGTTTCAACCTGTCTGGGGCTTGTACTTGTTGTATCGTCTCTGGTGGTCAACAAATTGACGATATTGAATTCTTCTCATTTGTGATATATCCTTTCTCAAACTTGTGTTTGTGGAATGTGACAAATCCTATTATTTGTAAGAAATAGTCACTCCGAAGAATTGTGTGCATGTTGACATATTTGCACAACATCACCTAACACTATGAAAATTTAAAAATCACCATGTTACATGGTCAGAATTGCGCGAGCCTTGATAGTGTATTGATTCAATGACCATATAGACCTGAAGGGTCGTGATGGTACGAAGTTTGAACGATATAGGCTTTAATGACCATGATGGTATGAGCATGATAACCATATAAACCTTTGTTGGTTATGGTGGTGTATGCTCTTTAGGGTTATGTAGGCCAAGGAGACCATGATGGTCTGTGATTGCCTTTCCCCCTTTTTTTTTGAAAACCATATAGACCGAAAGGGTCATGATGGTAAGAGTTTGATAACCACATAAACTTCGTTGTTTACGGTGGTAAATACTTTTTAAGGCTATGTAGGCCATGGAGACCATGATAGCTTGTGATTGATATTTTTTTTTTGAAAAGCTATATAGGCCTTGAGGGCCATGATAGCATGATTTTTTTTCTTACTAGCCTGACTGCCCTTGCGAGTTTTCACCCAGACTAGCCCCCTTTGTATTTTGCCTACACGCCTTAGTGAGGTTCTTTTTTTTTCATGTAGCGGGGTTACCTGATTTTGCCTAGGACACCCTTTCGGGTTTTTTTTACCCTAGCTAGGTATATTTTGACAATTTTGCCCTTAACCAATCGATTGAAGATGAATGGCTAAGTCTGTCGGGGCATCTCTATTTTTATCCCCTTTTTTGTAAGGAATTTAGGCTTCCTTGGACCATATAATTTTCGGGCGGTGAGGAATTAAGGCTTCCCCTGGGCCATAAGTTTTAAGGGTTTTGTATCATTTAGTTTGTGAACATGAATGAAGCACATTCGACCAAGGATCGCCGGATCGGGATCGGATCCTGGATCGGTGGGGTCCGATCCGATCCGAATCGGATCGGATCGGACCGATCCAGGCCGATTCCAATGGAGCCAGACCGATCCAGAATCGGTCTGGATCGGTTTTTTTTTTTTGTTGCTTTTCGAAAAAATATGGAAAAATCGCCAAAAAATCAATAAAAATACATAGGACTCAGGAAAAATGTGAAAAAAAATATAGGGAACACTCATTCATATAAAAAATTAACAATCAATCATATAGAACACATATCATATCCAATCACACAAAAGAACACATCACGCATCAAATAAGATACATGTTTTTACCAAACAAACAATCATACCCAACTCCACAAATTGTACAACACATATTCTTCTTACCACTCATATTACATTGCGTGAAATAAACAAAGAAATACATTATACATATGCATCACCACCAACTATGGTAACGTCCGGAGTAGGATGGATCTGGATCTGGATCTCTGTCCTGGACCTCCTGGTCATTCTGATTTTCTGTAAATCTCCATTGATTAGGGTCAGTCATAATTGGCCCGTATCCATAAGAAAATAAAGACTGGGCCATGTCGGTAAACTCATAAACTCCCTGATCAGTCGGAGGTGGAGGTAAAAAAGATGGTGGAGGTGGATAGCCAGGCTCACTGTCTGAGGCAGGCTCTGGATAGGAAGATGCAAACTCGTCAAAAACATTCAACCTCGTCCACCGTCTGCTGCCCCTGCCACTCGAACATGAGTGTCTTTTATCACTCAAATCATCTGGACCTGCTCCACTCGTCCGAGCACTACTAGTAGACCCACCCTCACCTCCGCCACCCCCACCTCCACCTCCACCCCCTGTACGCTGTTGTTGTGTGGGTGGCACAAATTCTTCTTCATCCTCATCTGATGAAGGTGGCTGAGTGGTCTCGGTGTCGAGGAGATGATGTCGCCGTTTGATACTTATCTTCTTCCTCTTCAATGTAGGATCTCCTTGACTTGCTTGTCGCGATGGTAAGCATGCTTTCTTTAAAGCCCTAAATAATCCACCGCCTTCTTGGTGGTGGTGGTGGTAGAAGGACCCGAAACCGGAATCCGAGCAGAGCCGTAGCGGCCGGGGGCGGAGGCCGGATGTCTCTCTGGAGAAGCCGTAGTCCGGGTGGATCGGGAAGTGGAGCCGTGCACGGAAGTTGACTTTCTTCAACTTCCCGCATGTCTTCATCCTCACCAACAACGCCGTCGAAGCTCTCCTTCGGCCCGTGATCCGTCGTTCGGGTCGAACTGCGGCTCTCCCTCGGCATCCTTGTCTTCCACCCACGCCGCGAGTGGATGTTCTTCTTGGAATAGATATTCCAAGTCCACATCCGCACAGGACAAGCCCCGAGTAGCTTGGGCTGTGCTCTTTCTTGGTACAATCCACCTGCAACCGTGCAAATCTCTCGCTCCGATGTCTTACGCCTATCTTTGATATTCTTTATCCTCGGCCTCATATTGTAATGGCGGTAGACAAGCTTTTCCATCTTTACGTCTTCAACCTATTTCTCCTCTTCGTATGAATAAGGTTGAAGGTGCTCCATTCTCTCGCACGGGATGCCGATGTGCTCTGACTTAGCACCCGAATTGCAACGGCAGCGAGTGGATTCCATCCAGTTCTGTTTGTCACCATAATCCACCACTCAGCTGTAATTGTAAAGAAGACAATTACAAGCATCAGTAACGTTATGTTAAAAAAAATCAATTAACCAAAGAGTCATTAATTCAGGTAAGCATACTACTAGGGGGAACCCTATCGTATGAGTACCGCAAATGCGGATCCCCGTACACCCCAATCTTGTGCCTGTATGAAGTCATCTGAAAACACAAACTAAAACAATTATCTTCTCTTCTTGAGATAAAGTTAAAAGTTTAATTAATATGAAACGTATTACTTACTTCAACCTCAGCGCACGTTCAGTCTTCTTAGGTCTTACATAGTCGTTTAATTACAGATAGTGTGCCTGATAATACTTCACCATCATTACATACTTGGCCACCATACTGGATCCTTGGGTTCAAGAAGTACCCTGTAACAACATTATTACTCCATTAGTTTAAAGACAGTGGGGGTAATACACAAAATATAACTTGTAATCATTAGCATATTACACTTCTAAATTATACCTGCAGCATGAATTTCGTGGTGTAGGGTTTTGTCCCATCTGTTGTCAATCACCTTCCACCACTTTTTGTAACCCTTGGGATGCTTCTCTTTAATTTTCAACTTAGCCTTATCCATAGCATCATACAGGTACCCCATCTAATTTTTGTCATTTGAATCCACCAACCTAAGTACCTGCACCAATGGTTCTATGACTGACAAATAATCTTGCACCTTCTCCCACCACCGTTATCTTCTATCGGTTGCTCCATCTTTAGCGGTATCTCATACCGATCCAAGGAGCTCTGTATGTATCCATGTACTCTGATAAGCGAGTGGAGAGAATGAACCTTTTTAAACTAGCCTTGTACTGTATAGGCTCTAATGCAATAAAATGAGTGGCAAATCTTGTGGGACCCGGTCGATCAAATCATGACCATCGGTGTCTTGCCTCATAATATGTAAAAGTCGTGGATGGCCATAGATAAATGAGGTGATAAGTTGTCCTTGGTTGACCGAGGACTTGACATTAAGCATCCCTATCAATATCTTCTAACATCGAGTCAATAGAATGTGCCGCGCGGGGCACCCAAAATAAGTGAGGTCGAGTCTCCATTAGCTTCTTTCTGCAGCCTTATATGAGGCCTCATTGTCTGTGACAAAGCGCACAATGTTGGTCTCCCTATCTCATCCACCACATTGTTCATCAAGCCAAATAGGTAATGCATTTTTCACCGGCCCGATGCATCAACCGACTTCGAAATACGGTGCCCTCGAACAATACACAAGGAAGTTTATAAGTGACCTCCTTGTGATTCCGGTCCATCCATCGCACATTACGGTGCACCCTCTCCTTCCAGATGGTTTTGAATCCATCTATCCATGAGGTCAAGTCATCGACCTCCTCATCCAAGCCTGTTTCATATATATACTTTGATGTAGGGGCATTCAACCCCGGCCCGGCCTCACCAATCGCATCAACCATTGTCTGGAAATATGGATCGGTGGTACACGTGTGCCGGGACACCTACAAATTCAAAAACAAGATAAGGGAAAAGAGAGGGTTGTTAATAATAGCTAACCTAATAAAAAATTCATATCGACAAGCAAATGCTAACCACAACTTCAACAAATCTTTACCTGCATGTAGAAAGAACTTGACCATATGCTTAAGGGCTTTCTTTGTTGCCCCAGTCGATGCCTTCACCCCTTTAAATGCTTGTCTTATACCCCTCTGACCTCTGCCACTCTCCCTATACATGGCAGTGTCTCCTGTCGGCATCGGTCGAACAGAATGTGTCCTCCGAATTCCAGGCTCTCGAACAGGGCGTGTCCCCGCCCCCACATCAGATCGTCTAGAAGCCGAACCTCCTGCTCCTCGTCTTCGTTCCTCATCCTCACGGGCCTGAGCCCTACTCTCATGAACGGCTCTCCTAACCTGGGCATCTTCCTCATCTGATGAAGATGAAGAATCAACTTGGACCCTTTCATGTGCTGGCCCTTTCCCTTTCTTGCTCTTTCCGGCCATAAGATCGGCGTCTCTCCGACCTAGCAACTCGTCATGTAGGTCTTGTCTCTGACCAATTCTCACCTCCCTCTGTGATGCCCTTCCAGTTATATAAGCCCTCATCTCCTCCCTCAGCTCAGCCGGGACTTTATCACACTTCTTTACATTGCCACCCGTCCCGGGTATATGTTGCTTGGGCCGATACACACCTCCATTCATCTCTTTTTGGCACCACTTGCATCTAACTCTCTTCTTATTTGAATCAAGAGATGGCCATGTTGCCATCCAATGTCACGAAATTCTGCGGGTCCGGTGCCATGCTCCTCGTCCGACATCTTATCTACAACACAAAACCATACACAATATTAGGCCAAGCAATTCCAGCCCCCCCCCCCCCCACCTGGGGGGGGGACTGTAAAAAACAGTCACCCCTTCGGGGTGATCGTTAACACCCCGAAGGGGTGCTCATCACCCCGTCGGGGGTGCGATTCCACCCCCCAGTGGGGGTGAAAGAATTCCCCCCAATGGGGGGGTTTTATCTTGCAGCCCCCCCCCCCCCCCCACCTGGGGGGGGCGTAAAAACGGTCACCCCTTCGGGGTGCAATTCACCCCCCATTGGGGGTGAAATAACCCCCCCAACGGGGGATTTTATGCTGCAGCCCCCCCACCTAGGGGGGATCGTAAAAACGATCACCTTCGGGGGTGATCGTCGAACACCCCGAAGGGGGTGCTAATCACCCCTTCGGGGTGCAATTCCACCCCCCGTTGGGGGTGAAATAATCCCCCGATGGGGGGATTTTATGCCGCAGCCCCCCCCCCCCCCCCCCCGGGGGGGGATCGTAAACGGTCACCCCTTCGGGGTGATCGTCGAACACCCCGAAGGGGTGCTAATCACCCCTTCGGGGGTGCAATTCCACCCCCATTGGGGTGAAATAATCCCCCCGATGGGGGGATTTTATGCCGCAGCCCCCCCCCCCCACCTGGGGGGGGGGGCGTAACGATCACCCCTTCGGGGTGATCGTCGAACACCCCCGAAGGGGTGCTAATCACCCCTTCGGGGTGCAATTCCACCCCGTTGGGGTGAAATAATCCCCGATGGGGGGATTTTATCTTTGCAGCCCCCCCCCCCCCCCCACCTGGGGGGATCGTAAACGGTCACCCCCGAGGGGGTGATCGTCGAACACCCCCGAAGGGGTGCTAATCACCCCTTCGGGGGTGCAATTCCACCCCGTTGGGGGGTGAAATAATCCCCCGATGGGGGATCCCATCTTGCGGCCGGCCGGGGGCCAAGGCCGGGGGGAGGGGAAAGGAGATCGATAACCCCCCCCCCCTTACAAACCTTGTCTTGTTTAGGGTGGATCGCCCCTCCCCAAGGTGGATCGCCCCTCCCCAAGCCTTGAATAGGCTGGATCGCCCCTCCAAATGCCGGGATCGCCGGATCTTTGAAGCCACTAGATCTCCAAGGCGCCTTGGGGGAAGGAGAAGAAGCCGAAGGGGCAAGTGGCGGGAGAATCGGTCCGGATCGACCCCAAATAGGGGGAGATCGGACCTTAAAACACGACCGGATCGATCCCGGAATCGGTTCGATTCCGGGTCTTCCGGTTTTCCGGCGAATCGGTCCGGATCGACCGATTTTGGGATCGATCCAGGTGGATCGGTCCGGGATCGACCGATCCTATCGATTCCGGCCGATCCAGCCGGGACTCCCGGCTGGATCGCTAATTTCGATAGGAATCGGATCGGTAGGTACCGATCCGATCCAAGAATCGGTCGATCCCGATCCGGATCGACCGATTCTGCAATCCATGCATTCGACTTGTATCATATTTTAACAAGGGATCATTTAGGGTTGATCCCTTGTTTCGTTGAAAGCCATGTTTTCGACCATTGATTGGCCCAAACTTTGTTAAAATATGGAGGATTGCTTCCTTACTTGGTGACCTGAGGACTGGTCATTTGGTTGAATGCCTTCCTTTCATACGCAAAGGATTTCTTCCTTGCTCCTTACCAGTATGATGGGCATCCGGTTGATCCATAGCCTGAATTGTATTGGAGTGACCTGGAGGCTTGCCCCCAATTAGATGGGTGACGTTGTGGGTTGACCAGCGAACTGACCAACACTTGATGTATACCGGGTGATGGATTGATTCCGATCCCGAGCATTAAAAAGGCACCACATCTGGGTCATTTTGTTGTGGTCATTGGATTTGTTCCAGGAGTAAGGAATACTTTGGAGTTGCACCGGTAACCGGGCAACATTTTTTGCAATTGGCAAGCATAGGATTGATTCCTAGCCCGTCGAGTTGTCTAGTTGGACAAAACCGTTGATCAGTTGTCCTGCTTGAACTGACGAGTCGAGGGTTGCTCCCTTAGCCGAAAGATGGTGTTTGGGGCGGAACTGTTGATCGGTTGCCCCAGTTGAAGTCACGGGTCAAGGGTTGGTCCCTTACCCAAGAAATATCATGGCTAGCCATTGATTGGCCAGATTTGTTGATTTTCAGACGAGAGGACTGATCCCTCTTTCCATTAGTAGTTGAGACCACTGATTGGTCAAAGATAAATTGACGGGTGAAAGATTTCTTCTTTCCCCACTGATTGGGCAGCAGCCTTATTCTTTTCATCCAATCGAGCCAGAGTGGCAGAAACGATTGACTAAATGTTGGTTGGTGAGCTCCAACTTCATCTGCCTCAGCATAATAGAGAGGAGCCATATCCGAGCAAGTTTTGATGTAGTCATCGGATTTGTTCCAAGATCAAAGAATATTTTGGAGTTGCACCGATATCCGGGCAGCATTTTTCAATTGGCGAGCTTAGGATTGATTCCTAGCCCATCAAACAGTATTGGGGGACAGGACCGTTGATCGGTTATCCCTGTTGAACTGGCATGTCGAAGGTTGACCCCTCACTCGAAGGTAGCATGTGGGGACGAAACCGTTGATCGGTTACCCCTGTTTGAATTATGGGCCGAGGGTTGCTCCCTCACCCGAGCCATAGCTTGGTGGGTTGTTGCTCAGCCGGAATTATTGATCTTTAGGGAAAGAGCCTGCTCCCTTTCTCCAGTAGTAATTGAGACCACTGATTGGCCATGAATAACTTGACGGACGAAAGATTTCTTCTTTCCCCGAGTGGGCCTTGCAGCAGTGTTGGTGGAAGGTTGGGGAGTAGCCTGTCCTTTTTTCTCTAACCGGGCCAGAATGGCATGACGGTTAGCAATAAGAAATCTTGGAATCTGTACTGGCTCTCCCTTTGAGATAGAGGATTGCTTCCTCCCTGATCGTTTGATAACATATCGGGCATGTGGTTTATCCTTGGCCCATGTTGCTATGGTGTGGCTGGGTGATTGCCCCCAGCCAAATATAAAATTCTGAATTGTTTTTCTTGTTTATATTGAGTTTGACGAGCCTTCCATCAAGTCGGCTGTAGTATGGGCACCTGGTTTCTACTTTGCCCGAAAATTTTTCTTGGGCTCAGCTGAGAATTGGTTGACCATGACGCATGAGCGGACAAAGGATTGATTCCTTGTCTGAGGGTAAGCGTAAATTAACCAATCCGTTGGTGAGCCTGACTTGTTGAGGTGTCGAGCTGAAGATTGACCCTTCGCTTGACCAATATCATCATGGACCGTTGATCGGCCTGCCATCCTTGGACTGAGGAACAGAGGGCTGCCCCCTCACCTTGGTGGTAGTGGTTCACATTGACTTGTTGTCGAATTAACATAGCATGTATAAATGAGCATCTTGCCCCCCGAGTAGAGTGCGTTGTTGCCCTGTACATGCAAGTTTCATTGTGAGCATCGGATTTATCCCTAGCCCGAGGGATATCTTGGAGTTGTGCCACTAACTGAACAGTCTGGGCCATGGCACAAGTATGGAATTAGTTCTCAACTTAAAGAGGAGTATGAGGAGCCTGAACTGCTGGTCAATCAAGCTTGGTTGAGATTGTGAGTTGAGGGTTGGTCCCTCACCCTGGCAGCAACATGTTGGGCCATTGCTTGGCCCAAGTTGTCAATTTTCAGATTAGAGGGTTGATCCCTCACATAACTTTGATGTTGTTTGTCAGCTAGGTAGCCACAATGCATAGTATCTCGGGATTAAGCCCATGATTGATAGCCCTCGCATTTCAAGAGCAGGAGATTGACTCCCCTACTTGGTTAGCCAGCCCTAAATACTTCATGTCATGGAGGGAGGATTGATTCCTCATGGAAATGACATTCATGTGGCATATGCCGTTGTCAGGTTCCCCATTGCATGTTGAGGACGAAGGCCACTAATGGCAGCATTGTGGATTGAGGGTTGAGGGTTGTTCCCTTCTTGAAGCAGTTTTGGCATGGGCCATTGACCAAGAACCATGGTAATTCCCTGGATTTGAGGGTTAATCCCTCCTTGAACAACTTTGGCATATGCCGTTGATTGGACAGCCATGCTTTGATGATTTTGTTTCTTTGGGTGTAGAATTTGTTTCTTACCCAAAGTGGCATTTGAGGTTGAAATGAAGCCACATTATTTTTCCCCAGTCAAGGGTTAATCCCTTACCCAGTTGAAATACCTCATGATTTGAGCCCTCAATTTAACCAGCCATAGTGAATTGAGAGATGGCACCTCAATGAAATGTGGGCCACCAACCAATCTCAACATCTTTCTCTCAGGTGACGGATTTGTTCCTTACCCAAGTAGTATTTGTTTGGAGCCAAACTGATATTCGGTTGGCCAAAATGTGTTTCTAGTTCTGAAATACAGGATTGATTCCTTGTCCCTGAATATGCTGAGCCTCTGGTAGGTCAGCCATGGTGGGTTCATGCATTGAGAATTGATTCCTTCTTGACTTGTCATTTGGCATGGTCATTGCTTGACCAGATATGACTTTTGGGTGAATGATTTGTTCCTTGCCCCCATTTGATTGACGGAGGTCATCCGGATTTAGGGATTTATTCCCTGCCGAATGACGACATCACCAGCTTGAGTGTGAGAGATTTCTTTGCCAATTGGCCAGCAGTGATGATCTCGCGAATTGAGAATATGTCTTTGGCATGGCCATTGCTTGACCATATATGACTTTTGGGTGAAGGATTTGTTCCTTGCCCCCATTTGGTTGATAAAGTTCACTTGGACCAAGGGATTTGTTCCCTGTTGAACGGCATTGTTGTCAGCTTGAATCCGGGAGCTTTCTTTGCCTGTTGGCCAGCAATCTTCTTTTTTCTTTTTTCTTTTTTTTGTGGTCAACTTTCTCTTGTTGTAGTTGCCCCGGTGCTTTGCACTTGTTGGAGGTGGAGGAGTTGGACTTTGTCATGATATCGTCCTCCTCTTGTCTTGGTCGGGTATGAAAAACCGACTTTGGTACTTAGTTGCATGAGTCTTGAGACGGCACGTTTGGTGCCTCTTTGACTTCTTTGAGGGTTGGTGGTGACAGAATCCATGACCACCTTCCCCCAGAGTTGTTTGTTGGGGAGCTTCCGTGGTAAGCTCTTTGAAAATAGGGTCAAGTTGTTTGACCCTTGAAATATTCTCGGTGTTGATTGAACTCCGAGAACAGCTCCTTGAGATGCTTGCAACATCGGGATGAAGTCTTCATGGCGGGATCATTGGACCCCACCGGGTCTCATCCTTTGACATTTTTCGCCTCCTCCTCGCACAAAAAGGAAAGAAGCACGTGTTAGATATATGACATTCGGGATGTATGTCTTCTTGAATTGCTATGACGGAGAGATGAAGGGAAGGACAAGTCCCACCGGGCGTGCCAATTGATGTAACCTCAAAAATCTCAAAAAGATTATATGTTTTGTTTTGGAAATTCATTTTTCATTTGCATTTGAATTTGATTTGATTAGACCTTAGCATTGACTTATTTAGGAAAATAGATGGTATTCCATAAAAGTACTAACTAGGGTCAAAATTTATGTTGAGGTTGTTAGGTTCTTTGAAATTTGTTTTGACCTCTCCCCGTCGGATGGTGCGAAGATCCGACGTTAATTACATCGAGATAACTCGAATACCCTTGATTAAACGTCATAGCAATCCATTGAAATAGAAAACATGCATCCACAATAAACATTCACACATAGGAGAAAACAGCCCCATGAAATCAGTGGAATGCAAGCACTTAATTTGTTTTGAGTTTAATTTGAATTTAAGTTGAATTGAATTGATTTGAATTTTTTGGTTTGATTAATTTAAGTTGAATTGAATTGATTAATTTGAATTGTTTTGAATTTAGTTTGAGTTGAGTTCAATTTTATTGTTTGAAATTTGGATTTTATTAAGTTTGAGTTGGATTTAATTGGGAGTTGATTCAGGTTGATTGGATTTGGGGGATTTGATCCGAGTTTGATTTGAAAAATTGAATTGAGTTTATTTGATCAATTATGTTTTATTCGGATTCTGCTTTATGCAATTAAGACTTGAATTCATATACAGATTTTACTGTTTTGAATTGATCATGTTTGAGCTTGACGGGTGGCCAGATTTGAGTTGGTTTTGGTTCAGAAGTTCAGCTTGTTCACAGATTTGGTTCATTTATGAATTTGTGATTGGCTTGGAATTGTTTGATTTTGGACATCATTTGAAGATTTAGATTTCAGATTCTGGACTTTACAGATTCTGGGGTTTACAGTTTTCCAGATTTACAAATTTGCTTGGATTCCGAATTCTTCTTATCTTTGGATAGACATTCAGATTTAAATCCTTGGAGCTCAGATTTTTTTGAATTAGAAACTGCAGATTTTTATATTTTCAATTTCAGATCTGGGTGGAGTTTTATGTTCAAACGGTTGGAAATGACATGGATTTAGTCTTGGGTGTTTTGATTTCTGGTTTCTGTTTCAAAACAGATTTTCAGATCTTCAAACTCCATGATTCTTAATTTCAGATTTTATGTTTCAGTATTCAGTTTCAGAACTCCAGCTCTTGGGTTTTTGATTTTAAATGTGCAGGTTTCGGATTTCAGACTTATATGCTTTAAGTCCAGATTTCAAATTTTTAAATGCTTCAGATTTTTTGTATGTTTCAGATTCTGGAGATGTGGAGTTCAGATTCTGCACTTCTCATTTTTTTTATTTGGAGTTTCCAGATTTATTTCAGATCTCGAACCTCAGCCACAAAGTTCAGATTTCAGATTTGAAATGTTTCAGATTTTAGCATTCTTTGGATTCCTCTTCTCTCTTTTTAGATGATAGATCCCGGATGTTTTCATTTGCAGATTTTTGCATTTTTAGAATTTTCAGATTCCAGATTTCAGGCTACTGATTTCGGAATTTTCAGATTTCTCTTGCAGATTTTACATTTTAATCGATTTCCAGATTGTAGGTTTTAAATGGGTTTCTGCACAAATTCTGATTTCAGATTTTTTTGCTTTGCTTCAGACTTTGTTTTATGTTATTTTTTTTTGTTGTCTTGCCCTCCAGAAAATCTCAAGTGATTGTTCTCTCCTTGTAGCATCGACATGTGCACTTAGCATGAATTTCATTTGTTCTCTCAAAAATATGAGACACGATTACAATTTGTCCAGAAACTTGGTCTCTTGAGTTCTTGATGAACTTGTCAATTCATGGGCAGCATGTAGCCGGTCTTGATAGACTTATGGGCATCCCCACTGCTTTGAGATTGAAAATACCCGGCTTTTGACAAGCTTATGGGCAATCAACTCACTGAGTTGAGATTGAGCACACCCGGCTTTTGATAAGCTTGTGGGGACTCATCTCATGATTGATGAATCTCATTAGCTCATAGTTTGGCATATCGGCATGTTGATCATGCACAACCTTCCCATGGCATAATGGGTAAGTGACTCCCTCTTGGGGCATGGTAAGACATTGGGGTCTTTTCAATAGACCTTTGGTTGTCCACCTTAAAAAGTTAAGGGGAAGGTTTAGAACTGACCCACAAATTCTTTTAATTTTAGCCAAGACCATGTGGCGGGTTTTTAGCCGGCCAGATGCTCGCCTCGGTTTGTTTAATTAGTTAATGGATTTTTATTTAGATTTTCACTTGATTGTATGTTTTAAAAGAGAGAACTCTTTTTTTTCTTTGGCTGCTGGAGTCCGTGGGCTTCAGCTTCAATGGGCCTGGCCCATCTCTTCTCCTTCGCGCCCGCTGGCTGGTCCAGCAGGCTTCTTTTTTTTTTAAACTCTTTTACCAGGTGGGCCCCACCTCTGTGTTGATCCACTGGTCAACAGCCTTCCACGCGCGGCTCATGCGCCCACACGGCTGCGGCAACCTTTTCTTTTTTTTTTCTCTTTTCCTCTGGTGGGCCCCGCCACATTTTGACCTGCGGATCAAAATCGAATCACCGCGCCCCTCCTCCTCCCGACATATGCCAGCCTGGACCAAAGTTGGCGAAAAATGATTCCGGCGGCCCGCTTTTCTCCTCCCGACAGGCGACGGCAGCGGGCAGCCGGCAGGCGACCAGCGCGCGACCTCCGTCTCCCTCAGCGGCAGCGGAAGAAGGCGCAAGGTGCTGTGGGGCTCTCCGACGGCGGCAGAGGGTGTTCCAGATTTTCTCCGGCGGCGCTTCCGGCGATCGGGAGGAGCTTCCGACGGCTGTGGCACCTACGGGAGGAACTTCCGACGGCTGTGGCACCTACGGGAGGAGCCTCCGGACAGAGATTTCTCGGAGGGGGCTTCAAGCAGCGACGTGGGGGTGAAGACGACTCCGGTAAGCCCCTCTTCTCTTCCTCCCCCTCTCGGCCTCTCGATGGCTCTCTTGGGTGATTCCCCCCCGGCTCCTCTCCTTCCCTAGCCGTGCGCCCTGGCCGGGTTTTTATAGGCTTCGACGGCCCCCTTCCTCCGATAGGAGACTTGCCGAACAGGAGTCTCCAGCTCCGTGACGGACTCGGAGGATTTCGAAAATACCGGAATCTGTTTGTTGGGGAAATCTTTCCCTCCTTTTTTGATTTCTGACGTCAGAAGACTCCCAGCTTGTGCGGGATCCCACTGAGGATCGATTACGCCAGCACACCTGTCGTTTTTTGCTCCTCCCAGTCCCGTAGTCCCGCACCTTGCCAAGACCAATCCTTCCATGCATAGGAGACCTCGTTGGTGCGACAATTGCAACTCTCTCGAGGATATTGTTGTTGACGTAGATTGGCTTAGACCGGGCTTATTGTATTGGGCCTGTCTTAGGACTAGGATCAGTCCTTAAGGATGTGTAAAGGGTGCATTAAATTGGATTTAAAATAACCCTTATTGGGTTTGGCCGATGAATATCAACTTTGGGCCATTTCCCTCACAAAGTGGTAACCAACGTGCATTCAATTTGATTTAATCTCCATTTGAAAATTTTTGGTGTCCACAGGGACCTTACAAGTGTACAAGGTATGTTGGTGTGACATTTGATGAGGCTAGACATGAAAGTCATAATAGACTCAACTCTCAATATTTCTCCTTCCTTTTTTTTTAACTAGCCTGATTGCCCTTTTCGGGTTTTCACCCAGACTAGCCCCTTTCATATTTTGCATGTATGTCTTCTTTACGAGGTTTTTACATAGCAGGGTTATCCACTTTTGCCTGAGGTGCCCTTTGTGGGTTTTTCACCTTAGCTGGATTTTTTTTGACACTTTTGCTCTTAGTTGATCAATTATGGGTGACCAACCAAGACTGTCAGGGCATCTCTATTTTTTAGCCCTCTTTTTCTGTGAGGAATTTAGGCCTCCCCTGAGCCATTGAAATTCTTGCTACCAGTGAGACTTGTGAGACAAGGAACAAGGGGTCCCAATCTCGATCTCGAAGGCATCTATTTTGGGAGAATAGAAGCCCTAAAATTTGAACCACATGGATGTAGGAGTTATGGTGATATGAAGCTTTGGAGGCCAAATAGGCATGGAAGTCATGATGGCACCAAAATTATTTGTAGCCATGTAGACTTAAAGTCGTGATGGCATGAGATTTTTTTTTTGAAAGCTATCTCTTGGCCTTGAGGGCCGTGCTAGCATAAAAAGTTTTGAAAACCATACAGACCTTAATGGTCTTGATGGTACAAGGATTTGAGAACCATATGGACTTAAAAGTCATGATGGTATAAGTTGAACAATCATATAGACCTTGCTAGTCATGATGGTATAAGGATTAGCGAACCATATAGACTTGAAGAGTCATGATGGTGTGGGTTTAACAACCATATAGACCTTGCTGGTCATGATGGTGCAAGGATTTGAGAACCATATAGAGACCTTGTTGGTCATGATGGTGCAAATATTTGAGAACCATGTAGACCTAAAGGGTCATGTGGTATGAGTTGAACAACCATATAGACATTGCTGGTCATGATGGTGTAAAGATTTGAGGATCGTGTAGACCTTGCTGGTAATGATGAGATAAGGCTTTAGAAACCATGTAGACTAGAATGTTCATTATGGTGTAAAAGTTTGAAAGTCATATGGACCTTGGTGGTCATGATGGCACAAAACTTAGAGAGTTATAAAGGCCTTGAGAGCCATGCTACCATCAGAGTTTCTATGACGACCATGAATGTCATAATGGTACAAAGGTTTGAAAGCTATGTAGGTCTAAAGGACCATGATAGCATGAGACTTTTTGCAAACCATGTAGACCAAAACTTGAAAGGGTCATTATGGTACAAATATTTAAAAGTAATTCGTGCCTTGAGGTTTGAAAGCCGTGTAGGTTGTGAGAACCGTGATGGCATGAAAAATTTTAGGAGGTTATATAGGCGTTGAAAGCCATGATAGCCATGTGAGTTTTTTTTTTGGAAACCACATAGACTGAAAAGGACATTATGGTATGGAGACTTGGAAAGCCACATAGACCTTGCTGGTCATGATGGCATAAACTTTTAGGAACCATGCGGACCAAAATGGTCATTATGGTGTAAAAACTTGAAAATCATATGGACCTTAGACAATCACTATGATATGAAATTTCGAGAGCTATAAAGGCCTTGAGGGCCATGATAGCTTGTTGTAGACAAGCAGCCTTTGGCGATGGACCGAAGTGGGGGACCTCAACCTTTGGCATCCAAGCTTGTTTAAATTTGGGAGAATGCTTTCCCTCGGACCTTCGGGCAAAAGACTTGCTCCTATACCCCCTGTCAATGTTCTGGGTAGAATTTGGATCTTTAGCCCGTGTAGCTTTAGCCCGTGCATCTGCAATGTGGCCTAGGGACTCGCCCTTTCTTTGGTTGAGTAGAAGTCTAGGGGTGATCGATGGATCAATTAGCCTCCAATGCATAATAGGCGAGAATTGTCTTGTCGCCCGAGTAGAATGTTGAGGCGTCGTATGTAGGCAAAATTTATCTCAGGCATAGGATTTATTCCAAGCCCGATTGATGTCTTTGAGGCAAACTGATAACCAGTCAGCTACAACATATGAACTAATGGAGGATTGATTCCTCGCCAAAATCATAATATCTTGAGTCATTGATAGACTATATACATTCTCCTTCTGGGTAGAGGATTTCTTCCTTGTCCTCTTTGTGGTAGAAATGTTTGTAAGTCATCAATTGATGGCTTGGTTATCAGCTTGAACTTTCCATATTTCACCAATGCGGCGAATTGGTGATCCCTTGCAACATTCCAGATAGGGATTACTTCACCTACCCCTGTCAGTACCCTGGGCAGAAAGTTTGTTCTTGGCCCACGTCGTCACAGCATAGTTTAGGGGCTTGCCCCCAGCCGCCTATGGATATTGGGTCGAACCTTTGATTGATTAGCTTGATGGTTTGGTGAGCTGATGGTTGATCCCCCGTCTTGATAGCTTTGAAGTGGTCGTCTGGTCGGACAACCATCACATTCATTTGGGTGAAAGATTTGTTCCTTCCCCTTGTGTAAATGTTGATAACCGGTCTTTGAGCCGTCCAACCATAGTAACCTGATGGGTTGAGGGTTGGCCCCCACCTGAGCAATCACCGTTTGGGAAGCCCTGACATCTTCTGAATAGAGGATTTGTTCCTCGTTTTTGTAGTGTTTTTGGGCTAAACCAGTGGTCAATTAGCCATGGTATTCTTGTGAGTTAAGGATTGTTCCTTACCCATAAGTACTTGAACCAGTTAGCCGGAATTGTTTGTTCTCTTGGGAGTTGATTTCCCTTTGGAGCAACTTTGACATGGACCGTTGACCGATCAATCACATCATCTTTTCTGGGTAGAAATTTTATTCCTCACTCATTTGGGAGGTCTAACCTATGATTGGGCAACCATTGTGACTGCACGTCATAGAATGAGAATTGATTCCTCGGTGGAGTGGCATTAGCATTGGCTGTTGCTCAGCCAGCCATTGAGAATTTTGGACGAAGTATTTGTTCCTCATCCGGTTGATAACCATTGACATTTGAGTCAAAAAATTTCCTTTGATTGGTGGACATGATTGATTTGGGTTTAGGGATTTGTTCCCACCCTAGATGATGGCAGTGCCAGCTTGAATTCGAGAAATTTCTCTATTGTGCGGCCAACAACATTGTTTTTTCATTCGAGGTCGATTTGGACTTTTTCTTCTTTTAATTACCCCTGATTTGTCGGATTTATTGGGGGTGAAGGGGTTGAACTTTGACTTGATGTCATTATTTTCCATTCTGGTCGGATATTGTGTTGGCACACAACAATATATGTCTATGATAACCGACTTGCACAACTTTGATACTGGGACTTAGGAGGACAGATTCCATCGCCCTGCCCCCAGTATGGCTTGCTTTATTGTAGGGCATATGAGAGAATAAGCCGACCGAGCATTTTCTTTCCTCTCGGCCCCTCTCTATGAGTGGGAGACTTTGTGTCATCATTTGCTTCCCTCCGTGGAGCGGGCTTCTTGGCTTTGGAGGGGGATATGAAAGGTTGCCCCATTGCGGCTTGTGCTTGCCCCCGGTGTGCAGTCAACCATGTGAACGTCCTTACATAAGGATGTGAAGGCTTTCTCTTTCGCGGTCCTTTGTAAGGTTACCCGCATAGAACATTTCCTATTCAGACACGACTCATTTTAGCCTGTCGAATGTCTGAATGTTGGCTATCAGGAGCTTTTCAAAGATTTCAGGGCATAAGCCCCTTTTGCATAGTCCTACAACCTCTTCATTTCCCGACGGATTATGGCATTTCATGCTGAGATTCCGTCGTCTTTTGATGAAGTCAACGACAATTTCATCATTGCATTGACAGAGAGAGGTCAATTCCACCAGTGGTACCGGCCTCTCAATTAGCCAAGCGCTCGATGAACTTGCGGCGCATATCTTCCCAACCCGTAGGACTGAGTTGGGCTTCAACTTAGAGTACCACTCGAAGGTAGGACCTGTGAGAGTGGTAGAAAAGTAGCAAAGTAGATAGGACTCTTCTAGGGCTAACTTGCCCATATGAGTCACATACATTGCTAGATGTTCTTTAGGTGACCCTTGTCCATCAAATCTAGGACATTTTGGGACTTTTGTCACCTCTGATGCAGCCATTTGAACTGATGATGGACGCGGTAGGGAGTCCGATACAAGTCCATGGTCGTCATACCATCGTCATGTTCTGCCAACTTGGCATCCACAATTTGCTTGATCATCATTTTATGAGCAACTACGGGGTGGTCCGTCAATATGCTTTGCTCTTGGTTGTTAACATTGCCTTTAGGCTTGTTTTGATTTGGCCGAGGGAGTGTCAGTTATTCCGGACGCCTCCCTTAGGTGACCTCATGAATGTCAACTAGCCCAGGTTGTGGTACAAGTTGAGACTGCAACCCTTCGATACTCATGACAAGAGCCCTAAGCTCTTGATTTTCTCTCCATAGCTCAGACAAACTGAGCATGGGAGGTGTGGCTTCGGCTTTCACAGGGGGTCTTGATGACGTGTTTCTCCTTGCTCTTCTTGTTGAAAAAGATCAACTGGAAGATTTTGTTGCGCCAAAGCCTCCTGCTATCGTGTAATCGGACCTACTCGGGCTGGCTGTCTCGAAGCCTCCCGGACATTCTCGGACCGGTTATTGGAACTTAATGTGTAGCACGCGAAGATTGTCATCCTGCCACGTGCCCCCGGTGTGACATTTCTTTGCCGCAGGCTCTTTTGAGAGGGAGAGGCATTCAAAAACAGACACCCCCTAGGGTTGTTTTTGTTCTTTTGTGGTGGCGGTAGGTTTAAAGAAGTGATTCTTTGACCCATACACCGAGGTGGTTGATTTCAGGGTCGGACCAATCCATGACCCCTTGTCGATTGAGGTGCATCAACAACAATATGATGTGCTCGGGTTTTGGAAACCCATATTTGCTTGAATTTTGGGGAGTGGTTCCCCCTTTGAACAGCTCGGTATACACCGAGGTGGTTGATTTCGCAACCATGTGATGCACTTGGGTTTTGGGAACCCAGACTTGCTTGAATTTTGGGGAGTGGTTCCCCCTTGAACAATTTGATTCCCTCTAGGCACATGATTTGCCCCCAGTCAGAAAGACAGTTCAGGAGACATGAGAGCTTCTTTCTACACTCTTCTTAATGACTTTTGGTCAATTTGGATGCCGACCGATCTTCTTCTTCAGGGAGTGGTTTCCTGGCTGAGTCATCTTTGCATAATGGGCCTGTGATGGACCCATTGAAACAACAGGGTGGCCAGGAGATTTGTTCTCCGCCTTAGCTTGTCGAACTCGTGCCGAGTCCATTTTGGTCTTTTTTAAAGGCCGAGGAGTTCTTCCTCGCCCGGAGAGTAGCAGTGACATGGGACCCGATAACAGATTTATCTTCATTGGTTCTCTCCAACGGGGCAAACTTGTTGGAAAGTGGTGGTGTGATGTCCCTCACAAAGTTGGCATTGTGGGCTTGAAATGCCCGATAGTGACTTTTGGTCAATGTGGAAATCGACCGGTCTTCATCTTCAGGAAATGATTCCTTAGCCAAGGTGTCATCACAAAATAGACCTTTAAATTTGTGTAGTAGTCAAACGGGCATAGGATTTGTTTCTTGCCATGAACAGTTAGACCAATGATAGGTCATCCTTTTTTTTGAATGTCGAGGAGTTCTTCCTTGTTTGACGTGCCATGCTGGCATATGACCCGATAACAGGTTTGGCTTCATCAACATCTTTCATATGATGAACATGTTGCAAGGTTGGCCTTGCAGGCTTCAAGTTTGGTTGGTCCCTTTTTAGTTGTGCATGGGCAACCGACACTTGGTGGACAATTGCAGGCACCGATGTCGGCACCATGTCTACCTTGGTAAGGATGGGGAGGATAAGCTCCATTGCCTTAGTGGTAGTGATGAATGCTTCATAAGGACTCAGCGTTGAGTCTTCAGTTGTTGGGGTGGCAAGATCCACCCCGAGATGGTCCAATCGCCGGATGACTGAGGGGAAATGCCCTATATGTCAAGGGTACACCAAGGTGCCCCCCCTGTCGCAGTTGATAACGTAGTCTTCCAAGAAGAAGATCTTCGTCTCCCTTTCCTTTGTTTGGTGCTTTGAGTCTTCCTTCTTGAAAGAACAAAGACAGTCTAAATGGATGAAAAGTTATATAAGAATTTGGTGGATTTATGACTTCACTGAGTTGCTGTGACGGCAAGATGAAGGGAGAGAAAGGTCCCACCGGGCGTGCCATTTGTTGGAACCTCGAATTTCCTCATCCTCTCTTTTTAAAGAGGAAAAGAAGATTATGGTTGGAGATTAGAATTCCTTTTTGAAATTCTTTTTCTTCCTTTGGGCTAGCATTGACTACTATGAAAATATGTGGTATTCATAGAAGTATTAGCTAATTTGATGTGGTATTATTTTATAGGAACACCGATGGTTCCACAGATTTGCTAAGTGCCGACATAGGTATTACCCACCACTTAGATGATCTGAACCACAAATTTGATTTGTGAGGTTTTATGAGTTCTTTGAAAATAAAATTTGACCTCTCTCCACCGGACTTGCGATATTCCAGTGTTAATTACATCGAGCAAACACTCGAAAACCCTTGATTAACCGTCACAACAACCTGTTGAACTGAAGTCATTCATCCACATAAACACAAAGCTGGAAGACATATCCCCATGGCCTCATGAGATGGAATCTGGTTGAACTTAATTCAAACTTTCAAGTTGGGTTCATTGGTTTTCTTTTTGATTTAAGATTTGATTTGATTTGTTTTGTTTATATCTTTGGTCATTTGTTGACTTAGACAATTTTGAGTTGATCTCTTTTTTTATTTGTTTGTAGGAATTAATTTCCATTGTTTTTTTGTGTGTTTGTTAGCATTTTTGCTTGATTTAAGTGAATTTTTTATTATTATTAAGATTTGTTCTTAATAATATTGGTCACTTTGATTTTTCATGGTTGATTTTAATCCAACATAACTTGTTTTTGTAGTCATTCATTTTTTATACATTATTTAATGACATAATTTCGGTTGGATTATGTTAACATTTTATTAATGTTTTGATCATTTATTTGATTTGGATTTAGTTATGCATACTTATTTAATTAAGTAGCATTATCTATTTGGGTTGATTTAATTTTTTTATGGTTAAGTCGGATTTAAACTTAACATGTTTTGTGACCATTTGTAGTCATTTTTATGTATGTTTTTATGACATGAATTTGATTTGATTATGATGACATTTTTGTTAATAAATAAGTAATTATTTGATTTAATCAAATTTACTTATTTGATTTAATCAAATTTACTTATTTGATTTGGTTTAATCAAATTTAATTATTTGATTAAGTTTGGAAATTATTTAAATAATTTATTTAGTTTATTCCATCTCTCAGAGTCTATGGGGATTAGATGTCATCTTTGGATGACACATCGGGTCAATCGAACTTGAATTTATTTCATGTCGATTTGAGTACATGGAAGTACAATAAATGAGGGGGCATTCGAGCCCTTGTTCCTCAACACATGTCAAAGTTTGTTCGCTTTGGCCAGCACTTCGGCTTTACCGATTTGGGTTTCGGCTTTGCCGGTATTTCAATTTTACTGAACCAAATTTTCTTCATATATCCAAGAATGACTTGATTGCATTTGATATGCAGTATTTCTGGAGCTTCTTCGGTTTTGCCGACATTTCG
The DNA here is from genome assembly GCA_036172225.1 of Cryptocoryne crispatula var. balansae. Taxonomy (NCBI): domain Eukaryota; kingdom Viridiplantae; phylum Streptophyta; class Magnoliopsida; order Alismatales; family Araceae; genus Cryptocoryne; species Cryptocoryne crispatula. Next base: position 23,556,893 of record CM069924.1, read on the forward strand.
GCTTTACCGATTTGGGTTTCGGCTTTTCCGACATTTCGGTCTTACCGAACTAGATTGTCTTCATGTGTCCAGGAATGACTTGATTGCATTTGATGTGCCATTTCTGGAGCTTGTTCGGTTTTGCCGACATTTTGGTTTTACCGATTTGGGTTTCGGCTTTTCCGACATTTCGGCCTTACCGAACCAGATTGTCTTCGTATATCCAAGAATGGCTTGATTGCATTTGATATGCGGCATTTCTGGAGCTTGTTCGATTTTGCCGACATTTCGGTTTTACCGATTTGGGTTTTCTATTTGAATTCCCGTTCGGTTTGGCTGGCATTTCGGCTTGACCGACTTTGGTTTTCTATTCGAATTCCCGTTCTGTTTGACCGGCATTTCGGTTTGACCGATTTGGGTTTTCGATTTGAATTCCCGTTCGGTTTGACCGGCATTTTGGCTTTACCGATTTGGGTTTTCACCTTGATTTCCCGTTCGGTTTGACCGGCATTTCGGCTTTACTGATTTGGGTTTTCATTTGGAATTCCCGTTCGATTTGACCGGCATTTCGGTTTGACCGATTTGGGTTTTCGATTTGAATTCCCCTTCGGTTTGACCTGCATTTCGGCTTTACCGACTTAGGTTTTATATTTCTATCCAAAATAGCAAGTTATTTTGGGCCCCTTTTAATGGAAAGGTAGCGCAAAACCACTTAATTTCGGCAGCATTTCGGCTAGACCGGAGTTGGGTTGGCTATTTTCTATCCAAAATAGTTTACTATTTTGGGCCCCTTTTTATGGAAAGGTAGCGCAAAACCAGCCCCTTTTATGGAAAGGTAGCACAAAACCAAGGTATTTCTTACCTTCTAAGGAGTGAGAATGTGGAGCTTCTCTCTCTTCCCAACTCTCTCTTTTCTCACCAAATGCCAACCCTTTTTTCCAACACTCTCCAACCCTTTCACGTATGGCACTTGGGGGGCTATTTATAGGAATTTTAGAGGGGCAAAAGGGTCATTTGGAAGACCCCACTAAACCCATTTTCGAGTTAGTGGGGGGGGGTGACGGGAATCGGGTGGAGTTACCCCATTTTTTCCCATCTTTTTTCTTTTGAATTCCCTGCGCTGTTTGACCAAGTCAATCGGGGGTAAGTTCACCCCCCGGTTGACAGATGCCGCGGCCGCCTGCGCTTGGGCGCGCGTGCGGCCCACGACCGCCCACTCGGGCGGTCGTTTGCTTCTTCTTTTTTTTCTGCTGACTGCGGTTTGACCGCGAACCGCTGCCCCCTCCTCGGTCCTCTCTCTCTCTCCCCGACAGACACAGGAGCCCGCGAGGGCTCGCAGCAGCTCCCTTCGGCCAGCCTTCACGCGGCAATGGCGATGGCGGCGGTGGGCGTCGGCGATGGCGGCGGCAGCTGCGGTCGGAGAAGGCGGCGGCGACAAGGGGTTCTTCCCCCTTCTTTCTCCGTCATTTCCTCTGCCCCGACAATGGCTCGCGGGAGTCCTTGCGGCTCCATGTCCTTCTCCCGGCGGCGACGGCGCACTCTGCTGACGATGGCGTTGAAAGGGCAAGGTGGCGGCGGAGGTGTAGTCCAATGGTGGTAGTGGGAGGCTCCCCTCAAACCGCAACCGCAACTGGAACTCGCAAGGGTTCGCAGCGGCCTCTCTCGGTCGGTCTCCATGCGGCATCGGCAGTAGCTCCCATTGGCTTCTCCAACGGCAGCGGAGGATGCCGGCGACGATGGTAGAGGGAGCCGCGGCTGGTCCCGGCGGCTTCTCTCCCCCTGCTTTGTTTCTTCTTCTTCTTCTCTTAATGCTTGAGAGAGATTTTTTTGGTCCGACAGGAAGGAGTAGTAGGAATAAGAGAAACTTTACCGGATCATGCTGGATTGCTAGTGGAAGGCTTGTACTTGTTGGAGGTTGTCGACCAAAAGTGGAATCATTGAAGGATTGTTGCCAGAACACTGGAATCATTGAACGTTCACTGAATCGATGATGAATTGCCAGAGAATCATTGAATCACCCAGAATCATTGGAGATTCATCGCAAAATCGCCAGAGATTGCAACTATCACTGGATCCTTAATGGCTTTGAGGTGGGCATGGCAGAATTGGCCCCCCTTATAGGCCCAATATAGGGTCCTGAAATTGATCCGGGGCAAGGACTAAAATACTCGCGGTGGGATTGGTGGAATTGACCGATTTCTAAGTGATTCATGTGAAATGGGCTGATTCTCGACCAATTCTACTAATCCAAATTGTTTTTACTAGGAATTGGTTCTAGATTGGTCCTCCAAGCAGTAATCAGATCAGGACTGGCCGCTTTGATTTTGGAATCGGCGTATTTTGATATGATTCGACCGATCATGTAAACCTTGAGGAGACCACAATCCTAGACTGCTAGGATCGAGGTTTATTGGATAACAAATCCTAGTTGGGATTTCAAATCTCACTATAGTTGGACGGCAAGTCCTATTTCAGTTGGGCCATATCTTGATTAGGATCCCATGAAAATTGGGCAAATCCTGATACATGCTCAGTTAAAATGGAGGTACTCAAAGCTCTCAAGACTGGCACTGATACGGCTCAGCCCATCTTATAGGTTGAGGCTGACCTAGGACCAGCCAATGGTCAAATGGCGAGCTTAGAATCTTAAGTCCAAGAGCCAAAAGCAGTAATGAAAGCTAGACATGCTCAGCCCATGATCTGAGGCAAGTTTAATCAGCAGAAAAGAAAACAAGCAGCTGGTCACCAGAATCAACATGTTCAACAAAAATCTCAGGTCTGAAACCTGTCAAAACCTTGGGAAGCCCCATGGTCCGCTAATGATCATAGCAAGAATCTTAAGATTACACAAGTCCATGTCATAAAAAAACAAATAAGTCAACGGCCCACTGATCACCCGATGGCCAAGATCAACATGTTCAACAAATCTCAGGCTTCTGCGGATCTGAGGTGGGCAGAGAATGGCAAAGATCAGAGTTCACATGTTCAGTCAACAACAGAAATAAAAAAAAAGCTCAAGGCTCCTTAGAGCGGAAGCAAATAGCAAAGAAGAAGAGGGCTGTGTATACTCAGCCCATGATCAACAAAATTTCAAGAAATCTCAAGGTTTCACAAATGTCTGCAGGTGTGGGGCCAATGAGAGCATAAAAAAGCAGATGTAGGGGGATCAATCTGGGACCATACAAGTCCCACTGGGACTGGTATAAAAAAACACTGCACAGCTGCCTGAAGCTGAATTCTCAGGATTACCTGAGTATACCCAAAGAGGAAGATTAGGCACCCCTAATTTCCCAAAGTAACAGGCGTATAGAACTGCAATTGCTTAAGACAAGGAGTTCTCAAGTCCAACAATTGGCTCATGATCATAAATTGACATGTTCAGCCACAGACAGGCAATTCAGGTCCGGGGTGGCGGGATGAAGTAAAAAGGGAATGACTTTGCTCACTCCTAACAATTCATGGGTGGAGGGCAGCCAAGGGGATGGTTCGTTGGGGCAATTCAGATCCCTTTAGGCTCTGAGATAGCAAAAACAAAAGGCAAAGAAGGCATATATACCTTCCTGTGACTGGCGGTGAAAGATGTGAAAGTGTATTCTCTTTCAATCCTGCCACAGACGAGGGGTGAGAAGCAACCTAAGGGCTGTCTGCTTAGCCGAGGGTCCACAGAAGCCTGATGAAGGACAATTCAGGACTTGTTATGTCCGACAGCATCAAGATATAAAGCAATCTTACCTGTTGCTTCTGTTGAAAAGGACTAGGGAGAGGAATCCCTCCCTTGAATCCTTGCACTGTAGGGATCAATGGGATACCAAAGGAGAAGAATTCAAACCCTAACAGGTTTGGGAGTATCCAAAATAGCAAGGGAATTGCCCCTCTTAATGCCTAATAGAGAGGACAACCCATAACAAAGCTGCGGCCAAGGAAAAGAGAGAGGGAGGGAGCATGCATTGCAGAATCAGCCAATCCAGATCAGGATTGGTCAATGCTGTGAATGGATCGGTCATGGCCAATCCGATTCTCTCTAGAACAACCAATCTGGCACGGAAAATATGACTTTTTATGTCTTCCACATTTGTAGCTTTTGCAAAATTCCTTCTATGAATGAAATTTTAGTTCTCATGCATTTGGATGTTATGTGGTGCTATTGAAAAACCTCATGACCGTGGAGGGATGTAAGTAGAAAAAGGAGAACATTTAATTAATTTACTTGGAAAATATGTTTTGGTCAAACATGGTCAACTAGAAATTTTCTAGACTTAAAACAGAATAGGAACAAATTTCAGGTAATCAAATCAATTAACATTGATTTTCAAGCTTAATAACCAATTGTTGGATTAGTTATTTTCTCAAAAAATATAAATACAACAAAAAACACACATTTTGATGGGGCTATCAATGCTCCATTGAAGTCGAACCATGTACATTTGTATATACGTGTGTACATCTTTGTCCTTATACACATACTTGTACAACCAACCAGAAACTTGAATTTGAGGACATAAAGCCCCTAAAATTCATTTAGAGTGCATTCGAGAAAATTGACCGTTGATGATGATGGAAACAAAGGAGGAAAGTCGATGTCGTCACCATGTTTGGACTTTGTTATTATGTTATCATCAACTTCATTGATTTCACCATCGAGAAAGACAGAGGAAACGAGTGGAACCTCCCACATGGCCATCATATATGACTGGACTCCCATTGAATGTAGGCTGCTACCTTGAACCTCTTTTAATCAACATCACCATAGGTCATCATAAAAAGTTGTTGCCTCCGCTGCAAGCCACCATTAACGTTGAAGGATGTTTTGGAAAACCTCCAACCCCCGGCAAAGGGAGAGGAATCGGACCCACCCGGTCCCGAATAGCTGCCAACCGAGAGAACGACCAACAAGGTAGCCTCGCAGGCTCTTGTGTGTTGTGCCGAAAAGGGAGAAACGAAGAAGACGAGGCCACTGGCATTGATAAGCTACTGCCTCGAGAAGAAGTTCCCACATGACTCCTATTTGTGTAGGGATGGGATATCTGCAAGCCACCACAACCGCTAGAGGAAGAACTAACGAAGAAAGGAACCTCGTGGTTCCTACTTGTTGGCACCGGAAAAAAAATAAAAAGGGAAAATTGATCTGCAGTCCGTTTAAGAAAATGAGTTTTATCCCTGATCCGGGGGCAGCTTTTTCTTCACCTGCAGTCCGTTTGTCCAAATTTTCTTCACACGTAGTCCCTTCTATTATACTCCCAATTCACAAGTACGTTAAAATGTCAAAATTACCCTTATATCAATTAAATAATATGATAAAGTTCTTCGTGATGAGATATTAAATATTATAATATCTTATTTATAAGTTTACATACTATAATATTTTGACATAATATTAACATATTTAGAATATAAATTACAATATTTTATTTATAAAAACTATATGTTATTACCTCTGGCTGATTATATTTGATTTATAATTTAATTTTTTTAATATTCTTAAAAAAATTACTACATTTGATTTTTATAAATATTTAATTTAAATATAAATTATTTATATATTTATATATTTATTATCTTATGTTAATCACGTATGATTTATAACTACAACATATTACTAATCTATCTAATTTTTTTTTATTATGTATAATGATTATATTAAATAAAATATAAAATATTAATATATTCATTATGTCTCAAAAACATTATTAGATTTGTAACAAAATTTATTATATATGATTTCACCTTTATTACTATCAATAAAATATTATTATATTTGACTTATATCAAGATCTAAATATAACGATAAATTTACACTCGTATGTCTCCATTGGTAAAATATTATTATTTTTAAAATATTTATATGTTGAAATTAAAAAAAGATTAGACAATGTTAACTTCGTAATAAAACAAGGGTAGAAATGTCTCTTTCTAAGAGAAAGTAACCGTTAGCTTAAGATCACCTTCGGAAATGGAGTGCAGATGATAAAATTTCAAAGAAGCGAACCTACTGTTAAATCGATTTTGAAAATGGACATAGTGTGAAAGCAATTGTGTTGCAGCGGACCTAGTGTGCATTTCCTCAAATAAAAAAGGGGGGCACACAAAGTAATTAACTGGAATGAAGCCCCGTGGCTCCCATCGAGGGAGTAATGGCATTCTTACAAGACTCCCTCCGATGCTGGTATTCTTATAAGCATATCAAGAGAAGATTGCGAGGAAAATCCGAGTGTCTCGGATCCACCAGAACTTCGGCGGTAGGGAGATAGGCCCCGACAGATTCCTATCAAAACTTGGACCTATCCAATGAGAGGAAGTCCCGTAAAGCTTCCCTAAATAAGCTCACCAGAGACCTGCACAAGAAATGAGTCAATCTCGCATATTTTTAACCTCACCGGTTCCGTCTCGAAGTCGGACGTTCCCTTTGTGGAAGGTTTAAGACGCCGGACGGGAAGGTGAATGCCTATATAAGAAATGCCATGGCTATGGGTTCAGAGAGAGAGAGGCAAACAAGAGGAGGCCGAGAGAGGAGGATAGAGAGGGAGAGATTACCAGAGCATCGTCTATTGATTCCCATAAAAAAAATTGGTGAGCCCTACTCCTCTGAATGGGTACTGTAGCGTCGTCTTCCCCTTCCGCAGCGTCGTCTCCCCCTTTCGAGCATCGTCTTCCTCTTTCTAAGTGTCGGCTTCTTCTTCCGGTGAGCCGTGAGTAGTCCCTCCACAATCGACCGTTCGGCAGCCATCGTTGTCTTCCGGTTGCCATGGGTGCCGCCAAGACCTGAAGCTTCCTCCGGCGTCATCGCCAAGGGCCACTACCTCCTCCAGGCAAGCCAACAGGAGCTCCTCCAAGTCCCTCGCCATCGCCATCTTCTGCCACGGTCAGGAGGGGACGCCACACAACGTTGCGTGGGGGGAGAGGGAGAATTATTTCCACCCCAACTATAGTCCACGATGGCACATATGGTGGCACCCACGAAAAAAGGAAAGTGAAAAAAAGAGAGGAGGGGTCGCGCGGCCGCGTAAAGCAGCGCAGCAATGGGCAGCCAGATGGCATAGTAACCTCAGATGAACAGTGTTAGAGGATTCAAATAATAAAAAAACTTAAAACAAACACTCAATTGGAATTAAATAAAAAAATATCACTTTAATCAAACAATCAAGACTAGTTGGGGGTTAACTAACCATTCGCCTTTACGTCTCGGCTTAACTTAAAATAAATCAAAATTTGGACTAGTTGGAGGGTCGACTAACCATCCGCCCTTACGTTCTTTTAAGGTAGACACACAAAGGTCTATAAAAGACCTTAATGTTTTATCATATTCATTAAGCCACGCAAGGTTGTGCATAATCAATAGGTCAACATTCCGGTCGTATGCTGTGTGAACCTCTTTTTTCTCTGCGTCTGTTCTTTAGAAAGAAAGACATCTCCGGACTTTTCTAGGAAAATAGGTGATATCCTAAAATATTAGGTAGTCCGGTGATAGCTTTAAAAATATTAGAACCGAGGTTCGGGTTCTTTGAAAATTTTATTTTTTGACCCTTCTCCGCCGGATGGTGCGAGTATCCGGCGTTAACTTACATCGAGCAACGGCTCGAATGCCTTTGATTAACCGTCGCGGCAACCTGTTTTCGGAGACATGCACATCCACAACATAAAATAAAGAACTCAAAAGGGCAGCGGCCTTTTGGGTCCGATCAGATGCAAACCGATCTGTTCGGATTTGTTTTTATTTGTCATATTTTTGGATGACTTTGATTTTTTTCTGATTTCTGAGTTTCATCTGTTTTGAATTCGATCAAAATCTGATTTTTATTTAAGGACTGATTTGGGATTTCATCGAGCCACAAAGGGACTAGAGTGAATGGGTTATGATGGGCCAGAATAGGCCTGCACAGAGGGCTGATTTGGAACCGGTCCTAGGACCTGAACGTGGGCTGAGCAAGGGCAGCTTCGGACCTGCTTAAGGGGTCTGTTCAGATGACTTCGAATAGACCGGTCGGGGATCTGTTTGAGATGTCCTTGATGGACTGAAACCGGGTCACAAAGGGACTGGTTTTAGGCTCTGGACATAAGCTTGCAGGTGGGCCGGAATATGGGCCTGTTTGGGATGTCTGCTGGATGGGCTACAAAGGGCCTGCTCGGGATGTCCTTGATGGGCTGAAACCGGGTCACAAGGGGACTGGTTCTAGGCTCTGGACATAGGCCTGCAGGTGGGCCGATTATGGGCCTGTTTGAGATGCCCTGGATGGGCTACAAATGACCTATGCAGGAGGCCGAACAAGGCTGAAAATGGGCCTGCAAATGACCTATTAGAGATGCTCTAAATGGGCTGAAATCAGGTCGCAAGGGGACTGATTTTTAGGGTCTGGCCATAGGCTTGTACATGAGCTGGAGTAATGGGCCTGACAGGGAGGCTGATCGCAGGTTGATTTGAACTGGACTTGGGCCAGATTTGGGCTTGACATATGGGTTCAAATTGGGCCTAAAAAAGGGCAGCAGGTGGGCCGAACAAGTGATGTTCATGGGCCTGTACAGGATTCTGTTATTGGGCCGAACTGGGCTCTGGTTGGTGGTCCGAGACCTGCAGGCTGCAGGCGGTTGGGAAAATGTGGCAGTAAAATCCCATTTTAGAACCTGCATTGCTTTATTTTTTGATTGTTTTAAAAAGTTTTGCTTATTTGATTTTTGGCGGTTTGCATCTGATCGGGCCCATTGGGCTGCCAATCGGTGCCCACTTTCATGCATCGAATTGACTTTGAACTTCATTTCATTGAAAGGTGAAGTGGAGTACATTGGTATGCAATATGATTGATCCTTCCCCCAATATAGGTTTATCTCCACTACTTTGGAAAAATTTTGGCATTACGACGGCATGCCGGCTATTTTTCCAACTTAGTGAAAATTTACCCATCCAAAATAGCCAGCCTTAGCTTAGCCATATTGGGGGAAGGAACCGCTGGCTACGGGAGCATGCCCGCGCCACCGTCCGGATCGACATTCCGGGGCGGACCCGGGGGGAGTCGTCCATTTCTTTTTAGTTTTATTTCTGTTTTTGTTATTTTTTTTAAAAGGGCACTTGGGCCGGTTTTGAGTTCCATCGGCGTTCAAAGCCGGTCTTCAATTTGTAGGGCTCGGGATGCCCATCTTGGTCTTCTTGGGCCGGATGGGCCTGTTTTGGGAAGCTGCTGCACTTCTGGAACTGCTTGGCTTGACCGACTTGGAAGGCCACCCGGCTATGCCCTTGGCCCGTCGGACGGTTTCCAAGGGGTGCCGGGCCGTCACCTTCAAGTCGGCCCATCTTCAAGCCTCTGTCCCCTGCTTCATTGGACCTCTGCAGAGCCTGTTTTGGAAGCTTTTCTCCCCTGCTGCATCGGCATGGATTGTGGGCGGAGGAGGCTGAGAATGACCTGTTTTAGGACTGTTCAAAGGGGCAGCTTCGGACCTGTTTTGGCTTGCTCAAGGGGCAATGGAACAGGGGGGAATTTGAAGATGCTCCAAAAGGAACCAAAATAGGATAACAAGGATAGCCACAAAGGGGCTGTTTTGAGTAGGAGAAATGAGGATCCGCCCGGAGTAAACTTGGCCCGTCGGACGGTCTCCAAGAATCTCCGGGTCATCCACCCTCACCTAGGGCTCTAATAGGTGCCACAAAGGGGCTGCTTATGGCCGGTTTGAAGGTCTGTTGGATGGACTGCAGGTGGCCTATGCAGGGGGTCGAACAGGGCAGGAAATGGGCCTGCAAATGGCCTGATTGTGGGCCGGACTTGGGCTGACAATGGACCTGGATTCAGGGCAGTTTGGGGCTGAGGAATGCCCTGCCAAAGGGAGGCGCTCAATGGGCTAAAACAGGTGCCATTCAGGGAGTTCAGAGTGGGCTGCAAGGGGGCCTGATTATATGCTGGTTGTAGGTCGGCTATGGGCCTGGGTAGAGACCAGGAAATGGGCCGGTTATGGGCCTGAACAACGGTCAGTTTATGGGCCGATTATAGGTCTGAGCAGAAGTCGGATCATGGGCCGATTATGGGGAGTTTTCCCTGCTGTGGGAGGGTGTTCGGCTGGGTCAAATGGGCCAGCAGGTAGACCTGTTAAATGGGCTGCATATGGGCCGCAGAGGGGCTTGATTAGCAGACTATGTTGGGGCCGGATTTGGGCCTGTTCTGGGGTTTCGGTTGGGCCGAAATAGGCCTGCACAGGAGGATTTTTCTGAAGACATACCAGGGGTTGGAGATGGGCCCAGAAACAGGTAGAGAAGAAGGCCCTTTGAAGGGCTACATGGACGCACCAACTATCTCTGTTTACCTTGTCTTCTTCTCCTCTTCTCCTCCTTCCTTCTCCTGGTGGCAGGTGGTAGACGCAGCAGCAAATGGCAGCAGGTCAGCAGCAGGTGAGGTGGCAGACCGGCAGCCTGTCGGCGCTTTCAACTTCTTCCCCTTTGGCTGGTGCGTCCCCCTCCCTTTTATAGAGAGTGAAGAGGGCAGGTGAAGGGCCAGGAGTTGTGTGCGCAGGTGACCCTTGGCCTCCCCCATGGGAGTTACTCCACTTAATCACATTGATTGAGTGGCTGTCTCTTGGCTTTCCCTCTCCTTCAAGTGACTGTTGGGGGGCTGTGCTGGCAGCTGGGTGCGCACCAAGGAGCTGAGGTGGCAAGTGGGTGCGGCTGGGCTTTGATTGGCCTGGCTGCTGAAGTGGGCCTGGCCCAATTGGGCCTGTTTTCTGGGCCAGCGGACTGAGGAGAAGCCCAGGCCCTCCTGAGGGCTGCGCACATGGCCTGAACATGGCCTGATTTGTGCCAATTGTGGGCTGGATGGATCCGGCCCCTGCTAGGGTGTTTTATTTGGCCAAATGTGGCTAATCGCATGGGAAATTGGGCCAGCTCCTGGGCCAGGCCGCCTGCTTTACTTCTTTCTCTTCTTCTTTTCTTCTTTTTTTGTTTGAAAAAAATTGTATGCCAACAATAATTAACTAGGAGAATATCATATAGGGACATGCATATTGATAGAAAATGATTTACATAATGAGTTGCTCGGATGAAGAGACAATATTCTCATATATGAAAATCATAAAAATGGTAAAAGAAAGATTCAAGTCAAGGTTGATAGATCAAGTTAGATGATGAAGAGAAGACACAAATCAAAAAAAAAAACAATGCGGGTAAGTAAAGCTCAAACCTATAAATATGAGAAAAGAGAGCATAAGGATTTGCTCCTAGACATTCAAATGTGGAAGACAGCCAACACCTTAGAGAAACCAAGGTAGTGAGTTATGTCGATCACAAATAACTCGACAGATGGACATGTCCATATATATACGGCAAGACAAGTCAATAAATGATAAAACATATCTTTAAAGAAGTTAAGACTATAACAAAGGCTGCAAAGAAGGCAGCCAAGCAAATTTGTGAATAACTTTTACACAGGTAGATCAAGTATTAACTTCTTTTGGATGTTTTATATGTTTTTGAAACAAACATTAACATTTGTCTTATTTTATCTTGATGTAGGTGTGTAAACCTAAACAACCACCAAACTATATAGCCATGCCATTATTAATACTATCAGTGAAACTGGATCGAATTAAAAGTTTTGACATACATATATATCTATGAGGGTAGGTTGAATGCAAAAGTTGATGAGTTGTCCTTAAGATATATGCATTCAAGATGGTGTGGAAGGAAAGAGGTTGCAATGTAATGTGTGATGGGCAGACAAAAATTACAAAGAGATTTATAATAAATTTTCTCATTTACTCTTCTGAGGGTACGATATTTTTGAAGAGTATTGACATATCTGGGTAGATCGAGAATGATAAGTACCTCGTTAGTCTCGTGAACGATGTTGTAGAAGAAATATGTGAAGACAACAATGCTCGTTTTGTTACTGACAATGAACCATCTTATAAGGCTACATAGAAGAAGCTGATGGAGGTTAAAAGAAACTTATTTTGGGTTCCTTGTGTAGTAAAACTCGATAGATTTGATGTTAGAGAATATTGGGAAGAATCTATCTGTTAGCTTCTCAGTGAGTCAAAATCAATTGATTATATCTTTCATATATGACTATCATAGATTATTGCACATTATGAGAGTATACAAACAGTCGTAATCTAGAGTGACATGGACCCACCAAATTCATCACATTTTATTACATTAGAGAGCTTATATAGACATAGAAGTGAATTAAAGAGATTCATTCATATTAACTAATACATCCTATACATGGCTGACCTATAAGACATTGGTAGAAGAGACCAATTTAAGATCCTAACTAAGATGGAATACCTTATTAAGAACAATAGGTTGTAGGAGAGAGTTAATACTACTTATATGTGATATAATCATTGATACAAGTCTTGAAATTGATAGATTTCAATGACAAAAATCAAATGTGGTACTTGTATAATGTGATGGACAAAGCAAAGATGGTGTTCAAACAAAAACATTTAAAGGATTATCATAAGTGATGGTGGATTATAAACAACATATGGTATAAGACAGTTCATCATAATGTTCACACAATAAGTATTTATTCATATTTTATATTTCATTTAAGTTTTGTAGTAATATATTAATCATGGATTCTATTTTGGTATGATACTTTTTTTAACCCAATGATACAATATAGCGGACAAATATGTAATGATGCAGAGGTTATGCGGGGTACATTGTCCCTTATAGAACTTCTAGATAGGACTAAACATGATAGAACAGAAGCAAAGTATGAAGTGAGAAAAAACAGTAAAAACATATGTAATGGAGTTTTTAGGAACTATTTGTTTTCAACTAATTTCTATTTCATATGATATTTCAAATACAATCATATAATATAAAAATTGAGGTGCATGGATATCCAAATCTAAGATATTCATATGATAGTTCCTCTTGGTATGCATATATCACATTAGTTACATGTTAATTATCTAAATGACAAGGATACATACATATATTGGTATTGTTTTTTTATAGCTAAGTGGTGGATTCAAATTAACAATAGACGTTGATGGAATCCACTCGTAGCTATTATAGTTCAGATAGTAAGCTAGAGCATGAACTCATCGTACTTTGAGAGAAATAGAAACACCTTCAGCCTTATACACACACAGAAAAAAAATTGGCTGAAAAATGATATACTAGAAAAACTTGTGTTCTACTACTGTAATATGCGGTTAAAAATATAAAACATTATAGAACGGGAAAAAATTTTTGAATAAAGATTTACCTAATTTGTATGTGGTTTTATAAGAAACAATTGATGCAAATCATCAATGCGTGTCACAAAATGATGTTGATTTGGAATACCTTTTCCAAAAAGAACATCCATTTACAACCAGAATGAAGGATAAGAATGTTGAACTAGTTCTAGAGTTCAATCAGAATGATCGTGCATATGACGAAGGTAAGCATGATAGTGTATAAAGTAAGAATGATGAAATGCAAGAAGAAACACACCCTACATCGGTTCTAGCTCCAATTCCAGTACCAACTCCATCTACAGCTCCAAATTCCCTTACAACTTCAAGTATAAGTCCTACTTAGAAGAGTTTACAAAAGAAAGAAAGATTTGTAAGATTAAAATCATTATAAAAGGTCTATCAACACAGTATTGGACATAGTACATAAGAAGAAGTGAGGAAAAAGAGAAAGTTAATTGTCCAACAAAGACCTTACATATAGTACACAGCCACCCTCCTTAGATGATGATGATGAGAAAGAATTCACTCCACCTAAACATGTATGCGAGCATACGAGTTGGTGATAGAAAGGTGTATTTGATATTGCATGAGCTGTACCATTTTATTTATTTCAGTGAAGCATCCAAGAGCAACCAGAAAATAAGGTCTATGAAAGCCACTTTCATAGATATAGATGATAAAAAATATATTTTATATTACATATGAGTTGTACCATTTTGTTTATTTATTATAATAATCATTGGTGTTAACTTATATATATGAAACTTAAAATCTCTTGTAATGATGTGAAAGTGTGTTAAATATTGCATTTTTATTTTTAACAATTTTTAAGATCCTTCCTAATTTTTAATGATATTTAGTAAATTTTATGAATTTTTAAGAACAAAAAATTAAAAAAATCTATTGCTCCCAAGGAATTGGCCTAGATCAGCTGATCAAATTGGACCCGCCAATCTAGAACCTAATTCTGATCCCACGATCCTTGTTTCTGAGACTTCGATTTTTGTTTCACTTTGGAATTGGTTCACTACTTTGAATTGATTTTAAGAAATTGTCTTCTTTAATTTTATTTAGATTTGTTATCTTTTGGTTTGAGGTGTATTAGTAAGGTTTCAGTCTGAAGTTTCAAACTTGAAATTTCAAATTTTAAATGCATTTTATGATTTTTGAATTCTTTTGGACTTCATGATTTTTGGAATGCAGATTTCAAGTTTGAGTTTTTCAAACTTTTCTGTTTGCTTTTTGAGTTTTTAGATTTTAGAGAATTAAGGATTTGGACTTCTAGCCTTAGGGTCTGTTTGTTAGGGATTTAGAAAAAATTTCAATCACTGAAAATCTCTAATGTGTCAAGTGTGTAACCAAACACACCAACTTCTCATTGACTTGCGCGTAGAAGAGATTTCATGAGAGATGAGATAGAGAGACTAACTTCCTACGCTGGAGAAGAAGATTTCAAAAAGAAAAGGCATTTTATCATTATGTTTCACATTTCTTCAAAAAATGTTAGATTTGTAAAAGAATAAAAAATAAGGGTAAAACAAATATTTGACTAAAAATCTCCCACATGTTCAATTAATATGCCAAATAAAATTTTAACATTAATCAAGTATTAATGTAGAATCGGTGGAGTGTCCAAGAAAAGACATGCTGAAGATTTTCATGGAATCCAGGTAGTAGGAATCCCTACCAAATGCAACCATAGAGTACTTTTGAGCCAGAGATTTAGATATTTTATGACTCAAGTATGATTCCAAGTTTCAGCTTTAAACTTTTTAAGAGTTTCCAGACAGCTTTCTTCCTTACCGGATTTCAGATTTCTGGGACTTGGGAATTTCAGGCATTTTGGCTTCTGCCTTCTCTTTTCATCCCCATTGTTTACCTTCTCCCCATTGTTTACCTTCTCAGCTTTCTGAGATTTCTCAACTCCGCAATATCCAGGCTTTACAATTTTCTGCAATTTTATGTTTTTTCTGCAATTTTTGTTCTGTTTCTGTTTCATAGCCTGCAATTTTCAGTTTTGCATTATTTCTGTTCAGATTTCTGGACTACACAGTTTTCTGCAGTTTTCAATTTTCCTGGTTCTGGGCTTTTTGCAGTATCACCGTTCTGTTTATTGATTCTCAGTTAACAGTTTTATCTTTCCGTTTTCTTCTCCCCGGCTTAACAGTTTCTCCTGATTCTCTATGTCAGCCTTTCCCGATTTTACAATATTTCTGATTTTACAATTTTTCTGACTGTTTCAGTTTCTCCAGTTTTCTGAGCTTCCTGATTTTTTTTAGTTTTGCAGATTTCTGATTTCTTCAAATTCAGTTTCCTGGTTCTTTCAGTTTTCCGGAACATCATAACTTTCCAGTTTTCAGTCTTTTCAGGTTTCCCTTTTTAATTGTTTGCTGCCTTTTGGTTTAGGCATTTTGAAGTTAACAGAATTTTAACATCTCTTGTTTTGTTTCCCTTGGATTTTTATGTATTACTTCTACCTCTTCAGCTTATTTTCAGCCTGTTTTCAGTTTGATGATGATTTTTTGTTTATTTCCTGTTCATGTGGTTTTCTTGGATTTGCTGTCATTAATTGGTGTTAAAACTCATAAATATTTCTTTTTTTAAAAAATATTTTTTATTTAGCATTGTCGACTATGAAAATATAAGGTACTTATAGAAATATTAGCTAATTTGATGTGGTATTTAGATATAAGAACACAGATAGTTTTATATTTTTTCTAAATGTTGGCATAGAATCAACCATCTCTTATATGATTTGTAACACATTTTTTATATGTTGAGATCATCTGAGTTTATTTGAAAATAAATTTTAACCTCTTCCCACCGGACTTGCGATATTATGATGTTAATTATATCGAGTAGTTACTCGAACATCTTTGATTAACCATCAAGACAACACATTGATTGGAAGTCATTCATCCACATGAACCACAAAGACTAGAAAACATATCCCCATAGTCTTACGAGATTGTAGTCAATTTGTTTTAAATTCATGGATCTAATTTTGCGATTTGATTTGGTTTGGATTTGAAAATTATCAATTGAAATTTTAAATGTTTTTGAGATTGTTTGATTTATAAAATTTTTCTATTTGGATGGTTTATTTGATTTGATGATTTTTTTAATCTTTTGTCATTTGTCATTCATTTGACTTAGATAGGATGACTTGAGATTTTTGTGGTTATTTGATGTTTTGTTATCAATTTTTTTTTAAGTTGTTAGATTCCTTTTGGCATGTGAACTTCTTTGTTTTTATAGAGATTAAGTTTCTCTTCTTTATGTGTTTTATTGTTACTTTGTTATGATTTAAGTGAATTTCATCATTAAGATTTGTTCCTATTAATGTTATGTACTTAATTTTATGGTTAACTTTGATAGAACTTATGTTTTGTTACCTTTTGTAGACATTTTTTATGTATAATTTAATGAAATGATCTCATGTGCTCATATTTTGTTAATGTTTAAGTTGTTATTTAAATTGTATTTGATTATGCATATTTATTTAGTTAACATTATCCCCTTAATTTTATGGTTAACTTAGATTTAACTTAACATATTTTGTAACATTTGATAGACATTTAGTTAGTTTGAATATATTAACATTTTATTAATGATTAAGTTATCATTTAGTTTGAGTTTAATTATGTTTATTTGTTAATTTAAGATTTAAGTAATTATGTGACTTAATTATTTTTTCCATCTCTTTATAATACAAGGGGATTTGATGTGATTATGGAGTAACATATCATATTAAGTGAATTTGAATTTCATTTCATTTCAACTTGAACACAAAGAAGTACAATAAATAAGGGAACATGAAATCTTCTTGAATGAGTGAAATTAATTTTCATCATAAAATATCATAGAGGTTTTATGCGTATTTACTATACATTACTGTCCTTTTCTTTTTTTTCTAAATTTCGACAACACTACAACTAGACCAAGTTTGGTTAGTTGTTTATATGGTTCCTTTTTTATGAAATGGTAAAACAAAATCATGAAAATTTGGCAACATTTTGGCTTAACTAAAGTTGGATTGACTGTTTCTACCCAAAATAGTGAGTTATTTTAATCCTCTTTTGATGGAAAGGAAAAGCAAAACCAGCCTCTTTTGATGGAAAGGTGACACAAAAACAGCTCCTTTTGACGGAAAGATAGTGCAAAATCGAGGACAACTTCAATATCAGGCCATTTTTTCTACCTTCTTTCTAATAGGCTAAAGAGTCTTATGAACTAGATCAAAGCTTCTCTCACCAACTCCCAACTCTCATCTTCAAATAAATAAACCACCCTATGCATGACCACTTGGGGTCTATTTATAAAGGTTTTCAAAAAGTATTTTGGTCAAAAAAATGTCCCACTAACCCATTTTCGAGTGAGTGGAGGGTAACCTGAGTGGAGGTGAATTTACACCCCTATTTCTCCCTTGAAAGTCAAACCAGGGGTAAGTTTACCCATAGTGACTGACCCGATGTTTGATTGGGTCCTACACAACCAACCACCTATATGCAGATGCATGTGGGCCATGATCAAGGATCGCTGAATCGGGATCGGTGACCACCGATCCAATCCGGATCGGGATCGGATTGGTCCGGATCGGCCGATTCTCTGGAAGAAAGTGCGAACACGGATCGGTCTGGATCGAGAAAAATTTTTATTTTTTAAAATCATAAAAGTTCTCAAAAAATCAGAAACAATCAGGAAAAATCATAGGAATAGATAAAACATTCAAAAAAATGTAAAATAATGTGGATGACATTCTATCAAATAATGTCATATAAAGTAAGTTCCTTTTAAGAAATTGTCATATAAGTACAAACTATCATATAAGAGAGAGAAGAGAGTTAAAATAGATCTTTATGTAAATTTAAGTATATAATATATATTTGTGACTATGAATCTTCTATATATGTAATAGTATAAGTGATAATAAAATATATTAATATGCTTACACTATCATTAGCGGGGCACATAGTAGTCGCAGATCGACCGCTCCAAAGGTCCCCCCTCCCCCAAGTTACCTGTTTGGGGGGGGGATCAGCCGCTCCAAAAGTTTGGATCACCGCTACTCAAGGTGGATCGTCAAGGGGAGAGGTCCAGAGGGAGCCCTAGACGATGAAGGGAAGGGAGGAAGTGAGAATGAGGGGTGAGAAGGAAGAATTGTTCCGAACTCCCGCTTATTGGGGGGATCAGACTGGAAAATGGTCTGGAATCGGGTCCTGAATCAGTCCAATTCTGGACCCTTCTGGGATCTAAGGAATCGGTCCGGATCGACCGATTCCCGGATCGATCCACTTGGATCGGCCGATTCTACCGATCCGGTCAATTCCAACCGATACAGCCGGGAGTCCTATCCAGATCGATAGTTCCAGCTGGAATCGGATCGGTAGAATCGGCCGATCCCATTCTGGATCAACCGATTTTGTAATCCATGGCCATGATCGCCCCAACAAGGCAATCATTTTTTTTCTTTTTTGTTTCTCATTTTTTTGATTGTGAGGGCTTCCCCTCTTTCCATGTGTCTCTCTCCCCAACGACGATAGGAAGGACCCTACGTGAGGTCTTTCGATGGCTACTCCTCCAACAGTTCTTCCTAGCAGCAATAGCAACGAATGAGAACTATGCTGGCAGTAGATAGTGGTGGAGACTGCAGAGCTTCCTCCTCCCCCTTGTTCTCTCTTCGACTCTCTTGACTGAGGCAAAAAGAACCCCACATGGGGGTGTTTGTAGTGGTGGCACCATCCGGTGGAGGCGACGGTGACTCTACCTAGTGGAGGTAGTGGTGACACTCCTCTCCCCTCTTTCTTTTGCATGACAGGAACCCTCCCAATTCCTTCTTCCTCAAGCGACGACAACTTGTGGAGGCGGCAACATGCAGGTGGAGGTGAAGGCAGTGGAGGATTCTCCTCCTCCTTTCCCTAGTCCCTGGCACAACAAGAACCCTCTCGGTTCCTTCTTCCTTTCAGCTCAACACATGGAGTCGGCAGGGACTCTTCAAGAGACTGCTCCTCATGGCGGAGCTTCTTCGCAGAGCTCCTTCCAGTGGCGGCAATGTACAAGGGCGACAATGGCGGCGGGCACGCCCCTCCTACCTTCCTTTTCACCCACACAGGCACAACAGTAGTGATGTAACCACAATTTTAGATCTTTGAAATTTTGAAAATTCATTTTTTCATTTTGATTTTGACTTGGTTTAGATTTTGACCTAAACATTGATTTCTTAAGAAAATATGTGATATCACATAAAAGTATTAGCTAAGTCCATGATATGAATAAAAATATAGGTTGGGGTTGTTAGGTTCTTTGAAATTGACTTTTGACATCTCCCCATTGGATGGTGAAGATCCAATGTTAATTATATCGAGAATACTCGAATACCGTTGATTATCTATCATGGCAACTCATGGAATAGAAAACATATATCCACAAAAATAAACATACACATTGGAACAACGGCCTCATGAACCTGATGGAATGCAAACACTTGATGTGTTTTAAGTTTGGTTTGAATTGAATTGAATTGGTTTGATTTTGATTTGAATTAAATTGGGTTGAATTTAGTTTGTTTGATTAATTTGGATTTGATTTGTGAGTTTTAATTTGATTTGAGTTCAATTTGGGAGATTTGATTTGCTTTGATTAAAATTGATTTAAGTTGAATTAATTAGAATAAATTGTTCATTTGATTTGGGTAGGATTAAAATTTGAATTCACTTATCTGTTTAAGTTTAATTTAATTTCAGTTAAGTTTGTTCGGCTAAAATTGATTTTAAGTTAAATTGGGCTTGAATTTGATTTTGATTTGGGAGATCTTGGTTTAGATTTGATTTAGAATTGATTTGAATTTGATTTATGAATTGCTTATTAATTTAGGTTGAATTTGAGTTGAATTGAATGATTTGGTTAATCAGGGTTGAATTTGGATTCAGTTTAATTGAATTTATTTGATTTAAATTTGGTGGAATTTAGTTGGGGAAATCTGATTTGTAATTATTTGAGAGATTTGACTTTGCTTGATCAAGATTGATTTGGGTTTCAATGAACTGATTAGAATTTATTAAAGTTTGCTTAGAAATTTGATTTTGCTTGTTTTAAGAAGTTGTGTTTTGCTTATGAGTTGTTTATTAATTTAAGCTCAATTTGGATTAAATTAAATTTATTTGACTGATTTGATATGTCTTAATGTTTGACAAGTTGTGAGTTTAATTTGAGTTTGTGATTTGCTTAAGACTTGGTCCAAATTGCTTCTTCAGAATTTCTTAATACATCAATAGAGTTTGATTTCCTGTTGGCGGTTTGGCTTGATTGAGCTGGACATTATGTTTGAGAGAGTTTTTGATGGGGACATATTTTGAATAATTTTGGATTTTTCTTTTAATTGTGTCCCTGCGAGGACAAGTCTGTAAATAGTCGGTTTTAGAGGGTCTTTTATTAAAATTTGTCCATCCTCTTTATAAGAGGGTCCGATGTACATATTGAGCAAGCAATATACAGAATTTTTGGAGCCTTCGGGTGGTTCTCCCGCATGGTTTGGTAGTGTAGTTTAGGTTAGCGTAATGTAGTCTATCCTAGTGGTAATGGTAGCGTAGCGACGGATTCTCTACATTCCTCCTCCAACCCCAGCAGGTGGCCGGTTCTTCATCCTCTTCGTTTTCCTCCCTAAATCGACTGCGTATTCTCCCCCTCCTGCTTCCGGTGAGCAATCGGTCGCTGATGGTTTCTGGAGTCGACAGCTGCATCGCATGTCCAACTTCGTCAGCATCATCAGATCTGACTTCGTTGGAGGAAGCAGACTGGGTGATCCGGTGTTTCATCCTCATCTTCGCAGTTATATCCTGGCGCCTTCAGATCTGAGCACCTCCGATCTGATCTTGACGGACGACGAGGGAAGGAGCATAAGAAGAAGGAGCGGACGAAGAATACGGTGACGGAGGGAGGCAGATCCGGCGATCCCCGGATCTCCTCCCCCTGTCCCGCCTGCACCCGAGGGCCACCCTCGACGGCGATGGCGGATCCATCTCCTCCGGCGCCGCCTCGGCCGGACAACGCCGGAGGCGCTGAGGCCGTCGCCGCCCTGCTCCCCTGCTCCACCGCGTGACCGTCTAGACGGGACGACGACGCCGCCGCCCCTCCCTCCGCTCGACCTGCTCCGCTGCCTGCCTACCTGCGCCTGACGGAGACGACGACGAGGGCGCCACGGCGTCTGGACGAGGGCGCCGCACTCTCACCTGACGAAGACGACGAGGCGGGAGGGACGGGACGACCTCCTCGCCCCTTTTTTGTCGCGTCTCGGGTCCACGTGGGCGCCTGGAGACGCCGCCACGGTGACGACAGGCGACGGCGGGATGGCCGGCCACGCGACCGCCCGGGCGGCCTCCTCTCCACACGCCAGCGCCACGCCCCCCCATGCTGCGACGGCGAGGAAATCACCCGGACGGGGTACGCGGCGATCCACCGCGCGGCCACGACCCCCCCCCTCCGGGGTACGCTCGCGCCCGCGAGCGCGGCCGGCTCGCGCAGCCTCGCACCCGGCCGGTTCGCGTGCCAGACCGGCCAACCGGCCGGTTCGACCGGTTCTGACCCGGTTCACCCCCGGTTCAGGCCGGTTCAGTGCCTGAACCGGCCGGTTCAGCCCGGTTCAGGGCATTTTGGGCCGGTTTAACCCGGTTCAGACCGTCTTGGCCCCGGTTCGGTCCTGTCTTGAGCGGTTCGGGCCAATTTGGGCCTATTTTGGGTTCGTTAGGTCCGTTTAGCGGCGATTAGCGCCGGTTTAAGTCGTTTTCGGTCGGTTTGGCCCGGATTAGCCGGTTTGTCCCGCATCAGTTTTGATTTCGTTGGAACTTTCAGATTCATTTGAAATGTGTTGATTTTGTTGGTTTTTTTATTTAAGAATTCGTTGATTGGATTTGATTTAATTAGAATTTGGTTAAGACTTGATGCCCCTGGGCCTAAATATTCGTTTTGAGCTTGTTTTTGAATCGGATGCATTTTAATTGGGATTCTGGAAGTCTTAGAGATTTGGAGATTGAAACGTGGATCTGTTAAAATCTGTTGGAATTGAATTTGATCTTGTTTTAAACTTTGATTGAGACTTAATTAGGGCCTGTCTTGACTTTATTTTGAGTTTGCTTTAAGATTCACAAAATTCCCAAAAATCTGAAAACCGCTGGACACAAAACCAGTTTGAGTTATATGGGTTAACGGGCACATCTCAATTTTTATTCCAGGGGGATCTGGGTCACTTTGGAATCTAATTGATTTCTTTCTTTATCTGTTATCTGGTTAGTAGGTACCGGTCTTAATGGATTAGAAGATTTGAATTTTTTGTTTTCTCACTTATTTTTTTCCTTCATATTTCGGTTTGATCTCATTGAACCAGATTCTGAAATTAAACTGGATTTTTTGAAATTTTCTGCTATGTGCTTTGATTTTCTTTCTAAGAATATGAACCTGCACGGCATTTGGCCACTGGGTGATGAGTTCTCTTTTTTTGTATTTCATGTGTTTGCATTCTCTCAGCTTCATGAGACCATCTGTTCTCATCACAACAAATATACACCAAACTTGAAAACTTTCACTGTTTGCTTCATCCAAATTACATAGCCCACAGCATTACAACTTGATTGATTTGGGATCAACTTCATTTAATCCTTGATAGACATGACGGAATTTGTTGATTTAAGGATAAAATATACCCGATTTTTTATAGACACATGGCATTCCTCCCACTGTTTTGAAATTTTCATTAGCATATGTTGGCATACAATTTTTTTCAAACAAAAAAAAGAAGAAAAGAAGAAGAGAAAGAAGTAAAGCAGGCGGCCTGGCCCAGGAGCTAGCCCAATTGCCCATGCGATTAGCCACATTTGGGCCCAATAAAACACCCTAGCAGGGGCCGGATCCATCCAGCCCACAATTGGCACAAATCAGGCCATGTTCAGGCCATGTGCGCAGCCCTCAGGAGGGCCTGGGCTTCTCCTCAGTCCGCTGGCCCAGAAAACAGGCCCAATTGGGCCAGGCCCACTTCAGCAGCCAGGCCAATCAAAGCCCAGCCGCACCCACTTGCCACCTCAGCTCCTTGGTGCGCACCCAGCTGCCAGCACAGCCCCCCAACAGTCACTTGAAGGAGAGGGAAAGCCAAGAGACAGCCACTCAATCAATGTGATTAAGTGGAGTAACTCCCATGGGGGAGGCCAAGGGTCACCTGCGCACACAACTCCTGGCCCTTCACCTGCCCTCTTCACTCTCTATAAAAGGGAGGGGGACGCACCAGCCAAAGGGGAAGAAGTTGAAAGCGCCGACAGGCTGCCGGTCTGCCACCTCACCTGCTGCTGACCTGCTGCCATTTGCTGCTGCGTCTACCACCTGCCACCAGGAGAAGGAAGGAGGAGAAGAGGAGAAGAAGACAAGGTAAACAGAGATAGTTGGTGCGTCCATGTAGCCCTTCAAAGGGCCTTCTTCTCTACCTGTTTCTGGGCCCATCTCCAACCCCTGGTATGTCTTCAGAAAAATCCTCCTGTGCAGGCCTATTTTGGCCCAACCGAAACCCCAGAACAGGCCCAAATCCGGCCCCAACATAGTCTGCTAATCAAGCCCCTCTGCGGCCCATATGCAGCCCATTTAACAGGTCTACCTGCTGGCCCATTTGACCCAGCCGAACACCCTCCCACAGCAGGGAAAACTCCCCATAATCGGCCCATGATCCGACTTCTGCTCAGACCTATAATCGGCCCATAAACTGACCGTTGTTCAGGCCCATAACCGGCCCATTTCCTGGTCTCTACCCAGGCCCATAGCCGACCTACAACCAGCATATAATCAGGCCCCCTTGCAGCCCACTCTGAACTCCCTGAATGGCACCTGTTTTAGCCCATTGAGCGCCTCCCTTTGGCAGGGCATTCCTCAGCCCCAAACTGCCCTGAATCCAGGTCCATTGTCAGCCCAAGTCCGGCCCACAATCAGGCCATTTGCAGGCCCATTTCCTGCCCTGTTCGACCCCCTGCATAGGCCACCTGCAGTCCATCCAACAGACCTTCAAACCGGCCATAAGCAGCCCCTTTGTGGCACCTATTAGAGCCCTAGGTGAGGGTGGATGACCCGGAGATTCTTGGAGACCGTCCGACGGGCCAAGTTTACTCCGGGCGGATCCTCATTTCTCCTACTCAAAACAGCCCCTTTGTGGCTATCCTTGTTATCCTATTTTGGTTCCTTTTGGAGCATCTTCAAATTCCCCCCTGTTCCATTGCCCCTTGAGCAAGCCAAAACAGGTCCGAAGCTGCCCCTTTGAACAGTCCTAAAACAGGTCATTCTCAGCCTCCTCCGCCCACAATCCATGCCGATGCAGCAGGGGAGAAAAGCTTCCAAAACAGGCTCTGCAGAGGTCCAATGAAGCAGGGGACAGAGGCTTGAAGATGGGCCGACTTGAAGGTGACGGCCCGGCACCCCTTGGAAACCGTCCGACGGGCCAAGGGCATAGCCGGGTGGCCTTCCAAGTCGGTCAAGCCAAGCAGTTCCAGAAGTGCAGCAGCTTCCCAAAACAGGCCCATCCGGCCCAAGAAGACCAAGATGGGCATCCCGAGCCCTACAAATTGAAGACCGGCTTTGAACGCCGATGGAACTCAAAACCGGCCCAAGTGCCCTTTTAAAAAAAATAACAAAAACAGAAATAAAACTAAAAAGAAATGCACGCCTCCCGGCGGGTCCGCCCGGGAATGTCGATCCGGACGGTGGCGCGGGCATGCTGCCGTAGCCGGGGGTTCCTTCCCCCAATATGGCTAAGCTAAGGCTGGCTATTTTGGATGGGTAAATTTTCACTAAGTTGGAAAAATAGCCGGCATGCCGTCGTAATGCCAAAATTTTTCCAAAGTAGTGGAGATAAACCTATATTGGGGGAAGGATCAATCATATTGCATACCAATGTACTCCACTTCACCTTTCAATGAAATGAAGTTCAAAGTCAATTCGATGCATGAAAGTGGGCACCGATTGGCAGCCCAATGGGCCCGATCAGATGCAAACCGCCAAAAATCAAATAAGCAAAACTTTTTAAAACAATCAAAAAATAAAGCAATGCAGGTTCTAAAATGGGATTTTACTGCCACATTTTCCCAACCGCCTGCAGCCTGCAGGTCTCGGACCACCAACCAGAGCCCAGTTCGGCCCAATAACAGAATCCTGTACAGGCCCATGAACATCACTTGTTCGGCCCACCTGCTGCCCTTTTTTAGGCCCAATTTGAACCCATATGTCAAGCCCAAATCTGGCCCAAGTCCAGTTCAAATCAACCTGCGATCAGCCTCCCTGTCAGGCCCATACTCCAGCTCATGTACAAGCCTATGGCCAGACCCTAAAAATCAGTCCCCTTGCGACCTGATTTCAGCCCATTTAGAGCATCTCTAATAGGTCATTTGCAGGCCCATTTTCAGCCTTGTTCGGCCTCCTGCATAGGTCATTTGTAGCCCATCCAGGGCATCTCAAACAGGCCCATAATCGGCCCACCTGCAGGCCTATGTCCAGAGCCTAGAACCAGTCCCCTTGTGACCCGGTTTCAGCCCATCAAGGACATCCCGAGCAGGCCCTTTGTAGCCCATCCAGCAGACATCCCAAACAGGCCCATATTCCGGCCCACCTGCAAGCTTATGTCCAGAGCCTAAAACCAGTCCCTTTGTGACCCGGTTTCAGTCCATCAAGGACATCTCAAACAGATCCCCGACCGGTCTATTCGAAGTCATCTGAGCAGACCCCTTAAGCAGGTCCGAAGCTGCCCTTGCTCAGCCCACGTTCAGGTCCTAGGACCGGTTCCAAATCAGCCCTCTGTGCAGGCCTATTCTGGCCCATCATAACCCATTCACTCCAGTTCCTTTGTGGCTCGATGAAATCCCAAATCAGTCCTTAAATAAAAATCAGATTTTGATCGAATTCAAAACAGATGAAACTCAGAAATCAGAAAAAAATCAAAGTCATCCAAAAATATGACAAATAAAAACAAACCCGAACAGATCGGTTTGCATCTGATCGGACTCAAAAGGCCGCTGCCCTTTTGAGTTCTTTATTTTATGTTGTGGATGTGCATGTCTCCGAAAACAGGTTGCCGCGACGGTTAATCAAAGGCATTCGAGCCGTTGCTCGATGTAAGTTAACGCCGGATACTCGCACCATCCGGCGGAGAAGGGTCAAAAAATGAAATTTTCAAAGAACCCGAACCTCGGTTCTAATATTTTTAAAGCTATCACCGGACTACCTAATATTTTAGGATATCACCTATTTTCCTAGAAAAGTCCGGAGATGTCTTTCTTTCTAAAGAACAGACGCAGAGAAAAAAGAGGTTCACACAATTATCTTCTCTTTTTTTTGTAGTTTTGTTAGTATCTTGTCACAATTCTTCACATTCTCACCAATTCCACTTATATGTTATTTGACGCTGGAAACACCTTTGTTCATTTTTTCTTGCACTACTTAAATTTTACCTTTTTTTGTCAACATCTAGCATATATCTATGCTGCCATCCAACATCATGATGTGCAAGGGCATTCTGCTCCTTGTCAGACATTTTTCCCGCACATAGAACAAATAATGGTACTCATGTTTTGTAACTCTTTAAAAATGTTGAGACAGGCGGAGTTGGGAATTCTGGACAAGATGTCAGTTTAAAAACCAAAAAGGGGACAACTGGATAAGGGTCTGGTTTTAGTCACTCCTTGGGAGGGGGGTGTTGTTGCAGCCTTCAACTTCTGTTGCTTCTTCCAAACAAGACAAGGGATCGAGAGGAGAGGGAGGCAGCAAGGTAGTTCCAGCTTCTTTTCTCAAAAGGGGTTTGCTTTGGCTGGTAGGGGGAGGACTTCCGGATGGGGGAGCATTGGGGGGAGGGCTGGAAGGGGGGAAAAAGGCTCGCCAGAGGGGCTGTTGGAGGGGGCCTATGAGCCCTAGAATCGGGAGGGGGTTTGGGGAAGGAGAATTGGGGGTAACTAAGGGGGATCACCTGATCCCCCCCCCTCCCCCTCAATAACGTGGGAAATCGGTTCGGAATCTGCAATATTTTTTGTACCACAGAATTAGCTTTGGATTGATACTTCTGGCCAATATCGGATCGGCAAGTGTTGATCCGATCTGAGAATCAGCCTATCCCAATCCTAATTAGCCGATTTTACAAACCATTTCAAAACCAATAAATAAATAAAAAAAAACAAACTTGAAAACTTCAAACCTAAAGAAACTTAAACATGCTCGAAGAAAAGAAAAGAAAAGAAAAGGTTGGCATTCCAACAGGGGTCACGAGGATGTCTCCAATGTGTTTTGTGGATGGATAGTTTCCGTATATGAATTGTTTTTGCAGTTAATCAAGGGTATTTTAGTAGTTGTTCGATGTAATAAACTTCAAAATATTGAAAATTCAGTTGTGATAGGTTAAATGAATTTTCACAGAACTCATAACAACCTCAATAAAGATAAAAAATGTGGTTAAAGCCTTTAAGTGATAGGGTGATCCCTACGCAAACACTTGAAAAATTTTTGGAACTCATCTTGTGAGCTCCTACTTTTGTATACCACACAAAATTATTTATATTCTTATGGTTTACCATTTATTTTCATATTAGTTGTCAAATAAACAATAATCACTTCTTTCCAAAAAGGAAGAAGAAATTTAAAAATCCAAGGTTTCATCAAGCACTATTTGCCTTGGCCACCTCAGCATCTGACTTCCACCTGCCTGTCGGATCTGTCATGCCTTGCGTTTGTGGTCCAACTCCCATCTCAATCTTGAATCTTCCCATAGCTGCCCCATTACTACATGCCTTCAGCTTGCCCTCAATGCTTTGCAAGACTTCTGGACTAGTAGCAGCTAAGTGTGTCAATCAGGCTGGGCTTAAGCAAAAGCCATTGAACTGCCCGTTAAAACCATGCCATGGGATGTTCTTTAGGCCCATTGGACATGTGGGAGGCCCATGAAGTCAAAGCCTAACATTTGTTATGTTATATGGGCTTGGGTTGGTGATGCGGGACAAACCGGCTAGACCGGGCTAAACGGAACGAAAGCGACTTAAACCGGCGCTAATCGCCCTAAAACGACCTAAACGGACCCCAAAATAGGCCTAAACCGATCCAAACCGGTCGAAACAGGCCCGAACCGGGCTCGAGATGGGCTGGACCGGCTCGGGACACCCTGAACCGGACTGAACCGGCCGGTTCAGGCCCTGAACCGGGTCAAACCGGCCTGAACCCGGTTGGACCGGGTCTGGCGACCGGTCTGGTCGCGGACCGGCCGGCCGCGCTCGCGGGCGCGTGCGTCCATCGGGGAGGGGGGTCGTGGCAGCGCGTGGGAAGAGATCCCGCGGTGGCGTGGCCGATCTCCCGCCGTCGCGCCTCGTCGCCGTGGCGACATCGCCGCGGTCTCGCGCGGGCGCGAGGTGACGACAAAACGCCCGCAGGCGGGCGGCGTCCGCAGCGTCCTCAGCATCGTGGCCTTCGTCCGGACGGGTTCCCGCGGCGGAGCAGGTGCCGTCGCCCTCGCGGAGGCTTCGCGTCGTTGTCGTCCGTCCGGAGAGTTGCCGAGGGCAGACGATAGAGCAGCGGCCAACCTCCCAGCGATGGCGGTGGAGCAGGGGCGTCGTCCGCCTCGGGAGGACGCCGCACGAGGGAGAGAGCCGCGGAGGGAGGGGAATCCGGGGATCGCCGGATCCTCCTCCCGCTTCACCATCTCCTCCTTCCGCTTCTGCTTCATCTTCTCCCTTCGTCGTCCTCGTACGAACGAGGCGGGGGGGTTGGATCCAGCCCGCCGTGGCCGTGGCGGAAGGAGCCGGAAGAGAACCTGCTGAGGCGGCTCTGGGGTTCGCCGGTTGCAGATCTGCCGGTGGAGACGAAGACGGACAGGAACCCGAGCTGCTCCAAGTCGAAGGGGAAACCGAGAAGGGGAAGAGAGGGGAACGGCACGGAGGCCGGAGGATGAGGAGGCGGAGAAGATCGGCGCACCTCGCCGGATTTGGAAGGTGGAAGGGAGACCGGGAGTCCTTCCCGGAGGTGAAGAGGGGGCCGGCCTCACTGTCGGAGGTGGGAGAGGGAATGGGGCCGCAGCCCCTACGCGGGAGACACTGCCCGTGGGCTTCCAAAAATTCCCCTATTACTTTTTTTCCTTTGTGCGTACAGGTTCTCCTTATATAGGGAGAAGAGACCGGACGTATTACAAAAAAGACCCAGTTAAAAGGAATATTTACAGACTTGGACTCAACGTAAAAATTAATCTAAAATTGTCTTAAGACTCTTAAAAATGTCCCCATCATTCTCTCCGACCGGGAAGAAACTCAACCTCGAGTTTTCAAACTGTTTTATTTACTTACGGTCGGAAACAGGCTCCCAAGAGTCGACTCGTGAGAACGAGTCGATCCCGGGCTCTGATACCAAACTGATGCGGGACAAACCGGCTAATTCGGCTAAACCGAACAAAAACGACTTAAACCGGCGCTAACCGCCGCTAAAACACCTAAACGAACCCAAAATAAAGTAAACCGGCCTCGAACCGGTCGAAACAAATCCGGAACAGGTCGAACTGGGCCCAAAACGTCTTGGACGGGCCCAGAACAAGGTGAACCGGCCGATTTCAGGCGTTTAAACCGGCTGAACCCGTGTGAACCCGTCGAACCGGCTCTGCAGCCCGGTCTGGGCCTTCGACCGATCGGGGCGAGCCACTGGCCGCGAAACCGCGGCTGAACCGTTGAACCGTGGGGGTGAACGCCGATCTCGCGCGCGCGAACGTACGTCGGGGTGTCGTGGCAGCGCAGTGGATCGCCGCGTACCCGTCCGGGTAGTCTCCTCGTCGTCGCAGCAGGGGGGGCGTGGCGTTGGCGCGTGGAGAGGAGGCCGCCCAGGGCGGTCGCGTGGCCCTCGTCCTCGCCGTCCCTCCCCCGTCCTCGTGGCAGCATCATGACGGGGCTCCCGCGCGGTGAGACCCGACAAAAGGGGGTGGGGGCAGCGAGGAGGCGCTCGCGTCATCCTCGTGGGGGCTTTGCGACGCTGTCGTCGTCCGGACGGGGCCGTGCAGACGGCGGGTGCAGGGCAGGTCGATGGCGGGAGGAATCGATGCATTGGCGTTGTCCGGCCAACCTCCGAGCGATGGCGGTGGAGATGAAGAGCTGTCCGCCTCGGGAAGATGCCGTACGAGGGAGAAACCGGCTAATTCGGCTAAACCGAACAAAAACGACTTAAACCGGCGCTAACCGCCGCTAAAACACCTAAACGAACCCAAAATAAAGCAAACCGGCCTCGAACCGGTCGAAACAAATCCGGAACAGGTCGAACTAGGCCCAAAACGTCTTGGACCGGCCCAGAACAAGGTGAACCGGCCGATTTCAGGCGTTTAAACCGGCTGAACCCGTGTGAACCCGTCGAATCGGCTCTGCAGCCCGGTCTGGGCCTTCGACCGATCGGGGCGAGCCACTGGCCGCGAAACCACGGCTGAACCGTTTAACCGTGGGGGTGAACGCCGATCTCGCGCGCGCGAACGTACGTCGGGGTGTCGTGGCAGCGCAGTGGATCGCCGCGTACCCGTCCGGGTAGTCTCCTCGTCGTCGCAGCAAGGGGGGGCGTGGCGTTGGCGCGTGGAGAGGAGGCCGCCCGGGGCGGTCGCGTGGCCCTCGTCCTCGCCGTCCCTCCCCCGTCCTCGTGGCAGCATCATGACGGGGCTCCCGCGCCGTGAGACCCGACAAAAGGGGGTGGGGGCAGCGCGGAGGCGCTCGCGTCGTCCTCGTGGGGGCTTTGCAACGTTGTCGTCGTCCGGACGGGGCCGTGCAGACGGCGGGTGCAGGGCATGTCGATGGCGGGAGGAATCGATGCATTGGCATTGTCCGGCCAACCTCCGAGCGATGGCGGTGGAGATGAAGAGCTGTCCGCCTCGGGAAGATGCTGCACGAGGGAGGGAGCCGCAGAGGGAGGGGGATCCGGGGATCGCCGGATCCTCCTCCTGCTTCACCATCTCCTCCTTCCGCTTCAGCTTCATCTTCTCCCTTTGCCGTCCTCGTACGAACGAGGCGGGGGGGTTGGATCCAGCCCGCCGTGGCCGTGGCGGAAGGAGCCGGAAGAGGACCTGCTGAGGCGGCTCTGGGGTTCGCCGGTTGCAGATCTGCCGGTGGAGACGAAGACGGACAGGAACCCGAGCTGCTCCAAGTCGAAGGGGAAACCGAGAAGGGGAAGAGAGGGGAACGGCACGGAGGCCGGAGGATGAGGAGGGGGAGAAGATCGGCGCACCTCGCCGGATTTGGAAGGTGGAAGGGAGACCGGGAGTCCTTCCCGGAGGTGAAGAGGGGGCCGGCCTCACTGCCGGAGGTGGGAGAGGGAATGGGGCCGCAGCCCCTACGCGGGAGACACTGCCCGTGGGCTTCCAAAAATTCCACTATTACTTTTTTTCCTTTGTGCGTACAGGTTCTCCTTATATAGGGAGAAGAGACCGGACGTATTACAAAAAAGACCCAGTTAAAAAGAATATTTACAGACTTGGACTCAACATAAAAATTAATCTAAAATTGTCTTAAGACTCTTAAAAATGTCCCCATCAGTTGGGTTAGTCCATGATTCGTCTTTTTTTAATGCGTTGTAGCACCATTTCTAAACTTGTTTTACCTGATCCACTTTAAAACACTGTGTCAAAATTTTAAAAATTCATAAAATGTAACAATAATAAAATTTATATATCATTATTATAAAAAAACTGTTGTGACGTGATATTTGGATATTGTCACTAGTGGTTTGGGTTTTTACTAAATCGGTTTAATTCGGTTCACTTTTGGAAGTGTATCCTCTGGATTTTATTTTATTTATATTTTTGACATTTTACTTGCTGATAACCTAATAAATATGACATATTTTAAGTACATGTAGTTAAAGTGCTTAACTAATATTTAAATTAATTTAATTACGTACAAACATGCCTCTTTTTACACATAAGAACGTATTTTAGATTGAATAAGATAAACATTTCAAATGTGTTAGGATGAGTGAGTTATTGAGGACAACAGATATCTACATCTGAAACGGGCTTACAGATGTGATTGGGTTTTCACATTTTAAAGTGGGCTTACGGTCTATGAGACCAGCCAGACAAGCTAATGGGCTTGGGCCTAACCACCTTCCTACTGGGCTGACTTGGACTTGTGCCGGGCCAGCCCAAGTTCACCCCCTTGACACCCTAGTACCAGATCATACCTCTACATCTCTAGAGGAAGTCTTGGTTATGATGATGTGTGACTGAGATGAACGGAATGCTGCTCCTTAAGCAATTTATAAAAAGAAATAGGGGAATATGAAACCAATTCAGTGGCTCGGTTCAGTATCAGGTTGCAATTTGTTGCGTAATGCTATGGATTGATGTTCCATTGTGTTCAACTCCTATTACCCACCTCTTTTTCTTGACTGCGGTTGCTATTCTTGGTATTACTTAGCAAAATTGCTGAACTATGAAATTTAAGACTAGTTGGAAAGAACACTAAGCTGTTGTAACAAGTATTTAGACTTGACATGAAACAGTCATATATATGTATGTGTGAACCTCTTTTTTTACGATGTCTGTTCTTTAGAAAGAAAGACATTTGTCGCTACCCCGAACCTTTTTAGGAAAATAGGTGATATCCTAAAAATATTAGGTAGTCCAGTGATAGTTTAAAAGTAATAGAACCGAGGTTCGGGTTCTTTGAAAATTTGATTTTTGACCCTTCTCCGCCGGATGGTGCGAGTACCCGGCGTTAGCTTACATCGAGCAACGACTCGAACACCTTTGATTAACCGTCGTGACAACCTGTTTTTGGAGACATGCACATCCACAAAAAGTAAAGAACCCGAAAGGGCAGCGGCCTTTTGGGTCCGATCAGATGCAAACCGATTTGTTTGGGTTTGTTGATTTGTGATTTTTTGTTGTTGTCTTGAAAGTCGGTTTTAAGGGTTTGAGTTTTGAATCAATTTGTTTTGATTGATTTGGTTTTGTTGTTTTGGTTTAGTTTTGATTTGTTTAATTTTGGACTTGATTGGTTTAAGTTTTTGTTTTCTGTTTGATGTGCTTAAAGAGCTTTAAGCATGTTTTGGATTTTTGATTTAGTTGGTTTTCTGAATTTCAGATTTCTGGATTTTTATGTTTTAGGTGGATTGTAATCCATGTTTGAGTGTTTGAAAATGGTGCTTATTTGGTTTCTTTGGGGTTAAACATTTGATTATTCATTTGAGTGAAATTCGGTGGATAAACCAGTCTTATGTGTGCAATCAGAGTTGATTAGGATCGGTTTTCTTTTGGACAGATTTATTTAAATCTGGGCTTTATGTGTTTTGGGCTTAATCAAAATCTGATTTTGGCAGATTATCTGATTTCGGTTTGATTTGTTTCAAAACCGGTTCAATCTTGTTAAAGATCGGTTGTTTGTTGAACCGGGATAAGTTGAATTTAAATTTCAGATTTCTTTTAATTCTGATTTTTTTGTTTTGACTTTCAGATTTAATTTTTTGTTTTGGTTTGCTGTTTGAATTCCAGATTTTTGATTTTTTTGTTTTAGTTTTCATCTTTTTCAGTTTGGCGATTTGCATCGCCTCCGACCCATCGGGCCACTTTGAATGCCCGGCTTCGTACATCAATGTGAACATCGAAGTTTCATTCATCGGAAGTTGGAGTACATGGAATACGATGAGTGGTGATCCTCCCCCCCAACTTAGGTTCTTCACCGGTTTAGAAAAATTTCGGCATTACAACGGCATGCCGGCAAGTTTCTAACTTGGCGAAGTTTACCCGTCCAACAAGACTAGTCGATGACTTAGCCAAAATTGGGGGAAGGATCGACGGCTACGGGAGCTTGCCCGCGCCCTCGTCCAAGGTGGACTTCCTTAATTTAAGTATTGCTTTCGCGTTCTGATTTTTATTTATTTATTTTTTGAAGGCCACTCCAGGCCGGTCTATGTTCCATCGGCATTCAAAGCCGGGCTTCAATTTGTAGGGTTCGGGATGTCCATCTTGGTCTTCTTGGGCCGGATGGGCCTACTGGACTTGTGTTTGCGCCTCCAATGTCTTGATGGTGGGGTAGGGGGCCGCCCGGACGAACGATCGGCCCGTCGCATGGATTTCGAAAGGGTCCGGGACATCCACCACTACCCACCATTGCTGAAAATTGGCAGATTCTGCTCCCTGGTTGAGTGCCGCAGTGCTGCCCACTTCTGGAGCTTCTTGAGCCGGATGGGCCTGTTGTACTGGTGCTTGTGCCTCCATTGTCTTGATGGTAGGGTAGGGGGCCGCCCGGACGAACGATCGGCCCGTCGCACGGATTCCGAAAGGGTCTGGGACATCCACCACTACCCACCATTGCTGAAAATTGGCATATTCTGCTCCTTGGTTGAGTGCTGCAGTGCTGCCCACTTCTGGAGCTTCCTGGATTGGTCCCTCTTCTTGGGAAAAGCCACAAGGGGGCTGCTGGAAGGGACCTCGAGTTTGCTTCTTTTTGTTTGATTGAGCAGGACCTGTTAGAGGTCTGCCCGACTATGCCACAAGGGGAGCCTTTTGGGACCTGTTCTGAGGTCGCCTCTGTTGTACCATAAGGGGCCGGAGTAGGGGCTGAAGCTGAACAGGGTTTGATTTGGAACCGAATCTGGGTCCTGAACAGGGGCTGGACAAAGGCAGCTTCAGTCCTGTTTAAAGGGGTCTGTTCAGGCGGTTTCAAGTGGGCCTGAATGGACCTGCACAAGGGGCTTTTCAGGGCCTGGTCTGGGCTCTGATTGGGACCCGCTCAGATAGGTTCAGGTGGACTGAGATAAGCCTACGCAAAGGGGCAGGTCAAGGGCTGGTTGGGAGCTCCTAAGTGGGCCAGTCCAATGGCAAAATAAGGGGGAACATGATCTGTTTTGAATGGCTGCACAATGGGCCAGTCGATGGGACATATGGGGCAGCTTAGAGTCGGCCAAGGTTGGGTATACCTGGAGCCTTGTTTGGGTCATAGGCTAATGGTGTTCACGAGGGGCACGAATGAGCCATTGGGGAATTGAGGAGAGAAAGAAGAAGAGGTGAAGAAGATGCCCTTAGAGGGCTACGTATCTACATAATTATAATCACCCACCTGTTTTTCTTCTTCTCCTTCTCTTCTCTTGGCCGCAAGTGGCCTCCTGCAGCAGGCACACAGCAGAGGGGCAGCAGCAGCAGGCGCGCAAGTTCCAGTTGATGGAGAGGCAGCCTGCTTTTCTTCTTCTCCTCTTCTTCTTCTCCTTCCCTTCTCTTGGCCGCAAGTGACCTCCTGCAGCAGGCGCACAGCAGAGGGCAGCAGAGGGGCAGCAGCAGCAGGTGCACAGGTTCCAGCTGATGGAGAGGTAGCCTGTCGGCGTCCAAAAGAAGTCCTCTGGCTTTGGCGCGCCCTCCTCTTTTTATAGGAGATGAGGGGGAGATTAAAGGTCACCTTGAAGCCAACATGAGATGGCTCTTGAGTTCTCCCATGCTGTTTTAATGGTCTGACTCCTTGGATATCCTCCTGATTTAATTCCTTGACTGCCTGGGCTTCCTCACGCCATTAACCAGTCAATGGGTGACCTGGCAGGTGCGGCAGTGGGTGCTGAGGTGGCAGGCAGGCCAGTGTGGCACGTTCACATGGCCTGGCCTGAGTTTGACCGAGGCCCAGTCTTCTCTTACTGGGCTGTGCGCAATTGGGCCTGAGGGGGAGCTGGCTTTCTCAATTAAATTAAGTGAAGATTGGGTTGGCCAAGGCCTGTGCTGATGGGCTCATTAGGGGCCTGATTTGGCCCAATTGAGGGGCTGTCCAGTCTAGCATAGGCCCGGCTATTCTTCCTTTATATATGTTTTTTTTTGAAAAAATGTACGCCAACAATGTATATGCTCACTTATTTCAGTTCTTGGGTGCATATTGACTTATCAATTGACAATGACTTAAACATAATCGAGACCTCATTGTCTTTTTGTAATTCTATTGTTCTAATTTCATTTATTAAAAGCACGATTTTTGTTATTTTAAAAGAGGGACTTCTGTTTAGACATGAACTTTGGAGATGGCATGATTATGGTCTCCTTGTTTTGGTTTTCGCCCATGTACTTCGAGACGAGAGCCTTTTTTCTTCAAATGCATTATTTTGCGCTAAAACAATTAGAACATACTTCAAATTGAAACAACGGCAGTATTTACAATGAAACAGATTCGAGCTGTCCTTACAATTGAGGTGCTTCGGAGCTCTGTACAGTCGTCTAGGCAGTGCTTCATTTGGACATGTAAAGATTAGAGAAAATTGTGAAAAAATAAATACGACAAAAAGATTTTTTCATGTTTTATTGATATGATTGCAGTAAGGTTTGACAGTTCATTTCCATCACAGCTGCGGGACCTGAAAGATGGAATTCTAAAAACAAGAGAAAGTGAAGGAAAAGGCCTCTGGGATTATCAAGGTAAAGACACCAAAGATGATGGCATCACTTTTGGTCTTCCACCATGCTATGTTTCCAGCGGTAGAGCTGATGTTCTTGTGCATGGAGATGCTTGGTATGACGGATGTAGATCCGAGAAACTCTTGGGAGCAGGAGCACTGCATGAACTCCGGCCTCAAGCTGCACTGGATTGCTTGGCTGAGGAATCAGTGACAAGTCAGCAGCGATGTGTAGCACTGTCCCAGACCATATTCAGCACTGTTCTGTCGCTTACTGTGGGCATGATTGTCTGGGAGGCAGAAGACCCATGCATGCCCCTGGTGGCAGCACTCTTCACCGTTGTTGGTATGTCTCTCAATAGTGTTGTGCAATTCTTCTCCACGATAAGGAACAGGCCCACCTCAGAAGCTGTTGCCCTGCTGAGCTTCAACTGGTTCATACTTGGAATGCTCATGTCGCCGACTCTGCCCAGGTTGGTTCCACCCTTCTGGAGGTTTGGTTGCCAAGTGGTCAGGGTGCTTGCCCTCATCTCTTGAGCCATCTCGCCAGTGTGCTTCCCATCTCTCTTTGCCCTGTGTTCTTAAATTGTGTATATTTTCTAAGTAATTGGTCTCATGTGGATGAGAAGAAAAGCTCGCGATCATCTGTATGAGATAAAGCTCATGCAAGATCCTTGTTGGACCGCATGTAAATATGACCCTTAACATGTGCATGTGATTGTGATGATGCGAGTGTAGATTGCTGGAGATACATATCAAGTAGACCTGTCAATGGATCTTGAAGATCTGATAACCTGACTGGAATCCGTGGAATAAGTCTGGATTTGGATTATGATTAAACTAACCGGCTAACATTCCAGCTGAGGTGAAGGCTCATTTTAGATAAAATAGAGTCAAGATTTATTTGTGATGTCGGGTTTAGAGGGAGTTTTTGATGTCAGGCCTTTGGCCTCCGGCCCCATGGCAAGTCAGCTACACACACCTGTCACACACCTGCAGTAGGCAGCCCCACATTGGGGCTGGCAGTCACGGATACCACAGCATGGGCTCGAACTGCTGCAGCACCGGTAATGCTGTCTACAGCAAACAGCATGAATGTGGTGCAGGTTTGTTACTTCTTTCTTCTCCTGGTTAGCTAATCTCATCTTTGTCTCATGGCTGAATGGAGTGTTTATGCATTCAAGCCGAGGAGGAGGGCTCCACCATCTCTTCCCACGGCGGTGGGGAGGGCGATGAGTCTGTTTCTAGCAAACCCGTGGCACCAATAGACCCTCACCAAATGTCTCATTTCTAGCATCATTTTCATCTGTGAACTACCTGTGCGCCTTCTTTCGTTGTGACCACCAAGGATGCCAACAGCTGGGGCTGGTAGGTCCCAAGTTAAAGGTGAAGGTCTTGCCAGGGGTTGGAGTGGCAGGGTCGAGGGTCGATCAAGAGGATATGAGACCAGATGGTGAAAGACCAGATTGATGATACATCTAATTTGTAGTATGTTGTGCCTAATAGGTTTGGATTAGGCTTGAATCTGAATTGAATTTTTGGGTCCAAGTTTGAATATGAATTCACTGATGACTGATGTAGTTAATTTGGATTCAAATTCGAATTTGGATTCTTGTTATCGGGTCTGGGATAGGATCCCCCCCAAACCTGACCGGTTTAGAGGTCTAATATCAAGGATGTCGCTATGCACGTCAGTGGGTCTGTTTTTGCATGTTTACTTGATCCTCTTTTGTTATATAATTTGAAATTCCCTGTTGGGCGATGCTATTTGAAAGTCTACTTAAGAGCATTAATTTTTTATTATTTAGCACATGATTTCTGATGATGCAACAAAATACATAGTTCATGTAATGAGAAAAGTTGCTTGATCTGCAATTCATTTATCGGCCATATTACTGAAGGATACTAATCATAATTGTTCAGCTTCTCATTTTACGCTGAATGTAAGGTTGGTATTAACTCGTGTAAGTAGAATGGATTATTCCAAGCATTTACCGAACGAATCCATCTCACTGATCAAGTCGTCTCAAACTTGCTAAAACGAGTGATTGAATTCATGTACCAATCAATTGAAATGTTCCAACCGAGGGGTTTATAGAATATAGTTGTGTCGATTTTGACTGATATTTAAGTTTTATTTATTAGTACTTCGTTTCATCGTTCAGTTTTTTATTTATGATTATTGATTCTACGATTGTTGCTTAATTAACCGTTACGGTATCTTTAACTCTACGTTAACCCGCTTTGCTAATGTGATAGTCTGTGTGAAGCTACACTTGCAAGAAGATAAGAGGTATTGAATCTAGATCAAGCTTAAATAGTAATATGGATCTGTAGAAAAATCATGAGAAAAGTAAATAAGAAAAACAAGATTGGTTCGACGATGCGTACGTAAAAGTTCGAAGTGTTAGAATCGAATGAATCCATATATTCTCTTAAATACATAGCCAACTAATATTTTAATATGATAGTTTATATCCTGTTTGGTTGGAATATCAAAAATGATATTATCTTAATATTGATATTGATATTTTTAGAAGATGGAGTATCAATATCAAAATTGATATAAGTTGACATTTGTATAACGTAACATGTGTTGTTTGCACGGTAAAATTTAAAATTGATATTATTAGTCAAACACTTCAAGATAATTATCATCAATATTAATTTTAAAATTAATAGTGATAAAAGTGTTTAATAATGTTATCAAATAAGACATTAGATAGACAAATATTAGTTGGCAAACCATTGCACATCGATTGAATGATAGGCTCAAATAACTAATGTTAGTAGATAACTAATAGGGTGTTTGATTACACTATAAAATTTTATACACTTTTATGATAAAAAGTTATCTTAGAATAAAGTGGGAACTAGTGAACGACATAAATGTATCATGTTTGGGAGAGAGATAATAAAATAGTTGATGATCAAACAAGGTGGGATCACAAATAAAAAATGTGAGACTCTTTTTTTTGTCTCATAACAAAAATATTTTCAAAACATAAAATTGTAGTGATTGTTAAACATATCTTTTAACAAATTTTATTATAAAAATATAAAATTGTAACAAAAATTCAATTTATCATACAAACGAGCACCCCATAGGTCTCAACATGATGTTGTCTATGAAAGATCCAATATCATGTTGGGTTGAATAAAGTTTTCTTATTGGCATCTAGATGCACAATTAATAAGTTAAGATTCACTTATCAATAGTTGGATAATTATTAGAAAATTAGAAATCTCTCTCTCTCTCTCTCACACACACACACAAACACAATCTCACAAATACTGGTAGGTTAAACTACCCTTAATACACGAGCTATTTTTACTCAATCTGTTCATCAGTAAGCTAGATGAAGATAATGTAAAAGAATTACTTTATGACCTGTTTGGTAACAACATTAAATGTTGTATCAATATTAATCTTAAAACTGATATTGATACATGATATTAATGTGTTTAGATAATTGTATTGATTTTAAAATCAATAGTAGAAAGTTGTATAAAAATTAATACATGTTTATGACCTGTTTGGTAACAGCAGTAGGTAGTTATATCAATATTAATCTTAAAACTGATATTGATACATGATATTAATGTGTTTGGATAACTGTATTGATTTTAAAATCAATAGTAGAAAGTTGTATCAAAATTAATATAGGTGCGCTCTATATTAAAATTGATACTGCTCGGTTGTGAAGCACAACTCCTTGCACCTCTTTGTGGCAGAGTCCTTCGTGGCCGAAACTCCCCGTGGTCTCTCCCCTCCGTGTTGACTTCGACACCACCAAGCTCCCCACAGTCTCTCCTCTCTGCATCAAGTCCTCTATGGCAAAAGCTCCCAACAGCCTCTCCACATTGCGTCAACTCCTCCGTGGCCAAAGCTCCCCATGGTCTCTCTCCTTCATGTCGACTCTGCCGCCACCGAAGGTCCCCACGGTCTCTCCTCTCCACGTCGAGTCCTCTGCGGCAAAAGCTGTAATACCCCGTATTTTTAAATAAAAAAATAGTTAATATTTATTAATATTTTAATCTGCTCCTCCCCCTATTTATTCCCCTTTTTCCTCACCAGGAGAAACCCTCCCCGCACCGTTTCCTGCCCCGCGAGAAAAACCCTATTTTTTCCCCTCTTTTTCCCTCTCGGCCGCCGCCTGCGCGAGCCCTCGCGCGCCTTCTCCCCTTCCCGCGTCGCCGCCTCGAGCTCCGTGTGCCCGTGCGTTCACCTCGGCCGCCCGCCGCCCACGTCGGCCGCCGCGTGTCCGCGAGAAACCGCCCACCGCCTCCTCGTACCTCGTCGCCCGCGCCCGCCGCACGCCGCGCTCACCCGCCGACCACCGCCTCGAGCTCGCCGCCGGCCGCCTGCCTCACCCCGCGCGTCCGCCCGCCCCCGTCCCCCGTGCCCGAGCGCCGCCGCGCGCCCCCCGCCCCCAGCCCCCAGCCACCAGCCGCCGCCCGCTCCTCGTACCGCCTCGGCCCCTGCGTCATCACCGGCGCCACCTCGCACCGCCTCCCCGTTGACCAGCATCCGCCCGTGCGCCGCCTGCGCCACCGCGCCCACGCGGCCACCGTCCCGTGCGCCCGCCTGCACCTCCGCGTGTGCCCGTCTGCACCGCTCGCCCGCCGCCGTGCGCCCCTCTTCTCTCTCCAGCGCGGTGATACAACCTCTCTCCTATTGCCCTCTCTCCTATTATCTTCTATCAAGCTCCATAGTTTATTATTCTTCTTCCTCCGGCAGATTATAAGAACACCTACCCGACTCAGTTTTTCGACGCCGACGCAACCGCAGCAGTCTCGTCGCCAAATTCAATCTCCTTGGTTTTCCGTGCGCCGTTCGCCATTGCCGTCAAGGTAGGCGTCTCGGCTATCCTTAGCACTCTAATATTTTGATTAAATCGTAATAATCATGTTTAGATCACCAGGATTAGAATATTGTAGTTGATGGGCTGTTTTGGATTTATTAGCATGTATAGTTAGAGTTAGATTAATTTGTCTAGATAGGTGTTTGTTTATGGTGATATTATGTTGTAAAGTTTGGAATATATTTAATTGGATTGTGAATTTTGGTATTATTTGGCTCCAGACCGATATCCTTTCCCGTTACGTCACCGGATTATCTTCCGCTGTGCATGTTAAAAATCCGGTGACAAAAGCTCCCAGCAGTCTCTCCACATTGTGTCGACTTCTTTGCGGCTGAATCTCTCCCGCACATCTCCTTGCCGCATCGAGTCCTTTGCGGAGAAGCTCCCCGCAATCACTCTACATCACATCAACTCCTTCACAGTCGTCGGCTGAGCGTAACTTGGTTGGCGCCGTCCCTGCGCCTGAGGACGTAGGGCGGGGGTTCGTCTCCAGGCGGCGTCAAGCCGGGAACCCCTGGGGCGGTGAACTGTGGGATTGGGGAGGGGCTCGAACGCTTGTCGCCCGCGGTGCAGCAGGCCTTGCGGCACTGGGCCACTACGTGACCAAAAAAAAAAACTCTTTCACAGTCGAAGCTTCTCGCCGCCTCCCCTCTCCTCATTAACTCCTCCGTGGCCCAGCTCCCAGCGAGCTCTCCTCTCCGGACATTCCCCGTCCTCTCTGTTCCTACCTCTTTTTTTGCTTTTACCTTTTGAAATACCAAATGTCTTTCTGATCGATGCCTAGAGGTGCAATCCAGTTGAGTCGAGTCGAGCACGGTGCTGTACGAGCTTGGCCGGATGAAATTTATCATTGTTTGAATTTGACTCGATATTTGTCAAGTTTTTGTGTCTCGACTTGATTTGAGTTCGATGAGTTCGAGTTCACTTCGTAGAACTGCTCGTTTAAGGTGAACTAAAACTCAAGCAATTGAAACTAAGCCCAAAATCTAGCTCGGCCCATTGAAACTCAAGATAAAAAGAAAATGAGTTTGAAAGATACAATACATGACTGTCTATGAAGAAAAAGAAGGAAATCTTATGCGCTTTGGCGCCGTTGGCTGTTGGATGATATTCGGAAGAGAATGCTTGGTCGACGGAGGAGAACCCGTATGTGAGCACACGCAATGCCTGGGGACCAGCGATGGGCTCGGCCGGTTTTTTTGTGATGAGATGAAGGGAGAGCGATAGAGATGAATAGCAAGAAGGTTTCACGATGAGGGATCGAGGCCGTTTACAGAGGCTTGAGGTGCTTCGCAAGGTAGCTTGTCAGAGAGTCCTCAAATTTCATTTCTCCTTCTTCTTCATTTGCGTCCTACCAACAAGAAGGTTATCGAACCCCTCTACCGCCACTGCTGCCACCTTGTCGCAATCGGCTCGATTAGCATGAAGAAGGGGACAATGGGAGAAGGATGGCAACTGCGGGCCTACTCCCTTCATGTTTGCTCTGGGAGATGGTGATGGCTGGGAGGCTGTCAAGCGACGACCACTATCCCTTCCCTTGCGGTGGCGAAACCCCTCCGAGTGATGCTCGTTGTGCAAGGACAGAGAGAGAGAGAGAGATAGTTGCTGGAGCCGATGCTGTGTGATTTGACGGGAGAGAGAGCCTCTGCTGTTTGGCTTTACAGGAGTTTTGATGGTAATGCAGGATGATTGAAAATATTTAAAAATAAA
Source organism: Cryptocoryne crispatula var. balansae (assembly GCA_036172225.1). Classification (NCBI taxonomy): domain Eukaryota; kingdom Viridiplantae; phylum Streptophyta; class Magnoliopsida; order Alismatales; family Araceae; genus Cryptocoryne; species Cryptocoryne crispatula. Next base: position 23,599,990 of record CM069924.1, read on the forward strand.
TTTTTATTACATATAAAATCTTCACAAATTTAATAATGTATTTTTACATAATCTTCTTAACATTTAGTGGTTAGCCGAATATTTAATCAAGTAATTAATTGAATATTTTATCGAGTTACTCGTGAACTTATCGAGTAAGCAGATCTCTATTTAGACTTAACTCATTTATAAGTCGAGCTTTTTTTTTCTTCTGTTCAAATTTATTTATTTAACTTAATAAACGATTCGAATCGAGTTTTTAATTAGCCGAGTATCAAACTATTTGTTGAGTATATTGGTTCGCTTTCAACCCTATTGATCCCAAAAATAGTTCACAGTCAATAGAAGGAGTCAAATGTAGTTAAAAAAAGGATTCATGGGTGGTGGATTTAATGAGGGAAGTGGCTGCTATAAAGGTATTGCAATAACCACTGAGTTCGCTCCTTCTTCAAGTTGCCGTTTCCAAATACAAATTTTAGATTTTGTATCTTTTCAATTAGAAGTGTGGATCAAGTGATTTCAATTCAATTATCGGGTGCTTGTGCACACAAGATCCCATCTATAAAGATCCATGCCGCATATCTACCCCCTTCCATGTAGCTGAGCAGCCACATAATCTTGCGCTATAAAAGATGAAACCATAGCGTAGGCCTCCAAACTCTAGGATATGTATGTTTATCTACAGAACTTGGGTTGTATTATGGGCCAAAATGGTAGAACAAAAGTAGCCAATTATGTGGCGCCTCCCTTGCCTTGTACTATGTTCGTAACCTACAGACGTTGCTAATGAATTGTTTTTCTAAATGCTCATTGCCATTACAAGAAGAAAAAAAACTACTGAAAATCCGTTCTTGCATAATAAGATATTCCTATTCTACATGTTTGGTCTTGGTGTCCGACTGCCACTTCAGCTATCCATACAATTGCTCATTCTTTCTCTTGCTGATATCCCTTTTCAATCACTGCAATGCCTACTCAAATAAGCAATTCTTCAAAATATAACTCTGACAGATGTAGAGGAGCAACCAGAATTGTCATTCATATTGGTGGTAATTTTTGTTACCCTAACTTTACTCTAGTAGACAAGTGAATTTTCTTTATAGTCAAAAGAAGATCAACAACATCTTGCTATCAAGCTTTACCCACGATATTTCCTGATGCTCACCCTTTCACCCTTTACATTGAAAGATGTGAACATGTGATTGCATTCTCCAATTATCCTTATTTGTAGTCTAGACCTTGAATAGCAAGAAGATCAACAACATCTTGCTATCAAGCTTTACCCACGATATTTCCTGATGCTCACCCTTTCACCCTTTACATTGAAAGATGTGAACATGTGATTCCATTCTCCAATTATCCTTATTTGTAGTCTAGACCTTGAATAGCAAATTGAACTGTGTTGCTATTTGTAATTAGTTTTGTTGGCTCGTGTAGAATTGGATTCATGGACATTTTTAGTAACATAAATTTCAAAGACTTCCAGTGAAGGATTGGATTCATGGACTTTTCAGACTTTTCAATAGCTTTCGAGATTCTTTTCTATAAAGTTTTTTCTATCACATTAAACCTATGCTCTTAAATTTTATACATCTAGTTTTGACACATGACTTATTATGGATTTTTACATTTCAATCTTTATCTATGGAAATTTTGAAATATTAAATAATCTTGAAATATTGTGGTTTTGAAAATAAGTACTTCCATAAAGAGTTAGTCAAAAGTATTAAATAGTCCTTGAAATTTAAAATACTGAGAATCCTTGAAATATTATTAGTCTAATCCTTTTTTATTTTGCTTAGAAAGTTCCCCTCTTTTCTTGGGTGGGGGACATGGGGGATAGAAAATGTTACTGAAGATGGCATTTTCATACCATCTTGGGAGTTTTCAGGTGGCAAGGACTTATTTTCCTCCTGCCCTTAGTGCCCTAACTAAATTCCTGTTCTAGACTACTCTCTTTCTAGATTTTGCTACCTAATCGATAATGGGCACATTTAAAAGGTTACTGCATATATTTATGCTTCTTTCACAACATATAAATGTTACTTTCTTCTTCTTGTACATTGAGAGAAGGTTTCTATGTGAATTTTGCTGAAGGTGGGTGGGTGTGGGTGCTCAAATATAGAGGGCATGTGGAATTGTTGGCGCACTTTGATGCCCTTCCAAGGTCAAAGTGTGGTTGACACTTGCTAGCCTCTCTCAAACAATTACTAATCGAGTAGCGCTACATATTGATCATTTGGTTGGTATTGTGTGTCAGAGATTTCTCTCAAAATCTGAAAAATAACATGTTTGTGAGTTTTGAGAGATTCTTGCAACACATATTTTGTCTTTCTCTTTTCCCTTTTCAAAATCTCTTCGTTAGTTAAACAAAAATTTTGTGCAATTTAACTTATAAATTGTGTTAAATATTTATGGTAGAAATCCCCCTTTTGAATATGAATTGATCCCCTACCTAAAATTGCACCTTGATCGAGTTTCTTCTGATGCACTAGTAGGTACATGTTGACTGAGGTGGCTCTACCATAAATATCCAAGAGGGTCTCATTACTCGTCAGAAATTCCCCTCCCAATTGATCTCATGTGGCTCCATAGAATTTTTATTTGATTCAATCATCAATTGTCATCATTTTCCAAAATGGGTGTGATGCTTAGAGCGCCTACTGTTCGATAGCTCTTAGTAGTGCAAGCAGTTGAGGTAGTATACTGAACGGAGGACATTTGGTTTACCTTCTTAGGTCATGATAAAATTGGAAAGAGGAAAGTCTCAATGGCCTTTGCATAGCTTCTTTTTAGCAGTAGTGAAAATATGATATGTATTAACCTGTGCCTAAAAGACAACCTTGTTGATTCAAACCATGCATGTAGCAGTGAAGGAATGAAAGGTTCTGATTTGAACTTCAGAGGAAAAACCATGGTTGATCACATAGCTGAGGAGATAAAGAAAAAAAACATGTGTCAGTTGTTCTCCAAGAAAGCCTTGACAAGGCTGATTATTTAGTGTAGAGAAGTTTATCATATGCCATCAGGACTGGGAAAAATTCTCTAACTCCCATGTGAGGTCTGCATATCCTTGTGGGTGATTTTTTCTTCTTCTTCTCCATCTTCTTCTCCCTCCTAGTTTTGGATTGCAGGGTTAAGGTGATGTGTGTGCTCTCTTCCTTAGAATCCCAAGTGTCGATTTCTATCAGCTACGTTGGAGACACGAGCGGGGACTTCTTCCTGCAGGCTCGGCCTATTCTCCACTCCTTCTTTCTTTCTCCACATTCAACTTGATCCCCAAGACGATGATCCTTGTTGTCACTCAGACATCGAAGAACCACTCCGGGTCGTGTGGATAACGGAAGGGAAAGGAGATTATAGGGGGGAAGATGATGTGTTGAGACAAGCTAAACACTACAGAGCTCAGGAAGAGGAGGTGTGTGATCGCCAGGAGCTAATGGCTCCAAAGAAATGGGGATAAGCAAATGGAACTAGAAGAAAGGAAGAGTTGACTAATTTACCTCTTTAAACGAGAAGACTATTGTGGATTGTATCTTCTCCTTCCTCGCCCGGCCGTGGAAGAAAAACCTTGGAGAACGCTGTTTGCCTAAAAGGATCAAAATGAAAGCACAAGAAAAGAACTGATTAGAACTAAATGAAGTAGTATCACATTCGAATAGAAAAAGAAATAATGAAAGGGGTTGAATGGACTGGATTAGGACTAGCTCCTAACCCCTTTTAAGGATACTTTAAATGAAGAAAATGCTGAAGATGCATTAAACTATACTAACATGATGTGCATGACTAAAATAAATAAAGAACAAAGGGAGAAGAGGGTGGAGAAGGGGTGGCGGTAGGCTGGTGGCCAGCCAATCTTTGGGAGTAGCAGGCACTTTAGGCCTAGGATCCCGACATCCTATCGTGGGAGCACCTTGGACTCCCGTGGGTAGTTTTTGGCACTATCTTCTCTCGATCTTTGTGGAGGTTGCCAAGTGCTTCTTCTTGATGTAGTAGCTCCCTCAGGCTCGTTGTAGTGTTGAAGGGTGGTTGGGATGCTCTTGGTGGCTTCAAGGTGAGTATGGATGGCTCTTTGATGGGGTGAAGATGACGGGGATGGTGATTGTGTGATGGTAGCTATGGATGGCATGGAAGATGGAGGTGGGAGCTCTAGGAACCTTTGGTGCTGAGGATGGAAGCTTCTTGGAACCTTGGGAACCTCCTTATAGCACCAATGTAACCTCCTAAACATTGGGGAGAAGATCCCTTTTATAGGCCCATGGGATGACTCAGGCTCACTCACAGGACGTTGTCTAGCATCTTGTCTAAAGAGTGCCGGGCGTCACATTGCCAAAGCGTCAATAACTGCTTTGATCATGGAAGGCATATGTTTTTGATTTGTGTAGACTACGGGGTGTCAATTGTCAGACTAGATGCTAGGCGCTCCTTGACTAAGATGCCAAGAGTCCCATCTTTAGAGTGTTGTTAACTGAATCTATCAGCTCTGCCTGAGATTCCCATGCCACATGCAATCTTCGGTGAAAGTTGTCGACAATATTCCTAACGTCTCGACAGAGGGATGCCTGCCACCTTGTGCGAAGCTATGGCACCGCCAGCCGATCTAAAAATTGGAGGGAAATTGGGCATGAGAGCTAGGTGCTCTGTCAGTCCGACGCTAGGTGGCGTGGTGCTGGGATGCTGGCCAAGCCCTCCTATGTTTTGTTGTTTTAATGCATAGTCAAGTCCTTTGGTTGGTGAAGGCAAGTGTTGCCTATGAAATAAGAGTTATGGGCCCCTTAATTAGGCCAAATTAGCGTATCTATCGCTTGCCTCACTTTGGCATCGGTTTTGCAAGGGAGTGGTGCAGAGTGTAGCAGAAACAACCGTAGTGAGGTGTAGCGGAGCGAAGTGGTGGCAGACTAAAAAATTGATGCCAAGGTGTAGATTTAGATACATGTTTCATGACCTAATCAGGATGGTTGGGCTTACTTGTAAGGAATCAATACATGACAGCGGAAAAATTTTGATTCCAAAAAACCATGATCTTTGCCTTGATCGATGCTGAACGAGTAAAACCGGGAACCGAATATGAAGTAGAACGAGAGTACCTCATGGGATTTCTCATATCCCTCACTATGGATGAAGAGAGGACATTCCTCCTTGCTGAAAATCGTTCAAGTGTCCGGTCTCTAGCGGTATCCACACGATCTGCTTCAATAGACGAGTTCTCTCTTCCTTCGGGCCTCTAGAAACCTTCCAGATCCAAGCTTGACCATGGGAGATCACCTTCTAGAGGAGAGAGGGAGAGAGGAGGCTTGGGACGTGCTCCAGCCCTATGGCTTGTTAGGGTTTGGCTTCATAAGCCATTTATATATAGAAGATGGAATTTTTCACAAAAACCCAAAACTTCTATAAAATTGCATCCATGCCCTCATCTTATTGACCAGATCTATTGTGTGTGACCCACTAGGCCCAATAGTCAATTTGGTTTAAGCCTTAATTAATTTAAAAGAACAATTCCTTTAAATTAAATCAAAACCGTTATCCGATAATAGTTTTTACGGCTTTCTGATCATAAAGGGTACAAGCCACATCCTATGATCCCAAATAACTTTGGGGAGTTAAATAACATCCATTGAGCCTTTCCATCATCAATTACCACACGGATTTAAATCCTCGTTCATACAATGTCCCGGTCGGTCAGGGGTTCGGCACTGACTGTCAACCCCTAAATATTCCAACACTATGAAATCCTGTACTCATGAATGGATCAACTGGAAAACTCTTTTTTCAATTATCCTATCTACCTTGGCCAAGGATTTAAGTACTATCCATAGGACATTCTCTCTCTCCTATCGAGAGTGAAGGATCCCCTATTGTCCGCTCAATTGCCTCCACCAGGTTTCCCATATACCCAATCCATTAACTATATAGGACCACAATACTAAGTGATCCATCAGTCAATAGTCAAAGTACATAGTATGCCTGGCAAGACATCTTTGGTGACTCAGGTCAAAGATCCAACCGTGCTATTGAGATGTAAGAATAACTTGATAGACAGTTCGGTAAGATACCGATCAGGTTTTCCTAAATTGGTCGATTCGGTGAACTCATTCCAAAGATGATCACATGTGTGTGTATCTCGGTGTCCCCACAGCGATGACCAATGAGATCGGTCATTCTCATCATATGAGAAGACATCACACACACTAGTCTATCCGGATTCTTGATGTCCTGTCTCAAGGATCCTATGACTAGGAACATTTAGATCACATACCTCTAGATGATCGATCTCATTATCATGATCTCATCATGATTCAATCATCATTGCATGTGATCAATGACTTCATTACGATATACGCTTCTAATAAAAGCTAGTAACGAAGTTTTGCCTATTTAATTGAATGAGATATTTCTAAAAATGTCGAATCATATCATATATGATTGGCTTGTAGGGCATACATTTCTATCAATCTCCCACTTGCACTAAAGCCAATCACCCATCTGGCTGATATCTATCAGCTCAAGGTGAAGCTCAAACACTCTTTGAGTATCTGCTTCAGTTAGTGGATCTATAATGTTATTAACGGAAGATACTCTATCTTTAATTATATCTCTATCAACTGCATTCTCTCTGATTCTATGGTATTGCCATAGAAGTTTGAAACTTCTAATGAGACTTTAGCTCTACCCCATTGTTTTCTCAAAATAATACACTTTCAGAGAAATTTGGGACAATCCCATAAGCTAGATGAACATCTTCATCTAGTCAGCTTCTCAAGAAATATACAGTTATTATTCAATCTACTTTAGATTAGTTGTAGAATTAGCAGTGTTCTCTTGCATGGAACTCTTCCAGCTCACTGCACCACCATTATATTGACTTATTATCAGACTTATCTGATTAGAAGCTTGTGTTCATAAAACTACAAGACTTCAAGTCTTATCCTCCATACATTAGAGATATATCCATAGTGCTTCTCAAGTACTCAAGGACACATATCTAAATTATCCTGTGACTCTCACAAGGATTTACTTGATGAATGCTCATAACACTTAGAGCATTAATGAAGTCATGTGCGTAGCATCACAAATGTGATAGGTCCTATTGCAAAAGCATAAGGGCTATACTAATGTGATCTCTTTATCTCTTAAGAAGTCTATAAAGACATATCTTTAAATATATCAACTCCACACTTCATAGGTAAGAAACCTATCTTGGAGTTTACCATGTCAAACTCTTTGACTATGGTTTTTATGCACATGAATTGGGTAAGGCCAAGAAACCTTTTAGATCTATCTCCATAGATCTTAAAACCCATTTTAAGTTTGGAGGATAAATTGATAACTAGGCTCACTTATGATAACATACTTACTTCATTCTCAATGAGGAGTATGTCATGCATATATCATGTCAAGAAGATAATAGCACTCCCACTTATCTTATATGAAAATACAAGGCATGTCTTCATTCTCAATGAAGTCATAAGATTTAATCTCATTAAACCTTATCTACCATCTATGGGAAGTTTTACTTGAGTCCATAAATGGACCTTATGCACACACTATTTGGATGTTTTGGAACTTGATTCCCAAAGGTTGTATCATATACACTGTTTCTCAAAATAACATAGAGAAACACTATCTTAACATCCATTTGACATATCCTATAGTCATAGTGTGTAACAATCAAATCTGAATGGATTAATTCCATGGCATAGGTAAAAGGTCTTATCATAGTCAACTATTTGACATAAATGATATCCCTTTTAACTATCCTTACTTTGAAGGTCTCTACCTTCTAATATACTTCAATCTATTCTTTAGTGATCTATTTATACCCTATAGATACTAAATCCTTAGGTGGATCAATCAAGTTCTGAACTTGATTAGAATAGATAGAGTTTATATCGGATTTTATTGTTTCTTCCCATTTTGAATCAATATCTCATATTGCTTCAATATAAATCTTAGGATCATTATCCTTTTATCTTATGTCTCATTTCTTTCATCAAAGATATGTCTCACATATCTCTTAGGTTGATTGGACATAAGAAAAGATCTATGATTTGCCCTTGTGTAAAAATAAGCTAGTACCTTAATAAAAGTGTCCATGGATTGTGGGACTGGAACACCTTCCATTTATACCTTGCTCCCACTGTCTTTCTAAATGAGGGACTCTTCCTCTAGAAATATGGAGATATGAGCAACTCATACCCTTCTCCCTAAGGGAGGCATTAATATCCTTAAATTTCCTTAGGATATCCCACAAGCCAACACTTTGTAGTCTTATATTCCAACTTGATAGGGTTATACTTCTTTACCAAGCCAGACATTCTGAAACCTTAACTTGCTTAAGGTCAAGCTTTAATCCCTTTCCATATCTAAAATGGAATAATTGGAATAGACTTGAAAGGTACCGATTTAAGATCAAATGTCAATATTGAGTGCTAACCCCTAAACAGACAAAGAAGAATTTTGCAAAGGTTGTCAATGTCCATATTATGTCCTACACAATATGGCTTCTCATTTTAGCTGCTCAATTAAGCTAAAATGTATAAGAGGTGTCCATCAAAATTAGGTTATACTATCCTTCCTTTATGTGTGAATTATTACTTAAGTATCCCCTCTTTAATCTCATCAAAGAGTTCTAATACTTTTTTCATTAATATTTCCTCTTCATTCTTAATCTCAAATAATTTCTCAAAGGTTTTGGATTTGTACTTCATAAAGTACATATGTCCATACCTAGAGAAGTCATCTTTGAAAATTAATGAAGTTGAAATATTATCCTCTAACATTAATAGATATGGGCTAACATGCATCTAGATGCATGAGTTCTATAAACTCATTAGCCCTCTCTCCATGTCTAACAAATGATGAGTTGGTCATTTTGCTTAATAAGATAAGACTTACATATAGTTAATGATTCTAAATCATTTACCTATATGTTACTATCCGAATAGTACTCCTTAAGTCTTCTCTTATAAATATGACCATACTACTAAACAATAGATTGATCAATATCAATCTACTTCGCCTAATGAGGATTTTTCACACATATTATAAGAGCATACATATCTGATATAAATAAACTTTTTATTATGCTCCTACTGATAAACACTTTACCAGTTATCATTTTCATACCATAGAATAAATCTCCATTTATTCAATTAGGAAATGAAAATAATATTCTTTTAGAAGGATAATTAAGATAACTCTAGAAGGCTATAGAAAATTTATATCTCCCACTAGTAATGATGCAACATTTTGTACCATTTCATATGTAGGATAACAATCTTCTTTAAGTCTTCATTTACTTGCTATTATCTACAACTCATTGTAGATATATGATGCATCTCTGGTATCTCATACTATTATATGCACCCATAGTATCTTATACTAGAATACACATACATAGTATCTTATACTATCAAATGTGTATATAAGACAAGTAAATATTAATGACATAGATACATGGAGCTTCTCAAGCTCCACCTTTGCATTATGTGCAATACACTTTGCACTACTTCTTCTACTTACCATCATCATGATAGTAGAGGAATGCTATGTCAAATTTGGGTTATAATATCTTGACTCACTTCTTTGACTTTTAACTATCACCATCTATCTCTATCTAATGATCTTACTTCTTTCTATTAGTCTTACCAATAAGAAGTATTCAAGATGTATTATTCTTCTTTGCCTTTAATTAGCTCATCACCATGAGCCATGATGGATATCATATCCATCTATCCATGTTGCCACTACTAACTTTATCTGGTAGAGGCTAACATCTGATAGAAGGCAATCAATACATCATCTCAATGAGATAAGATCTTATCTTCTCTCACATCATTAGATAGTGTAAGAGATACCTACTTCTCAAGTAGGATAGTCAATAGGTCAACTATGAGAACTATTGTCTTAGTTCTAAACCAATATAAGAAGTGTGAGCCATTAAAATACTTAGCATCTAGCATGCTAGATTAATGGTGGTTTATAATATTCTACAACAGAGATGTAATTATATTAACATTACAGACATTCATTAAAATTAAGATATGGTCTTTCATCCTAATTTATACTCTCACTAACTTTCGACGAATTTGCATAACCCTCATTATGCAAAGACGGGATATCACGATAACATCCTAGTGGGGACCAAGACCCTACTAACTTTATGGTGATAACCTTGTGGAAAACACAACAAGTCATTCCATACTTAATAGGTAGGTAACTTTTACCAATTGCAACTCATGCAATTCTTAGTCATTCAGCCTCTAGAGTTATAACCTTGTGGGAAACACAACAAGCTATATACTCTAGTTAGGTCAAATCTGCTTGTTACGTTATGAGAATGGATTCTTAACATAGCCCTTGTGGGAAACACAACAAGGCCATGCAATAGTCCACCCCAAAGTTCGAAAAATGCCTTAGCCACGATCACCAATCCCTTGCTGAATGAGTCTTGTGGGAAACACAACAAACCCATCCAATCTAAGATTGGCTCATCAAGACCATAACAACGGAAGGCTACGTGAGTCATTCTCAATGTCTCACGTTTATCGACCTAATTAGAACAAGGTGGGATTTTATTTTAGTCTCATCAAAATAGCTGCTACATATAAATATTAATATACCTTTGGAATATCATATATTTAAGGTATAATCTATAGCACACACCACATATCAAATATGCATTAAAACATAGGTGATCATGGACTTAACCCTAAGCATACACCTAAGGCACTCCTATAGGTGCAATTCCTTGCTTCAGAAGCTTGAGTTGGCATGCTCCCACTTCATAAGGGTGCTTCTCCAAGTGGTCCCGCTCTCCATTCTATCACGAGCCGGTAACCATTACAAGCAGCTAAAAGGTACACAGACCAACAAATGTACAACTCATAATAAGAAACCTTGGTTTTAACCAAGGGGAGTACACAAATGGGGAGGAGGTAGAATGTACAATCAGATTGTATAGAGAGAAAATGAGGCACACACAGGCCCCATTTAATAACATAACCAACTTAATTAACCAAGCAATCAAAAGCAAAGCCTATTTAAGTCCATGATCACCTCCATACACACCAACATTCATCACATGAACATAGAGCGCATACGTGATAATTATATGAGATATATCATATATACCATCATAAAATTATATATTGTAATTTTAAAATTCCAAATTTCATGCTTGTCAAATTTTCATAAAATAAATAACATGAAATGCACATATAAACAATTTACATGCATAAGACAAGCAATACAAAATATTCAGATGATTCATGCTTTTCCAAAATTTCTCAGAGCATTAAATTAATGTCCAAATCATAATTCTTCAAAATCATATTTTTCAGAATTTATTTGAACACTAATTTAATCAATAAAGATTTTAAAACAATTTTAAAATCATTTATAAAATGATTCTATGGCAACCAAAGTCCAAAACTATTTAACAGGTTCATAAACATTTTACAAACCTATTAAATAATTTCTCAGAATTTATATAATCATTAATTTCATTAATTTTGATCTTAAAACAATTTTAAAATCAAAATAATAGAATTCAATGACAAAATAGTAAAACTTTATTTAATAAGTCATTAAACACTTTAATAACTCATTAAATAAATTATACAAATTTTAATAAATTTTCTGGAATTTAATAGCAATTTTTTGGATCAAAAATGAATTTTAAACAATTTAAGAATTATTTTCGAATTATTTAACTGGCGGCGCATTGCGCCGGCCACGTACCCCGGCGGCTTGCGCCGAAGCTCTGGCGGCCGCGCGCCGCACGCCGTGAGCCCGCGTGCGCCGCTGCGCGCCCTCGGGGCTAACGCGGCGCGGCCACGTACCCCGCCCCCGGCGCGCTGTGCACTCGCCACGTACCCCCCGCGGCTGACGGGTCCGGATCCGATCCGGACTCTCCGTCTTCTTCGCCCGATAAGGGCGGGGCGGATTGCGGAAACCCTAGAAAACGCCCGACTTTCGGGCCATATTTGGGGGGTCAAACGGTGTCCAAAAATCCTAAAAAATATGCGTTGGAATCCTTAAAGAATAAGAATTCTATTTATATAATTTTCATCTCATTAAAAATTCTATCCAACGTGTAGTTTTTGGAGGAATTTGCCACGGCCGCAATTAAACCAAACTGCAAATACCTCTCAAATCCGGCACCTTCAAGGGCCTTTGAGTATCCAATAACTTATGGAAACTCTAGGAAACTTAATTTCCTATCTTCCTACGTCATTAGATAGAGGTATTTGAGTCCAAATAGGTAAGTTCATCAACTCCCCTAATTTCGGCCGGATATTCGGATATGATCATCTTAGCAAATTTATGAACTCATTCCGGACTCTCCGGATGGCCAAAATTCATGAGGTTTGCGTCATTCTAAAGATCTCATCCACGAGAATCCAATGAATCTAACCACACACAGTTTCGTATCTCATACAAACTGTGGTGATCAAATCAAAATAGCTCTATATACAGTTTCGGGAAAGCAAGAAATCACATGAAATCAAGCCAATTTCGATTCAACTTCGACCAAGGCTTCAACCGGGCTCTGATACCACTGTAAGGAATCAATACATGACAGCGGAAAAATTTTGATTCCAAAAAACCATGATCTTTGCCTTGATCGATGCCGAACGAGTAAAACCGGGAACCGAATATGAAGTAGAACGAGAGTACCTCATGGAATTTCTCATATCCCTCACTATGGATGAAGAGAAGACATTCCTCCTTGCTAAAAACCGTTCAAGTGTCCGGTCTCTAGCGGTATCCACACGATTTGCTTCAATAGACGAGTTCTCTCTTCCTTCGGGCCTCTAGAAACCTTCCAGATCCAAGCTTGACCATGGGAGATCACCTTATAGAGAAGAGAGGAGGGAGAGAGGAGGCTTGGGACGTGCTCCAGCCCTATGGCTTGTTAGGGTTTGGCTTCATAAGCCATTTATATATAGAAGATGGAATTTTTCACAAAAACCCAAAACTTCTATAAAATTGCATCCATTCCCTCATCTTATTGACCAGATCTATTGTGTGTGACCCAATAAGCCCAATAGTCAATTTGGTTTAAGCCTTAATTAATTTAAAAGAACAATTCCTTTAAATTAAATCAAAACCGTTATCCGATAACAGTTTTTATGGCTTTCTGATCATAAAGGGTACAAGCCACATCGTATGATCCCAAATGACTTTGGAGAGTTAAATAACATCCTTTGAGACTTTCCATCATCAATTACCACACGGATTTAAATCCTCGTTCATACAATGTCTCGGTCGGTCAGGGGTTCAGCACTGACTGTCAACCCCTAAATATTCCAACACTATGAAATCTTGTACTCATGAATGGATCAACTGGAAAACTCTTTTTCCAATTATCCTATCTACCTTGGCCAAGGATTTAGAGTACTATCCATAGGACATTCTCTCTCTCCTACCGAGAGTGAACGATCCCCTATTGTCCGCTCAATTGCCTCCACCAGGTTTCCCATATACCCAATCCATTAACTATATAGGACCACAATACTAAGTGATCCATCGATCAATAGTCAAAGTACATAGTATGCCCGGCAAGACATCTTTGGCGACTCGGGTCAAAGATCCAACCGTGCTATTGAGATGTAAGAATAACCCGATAGACGATTCGGTAAGATACCGATCGAGTTTTCCTAAATTGGTCGGTTCGGTGAACTCATTCCAAGAATGAGCACCCGTGTGTGTATCTCAGTGTCCCCACACTGATGACCAATGAGATCGGTCATTCTCATCATATGAGAAGACATCACACACACTAGTCTATCCGGATTCTTGATGTCCCGTCTCAAGGATCCTATGACTAGGAACATTTAGATCACATACCTCTAGATGATCGATCTCATTATCATGATCTCATCATGATTCAATCATCATTGGATGTGATTAAGGACTTCATTACGATATACGCTTCTAATAAAAGCTAGTAACGAAGTTTTGCCTATTTAATTGAATGAGATATTTCTAGAAATGTCGAATCATATCATATATGATTGGCTTGTAGGGCATACATTTCTATCATTACTTAGGTTCCGCGATTGCCCCTTTGTCTCTCCCGAACCACTTCCGTAGTTGATTGGAAGGAGATCTCACATGTGCATGAGAGAAGAAAATAAAAAGCCAACTCCCATGTGGGGGGAACCTCCGAGTCATGGCTCATGAGTGCATCTTGATTAGCAACCCAACTTCATGGTGTACTTACACCGAGAAGGGCTAAACAAAAATTGATTTAAAATTAAAAATTTTTGAATCAACTGGGATTAGGTTCTTTGAATCCGTTGGGGTTCTTACGGGAACACTAACTTGGTTTAAATGGAATAACATCTCGTTTCAATAGGAACACTTAATCCATCTTACAGGAGAAGAATGACTTTTATAAGGATGATCATGGATAATATGTAAAAGATGTATGCAAATGCATGCTTGGCTAAAGAAATAAAATTTATCATTTAGAAAGTAGTTGAAAATATAGGTCACATGCGACGGGGCAGGATACCCATGCAGGGACCGTCATCCCCATGCATGTTATTTTGGCCTATCCGCAAGTTCATTGAGTGACTATTCTGTCACTGATTTTGTTGGAGGGGTTCTCGGGCTCGGTACCCTTTGAGCTTGAGGTCTTCAAAATTTCAAATACTTATTATTTTGATAACTAAGATGCAAGTTCTAAGAATGGGTTAGGGGAGAGTCCCATTTTTTTGGACTTTTAATCATATTTCAATTTTTATCAGATTTTTGTTAAAATGTCTTAGCACTAGGACACTTGGCATCTTCCTATCGGAGCTCTTGCTTACTTTGTGCAGTTTCATGTTCAAGGTTTGCCTCTCTTTACTTTGGGAAAAGGTGGGAGTTAATCCCTTCCTTTTTCTTCTTTTATTAGCTCAAGGCTGACCCTTCCATAGGAGATCACCCGCAGCTCACTTCCTCCTACTCTCTTCTCAAGCTCTTGCCAACTTGCTGCTATTTGGTGTCCAATGGAGCTTCCTCAAAGATGATGGCCCCATTGAAGGCACAACGATCTATAGAGATTTTAGGGCATATTTGAAATAGGATCTCAACATGAGTGGTAAACTCTTGCTTCCAAAAACTTGTTGACATGTATTTGCCCGTGGCATCCTCTTTTTTGGACCAGATTTCAGTGGCTTCAACTCTAATTTCTACATTTTTTTTTTCATTTCTCCCAGTTGCATGGAGGCACTTTGACATTGGGATGCTAGATGTCCTCCCGTTGGAGCACCTGCAACCTCTGACAGTAGTTTTTGATTGTCTTCTTTGCCTTGTGCAAGATGCTCTAGCCTTCCCAGGTGCCCGAAGGTTCAACTTCATAGACTAGGTGCATCACCTCATTCCTTATCTCAGTCTTCAAGCCCGAACCACTCTTTAATGAGTGCGGCCTATTGGGTGTCCTTGTTCATGCCAAAAACATTCACAAGTATCATTATGACTTTGCTTTGACTGGCACTTGTAGACACGCAATTTTGGCCTAGTTGGAGAGCTTAAATTCTTGTTTTCATGAAGTATATTTGAGTAACCTTTCAAGGGAACCGGGTTTTCCGGAAAAATCGAGGTTTTTGGCACATTTCAAAGAGGGCAAAGCCCTGTGTATAAGGGCACCTGGCGCCCTACTTATAGGGCACCAGGCACCCTATAAATAGGGCACCAGGCGCCCTGTATACAGGGCACCAGGCGCCCTGTATACATGGCGCCTGGATCCAAATCAAATCGATTTGACAGGCCGATTTGACCCCCCACAGTGACTCGTCTTGTCGATCTGACATATCTCATGATGCTGGCGCCCCATATATAGGGCACCATGCCGCGTGGCACTGTTTTTCGAAAATGCCCAAAGTGCCCTCTTTTGGGCTATAAATAGTCCCCCATTTGGAGCTTGGAGGAGGTTCCAACTTCGTGCCACCCTAGAGCCCATCCAACACCACGTTTCTAAGTCATTTTCACCCCTCATAAGCCTTCAAACCGATTCAAAACTCTCTCCCAAAAACCCAAAAAAAACCTGCAGCTTTCCTTCTTCGTAAATATGATTTTTCTCCGACTTTGAGAGCTTCTACCCTCCATTTCCCTTACATCTAGTGCCAAAACACTCTTCCATTAGCTTCACTTGGGTATTGGCTGCTTGAAGAAGTCTTTTTCCGTCTTGGAGGTCTCCCTACACTCCGGGGCGACACCGCGAAGAAGGGAAGAAAATCTGCTAAAGTCAGTCCCTGGTGCCCCGTATATAGGGCGCTTTGACTTTGGTCCACGCGCCCCATCAAGGGGACACCTACAGCAGGCGCCCCATAAATGGGGCACTAGCAGGGGCAGACCCCGTTTTGCATTTTTTTGAGTTTATTTACCTTTCCGGTCGATCTTTTATTCCCCCCTTTCATTTTAACCCTCATTAACATGTCATTTAGCATATATTGAGCCACTCATTTGCATTTTTCATGCATATTTAAACCTTCTAAATAGGGGTTGGGATTTAGTTCCAATCCGGTCAGTTCCTTCCCTCTTTCATGTTTACACTTGAATTTGAGCATGATTATACACTGTCACTAGAACTAATGATCTTTTCACTTGTTTCTATGTTTTCTTATGGACTTTTTTAGGTAAATACGGCCTAGGAGGAGCTTCAACCGGATCAAAGATGAAGGACTCACTAAGCTCTCTTCTTTCGGCCGGCCGAGAGAGGAGAAGTCGGAACCCAACAATCTCCCCATTTCCAAAGGTATGACGGTCATTTCTCCATTTCATTTCTTTTCATCCTACTATATTTTGGAGCCTTTGGCTCCTGGCGACCACACCCACTAACATCTCATCCACCAAGTCCCCAAAGCAAGCGTAGGGGCCGGAAGGGGGAGATCCGCGGATGTCCCGTTTCGGGTGCTTACACCTTTTGGCGACCACGGTGGGACCGACTTTGCTTTAGTGAGTTCTTCTCTTCTTTCCTAAGAATGTCCAATTGAAAACATGCTTATTTTCACTTTAGTTCTCATTTAAGCCATTTCCATTTCCTTGCATTGCTATTTACTTTCTTACATGCTTGTTTGTTTCCTTGAAGCATCATCTTGTTTCTTCCAAGTTTACTTGCTCTCTGTTTATCTTTTTAAATGCATACCGATCTGATTTCCAACTTTGTTAATCAACTTATTTCACCTTAGTATTTTAGATATCATCTTCTTTCATCTCTTGTTAAGTATACTTGCCTATTTCTTTCTAAGTCTAGTTCTCCTTTAGCAAATCTTTCAAAGCATGCTTAGTTAAATTAGTGCTTTCTTCCATCCTAGTTTAATTTCATATCATTGTCTTGTTCACTTGCTTCCTACAACATCTCATTAATCATTGTATGCTTTTATTTTCTTCTTGCTTGCTTCTTATTCCTTGACATTTCACTTGCATTTAGTTTGCATTGGAGTTTCGGGTTCGCCCGTCTCTTTAGGACATCCGAGAAGGGAGGCTCTCTCCTCCCAAAGCCCCACACATCCAAACACCCTTCTTGGTGGTTGCAAACTCCTCCTCCGGGGATTCCCTCTCGGAAGGACTGGGTAGCTTCCATCAAGGCCTCCGTAAGTCCCCAGACGTGAAGGATTCCCTCTTCACTGATCGGGCTGGTTGTACCATTTTATCCCAAAACCCGGAGTACCTATTACCTATCATTGTGAAAAGAGTGACAACCTTAGATTGCTTGGCGTTGTGAGAGCATAGGGTCCTACCCATTTATTTGAGTGGACAATATTTCTCTTAACAAGCTATTAATTTGAGGTTGAAACAACAAAAAATTTTTGCGTTAATCATTCCAAGTCTTTGCTATTACTTGTTTGCAAACAAAAACTAGAAATTAAACAAAAATCCCAAAATCACCTAAAAAGAACAAAAAAAATTGCTTGAGGTTAATTTGCTTGATAACTTGCTTGTCCAACAAAAGAAAATCAAAACAAAAAAGGGGTAAAAAATCAAAACTAAAAAAAATTCTTAAGCTTTTATTTGTCAACCTTCTTTTTCTATTGTGTTTATGAATTTAAGGTCAGGTCAAGTTATCGGAATGGCGGATCAAGGATACGAGCAACTACAGTTGGAGTATGACCAATCTTATTTCTATCCTGATGCCGTGTGTGCCATCAATGAACCCGAAGTTCTCCCTGATCCTAGTCAAAATTCTCCTCAACCCAATCCAAATTCACTTTGGGAGGCATTCTCTCATGCCGACCCTACCCAACTTCAGGCTATCAAAGCCATCCTCAAGGGCAAGTCGCCCGCCGACCACATTCCTCCCGAAGGTGGTCTTCACATCTCTACCCCTCGGTCAGGGGCACATCAACCCAATGTGCCCACTCATGGCCATTCTCATACCGGGCTCATGGCCCCAATTTCTCCTCATCCGGTGGCTAATCTAGATCATCCCAATCCAAATGTTGTTGTTCCTTCTAGACCACTAGTTTATTCTTCTAATCATCTCAACCCTACTCACCCTTTGGTGCATCCCCCAATGTACCCTTCTTATCCGGCCACTTCGGCCCATCAAATCCCAATTCCAGTGCACCAAGCACCCACTTCTCCTCCTCCTCTTAGGGAACCTTCTGTCGATCAGACCATGATTAACAAGATCAATCGCATGGATGAGCAGTATAGAGAGCTTAGACATTTGATCGACACAAACGCAGCCCCTGAAATTTCTCTTCCTTCCCTCCCTACTTTTCATCTACCTCCCTCTGAGATGCCGGTGTACCATCGCTACAATGGAACCGGTAATCCATTCATTCACATCAAGGACTTTCTTTATGAGTCGGTAATGTGGAAAAATGATCCAAGGGCCCTTTCTTTTCTTTTCAGAAGATCATTAGAGGGTTCAGCTTTGGAGTGGTTCTACTCGCTTGACTCTTTGGAGGCGAGTAACTTTGAAACTGTCAAAGCTAAATTTTTGCAGAGATATCAAGACAGGGTTGGACCAACATATTCCATCACCGACCTCATGGCTGAAAAAATGAGAAATGATGAAGATTTTACCAGATATGCTGATAGGTGGAGGTCCATGGCAGAAAGGCTTACTGATTCCATTTCAGAACCAGAGCAAGTGAAGATGATCATCACCAATGCCACTCCGGCCTTAAAGAATATGCTGGCTTTGCATCACCCCACCTCCATGAGTGAACTCTATGAGAGGGCACGGTACATTCAGACACAGCTTAGGGACTCACCTATCATGAACTTGTTTGATCCTAGACCCCGAGCTGTCAAGAAAACCACTTTTACCACAACCGGCCCAGTGACTGAGGGCGTAGTGACAAACGAAAATCTTAACGTTTTAGGGAACCCACTTATAAATTATCAACACCAGTTCAGGAACCCTCAACAAAATCAACCATTTAGAAACCCTCGTCAACCTCAACCTCAACCTCAGTTCCAGCCCCGTCAGCAACAAGCCCCGATCCCTCAGCGACCTCAAGCCCCAGTTCCCCAACCAGCGCGGCAACAACTGGCCAACTACAACCAGGCACCCCCTCCCATGGCCTATGAACCCCGAAAGGTTGGACCCAAGAGGAACGATTACCCGCCTTTGCCGTACTCTCTCGTGGACATCTTTAATGCACTCATGGCGGCAGGGAAAATTGCATTGCCAAGGGAGAAGTCGGAGTGGCCTCAGAATGCCAACACAGAGCGATACTGCTTGTTCTATAGATATCCTGGGCACACCGTGGAAAATTGTTTTCAGTTCAAAGACTATATCCATGATCTTAATGAGCAAGGCAGTATTGACTGGGACCAGATGGGGGAATACATCAGAACAGTGAAAAATCAACCTCAACGGCAGCATGCACCAGCTCAGCAGCAACAACAACAAACCCCGGCACAGGGATTATCCAAAACCCTTTACCTCCACATGCACCCGCGCACGGGAATCAACACGTTAATCCCATCATGATTTCTTCGAGGAGTATCATGATCGGGGCCAGAATTGGCAAGTCGAGGGAGCCGCCTCTTCCATGCACATCAACTTACTTCACCCTCCTAACCGAACCGTCCACTCTATACCCCGAACAACTATGTCACATAATCCCATCACATTAAACAGAATGCCCATCATCCGAACACCATCACAACCCATCATCACACCACCAGCCATTCAACTCCAATCGGGATCATCACACCACCAGCCATTCAACTCCAATAGGGACGGACCCTAACCCGCCCGGCTAATCCACCACAAACATCACCACCACTAGGACCTATCATCATCCCGCCTCGTGCAAACATACCTACCTACCTACTCTACCATGCCTCAAACCACCATCATTACGCCCATCCCAAGAGCTTCCATCATTCGACCTAACCCGCCACCCACCACTACTATCCCAGCCATAGCTCCTCAACTTGCCACAGTACTCAGAAGTGGGCACATGTTCCAAAGGGTCTTTCCCCAGGCCGGTCAGTCAGGGTTGGTACCGAAACAGAAGAAGAACACATCGAAGAACCGTTGCCTGGGACATCCTATGACTTATTGAAGCATCTTGATAAAACCCCGGCACGAATCTCTATCTTAGAGTTTATCAAAAGATCCAAAGTCCATCAAGAGGTTCTCCAACAATACTTACATCGGGTGATGGTGAATGAGAGCCTCCCCCCAGAAAAAATCTCATCAGTTCTGGTCCCGAGAAGTGAGTACCCGGCCCTCACATTCACAAAGGAAGAGTTAGCCGACCCGGAAATAAGGAAATGTGCCTTGTGCATCACAGTCCACATCAATGGTGTAGGCATTAAGTCATGTTTAGTCGATACTGGAGCATCCATTAATGTTCTGCCGCTAGAAACATTACATCTTTGTGGAATCTCCGAGGAGGACGTCCGGCCATCTCAAATAACAGTGACCGCATATGATAGTTCAAACAATCCCGCTGACGGCATGATTACATTGGGTGTCAAACTCGGACCTCAGACAGTCACCGTCAACTTTCACGTACTAGATATGGATCCGACATACAAAGCTATTCTGGGACGACCCTATTTGGAAGCACTAGAGGCAGTCGCCTCCACCAATCACCAGTGTCTTAAATTCCTTTACAAGGGACAAGTGATTAAGGTGACTAGCATGCCCCTAGATCATCCATCTTCTCCATCACCACCCCTCGGGTTGCCAAATGAACCGATTTTGACAATCTTGGATCTTCCAGAAATAAGTAAGCAACCCAGGCAAGTGTGGAGAAGGAAAAGAGAGAAAAATGAAACTATTGGGTGGCATATAATGAAAAGTTTGGGATACCAGAAGGGCCTAGGACTAGGCAAAGAACTGCAAGGCATAGCTGAGCCAATCAATCTAGTGAGGTTACAACCAAAAGGCGGGGTTGGGTATGATGGAACGACAGCGAATGGTTAGAATCTCAGAAGTAGATACTTTTCTGGATGCATACAAAAGTTTTTCATCAAGAAAGAAACCATTCAACTGGCTGAGAACAAGGA
This sequence comes from Cryptocoryne crispatula var. balansae, assembly GCA_036172225.1. Lineage (NCBI taxonomy): Eukaryota > Viridiplantae > Streptophyta > Magnoliopsida > Alismatales > Araceae > Cryptocoryne > Cryptocoryne crispatula. Next base: position 23,621,443 of record CM069924.1, read on the forward strand.
AGAATAAGAGATGGAGCAAGAGAAGAGAAGAAGAACCAACGACCCTGAAGATGACTTGTATCCAGAAATATCTCTTTTGTTTTCCACCGATGAAGAAGGGTCAAGCAATGAACCACTCCAGGTTGAACCACCTGTTGACCCACCTGAGGGTCATATTGCCAAACCGACTCGAGAAAAAGTTCAACCAACTCCAAGAGGGCATTCCCTCACTATGTCATCTTTTGGGTCCAATGCCCCAACTCACTGTGATGCTCTCCCCGGGCTTCTTGGCCCAATCCCTATTTCTGGGCCCCCAGGCCCAACTTACGGGTCCGCGTACCCACTTGTTGCTCTTGGGCCACCGAGCCCCTCTACTAAATCTGGGCCTTTGTGCCCATTTCCTCCAACTTTTGGGCCACCGAGCCCCTCTACTAAATCTGGGCCTTTGTGCCCATTTTCTCCAACTCTTGGGCCACCAAGCCCCTCTACTAAATCTGGGCCTTTGTGCCCATTTTCTCCAACTCTTGGGCCATCGAGCCCCTCTACTAAATCTGGGCCTTTGTGCCCACTTTCTCCAACTCTTGGGCCACCGAGCCCCTCTACTAAATCTGGGCCTTTGTGCCCATTTTATCCAACTCTTGGGCCATCGAGCCCCTATACTAAATCTGGGCCTTTGTGCCCATTTTCTCCAACTCTTGGGCCACCGAGCCCCTCTACTAAATCTGGTCCTTTGTGCCCATTTCCTCCAACTTTTGGGCCACCGAGCCCCTCTACTAAATCTGGGCCTTTGTGCCCATTTTCTCCAACTCTTAGGCCATCGAGCCCCTCTATTGAATCTGGTCCTTTGTGCCCATTTCCTCCAACTCTTAGGCCATCGAGCCCCTCTACTGAATCCGGGCCTTTGCGCCCATTTTCTCCAATTCTCGGGCCCTCGAGCCCATCTTTTAAACCTGGGCCCTTGAGCCCGCATCCTCCTCTTATTGGGTCCATGAACCCACCTTCCTCTATGATCATCCGGCTTATTGGCCCATCACCTCTTTCTGTCAACATTGGGCCCGAAAGCCCCCTCTATCAAACATTGCTCGAAGTCTTCCCCTCTTTATCAATATCTCCGCCTACTTTGGCTCCCGTAGTTGATCTCAACCCAAATCGGGCACCTGAAGCCCAATCTGTCTTTATGTTTAGCACTCCTCAAAAAACAACGTCCTCCTCGAAACTCGAATTTCGATTTAGGAAACATCTCAACTTGCCTCGGAAGGGCATTCGACCCAAGGAGCCACCAGATCCTTAATTGACCTTCTTTGCCCTCCATCCTCTCCAATAAATTCCACTCCATCCACCTCCTCTTCCTCCTCTTATTTACCTTCTTCTTCTTTAGGTTTAGTTTCCAATAAAAATAGGACAAAAATCAGAGGTAAGAGAGTTCCAGAAAGATACCTGCATCGGTTAGCTCAGAAAAGCTTAGAATGTGCCAAACTACCGGAGTATTTAGAAAATGCGATTCAGTTGGGTGAAATTCGATATGAGGAGAAAGATAACATTGATCAAACTTTGGGGGTTTCTTCCTCTCTCAGTTCAACATCACCTATACCCAACAAAAGGCAATCAAGGGCTATGCAATTGTTGAACACCTTGCCCATCATCCTATTCCAATCTTTGACCCTATTCAATCAAAATTTCCCGATGAGGAATTGATGTCCATTCGATCTTCCAATCTGTGGACTTTATATTTTGATGGGGCATTAAACTCCCAGGGTAGAGGGATAGGGATTGTTCTTCTGTCACCCAAATGTGTCACCATTCCACAGGCTTTTCAGCTTCATTTTCTAGTATCAAACAATATAGCTGAGTATGAAGCCTTGTTGGCCAGACTGGAGGCCGCTCACTTCTATGGTGTCACTAAGCTAAGGGTGATCGGTGATAGTCAGTTGATTCTCCGCCAAGTGCTTGCCAAATACCGCACATCTCATCCCGGGCTCAGACCATACCAAGAACTCACTGCCTGTTACATCAAGCTATTCTCTAAACTCGAATTCATTCATGTTCCTCATGCTCGAAATATTCTTGCCGATGCTCTCGCTTCCCTGGCATCTTCACTATCTGTCCCGCTAGGTAGGCATGTTAGGACGTTCTATGTCCACCGACGAACCATTCCGGCAGTAGAAGATGCACGATTCTTGAAAGTTAAAGAAGAGTTTGAAAGGAAAGAGTATGTTGAGCGAAAGGAGGAAGTATCTTTGGTTGAGTTGGAAGAATTAGAAGAGGGTGAGAAACCATGGTATCATGAGATTGCAAATTACTGTCAGGATCAGATATATCCACCAGGATCAACTGCCGAAGAGAAGAAAGCCATAAGAAGGGTCTCCCAGAGATACACCATCTTAGGTGGAGTACTTTATAAAAGGAGCTTGGCCGGTGTTCTATTAAGATGCGTAGATGAAGAAGAGGCTGAATTGGTGCTTAAAGAAGCACACTCCGGAGTATGTGGAGGCCATGTAAATGCTCAAGCCCTCGCCAAGAAGATCATCAGGCAAGGGTACTATTGGCCTACTCTGGAAGAAGATTGCTCGATCTTTGTCCGGCACTGCCATCAATGTCAACTTCATGCCAACAAGATTCACTCTCCCGCATCTTCCCTTCACCCGATTCACGCCCCATGGCCCTTCGCTATGTGGGCTTTTGATGTTATCGGACCCCTCGGTGACCCAAACTCCACAAACAAAACAAAATCCTTCATTCTAACTACAACGGAGTACTTCACCAAGTGGGCGGAAGCGGAAGCATAAGTGGAAATCAAGGCATCAATAGTCTGCACCTTCATCAAACGCAACATCATTGCCAGGTTCGGGATCCCAGGCGACATCATCACCGACAATGGACCGCAATTCATCCCCCAGGAATTGAGTGACCTTTGCAACAGGTATTGCATTAGATTGCATCATTCATCTCCATATTATCCTCAAGGCAACGGTCAAGCAGAAGCCACCAATAAAACCCTGATAAAAATCATTAAGAAGACCTATAAGTCTAGCAAGTTCGCAGACTGGCCAGATAAGTTAGTTGATGCTCTATGGGCCTACCGCACTTCTATTCGAACCCCAACAGGTCAGACCCCCTATGCCTTGGCATTTGGGATGGAGGCGGTAGTTCCATACGAAGTAATCATTCTATCACTCCGAGTCCAGATCGATCGAGATATCCCGATGGATGAACGCTGAGATTCGCTTCTCGTGTAACTCGAACTCTTGGATGAAAGGAGGCTGGCCGCTGCCGAGCATGCTAGATCTTACCAAAATAGACTTATCTTACCAAAATAGACTTAAAAGATTTTATCAGAAGAAGGTGGTGGAGAGAAAATTTGAAATCGGTGAGGTTGTGCTTAAAAGAATATTTGTTAAGCCGGGCGGTCCCCGCTCCAAACTTCAACCTAATTGGGAGGGTCCATACGTTATTTCGGTTGTTTATCCCGGTAATTCATATAAGTTGACTAATGCAGAAGGAGAAGAACTAGCTCATCCCTGGAATGGTGTATACCTCAAAAATATTTCCCTTAGAATAAAAATCACAAAAAAATCTATAATATCCAAAAGTGTGAAGAATGATGATAACATCTAACGCTTGCTTGTTCGGTGCACCAACTTGTCACTTAGGAAAATAAGGATAGGCATCATACTGCACACACTACACGTCTAGTCTTGAGATCCGATGATCGGAAGTCAGAGAGAAAGCTAGGCAACGCTTGGCAAAGGAAGGTCAACCTAATCCCATTCTTTTCTTGTTTCGGTCCAGAATAGATAAAAGGGGTTAGAATGAGAAGTATCGAAAATGCCCATTGCCTTAGTTGGAAAATGCCTCTGAAGGTCTGACTTCTTATTAAAAGAAAAGGTGCCAAAAGATGGGCAATGACCCCTCAGGTCAGCAAAAGAATAGACCTGTCTGAATGTGTACCCACAAAAGTCCAAAAAGAAAAAGGCTCCAAAAGATGGGCAATGACCCCTCAGGTCAAAATCAAGCAAAAAAAAGAAGAAAGACATGTCTGAATGTGGGCCATCAAAGAAAATGGGCTAGAAGGAAAGACCCAAAGAGGCCAAAACCCGAACGGGAAATGTGGGTATTAGTAGAGAAACAAGTTCGACATCCCTAAATTCTACTAAGGACTTACCACCAATCATCTTCCTTCTTTAACCACAAAGGATAGGGTTGACCGACTAGGTCCAAGAAAAGCCATAGCCTATCAAGGGCGGAAGGTCAGAAGATCTCGGACAAGGCACTTTCTTACACGTGATGCCTACTCTTAACCCTTAGGTAACAATGAGAGGCACCTACGGCAAGCAAGGCAAAGGATGAGATGGTCGTGTCCTTCACACCGAACACAAAAAAAAATCGAATACTTCAAAAACACCAAACAAAATCTATAAAGTCTAAAAATTAAAAATTAAATATTCAAAACAACAAAAAATCATAAAAGTTCTCAAAACACCAAAAACATTATAAAACCATCAAAACCCAAACAAATCAAAATTTTCAAAACACCTAAAAGTTTGCTTTCTAGACTGATTAATTGTCTTTGCATTCATGTTTAATTTCAGTCTTGCATATTTTCTTTTATGCATACTTATGTTTTTCTGTTATCTTTACCTTGATAAGGCCTATGTCCCTTGACAAAAGATCAAGGCAACTTTGCCCTCTCCTTGCAAGGGACTAAGCAAAAATAAAGTTTTAATATCTTTTCTCAAGTGGATGCAGGAATAGAAGAAGGCATGCCAGCTTCATATCCCCAGAAACTTAGAGGAAGCAAAAACAACAAAAAAATCAAAAATTGAAAAACAAAAGTGGACTACCTCGACCCCTATTAGGACTTGCATTTAGTATTGCATCTATCAAAATAAATAATATTTGAGATGTTGAAGACCTCAAGTCTAGATGGAGCTGAGCCTGAGAACCCCTTCAACAAAATCAGTGAAGGCTCAGTCATTCCCTAGCCTTGCGGATAGGCCAAAGTTGAATATGCGGGGATGACGGTTTCTTCATAGATGTCCTGACCCGTTATGTTCAACCTATATCTTCAACTATTTTCTTATACTTATTTGTATTTCTTTAAACCCAGCATGCATCATACACCAACATTCATCATCCCACCATGACCATTCTCCGCTTCCTAATCCTGCCATAACCTCCTTCCAGTCCTATTGAACATTTTAAAAATGGTCTTTTATAGCTCCAGAGAAGGTCTTGATTTTCCAGAGAATTGGTTTCCAACGGGTTTTAAAAATGATTTCATCAAAACGAGAAGTTTTTCCATGTCGAACTGAACCGGTATTGTTGAGTAAAACCTTATGAATTTGAAGAACCCAACCTTGGTTGATTGGCTGTCTCCTCTTTACTTTTCGCAAGTTACTGCATTTCTACCGAGTCCAGCACACCATGCAGTTCGGGTCCTGGCCGGTAACAATTCTCCCCCACGTGGGATTTTAGTTATTTACTTTCAGTACTGTTCTTCTCTTTAACCAATCAACCAGAGGGAAGGTTTCGATAAGACAAATGGGAATCTCAGAGTCCGGTAAAGTTTTATTCCACTCAATTAGGCCAATGAGGGCGTGTATAAATCTACACCTTGGCGTCACCTTTTCAGTCCATTACCACTTCATTACGCTACGGCTCATTACGCTTCGCTACATTCGCCTACGCTTCATTCGTGTCACTCCCCTACAAAGCCGACGCCAAGGCGAGGCAAGCTGTAGATACGCAATTTTGGCCTAGTTGGAGAGCTTAAATTCTTGTTTTCATGAAGTATATTTGAGTAACCTTTCAAGAGAACCAGGTTTTCCGGAAAAATCAAGGTTTTTGGCACATTTCAAAGAAGGCAAAGCCCTGTGTATAAGGGCACCTGGCGCCCTACTTATAGGGCACCAGGCGCCCTGTAAACAGGGCACCAGGCGCCCTGTATACAGGGCGCCTGGATCCAAATAAAATTGATTTGACAGGCCGATTTGACCCCCCACAGTGACTTGTCTTGTCGATCTGACATATCTCATGATGCTGGCGCCCCATATATAGGGCGCCATGCCACGTGGCACTGTTTTTCGAAAATGGCCAAAGTGCCCTCTTTTGGGCTATAAATAGCCCCCCATTTGGAGCTTGGAGGAGGTTCCAACTTCGTGCCACCCTAGAGCCCATCCAACACCACGTTTCTAAGCCATTTTCACCCCTCATAAGCCTTCAAACCGATTCAAAACTCTCTCCCAAAAACCCAAAAAAAACCTGCAGTTTCCTTCTTCAGAAATATGATTTTTCTCCGACTTTGAGAGCTTCTACCCTCCATTTCCCTTACATCTAGTGCCAAAACACTCTTCCATTAGCTTCACTTGGGTATTGGCTGCTTGAAGAAGTCTTTTTCCGTCTTGGAGGTCTCCCTACACTCCGGGGCGACGCCGCGAAGAAAGGAAGAAAATCTGCTGAAGCCAGTCCCTGGTGCCCCGTATATAGGGCTCTTTGACTTTGGTCAATGTGCCCCATCAAGGGGACACCTGCAGCAGGCACCCCATATATGGGGCACTAGCAGGGGCAGTCCCCGTTTTGCATTTTTTTTGAGTTTATTTACCTTTCCGGTCGATATTTTACTCCCCCCTTTCATTTTAACCCTCATTAACATGTCGTTTAGCATATATTGTGCCACTCATTTGCATTTTTCATGCATATTTAAACCTTCTAAATAGGGGTTGGGATTTAGTCCCAATCCGGTCAGTTCCTTCCCTCTTTCATGTTTACACTTGAATTTGAGCATGATTATACACTGTCACTAGAACTAATGATCTTTTCACTTGTTTCTATGTTTTCTTATGGACATTTTTAGGTAAATCCGGCCGAGGCGGAGCTTCAACCAGATCAAAGACGAAGGACTCACTAAGCTCTCTTCTTTCGGCCGGCCGAGAGAGGAGAAGTCGGAACCCAACAATCTCCCCGTTTCCAAAGGTACGATGGTCATTTCTCTATTTCATTTCTTTTCATCCTACTATATTTTGGAGCCTTTGGCTCCTGGCGACCACACCCACTAACATCTCATCCACCAAGTCCCCAAAGCAAGCATAGGGGCCGGAAGGGGGAGATCCGCGGATGTCCCGTTTCGGGTGCTTACATCTAGGAGAGTCAGAGCCATGGGTAGAAGAGTACCAAATCAATATCTACATCGGATAGCCATTAAAAGTGCAGAATGTACAAAATTGCCAGGTTACTGGGAGAATTCCATTCAGTTGAATGAAATTCTTTATGAGGATAAGAAAAATGTTGTTCAATCACTGGGCATTTGAGGTTAATTCTGGAAAGGATATTGATTCTAATGAGAAAGAAGAAAATGCAACAGATGCTTATACCTCTATTTTGAGGAGATTTGAAGAACTCTTAGTTTTTTCTAATGAGCCCACAAAGGAGCTTAATCTTGGAACATTAGAGGATCCCAAAGTTTTCCACATCAGTGATAGCCTTACACTCTCCCAAGAGTTGGATTTGGTCAAAACCTTGCAAGAATATCGGGATGCCTTTGCTTGGACTTATCAAAATATGACGAGGTTAAATAATTCATTGGTTGAACATCGTTTAACACTCAAAGATGGAGCTACCCTGGTAAATCAAAAGCTTAGGAGATTCCACCCGGACATTGCTTTGAAGATGAAAGAAGAGGTTGACAAGTTGTGCCAAGCCAAATTTATTAGAGTTGTCCTCTATCCCCAATGGGTGGCCAACATAGTCGTGGTAATGAAGAAAGATGGCAAGGTCCGCATCTGCATTGATTTTGGGAAGCTAAATAAAGCCTATCCTAAGGATGATTTTCCTCTTCCCCACATTGATGTAGTTGTTGATAATACGGCTGTATATGAAACCCACTCATTTATGGATGGATATTCTGGGTATAACTAAATTCAGCTAGCAAAAGGGGATTAGAAAAAGACGTCATTCACAACACCTTGAGAAACATATTGCTATGTCATCATGCCATTTGAATTGAAAAATGTAGGAGCAACCTATCAAAGGGCAATGTTAGCAAATTTTCATGATATGATGCATAAATTTGTAAAGGTGTACGTGGATGATTTTATGGTAAAATCCTGAACTCGAGATGAGCATGCTGAAGTTTTAAGAAAGGTCTTGCAAAGAGCTTAGGAATACAAGCTTAGAATGAACACAAAGAAATGTGTGTTTGGTGTATCATCAAGCAAATTATTAGGATTCATTGTTAGAAAGAAGGAAATTGAGATCGATCCCAACAAAACTAAGGCCATCATTAATATGCCCTCATCAAAGAATCTGAAAGAGCGTAGAGGGTTAAGTGGGAGGCTACAATTTGTCTACCAGTTCATCTTGCAACATTCCCAAAGGTGCAAACCTTTCTATTAGTTGACCAGGACAAAATCTGAGTTCAAATGGGATCAAAAATGTCAGGAGGCATTTGATGGTCTAAATAAGTATCTCTCCAGCCCTCCTATCTTCAAACCCCCAAATCCAAACAAGCCTTTGATTTTGTATATCTCTGTGTTAGATGAATCCTTAGGTGCAGTGCTAGCATAAGTAGATGAGGAAGAGAAAGAACGGACTACTTACTATCTTTCCAAAAACTTTGACCCATGTGAGAAAAATTATACCGCTATGGAGAAACTTGTGCCTCTCTCGTATGGGTGGTGCAGAAACTCAAGCACTATTTTCTTGCTCACAAAGTCTACCTTATTTCTCTAATGAACCCCTATCAAATTCCTCCTTGAGAAATCTGTCTTAACTGATCAACTCACTAGATGGCAAAGCTTCCTCTACCAGTTTTATATCACTTACATCCAACAGAAGTAGATCAAAGGGTATGCAATTGCTGAGCATCTTGCTCACCATCTCATTCCCACTTTTTATCCAGTCCATCCTGAGCTCCCTGATAAGGAACTCATGTCTCTCCATCATTCTGAATTATGGACCCTCTACTTTGATGGAGCCTTGAATTCTCAGGGGAGGGGAATAGGAGTTGTCCTTCTATCACCTAAAGGAGTAATCATTCCCCGAGCTTTCCAACTTTGTTTCCCTGCCACTAACAAAATTACCGAATAAGATGCCCTCTTATCTGGAGTAGAGGCTGCCCACATTCACGGTGCCACCAAGTTGAGAATAATAGGCAACAGCCAGTTGATTCTTCAGCAAGTGCTATCTCGATACCGAATATCTCATCCTGGGCTCAAGCCCTACCACGCACTCACTTCCTCTTACATCAAACTCTTCGCCAAGCTTGAATTTGTTCATATTTCTCATGCTTAAAATATTCTTGCTGACTCTCTAGCATCATTATCATCTTCACTATATCCATCCCGCTAGGCACCTCTGATAGGACCATCTCTATCCGGTAGAGGATGATACTTTCTATTGAAGATACTCGCTTTCTGGATGTCAAAAAGAAATTTATGAGGAAGTAATATCTTGAAAAAAAGAAGGAATTATCACTCATTGAACTTGAAGAGTTAGGAGAAGAAGAAGAGAGGCCATATTATTATGACATTGCTCAATATTGCTGAGATTAGACCTTCCCACCCGAGCTCATGACCGATGAAAGGAAAGCCGTAAGGAGAATTTCTTAGAAATATGTGATGCTAGATGGGACACTTTTCAAAATGAGCATGACTGGAATTTTACTAAGGTGCGTAGACAAAAGTGAGGCCGAATTGATGCTCGAAGAGGCACACTCAGGGGTGTGTGGAGGCCATGTTAATGCCCAAGCTCTCACCAAGAAGATCATTCGGCAAGGGTATTATTGGCCTACATTAGAAGAGGATTACTCAATTTTTGTCTGACGTTGTCATCAATGCTAACTCCATGCTGACAAAATTCACTCTCCCGCATATTCTCTCCATCCAATCCACACCCCTTGTCCCTTTGCTATATGGGCTTTCAACATCGTTGGACCCTATAGACACGTCAATTTGGCCTTATTTAGAGCTTAAACCCTTATTCCATTGGCAGCATCCCTTTTGTACCATTAAAATCAAGTTGAATCATTCTTTTGGATGAGCCGACGAGCTTACTGGAAATCTAAAGATAAGTTGTTGATCCCTGGTCGAATTCGGGTGTGCCGAGCGAGGACCATTGTGTCGTGTCCTTTCATTGAGTCATTGTACTTTTTTTTCTTACTGTTAGGGTTTCTCGATTACCGTCAGGTCATTCCAATCAATAACGGGGTGGTATAGAGCATACCAAATTTGTCCCATTGTTTCTAGTCATCAACCTGAGTTATAGGGGTTGCCGCTGACTTTTCCAGTCATTCTGAGTATTCCGGGTCATCCCCAACTCTTCCGAACATCTCTCCGAGTTTTTAGGGATCTTCTCGTCATTTTTAGTCATCAACCCGAGTTGTACAGGTTGCCGCTAGCTTTTTCAGTCATTCCAAGTATTCCAAGTCATCCCTAGCTCTTCCAGGTATCTTTTCGAGTCCTCCCATCATTTTCGGTTGCCAACCCATATTGTACGAGTTACCAGCGGCTTTTATGATCATTCCAAATATTTTGGGTCATCACCGGCTCTTTCGAGCACCTTTTCGAGTTTTCTGGATTCTTCCCATCATTTCTAGTCATCAACCCAAGTTGTAAGGGTTGCCATCAACTTTCTAAGTCATTCCAAAGTTTTCTGTGTTATTGTCAACTATTCCGAGTTTTGGATCACCATCCGGGCCTTCGACACCACCGGGAGGATAAACCGGAAGTTACAGTCCTGTATAGAAGTCTTAGAATGTGTACTAGCTGGTTTACCCATTGAGGAGATGCGTTTGTGAGTCCTCTTTCTAACACAACAAACGGGAGTCAAAACGGACCTCCCGTTTGCAAGTTACAGGTCTCGAATGGAGTGCGTACAAGAGAAAGAGTGGATCGTGGGGGTGCGGTTTGCACACCCTCACCTTGAGGGTACGGTCGGTTCTAGAAACTAGAAATTTACCTTGATTTGGACTTTCCAAACCAATTTTTTAAAAGTTTCCTCCTCTTAAAATGTTTATTTTGACCGCGCCCCTGAGTCGGGGCGTGTTCATCTTGTCAACCCCATTTTTAATATATTTTTTAGAATTTACCAAAGTTTTTTAGTAATAACGCTCCGAATGTGCCCCGAAGTGGGGGCGCACTCACCGCACCCTCATGAGGGCATGGCCTGCACGCCCTCGGATTGAGGGCGCAACCTACACACCCTCAACCCGGGGGCGCGGTCGGTCTGTTTCTATGTTTTGCACTAGTTTTGATCATCTATAAATTTTGGCCATTGGGGTATGATCCAGGATTCTTCTCCTCATCCTCCAACCACCCTAGGCTCATCCCAACGTCTCCAATTCATCCTCTCCTCATCCCGATGCCCGGAGATCATCCCAAAGTAAAAGCGAAGCTGATCTATGCTCCAAAGTGTTGTTGTGCTGATCATCGGCTTCTACATAATTATTTAAGCATTTTATGGTCAAGATGTCTTCATAAGAAGTGTTCATCGTCGAGCTACCTTTCTTCTCCAACAAACAATCATCAATTATGACATCTCTATGGCTTGTGGCAGCTTCTACACCGGCGCTGCACAGACAGATCTGGAGTCTCCTCTTCTTGGTCATCATCTTCTCAGTCAATTTCACTACACTTAATTGCATATTAAGCCTATACATCCTTCATATAAACTGTTCCTCATGAGTCCTCTTTCATTTCCAATAAGAATCATTCAATTTTGATATTTGTGGTGCCTATGGCACATCCTACAAGGACGTTGCACCGGTGGTTTCTAGAACTTCACTGTCCAAGATCCAACTTATCAAGTAAATTCAGATCACCTATCATATGATTCAATCCAAAGTGTCTGTATCTTAAATAATGCTTTGCAATTATTATTTATTTAGAAATAAAAGGGAGTCCATTCTGACTTCCGGATTGTTTGTGGTGATCGTTTCAACAAAATCGCGCAATCTGGTACTATTTTTAGTTTTTTTTCACTTATATAATTTTTACAGGGATGTATGGACATATTAAGGAGATGTTATCAACATAAAAACTCTTTCTCTTCAAGTTCTCTATCCATTGAAATAAACGGCACTCAATTTTTACATCAGGACTGCCCGTAGCTAGCTCTGTATCAAAGTCACACAAGATAGTGCCACCGCACCCTCCAGTCAAGGGCTTGTTCACACCAGTGTGTTGTTCGGCCAAATCGGTGATATCTCATCCGGTTTAGCTCCGATTTGAGCTAATCAAGTTTTTACATCTTCGTCATTCATATGACATCATTTATACATCATTTTTATCTATTTTTTGCATCATTTCATATATTATAAAAAAACCAAAAAAAGGGGTTAGGGCTAATTCTAAATCTAGTGAGTTTGTTTCCATTTGCCATTTTTATGTTATTTTTTTTTTATAGTTAACACACTTCACTCAGTTCTAATCCTTCTTTCACTTGTTTTCTTGTATTCTTTGTCTACTAGTTGCACAAATACATCAAGCTTGCATTGGTTGAAAACTCTTCTTCATCGGTCGGTCGAAGAAAAAGAAGGTTGAACCAGCACACAATCTCTCCTACGCTAAGGTACACACAGTCATCTTTTATTTTCATTACATAAAGTTGAACCCACGGTTCTTGGTGACCACTTACTTTCATTCTTTATGTATTAAGCTCTTTTATTCCGTCCTCACTCTCCTCCCACACGACCTGAACCGTCTCTCCGGTGCTCGAGCGACGCCAGGAGATGAAAGTTTGGGGATCAATGTGAGTGTGAGACCGAGGTGAGAGTGTTTTCTGCGTTTCCTTCCTTCTTTCTCATCCCCTTTCTTGAGGTGGCGATCCGAAATATGATAAACCTATTTCGGAGTCGACAGACCCCTTAGTGACCCTAACTTCGCGAACAAAACCAAAATTTTCATCTTAACCGCCATAGTGTTACCAAGTGGGATGAAGCAAAAGCTTATGTATAATCAAAGCGCAACATTCTATCCAGGTTCGGGATTCTAGGCGACATCGTCATAGACAACGAACCACAATTTGTCTCTCATAAATTATAAGACCTCTGTAACAGGTACCACATAAGATTGCATCATTCATATCCATATTACCCTCAAGAAAACAGTCAAGCAAAAGCCACTAACAAAACCTTGATAAAGATCATTAAGAAAATATGTGAGTCTAGCAAGTTCATGAATTGGCCAGATAAGCTCATTGAAGTCTATGAGCTTACGACACTTCAGTTCCACAAGTCAGACTCCCTATGCCTTAGTACACAGGATAGAGGCTATAGTCTCATATGAAGTGCTCATTCCTTCCCTCCGAGTACAAATCAATCGAGACATCCCTACAGATAAACGATGGGAATCTCTCCTCGCCCAACTCGAACTCTTAGATGAAAGCAGGCTGGCCACAGTTGAACAAGCCCAGACTTATTAGAATAAGCTTAAAAGATTCTATCAAAAGAGGGTGGTTGAAAAAAAATTTGAAATGGATGAGTTGCTTAAAATAATTTTCATAAAGCCTGGCAGTCCCCACTCCAAACTTCAACCAAACTTGAAGGGACCCTTTGTAATTGTAGAAACCTACCTTGGAAACTCTTACAAGCTAGCCAATGTAGATGGTGAAGAATTAAACCACCCCTAGTTTGGACTCTATCTTAAGAAATATTTCCCTTGAAAACACAAAAAAATTATAAAACTGAAATATAGAAGAAGCCTGTCAACATCCAAGCTTTGCTTGCTGCTAGGTGCACCTATTCAATCAGGGGTTGAGGATATGCATCATGCTACAATATATTCAAAACCCAAACAAATTTGAAAATCAACCAATTCCAAAAAAAATGAATATTCAAAAGAGCAAAAAATCACAAAATCCCAAACTCTCTAAAAATTTGAAACTTACCTAAAAATCCTAAAATCTTCAAAACCCAAAACCTAAACAAACTAGAAAACCCCAAAATGAAAAAGATTAGTGTTTGTTGATTGACCTCATGCCTAGCAACATTCATGTTTAATTTCTTGTCTTGCACGTTTCATTTCTACATTACATACTTAGTTATTATTCTTTCCTATCTGCCTAGTTAAGAAGGCCAATGCCTTTTGACACTTTGCAAGAGGCTAAGCCTACGTGAAAAAAACTAAACATTCTTCTCTTCTAAGTCACAACAAAAAATAGCAAGGCACAATTGCTCTGAAGGATAGAAAATGATATATCACTATGAAAGGAAAGATGTACGAAATCAAGTGTCTAAGGGGGCCAGCACATCAGAATCGTCGCCTCCTTCCCTCGAGGGCTCTTGAGGAGCTTGGTCTATAGGTGGGGGCATGGGGGATTTCTCGCCCCTAGCCCAAGAAGTGCCTGAGCGGCTGGGCCCGTGTAGGGTGGTCCGTCAGGAGTCAGACTAGTGAGATTGGCCTAACTTCGATCATGCGAGCTCCATCAACAACCCTCGCTGCTTCATCACCGACACATCTCCTGCGAACTCATCTCCTCCGCATGCTATAAACATAGTAACAGGATTTGCTCACTCTCTGATCGCACACACTCCCGAGCAGTGTATGTTAGGGGAGGCCTACTCTCCAACTCAACCACCTAGGCCTCAAGTTGGGCAATCTAAAAAGTAGGTGTTAGGACACTGCAGTGAAACAAAACGATTGGATGAACATAATAGAAATGAAAAGTGATTACACATACCTAATCATGAAGGAGCAACTCATCCTCCTCCAAGAGTATGGTACACTCAGGTGTCAAAAATGAATGTATGGGTGTTGGGATGCCAGGACTTGATGGGGGTGCTGTAAGCACCCGAAATGGGACATCCGTGGATCTCCCCCTTCCGGCCCCTATGCTTGCTTTGGGGACTTGGTGGATGAGATGTTAGTGGGTGTGGTCACCAGGAGCCAAAGGCTCCAAAATATAGTAGGATGAAAAGAAATGAAATGGAGAAATGACCGTCGTACCTTTGGAAACGGGGAGATTGTTGGGTTCCGACTTCTCCTCTCTCGGCCGGCCGAAAGAAGAGAGCTTAGTGAGTCCTTCGTCTTTGATCCGGTTGAAGCTCCGCCTCGGCCGGATTTACCTAAAAATGTCCATAAGAAAACATAGAAACAAGTGAAAAGATCATTAGTTCTAGTGACAGTGTAGAATCATGCTCAAATTCAAGTGTAAACATGAAAGAGGGAAGGAACTGACCGGATTGGGACTAAATCCCAACCCCTATTTAGAAGGTTTAAATATGCATGAAAAATGCAAATGAGTGGCTCAATATATGCTAAACGACATGTTAATGAGGGTTAAAATGAAAGGGGGGAGTAAAAGATCGACCGGAAAGGTAAATAAACTCAAAAAAATGCAAAACGGGGTCTGCCCCTGCTAGTGCCCCATATATGGGGCGCCTGCTGCAGGTGTCCCCTTGATGGGGCGCGTTGACCAAAGTCAAAGCGCCCTATATACGGGGCACCAGGGACTGGCTTCAGCAGATTTTCTTCCCTTCTTCGCGGCGTCGCCCCGGAGTGTAGGGAGACCTCCAAGACGGAAAAAGGACTTCTTCAAGCAGCCAATACCCAAGTGAAGCTAATGGAAGAGTGTTTTGGCACTAGATGTAAGGGAAATGGAGGGTAGAAGCTCTCAAAGTCGGAGAAAAATCATATTTCTGAAGAAGGAAACTGCAGGTTTTTTTTGGGTTTTTGGGAGAGAGTTTTGAATCGGTTTGAAGGCTTATGAGGGGTGAAAATGGCTTAGAAACGTGGTGTTGGATGGGCTCTAGGGTGGCACGAAGTTGGAACCTCCTCCAAGCTCCAAATGGGGGGCTATTTATAGCCCAAAAGAGGGCACTTTGGCCATTTTCGAAAAACAGTGCCACGTGGCATGGCGCCCTATATATGGGGCGCCAGCATCATGAGATATGTCAGATCGACAAGACGAGTCACTGTGGGGGGTCAAATCGGCCTGTCAAATCGATTTGATTTGGATCCAGGCGCCCTGTATATAGGGCGCCTGGTGCCCTATTTATAGGGCGCCTGGTGCCCTATTTATAGGGCGCCTGGTGCCCTATAAGTAGGGCGCTAGGTGCCCTTATACACAGGGCTTTGCCTTCTTTGAAATGTGCCAAAAACCTCGATTTTTCCGGAAAACCCGGTTCTCTTGAAAGGTTACTCAAATATACTTCATGAAAACAAGAATTTAACCTCTCCAACTAGGCCAAAATTGCGTGTCTACACTAGACACTAATCCTAAGAGAAAAGAAGATGATGAGGAGGGACAGTGATTAAGGGAGATAGTATTTACAAGTGGTGGAAGACAGGGTAGATCGCTTAAGAATTTGGACCCCGGGTCGGAAGGCCTTTTGGGGGCAAAGATGTACATCTCTTCGATTGAAATGCTAGTTGTGAAGAAGACCTTTTTTTGGGCGATGCCGACCATATGAACGCAGTGGGTTGCAACAACCTTTCCAATACGGAGTGATAGAAATGTGAAGATGTTGGACAACTTTTGAGTGAGATCGTTGTCCACCGTGTTGGAAGGTGAGTCAGTTAGCCCTTGAGGGGGCGAGTTTGGAAGTGAATTAGGTAGGTCATCTGGTTCTACCCAAGATCTATTTGGCGATATCACCAAGGAGGCAAAGGCCACGAGTAGAGTCTGATGAAGGGGGCTTTTAGGCCCGATAGTGATAGTAGTGGTAAGAGAAGATGGTGCATTCCCTGCACGGGCTGCGAAGGGCCCAATCTAGAAGGGAATTTGGAGCCCATGGGAAAGGCTCAATTGGAATGGGATGTTGGTCCCAGAAAATGAGAAACTGAGGGGAAACCCTTGTGGAATAGATTGAAAGTCATGGCAAATTTACCTATCGGGACAGTCCTTAATATGGAGGTCCTTGAGTGGTTCCTCTCTCGATCCTTCTTCCTTAGCCTGTAATAATGAAAGTAAAGAGGGAAATAGCTCATCCTCACCTTCATTGGTTCTTTGCCTTTTTCTCAGGCGGTTGTTGATGTCATTGAGGTAGCCCAGTTCCTCTTCTTCAATCTAGATCACCTTGCCCTTTAGAAAGTACTTAGCGAGCCCTTTATCCACTGCCTGGTGTCTAGGCTTTCTACCATTCTGGTTCGTTCCATCATACTTTTGGCTAGCCAGATGGTAGGTCTAATCGATTCTATGATTCCCTGCATGAATTTACCTAGTCCTTGACCTTCTTGGTACCCCAGAATTCTTATGATGGGCCACCTTATTGGCTCTTATGTGCTCCTTTTCCTCTGTTCCGGCTGCTTACTACTCCTCGGAGGCTCTAGCATGGTGAAAACAGGTTGATTTGACAATCTTGTTGCTGGTGATGATGCAACATAGCTGGTCACTTTTACAATTTGTCCCTTGTGGGGGAACTTGATGCATTGATGGTTCATGGATGCTACAGCCTCGAGTGCTTCAAGATATGGATGCCCCAGAATGACCTTGTAGGTGGGGTCCATCTCTAGTACGTGAAAATCAACCAATATTCACATAGGGCATCCAGCTCGATGTCAAGAAGGATGATGCCACATGCAGGTCATTTCATGTTGTCAAACGTGATCACGGTGATGTGGGAAGGCTGGATTTCTTCTTCTTAGAAGCCACAGAAGCTCAATATTTCAGGTGGTATGATGTTCACAGTCAAGCATAGGGCACATTTTATGACCTCTAGGGCTACCAATTTTTCAGTGGTAAAGACGAGGGCCAGGTGCTCAGTTTACGACATCAAAATAACCATGATTCTCTTTGGCGGGAGGCTTTCGCTGACCAAGACCCTTTACAAGTATTGTTGTAGGACTTCTTGATGGACCTTATGTAAGGAATCAATACATACAGCGGAAAAATTTTGATTCCATAAAACCATGATCTTTGCCTTGATCGATGCCGAACGAGTAAAACCGGTAACCGAACATGAAGTAGAACGAGAGTACCTCATGGGATTTCTCAAATCCCTCACCATGGATGAAGAGAGGACATTCCTCCTTGCTGAAAACCGTTCAAGTGTCCGGTCTCTAGCGGTATCCACACGATCTGCTTCAATAGACGAGTTCTCCCTTCCTTCGGGCCTCCAGAAACCTTCCAGATCCAAGCTTGACCATGGGAGATCGCCTTCTAGAGGAGAGAGGAGGAAGAGAGGATGCTTGGGACGTGCTCCAGCCCTATGGCTTGATAGGGTTTGGCTTCATAAGCCATTTATATATAGAAGATGGAATTTTTCACAAAAACCCAAAACCTATATAACATTACGTCCATGCCCTCATCTTATTGACCAGATCTATTGTGTGTGACCCACTAGGCCCAATAGTCAATTTGGTTGAAGCCTTAATTAATTTAAAAGAACAATTCCTTTAAATTAAATCAAAACAGTTATCTGATAACAGTTTTTACGGCATTCTGATCATAAAGGTACAAGCCACATCCTATGATCCCAAATGACTTTGGGGAGTTAATTAACATCCATTGAGCCTTTCCATCATCAATTACCACACGGATTTAAATCCTTTTTCATACAATGTCCCGGTCGGTCAGGGGTTCGGCACTGACTGTCAACCCCTAAGTATTCCAACTCTATGAAATCTTGTACTCAGGAATGGATCAAATAGAAAACTCTTTTTCCAATTATCCTATCTACCTTGGCCAAGGATTTAGAGTACTATCCATAGGACATTCTCTCTCTCCTACCGAGAGTGAACGATCACCTATTATAATAAACAAAATCTATAACTTTTTTTAATGGAAATAATAACAAGATAGATAAACAGAATATGTAATAAAATTAAATTAGAAAACGGGCAAAACTATAATCTATTTTTTTATTAGATTCAGGAGTTACAAAAAGCATTGTAGATGAAAAACTTTGGCCCATAAAAAAAATGAAGTCTTAACAAAACCACAATTATTTAGCGGATTAGCTGGAAATACCAACTCTAATAAAATATCTAAAATTGTATCTATATATATTAGATAGAAATGAAATCGAAGAAGAATTTATTATTCTTGAAGTATATATAATAAAAGAAGGGCTAGGGAATATGATCTTAGGTAACAATTTTATAAATAAATACTCACCCATCATAATTGATAAAATGTTCAACACCTTTACTAAAGAAAATAAACAAATATTAGTGCCAAGATATTTTATAGTATCAAAAATATTTAAACTTCCCATAAACATCTCTAAAGAAAGCTTTCAAGATACATATATAAATAGTTTAATAGAATTATTCTCTGAAAATCCTTCAAAACTATTTAATAGAAGCTCGAGATATTGTAAAATAGAACTCATGCCAGAACATAGAGAAAAGAATTTACGAACTAAACCCTTAGTTTATTCTAAAGAAGATGTAATAGAATTCCAGAAACAAATTACAAAGTTAAAACAGATAAATTTGAATCAAACAAGTAGAAGTCCACATATATCACCTACCTTTATGGTAAGAAACCATTCAGAACAAAAATGAAGAAAGCAAGAATGGTAATAAATTACAAAAAGATAAATAAACACACAAAATTGGATGGTTTCCACAAAATAGGGTTTGGCTGAAATCATTAGTATTTATAAAGAATTTTAGAATTTTTCATAAAAACCCAAAATTTTCATAAATTATGCCCTTGCCCCTGTACTTGTGGATAATTCTTTTTGTGTGTGATCCACTAGGCCCAATAGCCTATTTGGTTGAGGCTTAAATAAAATAGAATAATTCTATTTAATTTAATTAAATCCGTTATCCGATAATAGATTAATCGACCTACCGATCAGGAAGGGTACAAGCCACATCGCATGATCCCAAATGGCTATAGGGATAATCTCATCTCCATTGAGCCTTTCCATCATCAGTTACCGCATGGATATAAACCTTCATCTATCTAATATCCCGGTCGGAAAGGAGTACGGCATCGACTGTCAACTCCTTAGTGTACCGACTCTATTGGATCCTGTACTCACAATTGGATCAATTGGAAAACTCCTTTTCCAATTATTCAATCTACCCTAGCTAGGTATTTAAAGTACTATTCCATAGGACATTCACTCTCACTTACCGAGAGTGGACGATCCCTTGTTATCTGCTCAATTGCCTCTATCGAGTTTTCCTTGTACCCGATCCATCGCTATACTGGACCATCTAAACGGTGATCCATAAGTCAATAGTCAAGGCACAAGTTCCACCCAACAAGGTATCTTTGGTAACTTAGGTCAAAGGTCCAACCATGCAACCGTGATGATAGAAAACCCTGATTGATAGTTCGGTAAGATACCATTCAGGGTTTCTAATTTGATCAGTTCAGTGAACTCATTCAACTAATGATCACCTGTATGTGTATCTCAGTGTCTCCATACTAATGACCAATGAGATTAGTCATCCTCATCACATGAGAAGATATCACATACACTAGTCAATCCGGATCTTTAATGTCCCGTCTTAAGTATCATATGACTAGAAACATTTAGATCAAATACCTCTAGATGATCAATCTCATTATCATGATCTCATCATGATTTAATTATCATTGTATTTGATCAAGGACTTCATTGTGATATTCGTATCTAATAAGAGCTTATAATGAAGATTTGCTTAATTAATTGAATAAGATATATCTAGAAATGTCGAAACATATCATATATAATTGGCTTGTAGGACATACGTTTCTATCAATCTCCAACTTGCACTAAAGCCAATCACCCATCTGGCTGATCTGTATCAACTCGAGGTGAAGCTCAAACACTCTTTGAGTAACTACTTCAGTTAGTGGATTTGCAATGTTATTAGCGGTAGATACTTTATCTTTAATTATATCTTTATAAGCTTCAATCTCTCTGATTATATGGTATTTCCACAGAAGTTCTAAATTTCTGATGAGACATCGGCTCTACCCCATTGTTTTCTCAAAACAATGGTACACTTTAAGAGAAAATTGGGATAATTCTATATCTTAGATGTAGATGAAAATGTTCATCTAGACTATTTCTCAAGTAGTGTGCAACCACTATGTAAACTTGTTTACATATGTTGTAGAATTTATAGTGTTATATCGCATAGAACTCTTCTAGCTCACTGCACCACCATTATAGTGACTTAATATCAAACTTATTTGATTAGAAGTTTGTGTTTGTAAAACTACAAGACTTCAAGTCTTATCCTCCAGTGTATAGAGATACATTCTCAGTGCTTCTCAAGTACCAAATGATATATCTCTAAACTATCCAAGGACACTCACCTGGATCTTCCTGATGAGTGCTTATTATAACACTTAAAGCATTTATCACATCATGTACGTAGCATCAATTAATGATAGACCCTATGACAAAGGCATAAGGGCTCTATTAATGTGATCTCGTTGTCTCTCAAGAAGTCTTCAAAGACATCACTTTAGAGAGATCATCTCCACACCACATAGGTAAGAAACCTATCTTGGAGTTTATCATGTCAAACCCTTTGACTATGGTGACTACGTACATTAATTGGGCATTGCTTTTAGATCTATCTCCATCGATCTCAAAACTTAAATTATGTTTGGAGGATTAATTTGATAGCTAGGCTCACTTATGACAACACACCTATTTCATTCTCAATGAGTAGTGCGTCATCCACATAAAATGTCAAGAAAGTAACAACACTCCCATTTATCTTCTTGAATACACAAGGCTCCTCTTCGTTCTTAACAAAGTCATAAGATTTAATCTCATTAAACCTTATATATGATCTATGGGAAGTTTTACTTCAGTCCATAAATGAACTTAATACACACTCTTCTTGGATGTTATTGGGACTTGATTCCTTATAGTTGTATCATATACACCCATTCCTCAAAATACCTCAAAGGAACACTATCTTAACATCCAATTAGCTTATCTTATAATCATAGTGTGTAACAATCAAAATCCGAATGGATTAACCCATGGAATAGGTAAAAGATCTCATCATAGTCAATCATTTGACTTCGATGATATCATTTGCAACTATTTTCACCTTTGAAGATCTCTACCAACTCCAATCTATTATTTAGTGATCCATTTATTCATTATGGATACTATACCCTTAGGTGGATCTATCAAGTTCTAAACTTGATTAGAATAAATAAAGTTTATATCAGATTTTATTGTCTCTTCCCATTTATGAATCAATATCTCATATTAGTTCTATATAGATCTTAAGATCAATATCCTTATTATCTTATGCCTCATTTCATCTATTAGAGATATGTCTCACATATCTCTTAGGTTGAATGGACACAAGAAAAGACCTATGAATTATGATGTGTAATTATTAACCGGTACCTCAATAGAAGTGTCATTGGGTTGTGGGACTAGAACATCTTCCATATATACCTTGCTCCCACTATCTTTCTTAAGAAGGAACTTTTCCTTTAGAAATATAGTGAGATGAGCAACACATACCCTTATTCATAAGGTTGGTATATTAATAACCAGAAGTTCGGATATCCCACAAGCCAACACTTCATAGTCATATATTCCAACTTGTTAGGGTTATACGTCTTCATCAGGTCGGACATTCTGAAACCTTAACTTGCTTAAGGTCAAGTTTTAATCCATTTTTCATATCCTATATGGAATAATCAGAATAGACTTAGAAGGTACCTCTTAAGATCAAGTGGTTATAATGAGTACTTAGCCAAAAATAGACAAAGAGGAATTTTGCAAAGCTTGTCATTGTCCATATTATGTCCTACATAATATGACTTCTCATTTTAGCTACTCAATTAAGCTAAAATGTGTAAAGATGTGTCCATTAGATTCTATTATCCTTCAATTATATGTGAATTATGTACTTAAGTATTCTCCTCCTTGATCTCTTCAAAGAGTTCTAATACTCTTTCTATTAATATCTCTACTTCATTCTTAATCTTAGATAATTTCTCAATGGTCTTAGATTTTTACTTCATAAAGTACATGTATCCATACCTAGATACATCATCTTTGAAATAATGAAGTAGAAATATTCTTTTCTAGCCTTACTAGATATGGGCTAACATACATCTAGATGTACGAGTTCTAATAACACATTAACCCATTCTCCATGTCTACATAAAGCTAAAGTGTAGATTGATCTAAATCATCCCATTTCCTCTTAAAAGGAGTATTCACATATAACATGAGAGCTAACATATCAAATATGATTAAACAATTCATTAAGCTCTCACTAACA
The DNA here is from genome assembly GCA_036172225.1 of Cryptocoryne crispatula var. balansae. Lineage (NCBI taxonomy): Eukaryota > Viridiplantae > Streptophyta > Magnoliopsida > Alismatales > Araceae > Cryptocoryne > Cryptocoryne crispatula. Next base: position 23,644,569 of record CM069924.1, read on the forward strand.
AACACTTTGTCATTCAATCTTTTAGAACATCTATCAATTCCATAGCTTAGAATAAATCAACATTTATTCAAGCAGGAAATCATATAATGTTCCTGTAGAAGGATATAATAGCAATCTTAATTATTAAGATATCTCCATAAGGCTATTAAAGATTTGTACCTCCCACTAATAATGATGCAACTTTTGCACCATTTCATATGTAGGTCAACATCTTCTTTATTAAGCCTTCATTTTACTTGTCATCATCTACAACTCCTTATAGATATAAGATGCATATCCAGTATCTCATACCATTAGATGCATCCATAGTATCTAATATTATGATATACACAAATAGTATCTAATACTATTAAGTGTATATTTAAAATAAGTAAATGTCAATGACTTGGATACATGAAGCTTTTCAAGCTCCACCTTTGCATTATGTACAATACACTTTGCACTTCCTCTTCCACTTACCATCATCATGATAGTGTAAGAATTCTATCTTATCCTGGCTTTATTTTCTTGACCACCTTCTTTTACTATTAGCTATCTCTTATTTCTATCTAATGATTTTACTTCTTTCTATTGGTCTCATCAACTAGAAGTAATTAAGATGTATTGTTGTTCTAACTTGCCTTTAGTTAGCTCATCACTATGAGCCATGATGGTTCTCATATCCATCTATCCATGTTGTCTCTACAATTTATATCTCATAGAGACTAACATTTAGTTTAAGGCAAACAATGCATCTTATCTATAATATAAGATCTTATCTTTCTTTCACATCATTAGATAATCTAGGAGACACCTACTTTTCAAGTAGGATAGTTAATTGGTCAACTATGAGAACAATTCTTTTAGTTCTAAACCGGTCTAAGAAGTGTGAGCTATTAAGTTATTTGGCATCTAGTATGCCATACTAATAGTGATTTATCATCGTATTCTACAACTGAGATATAATTTTATTAATATAACATGGTAGACATTCATTAAAATTAATATATGATCTTTTATCCTAATTTATGCTCCCACTAATTTTCGATGAATTTGCATAACCCTCATTCTGCAAAGATGAGATATCATAATGAAATCCTAGTGGGGACTAAGACCCTATTAACTTTATGGTGATGACCTTGTGGGAAACACAACAAGTCATCTCATACATAATAGGTAGGTAACTTTTACTAATTGCAACTCATGCGATTCTTAGTCATTCAGCCTCTTGAGTTATAACCTTGTGAGAAATACAACGAGTTATATACTCTAGTTAGATCAAATTCGCTTGTTACGTTATGAGAATGAATTCTTAGCATAGCCCTTATGGGAAACACAACTAGGCCATGCAATGGTCCACCCCAAAGTTCGGCAAATACCTTGGCCGTGATCACCATCCCTTGCTAAATGAGTCTTGTGGGAAACACAACAAACCCATTCAATTTAAGATTGGCTCATTAAGACCATAACAACGGAAGACTACGTGGGTCATTCTTAATGTCACACGTTTATCGACATAATTAAAATAAGGAGAGATTTTATTTAGTCTCATCAATAATATGTGCTAAGTATATATAATACCTTTGAAATATCATATATCTAAGATATAACCTGTAGCACACATCCATATATCAAATATGCATAAAAACAGGTGATCATAGACTTAACCCTAAGCATGCACCTAAGGCACCCCTATAGGTGCAAATCCTTGCTTTAGATGCTTGAGTTGGTATGTTCCCACTTTAGAAGGGTGCTTCTCCAAGTGGTCCCACTCTCCAACCTTCCATAAACTAGCTTCTAACTCTTACAAGCGGATGCGTACCCACAAATGTACATAACTTAATAAGAAACCTTGGTTTTAACTAATGGGATTACATTAGTGGAGGGAGGTAGAATGTACAATCATATTGTATAGAGAGAGAGGAGGCACACGCAGGCCCCATTTAATAACATAACCAACACAATTAAAAAGCATTCACAAGCCAAGCATAATTAAGTCCATGATCACCTCCATACACACACTAACACATTCATCACATGAACATAGAGCGTATACGTGATAATTATATGAGATATATCATATATATCAACATAAAATTATGTACTTTAATTTTGAAATTCTCAATTTCATGCATGTCAAATTTTCATGAAATAAATAACATGAAAATAACATGATAACAACATGTGAACAATTTATATGAAATAAACATACACATCTAAATTATTTAGAACATTCATGTATTCGCAATACTGTGCAATGTCAGAAATTAATGTTTCAATTTCTATTATGTAAAAACTCATTTTAAATAATTAATTAAGACACTTGTTATTTTAAGTTAACTTTTAAAACAATTTTAAAGTTTAACCATGAGTAAATCTATGTAAATAGAACTTAACATCATCTAACATGTCATTAAACACTTTAGAACATGTTAAATAATATTATAAAATTGTTTTGTATTTTTTGTAATTTTTTGACAATTTTTCAGATTTTTTATGATTTTAAACACTTTAAAAACATAAAATATATTGACTGGCACATTGCGCCGTGCGCGCCGGCGCACTATGCCATGCTGGCGTGCGCCAGTGTGCGCCGTCATTGCACGGCAGGTAGCGGCCGTCGCAGCCATGGCATCTACGCCGTCAGTGCGCCCGCCTCGCCGTCTTATACGCGCGCCCGACACTGTTCATTGGAGAAATAGGTTCCCCCTTGACTCGAACATATCTTCATATCCCGTGCTCAGAAAAATAAAAAAATATATGCATTGGAATTCTAATCAAATAAGGATTCCAAAACAGTCAACCACATCCATAAAAAATCAAAATCGACCGTAAAATAAGGTAGAAGAGCCGGTGGTCACCGAGATTCTGTAACAGAAATCTCTATTTTGCAATGAGGATAACTCCTTATCTCGGAAACCAAAAATTCTTAAAAAATATAATTTAGAATCCTAATCAAATGAAGTTTTTAAATATGTATATATTCCTTCAGGAAAAAAAATTTAACAACTTAAAAATAGGAAGAAATAGGTCGGCGCCGCCAGACTCTACAGAACCCTAGTTCGTCGAAAAAATAAAAAATTCTCTCCCTACGCTGCCGTTCAAAGCTGTAGATCAAAAGAAAAGGTTAGGTAATCACATTACCCATCTCATAAAGCTTTGTCAAGCTTCAATTTCTTCCGTGGATGGAGATTTCACAAAAATCCCCAAATTCGGGTGACGGTTTGGGCATGACAGAAACACTAACTTTTGGGGTTTCTCCCAAACTCAACAGAGATCGAAACTTCGAAAGGTTTGAAGCATTGGAAAGATATATATCACGATATCCTACCGAAGCCAACCGATCTTTTATCTGAGTCATACACAGATTATCGTGGCCTTGTCAAAATAGACGTTTGCATAGATTCAGGAACACATAAATAACATGAAATAATGTCAATTCGATGTCAGTTTTGAAAGAGACTTGAACCGAGCTCTGATACCACTGTAAAAAATTGTGCATTAAAATTTGGTGCAGCGGAAGCGATGATTCCTATGGGTTTTTTTAGAATCTGTCTCAATCGGAACCGAACGATGAAAAACTGAAAACTGATCAAATCGGGTTCAAATATACCTGATAAGGATTCATATAATCCCATGGAGAGGAAGGAGATGAGATTCTAAAGCCCTTCAAACCGTTCAAGTGTCCGGTCTCTAGCAGTATCCACATGAACTTCATCCACAGTAGAGTCTCCCTTCGCGCCGGCCTCGAGAACTCTTCCAGAAAAAGCTCCATTCCCTATGGATGCCTTCTAGAGAGAGAAGGAGGTAGGGAGGAGGCTAGGGACATGGTTTTCACCTTTGGATTGATAGGGTTTGTTTGAAACCATTAGTATTTATAAAGAATTTTGGAATTTTTCATAAAAACTCAAAATTTCCATAAATTACGTCCCTTGCCCCTGTACTTGTGGATAAGTCCTTTTGTGTGTGACCCACTAGGCCCAATAGCCTATTTGGTTGAGGCCTAAATAAAATAGAATAATTCTAATTAAATTAATTAAATTTGTTATCCAATAATAGATTAATCGACGTACCGATCATGAAAGGTACAAGCCATATCCTATGATCCCAAATGGCTATGGGGATAATCTCATCTCCATTGAGCCTTTCCATCATCAGTTAAAAAACCACATGGATATAAACCCTCATCCCTCCAATGTCCCGATCGGAAAGGAGTACGGCATCGACTGTCAACTCCTTAGTGTACCGACTCTACAGGATCCTGTACTCGGAATTGGATCAATTGGAAACAGTGATCCATAAGTCAATGGTCAAAGCACAAGTTCCACCCAACAAGGTATCTTTGGTGACTCAAGTCAAAGGTCCAACCATGCAACCGTGATGATAGAAAACCCTGATTGATAGTTCGGTAAGATACCATTTAGGGATTCTAATTTGGTCAATTCATTGAACTCATTCAATTAATGAGCACCTGTATGTGTATCTCAGTGTCTCCACATTAATAACCAATTGAGATCAGTCATCTTCATCACATGAGAAGATATCACATACACCAGTTTATCCGGATCCTTGATGTCCCGTCTCAAGTATCTTATGACTAGGAACATTTAGATCAAATACCTATAGATGATCAATCTCATTATCATGATCTCATCATGATTTAATCATTATTGTATTTGATCAAGAACTTCATTATGATATTCGCATCTAATAAGAGCTTATAATGAATATTTGCCTAATTAATTGAATAAGATATAAATAGAAATGTCGAATCATATCATTTATGATTGACTTGTAGGGCATACATTTCTATCAAATTTATCACATAAAAAGATTGAATTATGCAAACAAAAAATAGAATATTTAGGGAAAATCATTGGCCAAGGTTCTTTAAGATAGAAATGTATGTCCTACAAGCCAATCATATATGATATAATTTGACATTTCTATTAGGCAAATCTTCATTATAAGCTCTTATTAGATGCGAATATCATAATGTAGTCCTTGATCAAATACAATGATGATTAAATCATAATGATATCATGATAATGAGATTGATCATTTAGAGATATTTGATCTAAATGTTCCTAGTCATAGGATACTTGAGACGGGACATCAAGGATCCGGATAGACTAGTGTATGTGATGTCTTCTCATGTGATGAGGACGACCAATCTCATTGGTCACTAGTGTGGAGACACTAAGATATACATACAAGTGCTCATTAGTTGAATGAGTTCACTGAACTGACCAAATTAGAAATCCTGAATGGTATCTTACCGAACTGTCTATCAGGGTTTTCTATCATCACGGTTGCATGGTTGGACCTTTGACCTGAGTCGCCAAAGATACCTTGTTGGGTGGAACTTGTGCTTTGACCATTGACTTATGGATCACCATTTAGATGGTCTAGAGTGATGAATCCGGTACAAGGAAAACCCGATGGAGGCAATTGAGCGGACAACAAGGGATCGTCCACTCTCGGTAAGTGAGAGTGAATTTCCTATGGGATAGTACTCTAAATCCCTGGCTAGGGTAGATAGGATAATTGGAAAAGGAGTTTTCCAATTGATCCAATTCCGAGTACAGGATCCTATAGAGTCGGTACACTAAGGAGTTGACAGTCGATACCGTACTCCTTTCCGACCGGGACATTGGATGGATGAGGGTTTATATCCATGCGGTAACTGATGATGGAAAGGCTCAATGGAGATGAGATTATCCTCATAGCCATTTGGGATCATGGGATGTGGCTTGTACCCGTCATGATCGGTAGGCCGACTAATCTGTTATCAGATAACGGATTTAATTAAATTAAATAGAATTGTTCTATTTTATTTAGGCCTCAAAAAAATAGGATATTGGTCCTAGTGGGTCACACACAAAAGAACTTATCCACAAGTACAGGGGCAAGGGCGTAATTTATGGAAAATTTTGACTTTTTATAAAAAATTCCAAAATTCTCTATAAATACAAATAGTTTCAGCCAAACCCAATCAAGCCAAGGGTAAAAACCATGTCCCTAGCCTCCTCCCTACCTCCTCCTCTCTCTAGAAGGTGTCCATGGTCGATGGAGCTCCGTTCGGGAAGAGTTCTCGAGGCCGGCGCGAAGGGAGAACCTGCTGTGGATGAAGTTCGTGTGGATACTGCTGGAGACCGGACACTTGAACGGTTTGAAGAGCTTGAGAATCTCATCTTATTCCTCTCCATGGGATTATATGAATCCCTATCAGGTATATTCGAACCTGATTTGATCAGTTTTCAGTTTTCGTCGTTCGGTTCCGATTAAGACAGATTTATAAAAGAACCCATAGGAATCGTCACTTTCGCTGCACCATATTTTTATGTAAAATTCTTTACAGTGGTATCAGAGCCAGGTTCAAGTCTCGGTCGAAACTGACGTCGAATCGACATTATTTTATGTTATTTATTTGTTCCCAAATCTGTGCAAACGTCTATTTTGATGAGGACATCATAATCGGTGTATGACTCAGATAAAAGATTGGTTATCTTAGGTAGAATCTCATGATATAGGGCTTTCCAATTCCACAAACCGTTTAAAGTTTGGATTTCTGTAGTGTTCGGGAGAAGCCTCAAAAGTTTGTGTTTTTGTCATGCCCGAACCGACACCCGAATTTGGGGATTTTGTGAAATCTCCGTCCACAGAAGAAATTGAGGCTTGTAAAAGGTTTAGAAGATGGGTAATATGATTTTCTAACCTTTTACTTTGATATCTAGCTTTGAACGGCGGTGGAGGGAGAGAATTTTTGAGTTTTCCGGCGAACTAGGGTTCTGCGGAGTCTGGCGGTGCCGACCTATTTATTCCTGATTTTTCATTTCTATAGAATTTTTTATGAAAGGATATATACATATTTGGAAACTTAATTTTATGAGGATTATAAATTGTATTTTTGAAGAATATTTTGCTTCCGGGATAAGGAGTTATCCTCATTGCAAAATGAAGATTTCTGCTACGGAATCTCGGTGACTGCCAGCTCTTCTTCCTCATTTTGCGGTCGATTGGAATTTTTCATAGATATGATGCTGGATGTTTTGGATTCCTTATTCGATAAGGATTCCAACGCATATTGTTTCGGATTTTTCGGAGTCTGGAATAAGGAGATAAGTCCGATTCTATGGGATGGACTTCCTCTCGATGAACAGTGCACCGGCCGCGGCCTTATCGGGCGGAGAAGGAGGATCCGATGCGGACCTGGATCCAGATCTGGGTCAACACCCGGTTTGACCGGGAGCGCGCCCCGGACTGGCGCACCAGCGGCATAGATGCCGCGGCACAACACACCGGCGCACACGGGCGCACGCTGGACGGGCGCAGTGCACCTTCATGCGCGGCGCAATGCGCCAACTCTTTTTCTAATGTTTTTAAATTGCTTAAAATCATAGAAAATTCAAAAAAATGCCATAAAATTCTATAAAATTTCTAAAAAATTCAATAATATTATTTAACATGTTTTAAAGTGTTTAATGGCATGTTAGATAATTTTAAGCCCTATTTACATAGATTCACTCATGGTTAAACTTTAAAATTGTTTTAAAGGTTTAACTTATATAATTAGTGTCTTAAATAATTCTGTAAAATGATATTTTATAGAATAGAAATTGGGACATTAATTTCTGACTTTGCACAGTATTGGGAATGTATGAATGCTCTAAATAGTTTAGAAGTGTATGTTTATTTCATATAAATTGTTTATATGTTGTTGTCATGTTATTTTTATGTTATTTATTTTATAAAAGTTCGACATGTATGAAATTGAGAATTTCAAAAATAAAGTATATAATTTTATGCTGATATATATGATATATCTCATATAATTATCACGTATGCGCTCTATGTTCATATGATGAATGTTAGTGTGTGTATGGAGGTGATCATGGACTTAATTGTGCTTGGCTTGTGATTGCTTTTAATTATGTTGGTTATGTTATTAAATGGGGCCTACGTGTGCTTCCTCTCTCTCTATACAATCTGATTGTACATTCTACCTCCCTTCATTAATGTACTCCCCTTGGTTAAAACCAAGGTTTCTTATTAAGTTATGTACATTTGTGGGTATGCATACCCTTAAGCCGCTTGTAAGAGTTAGAAGCCGGTTTGTGAAAGGTTGGAGAGCGGGACCACTTAGAGAAGAGCCCTTCTGAAGTGGGAGCATACCAACTCAAGCATTTGAAGCAAGGATTTGCACCTATAGGGGTGCCTTAGGTGCATGCTTAGGGTTAAGTCCATGATCACCTAGTTTTGTGCAAATTTGATATGTGGTTGTGTGCTATCTTTTATACCTTAGATATATGATATTCCAAAGGTATTATATATACTTAGCACATATTATTGATGAGACTAAAATAAAATCCCTCCTTGTCATAATTAGGTTGATAAATGTGTGACATTAAGAATGACTCACGCAGCCTTCCGTTGTTATGGTCTTGATGAGCTAATCTTAGATTGGATGGGTTTGTTGTGCTACCACAAGGCCCATTCAGTAAGGGATTGGTGATCATGGCTAAGGCATTTGCCGAACCTTGGGGTGGACTATTTGCATGGCTTTTTTGTGCTACCACAAGGGTTGTGTGAAGAATCCATTCTCATAACGTAACAAGCGGGTTTGACCTAACTAGAGTATATGGCTTGTTGTGCTATCACAAGGTCATAAGTCTAGAGGCTAAATAACTAGGAGTTGCAACTGGCAATAGTTGCCTACCTATTAAGTATGGGGTGATTTGTTGTGCTACCACGAGATCATCACCATAAAGTTAATAGGGTCTTAGTCCCCACTAGGATTTCATCGTAATATCCTGTCTTTGCATAATGAGGGTTATGCAATTTCGTCGATAATTAGTGGGAGCAAAATTAGGATGAAAGACCATATCATAATTTCATGAATGTCTGCAATGTTATATTGATGAAATTATAACTCAGTTGTAGAAAACGATAATAAACCACCATTAGTATGGCATACTAGATGCCAAATAGCTTAATGGCTCACACTTCTTAAACTGGTTTAGAACTAAGAGAATTGTTCTCATAGTTGACCAATTAACTATTCTACTTAAGAAGTAGGTGTCTCCTAAATTATCTAATGATATGAAAGAAAGATAAGATCTTATCTCATAGACAAGATGCATTATTTGCCTTAAACTAGATGTTAGTCCCTATGAGACATAAATTATAGAGACAACATGGATAGATAGATATGATATCCATCATGGCTCATAGTGATGAGCTAACTAAAGGAAAAGTTAGAAGAACAATACATCTTAATTACTTCTTATTGGTGAGACCAATAGTAAGAAGTAAAATCATTAGATAGAAATAGGAGAGAGTTAATAGTAAAAGAAGGTGGTCAAGATAATAAAGCCAGAATAAGATAGGATTCTTACACTATCATGATGATGATAAGTGGAAGAGAAGTACAAAGTGTTTTGTATATAATGCAAAGGTGGAGCTTGAGAAGCTTCATGTATCCAAGTCATTGGCACTTACTTTTTTTAAATATACACTTAATAGTATTAGATATATATGTGTATATCATAATATTAGATACTATGAATGCATCTAATGGTATGAGATACCAGATATGCATCTTATATCTACAAGGAGTTGTAGATGATGACAAGTAAATGAAGGCTTAATAAAGAAGATGTTGACCTACATATGAAATAGTGCAAAAGTTGCATCATTATTAGTGGGAGGTCCAATTCTTTAATAGCCATATGGAGATGTCTTAATAATTAAGATTACTATTATATCCTTCTACAAGAACATTATATGATTTCCTGCTTGAATAAATGTTGATTTATTCTAAGCTATGGAATTGATAGATGTTCTAATAGATTGAATGGCAAAGTGTTTGCCAGAGGGAGCTTAATGAATTATTTAATCATATTTGATATGTTAGCTCTCATGTTATGTGTGAATATTCCTTTTAAGAGGAAATGGGTTGATTTAGATCAATCTACACTTCAGCTTTATGTAGACATGGATAATGGGTTAATGAGTTATTAGAACTCTTACATCTAGATGTATGTTAGCCCAAATCTAGTAAGACTAAAGAAGAATATTTCTATTTTATTAATTCAAAGATGATGTCTCTAGGTATGGATACATGTACTTTATGAAGTACAAATCTAAGACCTTTGAGAAATTATCTGAGATTAAGAATGAAGTAGACATACTAATGGAAAGATTATTAAAACTCTTTGATGAGATTAAGGAGGGGAATACTTAAGTACATAATTCACATATAATTGAAGGATAATAGAATCTAATGGACACATCTTTACACATTTTAGCTTAATTGTGTAGCTAAAATGAAAAGCCATATTATGTAAGACATAATATGAACAATGACAAGCTTTGAAAAATTCCTCTTTGTCTAATTTTGGCTAAGTACACATTATAACCACTTGATCTTAAGAGGTACCTTCTAAATCTGTTCTGATTATTCCATATAGGAAATGAAAAAGGGGTTAAAACTTGACCTTAAGCAAGTTAAGGTTTCGGAATGTCCGACATGGTGAAGTATAACTCTAACAAGTTGGAATATAAGACTATGAAGTGTTGGCTTGTGGGATATCCAAAGGAAACTTTTGGATATTAAATATACGACCCTTATGAATAAGGGTATGTGTTGCTAAGCTCACTATATTTCTAAAGGAAAAGTTCCTTCTTAAGAAAGATAGTGGGAGCAAGGTATATATGGAAGATGTTACAGTCCCACAACCTTATAACACTTCTATTAAGGTGTTAGTTAATAATTACACAAATACAATTCATAGGTCTTTACTTGTGTCCATTCAACCTAAGAGATATGTGAGACATATCTCTGATAGATGAAATGAGGCATAAGATAATAAGGATATTGATCCTAGGATCTATAAAGAACCAATATGAGATATTGATTCATAAATGGGAAGAGACAATAAAATTCGATATAAAATTTATCTATTCTAATCAAGTTTAGAACTTGATAGATCCACCTAAGGGTATAGTATCCATAAAGAATAAATGGATCACTAAAGAATAGATTGAAGTGGATTAGAAGGTAGAGACCTTCAAAGGTGAGAATAGTCGAAAAGGATATCATCGAAGTCAAATGGTTGACTATGATGAGATCTTTTACCTATTCCAGGATTAATCCATTCGGATTTTGATTGTTACACACTATGATTATAAGATAAGCTAATTGGATGTTAAGATAGTGTTCCTCTAAGGTGTTTTGAGGAACAGGTGTATATGATACAACTATAGAGAATCAAGTCCCAATAACATCTAAGAAGAGTGTGTATTAAGTTCATTTATGGACTGTAGTAAAACTTTCCATAGATCATATATAAGGTTTAATGAGATTAAATCTTATGACTTCGTTAAGAATGAAGAGGAGCCTTATTATGAAAAGTATTAGAAATAAATTATTCAATATAATATATATTATTCTATAAAAACATTATTATATAGTTTTGACTTCCAATATAACAAATAATCTAACAAAAATAATGGGTAGATTCAATTATAACGTGAAATTCAAATGTATCATATTCCTTTAAATAAGTTTGATCAAAAGATTAAAAACAAAATAACATCAACAAAACTGTATACATTTCAAGTTAAACTCAATAAGCAAAATCATGAATGGTAAATAAATCAGCTCCTCTAATAACTCCTATTTTCTCTTCGCCTTCACTTTCTACATTTTCACATTTAACGTCTTCAAAAGACTCATCTTCTTCAATCATGTTAGGAAATGCATTAATCTTCTCATTGTCAATTGGTTCTTTAAAATGTCTTCCTCTTTTGTTATTAACTTTCTACAAGTGGTTGTTCATTCTTACGTATACCAAATCTGATAGTCGTTTTGGTTCTAAACGTATTCGCTTTTTGATATGAGTCATCTTAAATGTACTCTAATTTCGCTCACATACTAATGCACTAGAAGCTTGGTCAAGCATCTTAATTGTCACTTTTTGTAAAATTGGAACCTTACTGCCCCCTTGGTTCCACCAAATACCTAAAATAAAAAATATATAAGTACAATGTAGTAATAATGTACATAATAAAAATGAGCAAACAGTGATACTTACAAGGATGATACACAGTAAGTGAAGAAATAGCCAATGATCCAAATATTTTTACCCTGAAGAGTGATATTCGCTTAACTCTTCTATTATATTTTGTCTATCAACCTCATTAGGTACCGTTCTTGAAATAACTATATAAAGACCATTTTTTTATTTCATAGCCCATTCTTACATGTCAATCATAGTGTAAATGAGGATTCAAACAAGCAGCAATACAATGTAAAGGGTTATGCATTAACTTTCTCCATCTATCATCAATAATCTACCAAAAAAGTGAATACTTTTGAACATCATCTTTGAAGGCATGCTTGATTTTTTTTTCCACGTACATAACCTAATATATACAACCCCTTGTAGGTCCATCACAATCAACTATAAGGAATCATTACATGACAGCGAAAAAAATTTGATTTCATAAAACCATGATATTTGCCTTGGTCGATGCCAAATGAGTAAAACCGAGAACCAAATATGAAGTAGAACAAGAGTACCTTATGGGATTTCCAAAATCCCTCACCATGGATGAAGAGAAGGCATTCCTCCTTGCTAAAAACCGTTAAAGTGTCTGGTCTCTAGTGATATCCACACGATCTGCTTCAATAGACGAGTTCTCCCTTCCTTCGGGCCTCCAGAAACCTTCCAGATCCAAGATTGACCTTGGGAGACCACCTTATAGAGAAGATAGGATGGAAAGAGGTTGCTAGGGATGTGCTCCAACCCTATGAATTGTTAGGGTTTGGTTTCATAAGCCATTTATATATAGAAGATGGAATTTTTCACAAAAATCCAAAACTTCTATAAAATTACGTTCATGCCCTCATCTTATTGACCAAATCTAATGCGTGTGACCCACTAGACCTAATAGTCAATTTGTTTGAAGACTTAATTAATTTAAAAGAATAATTTCTTTAAATTAAATCATAATTATTATTCGATAACAGTTTTTACGGCTTTCTGATCATAAAGGGTACAAGCCACATCCTATGATCCCAAATGACTTTGGGAAGTTAAATAACATCCATTGAGCATTTCCATCATTAATTATCACATGGATTTAAATCCTCGTTCATACAATGTCCTAGTCGGTCAGGGGTTCGGGACTAACTGTCAACTCCTAAATATTCCAACTCTATGGGATCATGTACTCATGTTTGGATCAATTGAAAAACTCATTTTCCAATTATCCTAAGTACCTCGGCCAAGGATTTAGAGTACTATCCCATAGGACATTCTCTCTCTCCTACCGAGAGTGAATGATCTTTTGTTATCCGCTCAATTGCCTCTATCGGGTTTCTCTTGCACCCAATACATCAACTATGCTGGACCATCAAGATGGTGATCCATATGTCATAATCAAAGTACAAGATATATCCGGTAAGACATTTTTGGTGACTTAGGTTAAAGATCCAACCGTGCTATTGAGATATAAGAATAACCTGATAGATAGTTGGGTAAGATACCGATCATGTTTTCCTAAATTGGTCAGTTTAGTGAACTCATTTCACTAATGAGCACCTATGTGTGTATCTCAGTGTCCCCATACTGATGACCAATGAGATCGGTCATTCTCATCACATAAGAAAACATCACACACACTAGTCTATCTGGATTCTTGATGTTCCATCTCAAGGATCCTATGACTAAGAATATTTAGATCCCATACCTTTAGATGATCGATCTTATTATCATGATATCATCATGATTCAATCATCATTGCATGTGATCAAGGATTTCATTACGATATTCGCTTCTAATAAAAGCTAGTAACAAAGTTTTGCCTATTTAATTGAATAAGATGATCCTAGAAATGTTTAATTATATCATATATGATTGGTTTGTAGGGCATGTATTTCTATCATCAACCATACACAACACTTTGAATAAAGGTTCAATTGCATAAAGTAATTCTTGTCCACATTCCCAAAAGGTGTTTCCTTGAGTCACATTCTTCACTTAAACTCCTTCATTTTTGCATACTAATGAATCTCTCCACTCTCTCCAGAAGCAACCGTAAAACTCAATGTATGTTGTACTTTTATTATCGAATGCAAGCATAAGAGATCAGAAGCAAACCTTATAGCACATAGCCTTTTTAGTTATTTATCACTTGTAAATTTTCTCATCAAGTCCAAGACATGTTGATATTTATACATAAACTTCACAACATTTCTTGCATCATCTAGAATCGACTTCACAAACTCAAGTGTATCAATCTATTTCAACATTAGGTTAATACAATGAGCTACAAAATTTATCTTAAAAATTTGAGGATACCTTGCCTCAATCAAATGTCCAGCTGAGAGATAGTTAAATGCATTATCTGAAATAAATTAGACCACATTCTCTGAACTAATCTCTTCAATTGTAGATGATATAAAGCTCATTATGAAATTTGCATCTTTTTTCTTACTAACTACGCAATATGATTTTAAGAAAATAACACCTTTTAAAGTCGTTGAATTGGTAAGCAACTTTGTTGAAGACAACATTTTTCTTTTTTAAAAAAATTAACATGAAGTCGCTAGATCATCCAACAAAATCGCTCTCTATATTTTATAAATATTATATAAACATGTATATATCATATATAAATGGTTTATTTTATAAACATTATTATAAATATAATAAATATAAGTTAAATATAAATTTAAAGAAGTATAATAAAATAAATTATTTAAAAATTATTTTTAAAATTTTAATTTATCTAATTCAAATATAAAGCTCAAATTTGTAGAATGTAATATTACATTTATTTAACTAAAATATAATATAATATGAATATTTTATTTTTTTAAACATTTTTACATTCATTTTTAACATATTTTATAAAAATTTAAAACTAATATTTATGACATATAATACAATAAAATATTATATTTATTCAACTAAATATAATAATTTATAAATAATTTGTTATATATTATATAGATATTCATTATATATCATTTTAAAGTAATACAATTATCACGGACGGTTATTTTAAATTTTATTTATTTTATTTAATATTATTTTCATAAAAAATTTTTTTTTAATAAAAATAGATTTTATAAAAAAAATTTATTATAATTTTTTTAAAAAATGTATTATATATGTTATAAATATTAGTTTTAGAATTTTAAAAATTAAATTAAAATTTTAAGAAACAAAATGTTAAAATAAGTCATTTAAATAAATATAATATTTTATCATTTAGTTAAATAAATATACTAAATAAAATTAAATATATTATTATAATTTAGTTAAATAAATATAATATTTTATGACATTATGTGTTATAAATATTAACTTTATATTTTACTTAAATATATTAAAATTTAAAAAAATTAATTAATTTATTGTAATATATTTCTTTAAATTCATATTTAAGTTTTATTTATCATATTTTTGATAATTTTTATAAAAGATATCACTTATATAAGATTTATACATGTATATAATTAATATTTAGAAAATATACACAGTGTGGCATGATGATCCAACATGTTAATTAAAAAAAAGAAAATGGTAAATCGTTGAACGGTGTAACAACTTCACCAAAGTTGCTAACCAATCCAACGGCTACGACCTTGACCTACCAAAGTTACTGAGAGACTTAGCAACTTCGGTGAAACCATGCTAGATCGGGGAATAAAGGTTTTAGCGTGTTAGATCCGAAAATAACATTCTAAACGTTGGCATTGGAAAGAGACCGGTGACACCTAGTCAGGTTGGCCGACATTGGGCATAAGTTACCAAAAAGCACGCCTTCGATTATCTTCGGCTTGGACGTCAGTGCCAGCTTATTTGCTCCAGATGTTCGAGGGTGTCATGAGCCACCCCCGACAATGAGGAGAAGGAGAAAAATTGTGGTTCACCATATGGAGTCCGTACTTGCAAAGAAGAGGTAGAGAAGGAAACCAACAACAATCGAGAAGCATAAAGGTAGGCACTTGGTGACCTTTTTAATAAATAAATAGTTTTATATTATGAAGTGTAGTTCATGTCCAAATAAATAGTTTTAGCGTGTTAGATCCGAAAATAACATTCTAAACTGTGTTAGTTTGGTAGACATATTGATATATCAAATGTATCAACTTCCTATAAATATATTTCAACAAAACATTAAATATAAGGTAACATCAACCAAACTATATACATTTCAAGTTAAACTCAACAAACAAAATCGTGAATGGTAAATAAATTAGCTCCTCTAATAAGAACAATATAGCAATAATGTACATAATAAAAATGAGCAAAGAGTGATACTTACAAGAATGATACACAGTAAGTGAAGAAAATGGCCAATGATTCAAATATTTTTTCTCAAAGAGTGATATTCTTTTAACTCTTCTGTTATATTTTGTCTATCAATCTCATTAAGTACCATTTTTGAAAAAAATATATAAAGGACATTTTTTATTTCAGAGTACATTCTTACATGTCCATCATAGTGTAAATGAGGATTCAAACAAACAGCATATTTTCTAGCAAAAAATAATTAAACTATTTTATTTTTATTATAAAGTATATTTTATGATAAATATTTCTAAAAATAACAATTTTTAAATGTACTATATATTTTATAAAAAATAAAATTAAAATTTAGTAATAAGTTTTAAAATTTATAAAAAAAATGTAAAAATGTAAAAAATTAAATAAAATATACTCATAATACTATATATTTTTTAAATAATATATTATTTTACGATATCATATGCTATAAATATTAACTTTATATTTTAAATATATATTAAAATTTTAAAAAATTTATTTTAATATACTTTTTTTAATTCATATTTAATTTTTATTTATCATATTTATGATAATATTTACAAAATACATCAGTTATATATGATTTGTATATGTATATATGTGATATTCATAAAATACATATCCAGTGAAGTCGCAGGATGATGCAGTGACATGTTAATTAAAAAAAAAGGGAAGTCGTTGAACACTTTAGTGTCTTCACCAAAGTCATTAACTAATCCAGCTACTTCGACATTGACATACCAAAGTCATTAAGAGACTTAACGACTTCGGTAAAACGATGCTAGAACTGGAAATAAAAGTTATAGTGTGTTAGATATGGAAATAACATTCCAAACTGTATTATTTCACATAATTTCTTCCTGGAGGGGTCCCCATGGGTCCTCCGATACCTGAAAATCCACCACGGTTTGGTCGGTGCCACACTGGGTTGGGCAACAGTAGAGGGGGACGTTGGCATCGGAAAGAGACCGGTGACACCTTGTCAGGTTGGCCGACATTGGGCATAAGTTACCAAAAAGCACGCCTTCGATTATCTTCGGCTTGGACGCCAGTGCCAGCTTATTTGCTCCAGATGTTCGAGGGTGTCATGAGCCACCCCGACAATGAGGAGAAGGAGAAAAATTGTGGTTCACCATATGGAGTCCGTACTTGCAAAGAAGAGGTAGAGAAGGAAACCAACAACAATCGAGAAGCGTAAAGGTAGGCACTTGGTGACCTTTTTAATATATAAATAGTTTTATATTATGAAGTGTAGTTCATGTCCAAAGTACAGAAGAGTGCCGACCAATGGAGGCTTGCCGTAACTCGTCGGTACAACCAAAGTAACAACTAGTTGTAAGAAAAAATTATTGTGATGAAAAAAATTAATATAATGTAAAAATCATAATTATTATAAAAATAATAAAAATTAAATTTTTAATAAAATTTATATTATTATAAAAATATATTATAATATAGATTCAATTATAACATGGAATTCAAATGTATCATCTTCATATAAATAAGTTTCAACAAAATATTAAGTATAAAGTAACATCAACCAAACTGTATACATTTCAAGTTAAACTCAAAAAACAAAATTGTGATTGGTAAACAAATTAGTTCCTCTAATAAGTACATTCTTACATGTCCATCGTAATGTAAATGACGATTGAAACAAGTAGTATGTTTTCTGACAAAAAATAATTAAACTATTTTATTTTTATTATAAAGTATATTTTATGATAAATATTTTTTAAATGTACTATATATGTTATAAATGATATATTTAAAATTTTATAATAAGTGTTAGAATTTATAAATAAATGTAAAAATGTTAAAAATAAAATAAAATATACATATAATATTATATATATTTTTTAAATAATATAATATATTATGATATCATATGTTTTAAATATTACATTTATATTTTAAATAGATATATTAACATTTTAAAAAAATTTAAATTTTTATTATAATATACTTTTTATTTCATATTTAATTTCTATTTATCATATTTATGATAATGTTTACAAAATATATCACTTATACATGATTTGTATATGTATATATGTGATATTCATAAAATATATATCCAGTGAAGTCGTTGGATGATATAGTGACATGCTAATTAAAAAAAAGAAAGAAATGGGAAGTTGCTGAACACTTTAGTGACTTCACCAAAGTCATTAACCAATCCAGTGACTTCGACATTGACATACCAAAGTCACTAAGAGACTTAGCCACTTCGATAAAACGGTGCAAGAACTGAAAATAAAAATTTTAGTGTGTTACATTTGGAAATAACATTTCAAACTGCGTTATTTTACATAATTTCTCCCCGGAGGGGTCCCCATGGGTCCTCCGATACCTGGAAATCCACCACGGTTTCGTCGGTGCCACACCGGGTTGGGCAGTAGTAGAGGGGGATGTTGGCATCGGAAAGAGACCGGTGACACCTGGACAGGATGGCCGACATCGGGCATAAGTTACCAGAAAGTACGCCTTCGATTATCCTTTGCTTGGATGCCGGTGCCAGCTTATTTGCTACAGATGTTTGAGGGTACCACGAGCCACCCCCGACAATGAGGAGAAGGAGAAAAACTGTGGTGCACCATATGGAGTCCGTACTTGCAAAGAAGAGGAAGAGGAGGAAACCAACAAAGGTCGAGAAGCGTAAAGGCAAGCACTTAGTGACTTTTTTAATAAATAAATAGTTTTATATTATGAAGTGTGGTTCATGTGCAAAGTGCAGAGGAGTGCCGACCAATGGAGGGTTACCGTAGCTCGTCGGTACAATCAAAATAACAAAGTAGTTATAAGAAAAAATTTATTATGATTAAAAATTTCAATAAACTGTAAAAATCATAATTATTATAAAATTAATAAAAATGGGAATATTAATATAATTTACATTATTATAAAAATATATTATAATATAGATTCAATTATAACATGAAATTCAAATGTATCAACTTCCTATAAATATGTTTCAACAAAACATTAAATATAAAGTAACATCAACCAAACTATATACATTTCAAGTTAAACTCAACAAACAAAATCGTGAATGGTAAATAAATTAGCTCCTCTAATAAGAACAATATAGCAATAATGTACATAATAAAAATGAGCAAAGAGTGATACTTACAAGAATGATACACAGTAAGTGAAGAAAATGGCCAATGATTCAAATATTTTTTCTCAAAGAGTGATATTCTTTTAACTCTTCTGTTATATTTTGTCTATCAATCTCATTAAGTACCATTTTGGAAAAAAATATATAAAGGCCATTTTTTATTTCAGAGTACATTCTTACATGTCTATCATAGTGTAAATGAGCATTCAAACAAGCAGCATATTTTCTAGCAAAAAATACTTAAACAATTCTATTTTTATTATAAAGTATATTTTATGAAAAATATTTTTCAAAATAATAAATTTTTAAATGTACTCTATATTTTATAAATAATAAAATTAAAATTTAATAATAAGTTTTAAAATTTATAAATAAATGAAAAATTGTTAAAAATAAAATAAAATATACTCATAATACTGTATATTTTTTAAATAATATATTATTTTACGATATCGTATGCTATAAATATTAACTTTATATTTTAAATATATATATTAAAAATTTAAAAATTTTATTTTAAAATAATTTTTTTAATTCATATTTAATTTTCATTTATCATATTTATGATAATGTTTACAAAATATATCTCTTATATATGATTTGTATATGTATATATGTGATATTCATAAAATACATATCCAGTGAAGTCGCTAGATGATGCAGTGACATGTTAATTAAAAAAAAGAAAATGGAAGTCATTAAACACTTTAGTGTTTTCACCATAGTCATTAACCAATCCAGCTACTTCGACATTGACATACCAAAGTCACTAAGAGACTTAACGACTTCGGTAAAATGGTGCTAGAACTGGAAATAAAAGTTATAGTGTGTTAGATATGGAAATAACATTGCAAACTGCGTTATTTCACATAATTTCTTCCTGGAGGGGTCCCCATGGGTCCTCCGATACCTGGAAATCCACCACGGTTTGGTCAGTGCCACACTGGGTTGGGCAACAATAGAGGGGGACGTTGGCATCGGAAAGAGACCGGTGACACCTAGTCAGGTTGGCTGACATTGGGCATAAGTTACCAAAAAGCACACCTTCGATTATCTTTGGCTTGGACGCCAGTGCCAGCTTATTTGCTCCAGATGTTCGAGGGTGTCATGAGCCACCCCAAACAATGTGGAGAAGGAGAAAAATTGTTTTTCACCATATGGAGTCCGTACTTGCAAAGAAGAGGAAGAGGAGGAAATCAACAACAGACGAGAAGCGTAAAGGTTGGCACTTGGTGACTTTTTTAATAAATAAATAGTTTTATATTATGAAGTGTAGTTCATGTCCAAAGTACAGAGGAGTGCCGACCAATGGAGGATTGTCGTAAGTTGTCGGTACAACCAAAGTAACAAACTAGTTATACGAAAAAATTATTGTGATGAAAAATTTTAATATAATGTAAAAATCATAATTATTATAAAAAA
The DNA here is from genome assembly GCA_036172225.1 of Cryptocoryne crispatula var. balansae. NCBI lineage: Eukaryota > Viridiplantae > Streptophyta > Magnoliopsida > Alismatales > Araceae > Cryptocoryne > Cryptocoryne crispatula. Next base: position 23,665,437 of record CM069924.1, read on the forward strand.
TAATAAAAATAAAATTTTTAATAAAATTTATATTATTATAAAAATATATTATAATATAGATTCAATTATAACATGAAATTCAAATGTATCATCTTCCTATAAATAAGTTTAAAAAAATATTAAGTATAAAGTAACATCAACCAAACTGTATACATTTCAAGTTAAACTCAACTAACAAAATTGTGATCGGTAAATAAATTAGTTCCTCTAATAAGTACATTCTTACATGTCCATTGTAATGTAAATGACGATTCAAGCAAGCAGTATGTTTTCTAACAAAAAATAATTAAACTATTTTATTTTTATTATAAAGTATATTTTATGATAAATATTTTTAAAAATAACAATTTTTTAAATGTACTATATATATTATAAATAATATATTTAAAATTTTATAATAAGTGTTAGAATTTATAAATAAATATAAAAATGTTAAAAATAAAATAAAATATACATATAATATTATATATTTTTAAAATAATATAATATATTATGATATCATATGTTTTAAATATTAAATTTATATTTTAAATATATATTAAAATTTTAAAAAATTTTAAATATATATAATCTGGTCAGGTTGGCCAACATCGGGCATAAGTTACCAGAAAGCACGCCTTCGATTATCTTTGGCTTTGACACCGGTGCCAGCTTCTTTGCTCCAGATGTTCGAGGTACCACGTGCCACCCCCAACAATGAGGAGAAAGAGAAAAACTATGGTGCACCATATGGAGTCTGTACTTGCAAAGAAGAGGAAGAGGAGGAAACCAACAACGGTCGAGAAGCGTAAAGGTAGGCACTTGGTGGCCTTTTTAATAAATAAATAGTTTTATATTATGAAGTGTGATTCGTGTCCAAAGTATAGAGGAGTGCCGACCAATGGAGGGTTAAGGTAACTCGTCGTTACAACTAAAGTAACAAAGTAGTTATACGAAAAAAATTATTGTGATTAAAAAATTTAATATAATGTAAAAATCATAATTATTATAAAAATTAATAAAAATAATATTTTTAATATAATGTATTTTATTCTAAAAATATATTATAATATAGATTCAATTATAACTCGAAATTCAAATGTATCATCTTCCCATAAATAAGTTTCAACAAAACATTAAATATAAAGTAACATCAACCAAACTATATACATTTCAAGTTAAACTCAACAAACAAAATCGTGAATGGTAAATAAATTAGCTCCTCTAATAAGTACAATATAGCAATAATTTACATAATAAAAATGAGCAAAGAGTGATGCTTACAAGAATGATACACAGTAAGTGGAGAAAATGACCAATGATCCAAATGTTTTTTCTCAAATAGTGATATTCTCTTAACTCTTCTGTTATACTTTGTCTATCAATCTCATTAAGTGCCATTTTTGAAATAAATATATGAAGGCCAGTTTTTATTTCCGAGTACATTCTTACATGTCCATCATAGTGTAAATGAGGATTCAAACAAGCAGCATGTTTTCTGGAAAAAAATAATTAAACTATTCTATTTTTATTATAAAGTATATTTTATGATAAATATTTTTAAAAATAATATTTTTTTAAATGTACTCTATATTTTATAGATAAAATTTTTAAAATTTCAGAATCAATGTTAAAATTTAAAAATAATTGTATAAATGTTAAAAATAAAATAAAATATACATATAATATTATATATTTTTTAAATAATATAATTTTTTACGATATCATATGCTATAAATATTAATTTTATATTTTATATAGATATATTAAAAATTAAAAATTTTTAAAAAAATTAATTTAATATACTTCTTTAAATTCATATTTAATTTATATTTATCATATTTATGTTAATGTTTACAAAATATATCACTTATATTTGATTTGTATATGTATATATGTGATATTCATAAAATATATATCTAGTGAAGTCGCTGGATGATCCAGTGACATGCTAATTAAAAAAAAGAAAATGAGAAGTCGTTGATCACTTTAGTGACTTCACCAAAGTCATTAATCAATCCAGTGATTTTGACTTTGACATACCAAAGTCACTAAGATACTTAGCGACTTCGATAAAACAGTGCTAGAACTGAGAATAAAAGTTTTAGTGTGTTAGATCCGGAAATAACATTCCAAACTATGTTATTTCACATAATTTTTCCCCGGAGAGGTCCCCATAAGTTCTCTGGTACTTGAAAATCCACCACGGTTTGGTTGGTGTCACACCGGGGTGGGCAGCAGTAGAGGGGGACGTTGGCATCGGAAAGAGACCAGTGACACTTGGTCAGGTTGGCCGACATCAGGCATAAGTTACTAGAAAGCACGCCTTCGATTATCTTTGGCTTGGACGCCGACGCAGGCTTCTTTGCTTCAGATGTTCAAAGGTACCACGAGCCATCCCCGACAATGAGGAGAAGGAGAAAAACTGTGGTGCACCATATGGAGTCCATACTTGCAAAGAAGAGGAAGAAGAGGAAACCAACAACGGTCGAGAAGGGTAAAGGCAAGCACTTGGTGACTTTTTAGTAAATAAATAGTTTTATATTATGAAGTGTGGTTTATGTACAAGGTGGAGAGGAATGCCGACCAATGGAGGGTTGCCGTAACTCGTCGGTACAACCAAAGTAACAAAGTGGTTATACGAAAAAAATTGTTATGAAGACAAAATTTAAAATAATGTATTATTATAAAAATATTTGAAATACAATATTTAATATAATATATATTATTATGAAAAATATTATAATATAGTTTCAACTTCTAATATAACAAATAATCTAACGAAAACAACGAGTAGATTCAATTATAACATGAAATTCAAATGTATCATATTACTCTAAATAAGTTTGAACAAAATATTAAATATAAAATAAAATCAACAAAACTATATACATTTCAAGTTAAACTCAATAAACAAAATTATGAATGGTAAATAAATCAGCTTTTCTAATAACTCTAGTTTCCTCTTCGCCTTCACTTTCTTCATTTTCATATTTAACATCTTCAAAAGACTCATCTTCTTCAATAATGCTAGGAAATGCATTAATCTTCTCGTTGTCAATTGGTTCTTTAACTTGTCTTCCTCTTTTGTTATTGACCTTCTTCATGTGGTTGTTTATTCTTACATATACCAAATCTGCTAGATGTTTTGGTTCTAAACGTTTTCGCTTTTTGATAGAGCTATCTTAAATACACTCTAATTTCGCGCACATGCTAATGCATTAGAAGGTTGTCAAGCATCTTAATTGTCACTTTTTGTAACCCACCAATTACCTAAAATAAAAAATATATACGTACAATGTAGCAATAATGTACATAGCAAAAATGAGCAAAGAGTTATATTTACAAAGATGATACACAGTAGGTGATAAAATGGCTAATGATTCAAATATTTTTTCACCAAAGAGTGATATTCTCTTAACTCTTCTATTATATTTTGTCTATCAACCTCATTAGGTACCATTCTTGAAATAACTATATGAAGACCATTTTTTATTTTAGAGTCCATTCTTGCTGTCCATAATAGTGTAAATGAGGATTCAAACAAGCAGCGGCAACATATAAAGAGTTATGTATTAACTTTCTACAACTATCATCAATAATCTTCCAAAAAGGTGAATACATTTGAACATCATCTTTGAAGGCATGCTTGATTTTTTTTCTTTTGCCACACACATAGCCCAATATATATAACCCATTGTAAGTCCATCATCATCAACTATAAACAACACTTTGAATAAAGGTTCAATTGCATAAAGCAATTCTTTTCCACATTCCCAAAATATGTTTCCTTGAATCACATTATTCACTTGCACTTCTTTATTTTTACATACTTATGAATCTCTTCACTCTCTAGAGGCAACCATAAAACTCAATACATATTGTTTCCTAGTCAAGTTGGTCGACATCGGGTGGAAGCTACCAGAAAGCACGCCTGTGGTTATCTTCAGCTTGGGCATTGGCGCCGGCTTCTCGGCTCTAAATGTTCGGGGGTACCACGAGCCACCCCCGATGACGAGGAGAATGAGAAGAATGGTGGTGCACCATCTGGAGTTGATACTTGCAAAGAAGAGGAAGAGGAGGATACCAACAATAGTCGAAAAGCGTAAAGGCAGACACTTGGTAATTTTTTTAATAAATAAATAGTTTTATGTTTTGAAGTGTGGTTCATGTCCACAGTGCGGAGGAGTGCCTACCAATGGAGGGTTTCCGTAACTCGTCGGTACAACCAAAGTAACAAAGTGGTTATACGAAAAGAATTGTTGTGATAAAAACATTTAATATAATGTAAAAATCATTATTATTATAAAAAATTTAAAATAAAATATTTAATATCATAAACATGGATAACTTGGTGACTTTTATAATAAATAAATAGTTTTATATTTTGAAGTGTGGTTTGTGTTCAAAATGAGGAGGAACAACTACCAATGGATGGTTACCGTAACTTGTCGGTACAACCAAAGTAATAAAGTTGTTATACGAAAAAAAGTGTTGTGATGAAAAAATTAATATAATGTAAAAATTTTAAGTATTATGAAAAATATTAGAAATAAAATATTTAATATAATATGTATTATTTTAAAAAGCATTATAATAAAGTTTCAACTTCCAATATAACAAATAATCTAACAAAAACAACGGGTAGATTCAATTATAACATGAAATTCATATGTATCATCTTCCTCTAAATAAATTTGAGTAAAATATTAAATATAAAATAACATCATCAAAACTGTATACATTTCAAGTTAAACTCAACAAATAAAATCAGGAATGGTAAATAAATCAACTTCTTTAATAACTTCAGTTTTTTCTTCACCTTCACTTTCTTCATTTTCACATTTAACATATTCAAAAGACTCATCTTCTTCAATTATGTTAGGAAACGCATTAATCTTTTCATTGTCAATTGGTTTTTTAACTTGTCTTCCTCTTTTGTTATTGACCTTCTTCATGTGGTTGTTCATTCTTACATATACCAAATCAACTAGTCGTCTTGGTTCTAAACGTTTTTGCTTTTTGATATGAGCTGTCTTAAATGCACTCTAATTTCGCTCACATGCTAATGCACTAGAAGGTTGACCAAGCATCTTAATTGTCACTTTTTGTAAAATTGGGATCTCACTGCCCTCATTAGTCCCACTAAATACATAAAGTAAAAAAAATATACAAGTACAACGTAGCAATAATGTACATAATAAAAATGAGCAAAGAGTGATACTTACAAGGATGATACACAGTAAGTGAAGAAATAACCAATGATCCAAATATTTTTACCCCAAAGAGTGGTGTTCGCTTAACTCTTCTATTATATTTTGTCGATCAACCTCATTAGGTACCATTCTTGAAATAACTTTATAAAGACCATTTTTTATTTCATAGTCCAATCCTACATGTCCATCATAGTGTAAATGAGGATTCAAACAAGCAGCAACAACATGTAAAGAGTTATCCATTAACTTTCTCCATCTATCATCAATAATATTCTAAAATGGTGAATCCTTTTTAACATCATCTTTGAAGGCATGCTTGATTTTTTTCTTTTTCTACACACATAGCCCAATATATATAACCCATTGTACATCCATCACCATCAACCATACATAACACTTTGCATAAAGCAATTCTTTTTCACATTCCCTAAATGTGTTTCCTTAAGTCACATTCGTCACTTACCCTTCTTCATTTTTGCATACTATTGAATCTCTTCACTCTCCAGAAGCAACCATAAAAATCAATGCATGCTGTACTTTTATTATCAAATGCAGGCATAGAAAATCAAAAGCAAACCTTGTAGCACATAATGTTTTTAGTTATTTATCATTTGTAAATTTTCTCATCAAGTCCAAGACATGTTGATAATACATAAACTTCACAACTTTTTTTGCATCATCTAGACTTGACTTCACAAACTCAAGTGTATCAATCTATTTCAACATTAGGTTAATACAATGAACTACACAATTTACCTTCAAATTTTGATGTTACCATGCCTCAATCAAATTTTCAGCTGAGAGATAGTTAGATGTAATATTTGAAATAAATTGAACCACATTATTTGAACCAATCTCTTCAATTGTAGACAATATAAAGCTCATTGTTAAATTCACATCTTCTTTCTTACCAAATGTGCAATCTGATTTTAAGAAAACAACACCTTTTAAAATCATTGAATTGGTTATAAATTGAAGATGTGAATTTATTGACCTTGTTGATGTCGGCATTTTTAATAAACATGAAGTCATTGGATCATCCAGTGACTTCACTCTATATAGTTTATAAATATTACATATACATCTATAAATTATAAATAAATAGAATATTTTATAAAAATTATGATAAATATAATAAATATAAGTTAATTATAAATTTTAAAAATATTTTAAAATAAATTATTTTTAAAATTTTAAAATATTTAATTAAAATATAAAGCTAATATTTATAACATATAATATTATAAAATATTATATGTATTTAAATAAAATATAATATATAATGTATGTATGTTTTATTTTATTCTTAACATTTCTACATTCATTTTATTGAAATTTAAATCTAAAATTTAAGACATATAATGCCATAAAATATTATATTTATTTAACTAAATATAAAAATTTATATATAATTTACTATATATTTTATAAATATTAATTATATATATTTTTAAAGTAACACAATTATCATGGAAAATTATTTTAAAATTTATTTAATTTATTTATTAATTTTATAATAATACGATAGTATATAATATAACAATATATAAATTATATAATAAATTAAATGCTACAATAAATAAATAATATTTTTTTTACAAAAAATATATTTTATGATAAATATTTTTAATTTAAAATTTTTAAAATTTACTATATATGTTATAAACATTTGTTTTAAAATTTAATAAAATATGTTAAAATTTTAAAATAAATGTAGAAACATTAAAAATAAAATAAAAATATATATAATATTTTTTTGTTAAAAAAATAATATTTTATGATGTTATATGTTATAAATATTACCTAATATTTTAATTAAATATATTAAATAATTTAAAAATTAATTAATTAATTTTAATATATTTTTTAAATTCATATATAACTTATATTTATCATATTTCTGATAATGTATATTAAAAGTCACTATATGATATATACATATATATGATATATACATATATACATATATCATATATATTAAAAGTCACTTATATATGATATATACATGTATATATAATATTTATAATATATATACAGTGAAGTCACTATATGATCGAGCGACATGTTAATTTAAAAGAAAAGGAAAATGGTATGTCATTGAACGTTGTAGCGACTTCACCAAATGTTAAGAAAAGAAAATGATATTCTCTAAACTTTTTTGTTATATTTTGTCTATCAACCTCATTAGGTCCCATTCTGGAAATAACTATATGTAGACCATCTTTTATTTCAGAGTTTATTCTTACATGTCCATCATAGTGTAAATGAGGATTCAAACAAGCAGCAGTACAATGTAAAGGGTTATGCATTAACTTTCTTCATCTATCATTAATAATCTTCCAAAAAAGTGAATACTTTTGAACATCATCTTTGAAGACATGCTTGATTTTTTTTCTTTTGCCACACACATAACTCAATATATTCAATCCATTGTAGGTCCATCACCATCAACCATACACAACACTTTAAATAAAGGTTCCATTGCATAATGCAATTCTTTTTCACATTCCCAAAATGTGTTTCATTGAATCACATTCTTCACTTGCACTCCTTCATTTTTTCATACTAATGAATCTCTCCACTCTCTAGAAGCAATCATAAAACTCAATGCATGTTGTACTTTTATTATCGAATGCAAGCATAAGAAATCAGGAGCAAACCTTGTAGCACATAGCCTTTTTATTTATTTATCATCTGTAAACTTTCTTATCAAGTCCAAGACATGTTGATATTTATACATAAACTTCATAACATTTCTTGCATCATCTAGAATCGACTTCACAAACTCTAGTGTATCAATCTATTTCAACATTAGGTTAATACAATGAGCTACACAATTTACCTTAAAATTTTGAGGATACGTTGCCTCAATCAAATGTCCAGTTGAGAGATGGTTAGAAGCATAGTCTAAAATAAATTGGACAACATTCTTTGAACCAATCTTTTTCGTTGTAGATGATATAATACTCATTATGAAATCTGCATCTTTTTCCTTACCAATTGTGCAATCTGATTTTAAGAAAAAAAAACATTTTAAAATTGCTAAATTGGTTAGCGACTTTGGTAAAGTCGGTATGTTAATTTTTTTAAATTAACTTGAAGTCATTGGATTATCTAATGACTTCACTCTTTATATTTTATGAATATTATTTATATATGTATAAATCAAATATAAGTGTTAATTTTTTTAAAATTATTATAAATAGAGGAAATCAAGTCCCGCCCCCATTTTAGAGGGCCCCTTTATTTTTTGGTCCCAAGAGTAAAGAGCTTTATTTTTTAATCCCATAATCCAAATTTCTCTAACTCCCGCCCCTCTAGTCCAGCGACGCCGTCAACTCCAACACACTTCTCCACATCCTTCCAATTTTACCCCCTCCCATGTGCCATTCAGCCATTGTCCCCTTGCTATCATCTGTTTCCCCATTTTAAGATAACAAATATGTTATTTATAGGTTGACGAAGCCAACAGTGTTACAAGTTAACACCGCTACTGGGCTGATTGGCTATGCAACTGAAATATGTTATTAAATACTAATGAAACCTATAAAAAGAATAATATCTTTAGAAATATGTTATTAAATAATAATTTACTTGAAAAATCACTATTTTTCCTTGTATAGAACCGTATACCCGTTACTTCAAATTTGCATAAATTCTCCCGTGCGCCCTATGACATACTATGGCTGAGTTCTGTGACTTGGCTGACTGGCTATGCGACTGAGCACCTAAAGTATGACCATCTTTAAAAAAATAAGAAACTTAAACATAAAAAAAAGAATTTGCTAATTTCAATAACGACACTACAGTTTTGGTCTTACTCTATCACATATATCTACTATGATCTGGCGTAGATAATTCATTTTCTATGGTAAAACTATAGATATCTAAGAACCCTCTAAAGCTGCTAGTTGGGTATTTTACCACCATTTAAGAAAAATACCATTATCTCAATGCTACTATCTTTCTTAATCACTCCTCATCTGAACCATGGATGATGTAGACAATCTACCTATGTCTGGATTGATAGCCAAATAGATAGAGAACATGAGTTTTAGAAAAAAAATATAAAAACAAACCACCAAAATACAACAATCTGACATGAGTTTTAGAAAAGAAAACATAAAAACAAACCATCGACTCAACATAGTTCAGTTGAAATTCACACAAATTCTCTTTGAACTTCTCAAATTTGCACTATATGATTCAATTTCTCCACCTTCCTCTTCAATATCTAGAAATGCAAAAGTCTTTGGCAATGATCGCACAACCGATCTTGTCTTGTTGATAATATCTTCTTGATATTGAATACGTTTTTCTAACATGTCAACCTTTGTCTCCAAAAATTGAACCCGACTGTTCTCCAAGGAAGTAGTTTCTATACTTTGCACAAAGTTGTTGATCTCATTACACCACATGAAAAATTCACAATTTCTTTCCTGCATTTAATAAAACATATAATTAATGTTCTGATAGAACTCATATATACATGATATCATACAAATGAGCTTTTAACTTGCATCTATAAAAACTCCTTCCCAGATTTTTCTCAGTATGACTTGTTCTAACACTGCAATAACCATGTCCAGCCAAACATTGCATTTTTGATATCGGTGATTGATGTGTCATGGTAAATTGCATTTTCAATACTGGAGAGTTCTCTGACATACTACAATACAATAAATATGTATTAGACTTCACCAAATTAATGCATCAAACGAGATTATTATGTTGAACACAAAACAAAAGTTTATTTTACATGAATGATGAAAAATACCTATTCAAAAATGGGATTAGAACATGACTTTTTGTTGTGTCCTTTCTGCTTACATCTAAAACATGTATAAGTCATCTTTTTCTCATCTAATGCTTGTTGAGAAGGAATCCTTTTCTTCTTTGGCCTACCTGCTTTTCTTTTTGTAATCGGTAGTAAAATATGTACATCATCAAAACTATCATTCTCTCTTTTTTCTGCATTTGAGATTGGATGAATAGTTTGCTCATAACATTTGCTGTAGCTATCAACGGTGTAGTATAAAGATATATATCCCTCAACATTGATTGCAACTTTAGAGCCCACTGCATAAACATGTTTACATGGTATTTTTCTCAACTATCATTCTTTACAAGTGCATGTACCTTTTTCTAGGTTCACAATATGAGAAGGTTTTGTCATCACCTCAAAAACTTGTCCATCTGAACAATTAACAGTTATACCACGAGAAGAGTCCATTAAACCTTTGAGGTATGTATCAACCTTGGGACACAAATTTGTTTTCCAAGTCAAACATTTATTTTTACTTTCATAAGCTAAAGTCATAATTTGAGTTCGAATACGTTCAACCATGGCAAGAATAGGTAAGTGTCTTGCCTCCAAAATAAACTATTGAATGACTCTGCGGGATTTGAATACTCTCCAAAGCGTTCACCTTCAAAAACTGCATTAGCCCAATGATTTGGATTCTCTTTCCTTACCCATATTTCAGCTTGTGCACACAAGTTGTGCATTTCATCCATGCTTTTCTCAAATTCTACAATGGTTAGAGCATATGCTGCTCTCTTAAGGATATCAAATATTGCATGTTTAGTTGAAGTTGGACATTTTCCCCTTAAATATTTTACAAAATTATCTTCCAATTGTTGTAGACAAAAAGTATAAACTCATTAGGAAAGATTAGACGAACAACTTGAACTAATCCCTTGCACCTATCAGAAATAAAAGTTATCTTTTTATCTTCAGGAATTCCTTTCTTTAAACAAGTCAAAAACCATTCCCAATTTTCTTCATTTTTAGCATCACATGCAGCATAGGCAACTAGGAACAACTCATTCTTTCCATTCCGGGTAGTGGCTACCAACAATTTGCCCTGATATCTATTTTTCAAGAATGTTCCATCTAGAAATAAAACAGGCCTACATCCATTGTTAAAGCCAGTCATGCATGCATGAAAACATATAAAGAACCTTTTAAACCTATGTTCACCTGTTACATCCAAGTCCAAAATGCTACCAGGGTTTGACTCTTCAATTGCCTCCATGTACCAGTGCAAGTCATGAAATGAGCATTTTTCATCCCCAAAGTGTTGTGTATATGCAAGATCTTTCCCTAACCAAGCTTGGTGATATGGAATATCAACTCCGTATTCTCTAAAAATATCCTTCTTTATATCTTTAGGCCTGTACAATGGTTAATCAACAAGTTTGTTCTTCACAATAGAACCTACCCATTTCTTTCCTGCCATTGGGTGTGTGCTTTTGGGTGCTCATACCACCACCACATTTGTGTACATCAGTTAGTGACTTGATTTTAAAATGAGGACCTAAACCAATCCTTCTAACATGAAGATTCCATGTACATGATTGAACTCTACATGTGACAGTGACTCGCAATTGATCAATTTTTACATAATTATAATCAAAACCCCTTGATATAGCAAACTTTCTTAAAGAATCACAGAGTTCATTTACATCACTAAATAATTGATCGATTGAGTGAATAATATTATGCCACAATTTACTCCTCAATGTCAATTCTTGTTTAGATGAAGATGGTACAATAGAGCAAAAGGCTAAATAATAATACAAAAATAAGTCAAAATATAAGATGAATGTAACCATAAACTTTGGACTCACCTCAAAGGTACATGTTCATCTGACATTAAGTCTTCTATTTCGTCTCTCACCAATTCCTATCTTCTACAAATATCATTGATAATTTCACTAATCTCAATTCCTTTATGCATGTGGACTACATATGCTTCATTGTTGAAGTTGAAAATTCTAGGCATCCGCTCCATATCTAATCATAAAAGTAAATGGCATAAGCACAGAAGAACATGCACCATCTTCCAATTTCGTTCAAGCAATGATCATAGCTTTGACTAAAATAGGGAGTCAACAGTATTAGCAATGATCATATAGCTTTGACTAAAAACTTGCAAAAAATTTCTCCAATTAGACAAGTCCCAGAGATTAGTGAATCATTGTCTAACTACGACAAGCCTTTTGGCTATTAACAACACGTGCAAGCTAAATCAATATCATAATTGACAAACAATGCCAATCCATAGAGACTTCTATCCATACAAATGTGAAATTGCTATTTGATACTTGGCATGCCAAACAGAAAAAATAAGACAAATAGATATGAAGAGATGAGACAAATAAAAAAATTGGTATAAGAACACACATAGAATGCCAGCACTGTCATACCCAGAGAAAGGGTGGTCATCACTGTTGTCGGAGAGCACTGTCGTTGAAAGAGGGAACAAATCCTAATAGATGAGGCAAACAAAAATAAATCGGTATAAGAACAGCCAAAGAGAATGTCAGCACTGTCGTACCTAGAGAGAGGATCGTCACTGTCGCGGGAGAGCACTACTGTCGAAAGAGAAATAGATCCTAAGATATGAGGTAAACAAAAATAAATCAAGCGTAAGAACCCATAGAATGCCACCGTGAAGAGAGGAAATCCATAAATTTGTAGCGACGGGGATGAACGAAAAAAACCATAGTCTGGGCAATGGGGGAAAGGGGGAGAGTGTCATCGTACCCAGACAATGCCATCATGAAGGTTTAGAGCGCCGCTGTCAATCCTAAGTCAGCACCGTCGTCGGGCCGTGGTCGAGGTCGAGAGAACGCCCGGGTGCCGTTGTTCGCAGAGAACACAGCCTCTGAACGGGGAAAGAGGGATTTGACGGTGCTATGGGATGGGCTGACGTGCTGAGTGATGGAATAAACAAATGAAAGGGTATTTTAGGAATGAGGCGAAAAAAGTGATGGACAAGATCAAAAAAAGTAAAAAATAACGTTGGGACTAAAAAATAAAGAAGACTAATGTTGGGATTAAAAATAAATCGGTAATTTATTTAGGACTAAAAATTGAAATATGATAAATATAAGTGTAATATGAATTTAAATAATTATATTAAAATTAATTATTTAAAATTTATTTTTAAAATTTTAATATATTTAATTTAAGTATAAAGATAATTTTTATAACATTTAATATTATAAAATATTATATTTATTTAACTGAAATATAGTATTATATGCAAATTTTATTTTATTATAACATTTCTACATTCATTTTTAAAATTTTAACATAGTTTATTAAAATTTAAAACTAATATTTCTAACATAAAATACAATAAAAATTATATTTATTTATCTAAATATATTAATATTTTTTTATATATTACATAAATATTAATTGTATATTATTTTAAAGTAGCACAATTATTATAGAAGGTTATTCTAAAATTTATTTAATAATATTGTAAAAATTCAATAGTATATAATATAAACATATATAAATTTTACAATAAATAAAAAAATTTTATAAGAAATTATATTTTATGAAAGATATTTTTACTATATTTTTTTTTTAAAATGTACTATATAAATTATAAATATTAGTTTTAGCAAATAATAAATTATGTTAAAGTTTTAAAAAATTGTAGAAGTGTTAAAAAAATAAAATAAAATATTTTATGATGTTATATGTTATAAATAATAAATTTAAATTTTAATTAAATATATTAAAATTTAAAAAATTAAATAATTTATTTTAATATACTTCTTTAAATTCATATTTAACTTATATTTATCATCTTTTTGACAATGTTTATAAAATATATCATTGATATATGATTTATACATGTATATATATAATATTTATAAAACATACACAATGAAGTGGTTGGATGATCTAACGACATGTTAATTAAAAAAAGAAAAGGTAAGTCGCTGAACGGTGTAGCGACTTCACCAAAGTTGTCAACTAATCAAGCGACTTCGACTCGATGTACCAAAGTTGCTGAGAGACTGAGCGATTTCAGTAAAACCGTGCTAGATCCAAAAATAAATGTTTTAGTGTGTTAGATCCGAAAATAACATTCCAAACTGTGTTATTTCAAAAAATTTCTCCCTGGAGGGGTTCCGATGGGTCCTCTGGTTCTTGGAAATCCACCACAGTTTCGTTGGTATCCTACCGGGGCGGGCAACAATAGAGGGGGACGTTGGCGTCAGAAAGAGACCGATGACACCAGGTCACGTTGGCTGACATCGAGCGGATGCTGCTAGAAAGCAGGCCTATGGTTATCTTTGATTTGGACGCCAGCGCCGGCTTCTCTACTCCAAATGTTCGGGGGTACCACGAGCCATCCCCAATGACAAGGAGAAGGAGAAGAACGGTGGTGCACCATCTAGAGTTCAAATTTGCAAAGAAGAGGAAGAGGAGGATACCGGCAACAGTCGAGAAGTGTAAAGGGAAACACTTGGTGACTTATATAAAAAATAAATAGTTTTATATTTTGAAGTGTGGTTCATGTCCAAAGTGCGGTGGAGCAGCTACCAATGGAGGATTGCCGTAACTCGTCGGTACAACCAAAGTAACAACGTGGTTATACGAAAAAAATTGTTGTTATGAAAAAAAATTAATATAATGTAAAAATCATAATTATTATGAAAATATTTAAAATAAAATAGTTAATATCATAAATATTATTCTGAAAAACATTATAATGTAGTTTCAACTTCCAATATAACAAATAATCTAACGAAAACAATGGGTAGATTCAATTATAACATGAAATTCAAATGTATCATCTCCCTCTAAATAAGTTTAAGCAAAAGATTAAATATAAAATAACATCAACAAAGTTGTATACATTTCAAGTTAAACTCAACAAACAAAATCAGGAATGGTAAATAAATCAGCTCATCTAATAACTTCAGTTTCCTCTTCGCCTTCACTTTCTTAATTTTCACATTTAGCGTCTTCAAAAGACTCATCTTCTTCAATCATGTTAGGAAATGCATTAATCTTCTCATTGTCAATTGGTTCTTTAACTTTCCTTCCTCTTTTGTTATTGACCTTCTTCATGTGATTGTTCATTCTTACATATACCAAATCTGTTAGTCATTTTGGTTCTAAATGTTTTCGATTTTTGATATGAGCTGTCCTTAATGCGCTCTAATTTCACTCACATGCTAATGCACTAGAAGGTTGGCCAAGCATCTTAATTGTGACTTTTTGTAAAATTGGGACCTTGCTACCCCATTGGTCCCACAAAATACCTAAAATAAAAAATATATACATACAATGTGGCAATAATGTACATAATAAAAAATGAGAAAAGAGTGATACTTACAAAGATGATACACAGTAAATGAAGAAATAGCCAATGATCCAAATATTCCTTCTCCCAAAGAGTGATATTCTCTTAACTCCTTTGTTATATTTTGTCTATCAACCTCATTAGGTACCATTCTTGAAATAACTATATGAAGAGTATTTTTTATTTCAGAGTCCATTCTTACATGTCCATCATAGTGTAAATGAGGATTCAAATAAGCAGCGGCAGCATGTAAAGAGTTATGCATTAACTTTCTCCATCTATCATCAATAATCTTTCAAAAAGATGAATACTTTTGATCATCATCTTTGAAGGCATGCTTGATTTGTTTTCTTTTGCCACACACATAGCCCAATATATATAACCCATTGTAGGTCCATCTCCATCAACCATACACAACACTTTGAATAAAGGTTCAATTGCATAAAGTAATTCTTTTCCACATTCCCAAAATGTGTTTCCTTGAGTCACATTCTTCACTTGCACTCCATTTTTGCATACTAATGAATCTCTCCACTCTCTAGAAGCAACCATAAAACTCAATACATGTACTTTTATTATCGAATGCAAGCATACGAAATCAGAAGCAAACCTTGTAGCACATAGACTTTTTAGTTATTTATCACCTGTAAACTTTTTCATCAAGTCCAAGACATGTTGATATTTATACATAAACTTCACAACATTTCTTACATCATCTAGAATCGACTTCACAAACTCAAGTGTATCAATTTATTTCAACATTAGGTTAATAAAATGAGCTACACAATTTAACTTAAAATTTTGGGGATACCTTACCTCAATCAAATGTCCAATTGAGAGATAGTTTGATGCATTATTTGAAATAAATTGGACCACATTCTCTGAACCAATCTCTTCAATTGTAGATGATATAATGCTCTTTATGAAATTTGCATCTTTTTTAGCAACTGTGCAATCTGATTTTTTGAAAACAACACCTTTTAAAGAAGATGCAAGCAAATTAATGTGTGGACATTTTCTACTATTAGTACATGAATTTGCTATAAGAGTACATCAGACATCTTCCATGATTTTTTTAAAAATTTCAACATTCTCATTAGCTTTTTGTTTCAACTTATCTAGTAGTGATGTTCTTACAGTTTCACTACTCAGTGGTTCATATCCAAGGCCACAATTAGGTGTTGCTGCACAAGCATCTTTAAATTCCTTTGTCCATAGCAAATGAAATGCCAAATTATTTTCAACCACACATTAAGCAATTGATAAGTTTGCTACCTCCTTATCCTTTGTTATAAGTTTGGAGTAAATTTTTGGTTGACTAAGACATGCCTTCCTTGGATTTAATCATCCTGAATGTCACTCAAAATTTATGTAGCGGACCCGACTAAACTTGAGCTTGACTTCCAAAATTCAACAAATTTTTGTTTCTTATTTTTTGTTTCTAAGTCATTCACTGCTTTTATTGATATTTTGGACTTCATCTGGAACATCAAAACATGAACGAATATATTTTGATGAAATTTTAGCCCAGTGATATTTCATTCTTGTTACAGTGCATCCTACAAATACTTCTGTACAAAAAGGACATCTAATCTTATTTCTTTTTAGTGCTCCAAATTCTCATAACGAATCTCTTACTCTCGACATTGTCAAACAATCACCTTAAAAAATATGTTTTACATTTAATCCTTCATCCTATTACAAAATAAATATACTAATAAACAATGTTAACATGAACATGATCAACCTGCTAAAAAACTATGAACAACAACAAACAATGTATACGTATATCTCAGTTTCTATTTTTCATCTTTGCTTTTCTGTTTTTTACAATGTATATGGCATATCTCAGTGTAACAGAATTCACCAAGAGCAAGCACACCTACAACTAGGGATGTCAACGAGTCTGATACGGGTTGAATAATAGTATTATTTGTATCTGTATCCTATAAGAAAAAAGTGTGTCCACTTGCAGTTTGTTAACTGTCAGTATCGGGTGTATCCGCAAACCGCATTGTTCTATCCGCATAAAAACGGTTTATGGTCGGATAACGGACGGTTATCGAATATACAAATAGATAACATATGTATGATCCAACCCAGCAAAATAAGAAGTAAAGATAATTTTATCGATGAAAACACACATAAAAAATACATATTACAATTTAGAGCATCCATTTATATCAATGTACTTAATTTGTTTTAATTATATATCTAACACAAAATAAAATATAGAAAAAAATGCTTTACAAGTATGTAATAAAAATAATTTTTTGAGTTTGTAGTAAATAGTTAGATGCATAACACAAAACATGAGGTAACAAAAATCTTAGTTATATATCCAAAACAATACATGTCCAACACAAAACATGAGATAGTTGATCTGCAATAAAAGTGAAATATCCTCTAGTGGGACTGCAATGTCTATTTCTATTTTATGTTGTCATTGACCATTCGGCGGATCACACAGTTGATGAGTTTCTCCAGTATGGCAAGTCTCTCGAGATGTCAAATTCAGTAGTAGTTGGAGTAGGGAGGGGAAGGAGCCATCATCGTGTACATGGAAGAGGAAGAAGACATCGCTATCGAACGTCAGGGCAAGGCTTGTCCAATGTCAAGGTCCTAGGGAGGAGGGTGAACTACAGAGTTAAAGAACAATAAGATTTTCTCGATGGGACATGTACATGCTTAGATGTCATAGATTGTGAGTCATTGTATTATGTATTAATTAACGAATACGGATAACGATTTTCAGGTTCGGTTTATGGTGTATCCATGACCGCATCCGCTAAGATAATAGTTAATCGATAAATGAACATTAATAACTTATTAGAAACATTTACATTATCCTTTAATTATTTGTTGGTATCAGAGCGGTACTTCTCACTAGCAAAATTGATATTACACATCAGAGTAGTAATTTCTTAGGAAAGAAATAAAATAGATAAACACTAATGGGAATGAAGAATTGATAGATGAAGATGGATTATCTAACGAGCTCTGATACCAACTGGCTGTAAGGAATCGTCCATTAAGATTTGGTGCAGCGAAAGTGACGATTCCTATGGGTTCCATTAGAATCCGTCTCAATCAGAACCGAACGACGAAAACTGAAAACCGATCAAATCGGGTTCGAATATACCTGATAGGGATTCATATAATCTCATGGAGAGGAAGAATATGAACTTCTTAAGCTATTCAAACCGTTCAAGTGTCCGGTCTCCAGTAGTATCCACACGAACTTCATCCACAGCAGGTTTTCCCTTCGCGCCGGCCTCGAGAACTCTTCCCGAACGGAGCTCCATCGACCATGGACACCTTCTAGAGAGAGGATGAGGTAGGGAGGAGGCTTGGGACGTGGTTTTCACCCTTGGCTTGATGGGGTTTGGCTGAAACTATTAGAATTTATAGAGAATTATGAAATTTTTCATAAAAACCCAAAATCTCTATAAATTACACCCTTGCCCCTGTACTTGTGGATAAGTCCTTTTGTGTGTGACCCACTAGGCCGAATAACCTATTTTATTGAGGCCTAAATAAAATAGAACAATTCTATTTAATCTAATTAAATTCGTTATCCGATAACAGATTAATCGGCCTACCGATCATGAAGGGTACAAGCCACATCCCATGATCCCAAATGGCTATGGGGATAATATCATCTCCATTAAGCCTTTCCATCATCAGTTATCACATGGATATAAACCCTCATCCATCCAATGTCCCGGTCGGAAAGGAGTACAGCATCGACTGTCAACTCCTTAGTCTACCGACTCTATAGGATCCTGTACTCGGAATTGGATCAATTAGAAAATTACTTTTCCAATTATCCTATCTACCCTGGCCAGGTATTTAGAGTACTATCCCATAGGACATTCACTATCACTTACTGAGAGTGGACGATCCCTTGTTGTCCGCTCAATTGCCTCCACCAGATTTTCCTTGTTCCCGATCTATTGCTATACTAGACCATCTAAATGGTGATCCATAAGTCAATGGTCAAAGCACAAGTTCCACCCAACAAGGCATCTTTGGCGACTCAGGTCAAAGGTCCAACCATGCAACCGTGATGATAGAAAACCCTGATTCGGTAAGATACCATTCAGGGTTTCTAATTCGGTCAGTTCAGTGAACTTATTCAACTAATGAGCACCTGTATATGTATCTCAGTGTCTCCACACTAATGACCAATGAGATCGGTCGTCCTCATCACATGAGAAGACATCACATACACTAGTCTATCCGGATTCTTGATGTCCCGTCTCAAGTATTCTATGACTAGGAACATTTAGATCAAATACCTCTAGATGATCATCTCATTATCATGATCTCATCATGATTTAATCATCATTGTATTTGATCAAAGATTTTATTATGATATTCGCATCTAATAAGAGCTTATAATGAAGATTTGCCTAATTAATTGAATGAGATATTTCTAGAAATGTCGAATCATATCATATATGATTGGCTTGTAAGGCATACATTTCTATCAATCTCCCACTTGCACTAAAGCCAATCACCCATCTGACTGATCTGTATCAGCTCAAGGTGAAGCTCAAACACTCTTTGAGTAATTGCTTCAGTTAGTGGATCTGCAATGTTATTAGCGGTAGATACTCTATCTTTAATTTTATCTCTATAAGTTGCAATATCTCTACTTGTATGGTATCGCCACAGAAGTTCTAAACTTCTGATGAGGCATCGGCTCTACCCCATTGTTTTCTAAAAAAAATAGTACACTTTCCAAGAAAATTGGGACAATCCCATACCTTAGATGAGAATCTTCATCTACACTACTTCTCAAGTAGTGTGCAACCACTTTGTAAACTTGCTTACATATGTTGTAGAATTTACAGTGTTCTATCACATAGAACTCTTTAAGCTCACTGCACCACCATTATTCTGACTTAATATCAAACTTATTTGATTAGAAGCTTGTGTTTGTAAAACTAAAGACTTCAAGTCTTATCTTCCAGTGTATAGAGATACATTCTCAGTGCTTCTCAAGCACCAAATGATATATCTCTAAACTATCTAGTGACTCTCACCTGGATCTGTCGACTCCGAAAATGGGTTCCGGATCGGTGCCTCAAGAAAAGGTGAAAGATAGAATGGAGAAAAAGGGAAGTGAATTGAAAAACACTAGGAAAGTAGTAAAAGGTCCTCACCTCGGTCCCACACTCACATTGATCCCCAAACTTTCATCTCACGGCGTCGCTCGAGCACCGGAGACGGTTCGGGTCATGTGGGAGGAGAGAGAGAAATAAATGACTTAATGCATGAGAAGATTGAAGAAGTGGTTTCCAGGAGCCACGGGCTCCACTTTATGTATTGAAATTAGAACGAAGTTGACCGTGTGCACCTTAGCGTGAGAGAGAGTATGTGAGTTCAACCTTCTTCCTCTTCGGCCGGCCGATCAGGGAGAGTCCAACCGATGCTAGCTTGATGTACCTGTGCAACTAGTAGACAAAGAAGACAAGAAAACAAGTGAAGGGAGGATTAGAACTGTGTGAAGTGTAGTAACTATAAAAACAATAACACAAAACGACATTTGGAAACAAACTCACCGGATTCGGGGTTAGCCCTAACCCCTTTTTTTGGATTTTTTATGATGTATGAAATGATGCAAGATTGAATAAAAATGATGCTTAAATATGAACTAAATTATATGAATGAAGAGTTAGCAAAGAGAATATGAATGGTTAAAGACAACACAACCCAGGCAAAGTGGCAACCGGGTTGAACAGATTCAACGTAAACTGCGCAGCTCTGATGCAGAGACCGTAACGAACAACACCAATGTCAGAATAAAGTGATGTTTGTTTAAAAATAAAGAGGACTCACCGAGGGTGTTTTTATATGAAGACAATTTTACTTGAATCTTATTATAAGTAATCTGAATTTACCAGATAAGCAGGATCTTGAACAGTGAAGTTCTGGAAACTCCCAGCACAAAGTTGATGTAGGATGTGCTATGGGCACCACAGATATATGAATTGAATGATTCTTGTTGTAAATAAAATAGGACTCACCAAGAAACAATTTCTATGAAGGATGTATAGGCTGAATCCACCATTAAATATACTGAAATTGACTGAGAAGATGATGACTTAGAAGAGAAGACTTCGGATCTGTCTGTACAGCGCCGGTTTTGAAACTGTAAAAAGCCGAGGGAATGTGAGAATTGATCTCAGTTTATTGTATATGAAAGATATCTTGATTACCCACACTTATTATGAAGGAGGTCAGGCTATAAAATTACTATAGAGATCTGTAGAAGCCGATGATCAGTAGTGCAGTACGTCGGAGCATAGACTGGCTTCTTCTTCACTTTGGGATGATCTCTGGGCACCGGGATGAAGAGAGGACGATTTGGGGAGGTTGGGATGAGCCAAGGGTGTCTGGAGGACGAGGATAAGAGTGTTGGATGATGGGGATGCCCTTCTTAGGTCGTTCATATGAGTCTCCCTTTATAGGGGATGAAAAACAGGTCAAAAAATAGCAAGTTTTGATACATCCGACCATAGGTTGGATTTCCTCCATTTAATGTTGCTAATTTTTATCCTGAGGCATCTAGAAACTTACCCAAAAGATTTAGAGATATTGGAAACTATGGATCACCTTCCCCATGTTCAAAATATGTCTCCACTTGAAGAGGAAACAAATCTGGTCCAAAAATAGCAAGTTTTGATATACATGACAACAAGTTGGATTGCCATCATTTGATGATGCTAATTTCGACCATGAAGCTTCCAGATACTTTACCAAGTGATATGGAGGAGAAAAAGGAAGGTATGGTCGTGAATTAGTCAGATATGTGCCCAATGGGCTAGGCTTGCATGCAATTGGGCTTGATCGATGCTGCGTGCGGACAAAACTGCGCATCTGACTTCCAAAGGGTGCTGCGGACAAATGGGAGATCAGAATTGAATGTTGTTTGTTGCAATGGAAAGATAACTTAGAGAATAAGATTATTCATGTTGAATACTTTTTATTAAACATCCATATAATCCTTTGAAATTTTTTGAAATAGAGGATATGCTAGGAAAAGCATAATCTGGCACACCACCAAGAGTCTCTTGTTTGGCAAACACGGATTTGATTAGAAATCAGCAAATCATCCTCATATTTCCAATAAGAACCTCGGCTCATCCAAAAGGGTGGTTCATCATGATTTTGATGGTCTACAAAAGATGTTGCCAATGGAATAATGGTTTAAGCTCTAAATAAGGCCAAATTGGCGTGTCTACAGGATCTTCCTGATGAATGCTCATAACACTTAGAGCATTAATCATTTCATGTACGTAGTATCATAAATGTGATAGACCCAATGACAAAAGCATAAGGGCTCTACTCATGCGATCCCTTTATCTCTCAATAAGTCTACAAAGACAACACTTTAGAGAGATCAACTCCACACCTCATAAGTAAGAAACTTATCTTGGAGTTTATTATGTCAAACCCTTTGACTATGGTGACTACGTACATTAACTGGGCATTGATTTTAGATCTATCTCCATAGATCTCAAAACCCAAATTGTGTTTGGAGGATCAATTTGATAGCTAGGTTCACTTATGATAACACACCTACTTCATTCTTAATGAGTAGTATGTCATCAACATAAAATGTCAAGAAAGTAACAACACTCCCACTTATCTTGTTGAATACACAAGGCTCCTCTTTGTTCTTAACGAAGTCATAAGATTTAATCTTATTAAACCTTATATATGATCTATGGGAAGTTTTACTTCAGTCCATAAATGAACTTAATACACACTGTTCTTGGATGTTATTGGAACTTGATTCCCTATAGTTGTATCATATACACCTATTCCTAAAAATACCTTAGAGGAACACTATCTTAACATCCAATTAGCTTATCTCATAATCATAGAGTGTAACAATCAACTCCAATCTACCTTCTAATCAACTCCAATCTATTATTTAGTGATCCATTTATTCATTATAGATACTATACCCTTAGGTGGATCTATCGAGTTCTAAACTTGATTAGAATAGATAAAGTTTATATCGAATTTTATTGTCTCTTCCCATTTTAGAATCAATATCTCATATTGGTTCTATATAGATCCTAGGATCAATATCCTTATTATCTTATGCCTTATTTCATCTATCAGAAGTATGTCTCACAAATCTCTTAGGTTGAATGGACACAA
Organism: Cryptocoryne crispatula var. balansae; assembly: GCA_036172225.1. Lineage (NCBI taxonomy): Eukaryota > Viridiplantae > Streptophyta > Magnoliopsida > Alismatales > Araceae > Cryptocoryne > Cryptocoryne crispatula. Next base: position 23,688,934 of record CM069924.1, read on the forward strand.
GAATAGATCTATAAGTTGACAATGTGTAATTATTAATTAGCACCTTAATAGAAGTGTTATTGGGTTGTAGGACTGGAGCATCTTCTATATATACCTTTCTCCCACTATCTTTCCTAAGAATGAACTTTTCCTTTAGAAATATAGTGAGCTGAGCAACACATACCCTTATACATAAGGGTCGTATATTTAATATCCAAAAGTTTCCTTTGGATATCCCACAAGACAACACTTCATAGTCTTATATTCCAACTTGTTAGAGTTATACTTCTTCACCAGGTCGGACATTCCGAAACCTTAACTTGTTTAAGGTCAAGTTTTAACCCCTTTTTCCATATCCTATACGGAATAATCAGAACAGACTTAGAAGGTACCTATTAAGATCAAGTGGTTATAACGAGTACTTGACCAAGATTAGACAAAGAGAAAATTTGCAAAGCTTGTCATTGTTCATATTATGTCCTACATAATATGGCTTTTCATTTTAGCTACTTAATTAAGCTAAAATGAGTAAAGAGGTGTCCTTTAAAATTAGATTCAATTATCCTTCAAATCTATGTGAATTATGTACTTAAGTATTCCCCTCCTTGATCTCATCAAAGAGTTCTAATACTTGTTCCATTAGTATCTATACTTCATTCTTAATCTCAGATAATTTCTCAAAGGTCTTAGATTTTTACTTCATAAAGTACATATATCCATACCTAGAGACATCGTCTTTGAAATAATGAAGTAGAAATATTCTTCTTTAGCCTTACTAGATATGGGCTAACATACATCTAGATGTACGAGTTCTAATAACTCATTAACCCATTCTCCATGTCTATATAATGCTAAAGTGTAGATTGATCTAAATCAACCCATTTCCTCTTAAAAGGAATATTCACACATAACATGAGAGCTAACATATCAAATATGATTAAACAATTCATTAAGCTCCCACTGGCAAACACTTTGCCATTCAATTTATTAGAACATCTATCAATTCCATAGCTTAGAATAAATCAACATTTATTCAAGTAGGAAATCATATAATGTTCTTATAGAAGGATATAATAGAAATATTAATTATTAAGACATCTCCATAAGGCTATTAAATAATTGCACCTCCCACTAATAATGATGCAACTTTTGCACCATTTCATATGTAGGTCAACATCTTCTTTATTAAGCCTTCATTTACTTGTCATCATCTACAACTCCTTGTAGATATAAGATGCATATCTGGTATCTCATACCATTAGATGCATCCATAGTATCTAATATTATGATATACACATATAGTATCTAATACTATTAAGTGTATATTTAAAATAAGTAAATGTCAATGACTTGGACACATGAAGCTTCTCAAGCTCCACCTTTGCATTATATACAAAACACTTTATACTTCCTCTTCCACTTACCATCATCATGATAGTGTAAGAATTATATCTTATTCTGGCTTTATTATCTTGACCACCTTCTTTTACTATTAACTCTCTCCTATTTCTATCTAATGATTTTACTTCTTACTATTGGTCTCACCAACAAGAAGTAATTAAGATGTATTTTTGTTCTAAGTTGCCCTTTAGTTAGCTCATCACTATGAGCCATGATAGATCTCATATTCATCTATCCATGTTGTCTCTATAATTATGTCTCATAGAGACTAACATCTAGTTTATGGCAAACAATGCATCTTGTCTATGAGATAAGATCTTATCTTTCTTTCATATCACTAGATAATTTAGGAGACACCTACTTCTCAAGTAGAATAGTTAATTGGTCAACTATGAGAACAATTCTCTTAGTTCTAAACCAGTCTAAGAAGTGTGAGCCATTAAGCTATTTGGCATTTAATATGCCATACTAATGGTGGTTTATTATCATATTCTACAACTGAGATATAATTTTATCAATATAACATTGCAAACATTCATTAAAATAGAGATATATCTTTGATCATAATTTATGCTCCCGCTAATTTTCGACGAATTTGCATAACACTCATTATGCAAAGATGAGATATCACAATGAAATCCTAGTGGGGACTAAGACCCTATTAACTTTATGGTGACAACCTTGTGGGAAACACAACAAGTCATCCCATACTTAATAGGTAGGTAACTTTTACCAATTGCAACCCTTGCAATTCTTAGTCATTTAGCCTCTAGAGTTATAACCTTGTGGGAAACACAACAAACTATATACTCTAGTTAGGTCAAATCCGCTTGTTACGTTATGAGAATGAATTCTTAACATAGCCCTTGTGGGAAACACAACAAGGCCATGCAATTGTCCACCCCAAAGTTCGGCAAATGTCTTGGCCATGATCATCAATCCCTTGCTGAATGAGTCTTGTGGGAAACACAACAAACCCATCCAATCTAAGATTGGCTCATCAAGACCATAACAACGGAAGGTTACGTGAGTCATTCTTAATGTCACACGTTTATCGACCTAATTAAAACAAGGAGGGATTTTATTTTAGTCTCATCAAGAATATGTGCTAAGTATATATAATACCTTTGGAATATCATATATCTAAGGTATAAAAGATAGCACACAACCACATATCAAATATGCATAAAACCAAGTGATCATGGACTTAACCCTAAGTATGCACATAAGGCACCCCTGTAGGTGCACATCCTTATTTCAGATGCTTGAGTTGGTATGCTCCCACTTCAGAAGGGTGCTTCTCCAAGTGGTCCCGCTCTCCAACCTTCCATGAACCGGCTTCTAACTCTTACAAGCGGCTTAAGGGTACGCAGACCCACAAAAGTACATAACTTTATAAGAAACCTCGATTTTAACCAAGGGGAGTACATTAATGGAGGGAGGTAGAATGTACAATCAGATTGTTTAGAGAGAGAGGAGGCACACGCAAGCCCCATTTAATAACATAATTAAAAGCAATCACAAACCAAGCATAATTAAGTCCATGATCACCCCCATACACACTAACATTCATCACATGAACATAGAGCGCATATGTGATAATCATATGAGATATATCATATATATCAGCATAAAATTATATACTTTATTTTTTTAAATTCTCAATTTCATGCATGTCGAATTTTCACGAAAAAATAGCATGAAAATAACATGACAACATCATATAAACAATTTATATGAAATAAACATACACATCTAAACTATTTAGATCATTCATACATTCCCAATGCAGTCCAAAGTCATAAATTAATGTCCCAATTTATATTCTATGAAAGCTTATTTTACAGAATTAATTAAGACATTAAATATTTAAGTTAAACCTTTAAAATAATTTTAAAGTTTAACCATGAGTGAATCTATGTAAATAGGACTTAAAATTATCTAACATGCCATTAAACACTTTAAAACATGTTAAATAATATTATAGAATTTTTTAAAATTTCTATGGAAATTTTGGAAATTTTTAAAAATTTTCTATGATTTTAAACACTTTAAAATCATTAGAAAAAGAGTCGGCGCATTTAGGGGTGGGCACGGTTCGGTTTGGTCTGGTTTAGACCATTTTTTTTCCAAACCGAATCAAACCGAATCACCCTTTCAATCCGAACCGAACCAAACCGAATCAATTCGGTTTGGTTCGGTTTGGTTTGGTTTCAACCGAAAATAAATAAAAATATTTAAATTAAATATTTTTTACATATATATTAATTTTTAAATTAAAAATAATAAAAATAAATATTATTTTATTATAAAATTTATAAAAATATCATTTGTATAAATACAATAATAATTTTTTTTATATTTTTTTGATTAAATCGGTTTAAACGGTTTGGTTTGGTTTAAATCGGTTTGAAGATTTTCCAAACCGACCCAAACCGAAAGGGGGTCCAAACTGAACCAAACCGAACCGAATAGGCTGGTTCGGTTTGGTTTTTCGGTTTGAACCGTTTTGTGCCCACCCCTAGGCGCGCTTGGCGGCGCACTGCGCCCGTCCGGCGTGTGCCCGTGTGCGCCGCCATGTGCTGGCACGTTGCGCCGCCCCAGCCTCCGTAGTGTCTGCACCACCTGTGCGCCCGCCGCGCATGCGCGAGACCTCTGGTCAGACCGGGAGTTGACCCGGATCCGGATCCGGATCCGGGTCCGGTTCCACTTCGGATCCTTTCTTCTCTGCCCGATAAGGCCGCGGCTGGTGCACTGTTCATCCCGAAGGAGAGTTTCAATAAAATTAGGTCTCTATCTCCCTATTCTGGACTCCAAAAAATCCAAAAAAAATATGCGTTGGAATCCTTATCAAATAAGGAATCTAAAAAAGTTGTCATCATATCCAGGAAAAATACCAATCGACCTAAAAATGAGGAAGAAGAGGCGGCGGTCACCGAGATTCCGTAGCAGAAATCTCCAATTTTCAATGAGGATAACTCCTTATCCCGGAAGAAAAATATTCTATAAAAATACAATTTAGAATCCTCATAAAATGAAGTTTATAAATATGTATAAATACCATCATAGAAAAATTCTATAGCAATGGTAAATCAGGAAGAAACAGGTCAGCGCCGCCAAACTCTGCAGAAACCTAGTTCGTCGGAAAACTCAAAAATTCTCTCCCTCCGCCGTCGTTCAAAGCTGGAGATCAAAGGGAAAGGTTAGGTAATCATATTACTCATCTCATAAACCCTTTACAAGCCTCAATTTCTTCTGTGGACAGAGATTTCACAAAATCTCCAAATTCGGGTGTCGGTTCAGGCATGATAAAAACACCAACTTTTGAGGCTTCTCCCGAACACTACAGAGATTGAAACTTCGAATGGTTTGTGGTGTTGGAAAGCCCTATATCACTAGATTCTACCAGAGCCAACCAATATTTTATATGAATCATACACAGATTATGGTGGCCTCGCCAAGACAGATGTTTGCACAGATTCGGGAACACAAATAACATGAAATAATGTCGATTCGACATCGGTTTCGACCGAGACTTGAAACAGGCTCTGATACCATTGTAAGGAATTGTCCATAAAAATATGGTGCAGCGAAAGCGACAATTCCTATGGGTTCCTTTAGAATCTGTCTCAATCGGAACCTAATGACAAAAACTAAAAACCGATCAAATCGGGTTCGAATATACCTGATAGGTATTCATATAATCCCATGGAGAGGAAGGAGATGAACTTATTAAGCTATTCAAACCGTTCAAGTGTCCGGTCTCCAGCAGTATCCACACGAACTTCATCCACAACAGGTTCTCCCTTCGCGTCAGCCTCAAGAACGCTTTCCGAGCGGAGCTCCATCGACAATGGACACCTTATAGAGAGAGGAGGAGATAAGGAAGAGGCTAGGGACGTAGTTTTCACCCTTGTCTTGATTGGGTTTGGCTGAAACCATTAGTATTTATAGAGAGTTATAAAATTTTTTATAAAGACCCAAAATCTCCATAAATTATGCCCTTGTCCCTGTACTTGTGGATAAGTCCTTTTGTGTGTGAACCACTAGGCCCAAAAGCCTATTTGGTTGACGCCTAAATAAAATAGAACAATTCTATTTATTTTAATTAAATCTGTTATCTGATAACAGATTAATCGGCTTACCGATCATGAAGGGTACAAGCCACATCCCATGATCCCAAATGGCTATAGGGATAATCTCATCTCCATTGAGCATTTCCATCATCAGTTACCGCATGGATATAAACCCTCATCCATCCAATGTCCCAGTCAGAAAGGAGTACGACATCGACTGTCAACTTCTTAGTGTACCAACTTTATAGGATCCTGTACTCGGAATTGGATCAATTGGAAAACTACTTTTCCAATTATCCTATCTACCTTGGCCAGGTATTTAGAGTACTATCCCATAGGACATTCACTCTCACTTACCGAGAGTGGACGATCCCTTGTTGTCCGCTCAATTGCCTCCACCAGATTTTCCTTGTTCCCGATCTATTGCTATACTAGACCATCTAAATGGTGATCCATAAGTCGATGGTCAAAGCACAAGTTCCACCCAACAAGGCATCTTTGGCGACTCAGGTCAAAGGTCCAACCATGCAACCGTGATGATAGAAAACCCTGATTCGGTAAGATACCATTCAGGGTTTCTAATTCGGTCAGTTCAGTGAACTCATTCAACTAATGAGCACCTGTATGTGTATCTCAGTGTCTCCACACTAATGACCAATGAGATCGGTCGTCCTCATCACATGAGAAGACATCACATACACTAGTCTATCCGGATTCTTGATGTCCCGTCTCAAGTATTCTATGACTAAGAACATTTAGATTAAATACCTCTAGATGATTAATCTCATTATCATGATCTCATCATGATTTAATCATCATTTTATTTGATCAAGGACTTAATTATGATATTCGCATCTAATAAGAGCTTATAATGAAGATTTGCCTAATTAATTGAATGAGATATTTCTAGAAATGTCGAATCATATCATATATGATTGACTTGTAAGGCATACATTTCTATCAAAGTTGTTGTGTCGACACAAGCTAAACACTACAGAGCCTGACAACAAAGAGGAGGTGTATGGCTACCAAAAGCCAAGGGCTCCAAAGAAATGGGGATAAGCAAATGGAACTAGAAGAGAGGGAGAGTTGACCAGTTTACCTCTTTAAATGGGGAGTTTATTGTGGATTCAATCTTATCCTTCCTCGGCCGGCCGGGGAAGAAAAGCCTTGGAGAACACTGCTTGCCTATAAAGATAAAAATGAAAGCATGAGAAAAGAACCAATTAGAACTAAACGAAGTGTAATATCACATTCGAATAGAAAAGGAAATAACAAAAGGGGTTGAACAGATTGGATTAGGACTAGCTCCTAACCCCTTTTAAGGATGATCTAAATAAACAAAATGTTAAATACACATTAAACTATGCTAACATGATGTGCATTACTTAAATAAATAAAGAATGATAGGAGAAGAGGGTGGAGAAGTGGTGGCTGACAGGCTGGTGGCCAGCCAATCTTCAGGAGTAGTAGGCGCTCTAGGCCTGGGACACTCAACGTCCTATCGTGGGAGTGCCTTGGACTCCCGTGGGTATTTTTCGGCATGATCTTCTCTCGATCTTTGTGGAGGCTTTTGCTTGATGTAGCGGCTCCCTCAAGCTCCTTGTAGTGTTGAAGGGTGGTTGGGATGCTCTTGGTGGCTTCAGGGTGAGTATGGATGGCTCTTTGATGGGGTGAAGATGATGGGGATGGTGATTGTGTGATGGTATCTTTGGATGGCTTGGAAGATGGAGGTGGGAGCTCTAGGAACCTTTGGAGTTGAGGATGGAAGCTTCTTAGAACCTTAGGAACCTCTTGATAGCACCGGTGTAACCTCATGAATGTTGGGGAGAAGGTCCTTTCTATAGGCCCATGGGATGACTTAGGCGCACTCACAGGACGTCGCCTGGCATCCTGTCTAAGGAGCATTGGGCGTCGCACTGCCAGAGTGTTGATAACCGCTTTGACCGTGGTAGGCATACACTCTTGACTTGCGTAGACTACGGGGTGTTAGTTGCCAAACTGGATGCCAGGCGCTCCTTAGCCAAGATGCCAAGAGTCCCATCTGCAAAGCGTTGTTAACTGAATTTAACAGATCCACCTGAGATTCTCCTGCCACGTGAGATCTTTGGTGATAGTTGTAGGTGATATTCCTGACATCCTGACAGGGGGATGCCTACCCCCTCATACGAAGCTGCAATGCCGCCAACCGATTTGATAATCGAAGGGACATTGGGTGGGAGAGCCAGGCACTTTGTCGGTCTGATGCCAAGTGGCACGGTGCCAGGACATTGGCCTTACCCTCTTATGTTTTGTCATTTTTATGCAAAGTTTGATATTAATATTTTTAAATGTTGGAGTATCAATATCAAAAGTAATACAAGTTGACACTTGTATTACATAATATGCTTTGTTTGTACTACCAATTTTAAAATCGATACAATTAAACAAACATCATTTATTGGTTCCTATCAATGTCAATTTTAAAATTGACAGTGATAAAAGTGTCTAATGATATTACCAAACAGAACCTTAGCACTTAGAAATCAACACCAGTAAAGGTCAGTTATCTAGTTCTAGGGGTGTAAACGAAATCCGATAATCTAAAATTTTGATTCGATTCCACTAAAAATTTACGGGTTTGGAAATTGTTTTTGTATCCTATAAGCTATCGGAATCGGAATCGGATATTCTGATAGCTTATTAGAATCGGAATCAGGTGATTCCGTTTCCATTTATCTGATTTCAATAATATATAAATAAATATAAGTAAAAATAATCAAAATAAAGTCAAATATAATATATAAATTGATAAAATGATAAAATGATAAAAATAAAATTTTAAAATTTTATATAAACATTTATTAATTATATGTAAATTATTAATAAATTTTTAAATAAAAAATAATATTTAATATCGGAATAGGAAATTATCAGATTCAATTCCGATTTTTATAACGAAATCAAAATCGGATCAAAATCGGAACATGATAATTCTGAAATTATCTAAATCGGAATCGGAACACCTTATCTCTGATCAGAATCGGAATCAGATTCTGTGTGTCCACTACTGAATCTAACCCGTTTACACCCCTATCTAGTTCCCATAAGAAGCAGAACTCGGAACCAGCTTTGCGGACGAAACTTTTGAAGACATTCGGACAGTCCGACCTACTTGCATTGATGTTCAAATCATACGTCTAATAGAACGGCAAGATGGGCATGGCTTCTACACTCGTCCACTGCGTGACCGAACACTATCTCGACGGCTGCTATCGCCGCTGGTCATTAGCGGGTGAGAGGAGACACTAGAATAGAGCCGTGGGTCGCGAAAAATGGTCAAACGCCCTCGGGTGCACGTTGAACGGTGACGGCACCATGAGCCGATGTGGCCGTGAGCGGTGCGGGAAGATTCAAACCCGATGTGCGGAAGATTCAAACCGCGTAGTAGGGATGTCAACGGGTCAGATACGGGTCGAATAATAGTATTATCCGTATCCGTATCCTATAAGAAAAATGTGTATCCACTTGCTGTTCGTTAACTATCGGTATCGGGTGTATCCGCGAACCGCATTGTTCTATCCGCTTAAAAACGGTTTACGGTCAGATAACGAACGGTTATCGAATATACAAAGAGATAACATACGTATGATACAACCTAGCAAAATAAACTAGTAAAAATAATTTTACCGATAAAGACACACATAAAATATATATATATATATATATTACGATTAAAAGTATCTATTTATAGTAATGGACAAGAAGAAAATTCTTAATTATATATCTAACACAAAACATGAGATATAAAAAAATAATTTACAAGTCTATAGTAAAATTAAATTTTGAGTCTGCAGTAAATAATTAGATGCGCAATAGAAAATATGAGATAGAAAAAAAATATTAATTACATGTCCAAAATAATACATGTCTAACATAAAACATGAGATAGTTGATTTGCAGCAAAAATGTATACATGGATTGCATCATCAAAAAGCAAAAGAGGAAGAAGACATCACTGTTGGATGTTAGAACAAGGCTTATCCAATGTTAAGATCTCAAGAAGGAGGATGAACCGGTGAGTTAAGGACAATAAGATTTTCTAGATGTGATATATATACTTAGATGTCATAAATTGTGAGTTATATCGTATTATGTACTAATTAACGAATACAGATAACGGTTTTCGGGTTCGGTTTATGGTGTATCCATGACCGCATACACTAAGATAACGGTTAATCGATAAACGAATGTGGATTATTCAGAAAATTTAAATTATCCATTAACTGTTCGTTAACTAACGAACGGGTCGGATAATCGGATAATCGGTAACCATTGACATCCCTACCACACAATGGTCAATGTGGCTGCGGGCATGGCGGGAAATGTTCAAATTTCAAACCCTCTGGATGTGAACAGGATGCAGCAAGTAGGGTGTAAATGAGTACAGCAGTCGAATAATATGATATTCAAATTCACCTCATTTATTTTAGACAAATTTGAGTTTGAAGTTGAGTTCTCACAAGTACGTTAAACTCTTGTTCAAATTTGGTTTGTTTATTAATTGAATCGAGTCAAACTCAAGTTCAAATAATAATTGAACTAAAATTCAATCTACGTTCAAACTTAAATTATATATAAACTCGTTATTAAATTCAAAATCAATTAGAAATTATTTGTGAAACTCTAGATTTAACTTATTTATGAAATTTTATCTAAGATGAAATTTAAATTTAAATTATTTAATATATTTAAATGATCATGTATAATTATTAATATTAATAATTTAATTTTTAAAAATAAATATTTGATCGAGATATTCGTAAGTTTATCAAGCTGAGTAGAAATTTGCTTAAATTTGACTTTTTTAATAAGTCAAATTTTATTTTTTATTTAAATTTATTTATTTTAAATAATAAATAAGTCGAGTCAAATTTTTATCAAATTGAGTTTCAAATTATTTGTCAAGTGTAATGTTTCGTTTACACTCCTAGCGGCGAGACAAGACTCATGGGATCGTGGCTCTCTCTGCTTATTAGCAAGTTGGCACGTCCCACATAGATTAACAATTCGAGCCACATCTCTTTTAAGAATAGAGCAAAAACATGTATTGCTAGCAATAGTCTTATCTCACCCGAAAGTTTAGGGATACGTCGCCGACACGTAGCTCTCGGATGCCAAAGTCGGATGAAGATGTTTTAGGAAGGCATAGATGGAATCGTTGAAATAAGTATTCCTCTCGGATAAGATAATTAATCTTTGCTTTCACATATTTGTTCCTTTGAAAGTTACTAATCTATCTCTCCAAAATCTAGCTAGGTAGACTGCATATTGCTCCTTGACTCGATCATAACCCACAACTTGCATATCAAGGGTATATAGGATATGTATAGGACGACGTCAACAGGTTTATTATCCTCTCCAGCCTTATGTTTTAAGATAAAAGTGTCTTCTTTGCAAGAATTCCATCCATTTAACTTGTTGATGTCCTAATTTCTTGTGTTAAGATATCATAGGGCATGATGATCACTGTATAAAACTAACTCATAAAGTTTTGTTCCTTATAATAAATTATACAACCGCATAAAGTTCTTTATCATAAATGGTATAGTGTTGCTTAGCTTCATTTTACTTCTCAACGAAAGATGCAACCTGGTGACCTTTTTGACTAAGGATTTGTATTCCAATACAAAATGCATCGCATGATACTTCTAAAATTTTAGAGAAATTTGAAAGCCGTAACATAGGAGTTCCGGTCATTCTTTTCTTAAGCACTGAGAATGCCTTGAACGTTATTTTTGTCCACACAAATTCTCTTTTCCTTATGCAATCTATTTTATGGGATGCTATCATATAGGGGCGGCTATCATGTTAAATCCTTTGATAAATCGTCAATGAAAAATAGGACTATGAAACTATGAAAACTACAAACTAGATGATCGGTAGGTTTGGGTCACTCGAAAATTGTTTTTACCATCTTCGGATTAGTTGAGATGCCTTCCACGGAAACAACAATTCCTAGAAAAATATAACTTGAGTGCTCATAAAAATGTTTTTCTTTAGATTTGCATACAACTTCTTTGTTGTCAATATAGTAAATACCTTATACAAGTGACGTAAGGACTCATCCAAGATGTCACCAAGTTGACTACAAAAAGCTATCCAATGAATGGTCTTAGCACTTGATTCATGATTCTCATAAACATGTTTAGTGAATTCATCAACCAAAAGGGTATGACCAACCACTTAAAAATACCATCACGAGTTTTGAATACGGTCTTCCATACATCTCTAGGGTGAATGCAAATTTGATGATAACTACTTATGAGGAATCGATCTAAATATAGTAAAAATGTCGATTCCTTTACTTTCATAGTCATTACCTCAATAGGAACTGAATGGCATAACTAAAAATTAAATTCAAATGGAATACAAAGTGCCTTTGCAAGATTCTATTAATTCCTTAAGAACAAAGACGAATGAGTGTATTCATGCTCTCTAAGTCATCCAAGTGTACAGTTTATAGGAATATCCACATGAGCTATCATACTAGATATATTCCCTTGCATGCTATATCTTTTGATTTTAGCTTGGATGGAGTTCTTGATAGAAACATATGTCCTACAAATTAATCATATTTGATATGATTCGATATTTTTTGAAATGTTCCATTCAATTAAATTGACAATCCTTCATTACCTGCTCTAATTAGATGTGTATATTATAATAAAATATTTGATCACATATAATAATGATTGAATTATGATGAAATTATAATAATAAGATCAACTATTTATAAATAACTAATCTAAATATTTTTAGTCATAAGATTATTAAGACGAGACATTAAAGTTTCGAATAGACTAGTGTGTTGTAAATTTGTGAGATCCAAGGGAAGTTAGGTTAATTTGTGATACTTGTAGTCAAGCCACCAAGGATGATATACATGGCCTTTAATTTTAAAGCTCGATAGTGTGCAAACTACTTTGGTTCATGAAACATTTCCACTTGGTTATAAGAATACATTTTTCTACATGAGAGGAATCAAACATTTATCTAAACTATTAGCAATGGAAGCAAAATCAGGTGGTAGTCGCCAAAACACCATTTTGTAAATTTAAAGAAGTGCAGCAGAGACTACAAAGGGAACTATAAAGAAAATGGAACAAACCACCATAAAAAAGAGCGCACCCTGTCCTCAACAAGGGCAAATAACATTCCCAGCTATGGTTGGAGAAACAGACCAACAGTGAATGGAGGGGTCGACGATGATTTTTATCAATTTATTAAATCAAATGACAACGATTCCCCATAGTTGTCGACGACCACTTCATGTTTATTTAAACCAAATGGCAACAGTCCTCCTTCAGAGGAGTTGACAATAACTTTTATCAATTTATCAAATCGAACAGCAATGGTCTCCTCCGGAGGGGATACTGATGATCAATGTCATGTTGGTCCTCCTCTGGAGGGACTGCCGAGTGTAACATAAGCCTACTGGGTCGGTCCTAACACCTTGGTGGTTGTTGTCGTAGTAAATCTTAGATTGTTAAATCAATCACATTTTTAGGAGTCTTTTGCTTTCTGATCAGAATAATGACAATTTAATGATGCATAACAGTTGCAAAGAATGGGAAGAGAAAGCGAGTGCTTGCTGTCATTCTAGTGCCTCTTGTGACCGGTCAGGAGTCGATAACAAGGACATCAAGTGATGAGAGGGAGCCCCCTATGGCCGCAAGCTGGATCAACTGAAGAAGAGCAATCGACAAGTCAGAAATGATGGAAGGACCAGCACTAATCAAAGGAAGAGTGGCGAACAAGCATTTACAGTGTTTAGGTCCAATTTTCGCACTTGAGAAGATCGAGAACTTGATAAGCCCGACTATCCAACCCAAGATGGAAGAAGAGAGAAGAGAACCCACTTGTTGCATAAGCTTCGGTGCACCCTGCGTACACCCAGAGGAGAGGCAGATCTCTCTCAAACTCAAAAGAAAAGGAGAACATCATTAAACGAGATTAATACAACAAAAAAAACTCTGAAGTTTATTAAGACACAACGAAGAAACAACCGATAGCAAAAAAGTTTCATCAGAAAGAGATGAAGACCATGCAGAAGGGATAACAAGTAGTAACGAAAAGAAAAATATAGGCAATTTCTACACCAAAAAAAAAAAAACTCGCCAGCAAGTATCTATGGCTGGTGGCTTAGGTGCGGCCACCAGCCACCATCATTCTCTCCTCCAGCCCCTGTTTATCTAGGCATATGCAATAGAAGACGATGACCCTCCCGATGTCACTGACAGCCTGAGGACCTTCTTTTTGCCTTACCCATGATACACATAGAAGGAGGAGACAGAGAAGGAGAAGAATTAAAACAAAGAAGGTAAGAGCTCAAACCCTCCCTTCTGTACAAAAAAGAGCATACATGGAAGCTCAATGAAAAAGTAAAGGGAAAGTGGTTGTTCTTATTCAATAGCAAGTGCACAAATAGAAACCCTCCAGCCAAGCCAAAAAAAAATAAAAAAGAAGAAGAATAAGGGGAATCAATCATTCTATCTGTGCGGAGGAAAGGAAGGAAGCTCCGATTAATTTGGTCTCAAAAGGATAAGCAAAAAGGGCAAGCATACCTTCCAAACAAGACGAGCAGGGGAGTAATAGAATGATCACTCTCACCTTCGATGACCTCTGCATCCTCAAGAACCAAGGGGAAAAAAATCTCTCTGCATACAACTCACCCCTTGTCGACCGTGGCCAGACTAACCGAATGGGAGTGCACCAAGCCAAGTGGAAGAGCATGCCGAAGCAGTCCTCCAGGCCATCGACGATCAAAATGGGGAATGAAGCAACCCACCCCAATGCACTGGTGAAGCACCACGCCCCCTACGGTCGAGCTGGTCGATGATTCGTAGCCCCTCTCCAACCTAGCTCTGGCTGACGAAGATTGCAACACTCTCCCCCAACCTCAGTCCCGACTGCATGGGAAGGAGGGAGAGGAGGACCTACCCTCCTTACATGCCGATAGAAAATTGGGGCCTCCACCATCAATGGCTGACCGGCTTGTGCCTGGCTTCGACCGTATGAACAGATGCATCGTGAGCGGTATGTTTATGATGGGATTGATCCCCGGGAGAGGAAGAGCAAGGAGATGGTGTTCCTACGACATGTTGGGGCTCTGATGGAGAGCGTACATTCGAGAATGGTCGTTCTCCCGATTATTCCATGTTTAGAGACGTTTCTTCCTACACCTCCGCCCCAACCGCAACCACCTCAAGGTTCTCCCGAAAGTGCCCCTTTCGGCTATTCTAGAATGATGTGACGTTCCCTATTTTCTTGGGATGATTGGCCACGTACATGCCATACACTAACATCCCCCACTTGGCTATCCATACCAAGTGATTCCTGATCATACACTCACTGTCCGTGAAAATATAATCATTTTTATATTCTGAGATGTTAATAAATTCTTTATATACTTGCACTATCCGTGATATACATATATATTCTTTTGCATTTTCACTGTCCATGAGATGTATAAATATATTTTCTTATACACTCACTTTCTGTGAGATACATATAAATTTCTATACAATCTCATTATCCGTGAAAATTACAAATGACTCATATGTTACTAAGTCCCATTAAGCCAACATGCTTAATGAAATTTCCGCCGAGATACCCTTTGTCAAGGGATCGGCAATCATATCACTAGTGGGGATATAACTCACATTTATTTCCCCTTTCTGCACAATATCACATATATAATAATATTGTATTTCAATGTGTTTTCCTCTATAGCTATTTGCTCCACTGTTAATCAGACTGATGGTGACCTGATTGTCACAACAGATCTCAATTGGCCCATCAACCAAATTGAGACCTAAATCAATCAGAAATTGTCTAATCCAGACGGCATGAGAGTAGCCATGCTACAAATAATATACTCAGCTTCCTATGTGTATCTTGCCACACACCCCTGTTTTTTGCTACCCCAAGAAACAACTGCACCACCAAAGAAGAATAAGTGTCCCGAAGTGGACTTTCCATTATCTTTATCCCCTCCTAAATCAGCATCGAAGTAACCAAGCACTTCAAGTGTTTCCGCTTGGTATACTAACTTGTGGTGCAATGTACCCTTAAGGTACTTGATAATCCTCTTAACAGCTTCCCAGTGTGCTAGTTCAGGATTACTTTGATATCTGCTCACTATGCTTAATGCAAATGCTATATCAGGTCTGGTACAAATCATTGCATACATTAAGCTTCCAACAACTTGAGCATAAGGCATGTTAAACGAGCCTTAACCCTCTTCGAGACATTGCTCCTTGCTTAACTTCTTTCCATAAACCAGCAGTGTATTTGCCAGATTGCAATTCTGCATCCCAAATCTTCTAAGTACGAACCATATGTACTTTTCCTGGCTTATGGACAACAATCTAGACTTCCTGTCCCTCTCAATTTGGACACCAAGGACATAGGATGTCTCTCCCATATCCTTCATCTCAAATTTCTCACTGAGCTCAAACTTTATCTTATTCAACTTTTCGATGTCATTTCCAGCGAGCAATATATAATCCACATATAAAAACAATATAATCACCATGCTCCCACTCTTCATGATATATACACACAGCTATCCAACTAATTTGGAACAAAGCCGAGTTGAATAATTATATCATGAAATTTGAGATACCATTGTCTAAATGATTACTTTAATCTATACAAGGATTTTCTTAATTCACATACCATATTCTCTTTTCCTTCCACCTAAAACCCTTCAGGTTGTCGCATATATATATCTTCCTCCAACTCTCCGTTGAGGAATACAGTTTTAACATCCAACTGGTACAATTCTAAATCAAGATATGCAACAATGGCCAATAACATCCTTATAGATGCAAACTTAGCCACAGGAGAATAAGTTTCTTGAAAATCAATACCAGCTTTCTGATTGAACCCCTAGGCAACTAATCAGGTCTTATACTTATCTATAGACCCGTCAGCTCGAAGCTTTCTTTTAAATTCTCATTTACACCCAATAGCCTTCCTATTCCTAGGCAAATCACACAATTCCCACACTCCATTAATTTCCATGGAGTTCATTTCTTCTTTCATTGCATCTAGCCATAATTCTGATTCGCGCAATTTCATGGCATCAATGTAATTTACAGGATCTATGTGATCTTCTTCATTTAAGTCCATAGTTAGACATGAAGGCTCACATGATTATAAATAAAAGTCATCCATCCATGTAGGTGGAGTTCTAGTTCTCTTGTTGCCAATTGCAGGTATGTTAGACGGTCCTTCTATCATAGGATTATCCTGATCCTCAACTATATCTTGTTGAGGTTGTTCTGCTATACTAGGTCCTTCTTCCATTGGCAGATCATTTCTAGAGTTTTCATTGTAATAATCATCATCTATTACAATTAGAGGTACCTTCTCATTTTCATGAGATTCCTCTTCCTCTAGATTTTTTAGGAATGTAGCATCCCTATATTCAATGATTCCCTTTTCCTTATGGAAGAACCTATAGCCATTGGATTTTTCATAATATCCTATGAACTTGCATTTCAATTTTCTTGATTCCAACTTATTTTTAAGTTTTTCCAGAATGAGAACATGGGCTACTTACCCCTATTTCCTGAGATGACTCAGATTATGTTTTCTCCCATTCCACAATTCATAAGGTATAGATTCGATAGACTTGGTGGGTATTCTATTGAGTATATAACTTGCCGTGAGCAATGCTTCTCCCCAATATTTCTTAGGAAGACCATAATGGAATAGTATACATCTAACCACATTCATTAAGGTTCTATTTTTCCTTTTAGCCATACCATTTTGTTGTAGCGTATATGGCATTGTTACATGCCGTTTTATTCTATGCTCTTGGCAATATAACTCAAACTCCTTTGAGTTGTATTATCCACCTCTATCAGTTCTTAACACCTTAATATCCTTACCTAATTGCCTTTTCACCTCTACTCTATATCTTTTAAAGCAGCTGAGTGTCTCAGACTTAGCAGAAATGAGATACACATAGATATACCTTGAGTAGTCATCTATAAATATAATGAAATATTCCTTCTTATCATATGATTTTACACTTAGAGGTCCAAAAATATCTGAGTGAATCAACTCTAACAATTTCTATGATCTATGTCCTACTGTGAACTGCTTCTTAGTCATCTTTCTGACTAAGCAATGATCATAAGGTGACAAATCTATCTTTGACAATGGCAGTATATTCATTCTTGCCATTAAATCTATTTTAGATTTTTCGGGATGACCCAATCTAAAATGTAAAAGATCACATTCTGTCTGATAACATAAGGAATACTCAGAACTAGCATCTGAATTATTTCTTTTAGTGTCAATTACAGAAATATAAAATAGATTATATTCTAAGGAAAACTTTCCCATTTCATATATATCTCTATCCTTTCCAATTGACACTCCTTCATTCTAGAATCTAACATCGAGGCCCTTCTTCACCAATGCTAGAACAAAGATGAGATTTCGCCAGATTTTAGGTGCATAAAACACATCCTTGAGAATCATAATATTATCACCAAGATCCAGCCTATAAGTACCAACACCTTCCACATCAATATAGGTGTCATTTTTTATCATTAGTCTCTGTTTACTAGCATTTAATTTCTTTAGGGACATAAGCCCTTTCTTGGTCTTTGCAATATGTCTAGTAGCTCCTGAATTGACTCATCACTCATCTAAATTTGTCAAACTTGCGCCACATTCAGTAACGCCGACAAATTCTCTTTTTCTAATTCTTTTATGTCCCGGGTGTAGATTTACACCCACATTTCTATGCTTACTTGGACAGTTGACTTTGAAATGGCCGAACTTTCCACAACTATAGCAAGCATATTCAGGAATCTTCTTGTGGTGTCAATATTGAGCAACTACCTTTTATTTATTGCATTGGCCTCTATTAGATTCACCTCTAGTCCTTTCCTTCTACATAATATAAAATTATGTTGCTAACTTTAAAGACAACTTAATGACAACTAAAATTGAACTAGCAATTCTTAAGATTGTGGCAATCATATTTATTGAGGGTAAAAGTCTAATCAATACAATGGTGGTGTATAATTTCTTTGGAATCTTACTTCCAAAAATGGCTAAATTCTTGACTCAAATTATCAATTCATTTTCATGCACTATCACATGTTCTTCCTCTTGCATTCTATAGGTATTATTCCTATGTAGCAAGAACTAGGTTTTAGTTTCTATGATAATAACATATCTTTCTATGATAATATGCCATAATTTTCTAACCTTCTTATCACTAATTATCAATTGCTCATTCGTTTTCTTTTACACCTCAGTGGGAGTTTCATTAAGTTCTGGAGTAATATCCTCAATAAGATTTTCTATATTGTCACAAATTAGACAATATCTAATTTTTCTATATCTAGTTTTGCCAATTCTAAAGTAACTAACATACTGGATAATGAGACTAGAGAATTTCTAAAATAAGTGAAGAATTGATTTGTAATAATCCAAATTTGCATGACGATAATCAAAAATAATTTAATCATCTTACGAATCAAAATCAACATGCAGTTATATTACTTGAACTATAACAAGTTTAAATTAAATCACTAATAAGGTGATGACAACGTGTTTATATATATGATTTAATCAAACTATGTTCTAATTTAAATCAAGATAATATGCATGAACATGTGGTTAATCTAATAATATAACATGCATACGTATATCATCAAATTTGTAACCCGAACATCAAAATTTTAAATTTTATGACAAGGATTATGCTGCGTAGATGATAGATGTATGGGAACATTTTTTATGTATATATTGGATATAATATTGAAATAACCTGCGGGTCATGATAGCACCTTTCAAAATGAAGTTGAGCATATAATGCTCAAACAACGCACAGTGGTGACATACTTACCGCCAGAAATAAAAAAAAAACTAACTTTGAATGGCGTAAAATGTGCGATTGACGGAGGTAAAAGGGAAAAAATATTGCACAGTCGACGATGAACAGGCGACTGGCAGAGTCCTTGAGTGGCATGGGCGGCGAGAAAGAGGATCGCAGTGCAGTCGATGGGAAATAGCTGCTCAGGCGGTAGCAGGTCCATCCAACACAGCGGCCGTAGCGAAGGAAAGCACCAATGGGGTGAAGCGCAAAGGCACCGGGCACAGTGGCGACGATGGCTAGCTACAAAAGATGCTGCTATGCCAATGGCTTCCCTGTGCACCTTTGCTTCCCGTGCTATGTTGATCAGCGAACAATTTAGCCGGTGACGGTGCAGAGAGCACACAGTCACACGCAGGTGAAGCCACGGTAGCATGCGACATCCACAGAAAGCACGGAGTCGACGGCGAACTGGGCTGGTAGTGTAGATCTACTATGGGACGAGCAGCGGCATGGTGGGTCAACGCATCAGCAAAATGGCGAGGCGGCAGACGTGGAGCCGAGTGAGTGCGGTGGACGGCCGCGAGTGCGTGGATGCCTGCGGGTGAAGCCACAACAGCATGCAACGGCCGGGGACGGCACTGAGAACGTGCAGATGCACGTGGGTGAAGCCGCGGTAGCGCACAACGGCCAATGAAGGCACTGCAGACAGAGTCGATGGTGGTGGGCAGCAACAGACGAACCTTCTGCTCTGATACCAGTGATGGGGATCGATCCCCAGGAGTGGAAGAGCAAGGAGATGATGGGTGCATTTGGGAACTCGTCAGAAGTACTTTTTTTTCACTTCTCCTTCGTTAAAAAGTACTTCTTATTTTAATTAGGGTGTTTGGATACATGATAATATTCAAGAGTGGAAGAGCAAGGAGATGATGGGTGCATTTGGGAACTCGTCAGAAGTACTTTTTTTCACTTCTCCTTCGTTAAAAAGTACTTCTTATTTTAATTAGGGTGTTTGGATACATGATAATATTCACTTCTTCTTTTCATTGAAGGCAGAAGTAAGAAGGAGTTTTTTTCTTCTTCTGACTTCACAAAATCTCCTCCCGACCACCACTTGGCCAGCATGACCCCCCTGCAGCGATCCTGCTACGCGACCCCTCCCTCCGCCAGTGAGCCCCCTTCCTCCCCTTACTCACCCTGCCAGCGAGCCCCCCCTGCTCACCCCACCAGCGACCCCTCCCCTCCACCGGTGAGCCCCCTTCCACCCTTTGCTCACCCCTCCAGTGAGCCCCCCCGGCGGCGAGTCTCCTACGCGACCCGTCCCCTCCAACGGTGAGCCCCCTTACGCCCCTTGCTCACTCCGCCAGCAAGCCCCCCCCGGCGACGAGTCTCCTACACAACCCCTCCCCCGTGCCTATAAGCCACCTTCCGCCCCTTGCTCACCCCCCCCCCGGCGCCGAGCCTTCTACGACCCCCTCGGTGCGGTGAGCCCCCTTCTCCCCCTTGCTCACCCCGCCTGCCCCCCGGCGGTGAGCCCCCTTGCTCACCCCGCCAACGAGCCCCCCTTCCTTCACCGGTGCGCACGAGCCCCTCTCGGCGGCGAGTCCCTCAACGAGCACCCCCTCCCCGTGGTGAGCCCCCCTTCCCCCCCTTGCGCATTGCACCCCACTGGTCTGCACGAGACCCTTCAGGTCGCGAGTCCCCTCGGTGAGCACCCCACCCCCCTTCCCCCCCAAGCGCTCCCTACCGATGAGAACAGGAAGGACTTCTTTTTTACGATCCAAACAATTTTCACTCCGATTAAAAAGAAGGTCTTCCCATTGAAGTTGCTTTTGGAATAAGATGCTTCTCCACGGAGGACTCCAACTAATTTTCCAAACGCACCCGATGTTCCTACGGTGTTTTGGGACTCAAGGGGCTCCGATGGAGAGCGTACAATTAGGAATGGTCATTCTTTCGATTATTTCATGTTTAGAGATGTTTCCGCCTACATCTCTGTTCCAACCGCAACTGCCTCAAAGTTCTCTCGTAAATGCCCCTTTCTGTTGTTTCGAAATGATGTGACATTCCCTATTTTCTTGGGATAGTTAATCACTTACACGCCATACACTAACAGTTTAATCTCTGACACCATGACCTTTGAGGGCCTGTTTGGCACCAAATTTTTTTGGGGATAAACCATATTTATCTCCTAAATTTAAGGATAAACCTGATTTATCCCTAGGGATGGCAATGGGCCGGGCTGGCCCACGGGTTCGCGGGCTGGGCCGGTTGCGGGTCATTTGATGGGCCAAAGATTTTGGCCCGCGAGCTTTAGTCGGGCTGACATACAGGCTGAAGCAGGCCGATGCGAGCTAAAACGGGCCAAATAACTTTCAATTTTTTATGTTAAAAATATCATTTTTACTTATTAAAAATATATTTTAATTAAATTAGTATTAATTTTATAATATTATCTTAAATAATTAAATTTATCATATTTAATAAATATTTATTTAGAGAATATATAGTTAGGCCGGGCTGGGCCAACAATGTAGTGCGGGCCGGGTTGGGCTGGACCAATATATTTTGGACTGGGCCCTAAGCGGGTTGACCTCGGGCCGGGCAGGGCCCGGCCCATTCCATTGACACCCCTATTTCTCCCCAAGTATCTTCATACCAAACATGACCGAAAGGATTTCATTGCCATTGGACGATGAAGACCTCACATCCAAAAGGAGGAAGAAGGTCCGATGTCTCCATAGTCATTAGCGCAGCCATCGGCGATCATAGCCGTCCTCGTTGTCTCCATGGGAAGAAATCGAACACGCTAGAAAGAGAGCGGATCACCTCAGTTCCTAGGTGGAGGGAGCTCCCTCAATCCTCAATGGCGTGAGGACACCTGGTGTCGCGGAAAACAAAGTGTCAGTGCGCTTTATGATGAGATTAAGGAGGGGAATACTTAAGTACATAATTCACATATAATTGAAGGATAATAGAATCTAATGGACACATCTTTACACATTTTAGCTTAATTGAGTAGCTAAAATGAAAAGCCATATTATGTAAGACATAATATGAACAATGACAAGCTTTGCAAAATTCCTCTTTGTATAATTTTGGCTAAGTACACATTATAACCACTTGATCTTAAGAGGTACCTTCTAAATCTGTTCTGATTATTCCATATAGGAAATGAAAAAGGGTTTAAAACTTGACCTTAAGCAAGTTAAGGTTTCGGAATGTCCGACCTGGTGAAGTATAACTCTAACAAGTTGGAATATAAGACTATGAAGTGTTGGCTTGTGGGATATCCAAAGGAAACTTTTGGATATTAAATATACGACCCTTATGAACAAGGGTATGTGTTACTAAGCTCACTATATTTCTTAAGGAAAAGTTACTTCTTAAGAAAGATAATGGGAGCAAGGTATATATGGAAGATGTTACAGTCCCACAACCTAATAACACTTCTATTAAGGTGCTAGTTAATAATTACACAAAGACAATTCATAGGTCTTTACTTGTGTCCATTCAACCTAAGAGATATGTGAGACATATCTCTGATAGATGAAATGAGGCATAAGATAATAAGGATATTGATCCTAGGATCTATAAAGAACCAATATGAGATATTGATTCATAAATGGGAAGAGACAATAAAATACGATATAAAATTTATCTATTCTAATCAAGTTTAGAACTTGATAGATCCACCTAAGGGTATAGTATCCATAAGGAATAAATGGATCACTAAAGAATAGATTGGAGTGGATTAGAAGGTAGAGACCTTCAAAGGTGAGAATAGTCGAAAAGGATATCATCGAAGTCAAATGGTTGACTATGATGAGATCTTTTACCTATTCTAGGATTAATCCATTCGGATTTTGATTGTTACACACTATGATTATAAGATAAGCTAATTGGATGTTAAGATAGTGTTCCTCTAAGGTGTTTTGAGAAACAGGTGTATATGATACAACTATAGAGAATCAAGTCCCAATAACATCTAAGAAGGGTGTGTATTAAGTTCATTTATGGACTGAAGTAAAACTTTCCATAGATCATATATAAGGTTTAATGAGATTAAATCTTATGACTTCGTTAAGAATGAAGAGGAGCCTTGTGTATTCAACAAGATAAGTGGGAGTGCTGTTACTTTCTTGACATTTTATGTTGATGACATACTACTCATTGAGAATGAAATATGTGTGTTATCATAAGTGAACCTAGCAATCAAATTGATCCTCCAAACACAATTTGGGTTTTGAGATCTATGGAGATAGATCTAAAATCAATGCCCAGTTAATGTACGTAGTCACCATAGTCAAAGGGTTTGACATGATAAACTCCAAGATAAGTTTCTTATCTATGTGGTGTGGAGTTGATCTCTGTAAAGTGTTGTCTTTGTAGACTTCTTGAAAGATAAAGAGATCACATAAATAGAGCCCTTATGCGTTTTGTCATAGGGTCTATCATTGATATGATGCTACGTACATGATGTGATTAATGCTCTAAGTGTTATGAGCATTCATTAAGAAGATCCAGGTGAGAGTCCCTGGATAGTTTAGAGATATATCATTTGGTACTTGAGAAGCACTAAGATTATATCTTTATACACTATAGGATAAGACTTGAAGTCTTGTAGTTTTACAAACACAAGCTTCTAATCAAATAAGTTTGATATTAAGTCAGAATAATGGTGGTGTAGTGAGTTGAAAGAGTTCTATGTGATAGAACACTGTAAATTCTGTAACATATGTAAACAAGTTTACATAGTGGTTGCACACTACTTGAGAAGTAGTGTAGATGAAGATTCTCATCTAAGGTATGGGATTGTCCCAATTTTCTTTGAAAATGTACCATTGTTTTTTAGAAAACAATGGGGTAGAGCCGATGTCTCATCAGAAGTTTAGAACTTCTGTGGCGATACCATACAATCAGAGATATTACAGCTTATAGAGATATAATTAAAGATAGAGTATCTACTGTTAATAACATTGCAGGTCCATTAACTGAAGTAGTTACTCAAAGAGTGTTTGAGCTTCACCTCATGCTGATATAGATTAGCCAGATGGGTAATTGGCTTTAGTGCAAGTGGGAGATTGATAGAAATGTATGCCCAACAAGCCAATCATATATGATATGATTTGACATTTATAGATATATCTTGTTCAATTAATTAGGCAAATCTTCATTATAAGCTCTTATTAGATGCGAATATCATAATGAAGTCCTTGATCAAATAAAATGATGATTAAATCATGATGAGATCATGATAATGAGATTGATCATCTAGAGATATTTGATCTAAATGTTCCTAGACATAGGATACTTGAGACGGGACATCAAGGATCCAGATAGACTAATGTATGTGATGTCTTCTCATGTGATGAGGACGATCGATCTCATTGGTTACTAGTGTGGAGACACTAAGATACACATACAGGTGCTCATTAGTTGAATGAGTTCACTGAACTGACCGAATTAGAAATCCTAAATAGTATCTTACCGAACTTTCTATCAGGATTTTCTATCATCACGGTTGCATGGTTGGACCTTTGACCTAAGTCACCAAAGATGCCTTCTTGGGTGGAACTTGTGCTTTGACCATTGACTTATGGATCACCATTTAGATGGTCTAGTATAGCGATGGATCGGGTACAAGGAAAACCCGATGGAGGCAATTGAGCGGACAACAAGGGATCGTCCACTCTCGGTAAGTGAGAGTGAATGTCCTATGGGATAGTACTTTAAATCCCTGTTCAAGGTAGATAGGATAATTGGAAAAGTAGTTTTCCAATTGATCCAATTCCGAGTACAGGATCCTATAGAGTCGGTACACTAAGGAGTTGACAGTCGATGCCATACTCCTTTCCGACCGGGACATTGGATGGATGAGGGTTTATATCCATGCGGTAACTGATGATGGAAAGGCTCAATGGAGATGAGATTATCCTCATAGCCATTTGGGATCATAGGATGTGGCTTGTACCCTTCATGATCGGTATGTCGATTAATCTGTTATCAGATAATGGATTTAATTAAATTAAATAGAATTGTTCTATTTTATTTAGGCCTCAACCAAATAGGCTATTGGGCCTAGTGGGTCACGCATAAAAGGACTTATCCACAAGTACAGGGGCAAGGGCGTAATTTATGGAAAATTTTGGATTTTTATGAAAAATTCCAAAATTCTCTATAAATACAAATAGTTTCAGCCAAACCCAATCAAGCCAAGGGTTAAAACCATGTCCCTAGCCTCCTCCCTACCTCCTCCTCTCTCTAGAAGGTGTCCATGGTCGATGGAGCTCCGTTCGGGAAGAGTTCTCGAGGCCGGCGCGAAGGGAGAACCTGCTGTGGATGAAGTTCGTGTGGATACTGCTGGAGACCGGACACTTGAACGGTAAGAAAAGCTTGAGAAGCTCATCTTCTTCCGCTCCATGGGATTATACGAATCCCTATCAAGTATATTCGAACCCGATTTGATCGGTTTTTAGTTTTCGTCGTTCGGTTCCGATTGAGACAGATTTCTAAAGGAACCCATAGGAATCGTCGCTTCTGCTGCACCATATTTTTATGGACGATTCCTTACACTCTAGAACTACAAAGTCATATTATAGGTAAAATTAAAAAATTTTCTGATACCTTTTCTACTTTAAAGCAACTACAAAGTTTTATAGGCATTTTAAATTATAGAATAAAATATATCCCTTGACTAAGTGAACTAACAAAAAACTACAAGAAAAAAATAGAAAACAAAAAATATAAATAATAAAATGATAAAGTAGTTTCACGATGGGAAACAGATAAAATTAAAATCTCACTTTCTCAAGAAGAAAATAACAAGAATAAATATATTAAATCTATAATAACAAAATTTCTAAAAACAATAATACCTAAAGAAACTGATCAATTAGTATTATCAATAGATGCTAGCCAATTTTATTAGGTTGGAATACTAACTGTTGAAAAATAAAAAGATGTAGTCGGGTATACATCAGGAAAAATCTCTAAACCTGAAATAAATTACTCTACATATGAAAAATAATTATTGGGCATATTAAAAACTATAAAAAGTTTCAAATATTGGTTACTACCATCTACCTTTCGTATTAACACAAATAATAAAGGATTATATCATTACACCAAAAATAAAAAAAGAAAATCATAATAGTAGAAAAATAAGATGGTTGATGCAATTAGAAGACTTCAGTTATTCAATACATTTTTTACTAAGATATCAAAATGTAGTTGCTGATTATTTATTTCGTCCTTTTCAGAATGCAGAATAAATTTCTTAAAGCAGCCATGAAGAATAAAAAAACATCTTCTTCAAAAAATAATCCAGGAACTCAAGCAGCAACAAAAAATAACTTAGAAGTACCAAAAAATATGTCTTCAATACCATCTTATATTACTCCTATTAATAAAGGAGAACAAAAAATAAATATAAACTTTGTAGAAGGACATATTATAATAGATATGGCAAAAACACATAATCAATATGCTATACATCAAATAACCCAAGCCAGAAGCTTCTAACGAAGCAACAATAATTTAAGTAAAAAACATATAAAAGTCTAAATAAAATATAAAAAAACACTAGAGGCTTACAAAGCAATCCATAATATATAATGTCAATAAGGAATATTGAAAAATACCTTCTTACATTAGAATAAAATTTGAAATATACTCAAAATATAATAAACAATTTCTAAAACCAAATAAATGAATTGAAACAACAAAATTTAACAGAACAAAGCAATTATATCAATATCTTTAATAATCATATGCTTCCATTCCTCGAGAAAAATATTAATAACGAAGAACCTGAAGAGCAACTTAATATTATAAATTGTTTAGAAAACACTGCTATATTCTCCAAAATCTTAGA
This sequence comes from Cryptocoryne crispatula var. balansae, assembly GCA_036172225.1. Lineage (NCBI taxonomy): Eukaryota > Viridiplantae > Streptophyta > Magnoliopsida > Alismatales > Araceae > Cryptocoryne > Cryptocoryne crispatula. The sequence continues at coordinate 23,716,154 of CM069924.1, forward strand.
AAAAGAAAAAAGAGTAGCTCTTTACAAATATATCAATAAAAAATTTTCGCTAAAAATCAAAGAGATAATAGATAATAAAATATGAGATAATCATTTTTTAGCACTCATGATGGAATATGAAGACTACATAACAAAAAATAATGATAAACAAAGAATAACCTTAATTCATCATGAAATAGATGATCGAAGTATATATGCCATAGAAAAAGGCGCAATCAATAAATTAATAATAATTAAGGAACAAATAACTAACTTAAACTTTCCTATGATAATTAAATCAATAGTCTAATGGATTCCACGACTAATACAAGTTTTTGAAATAGATATAACTACTACCTTCCTAGAAATAACAATTGGAAACACCTTTTCCTCAATCCAAATATGGCGAATCCGACCACAATATTCTTATGACATCGATTATAAAAAGTTTGATGGAATGATTAACGAAGAAGATAAATAGCTCAAGAATATCAAAGAAATGAAAAATGAAAGCAAGTGGCCAGTAACAGTTCCAAGCTGGACAGACGGTCGAATAATGGTCCAAGATGAAAGAAATCTAGTTCACAAAAGCCATCATGCTCTTGGACCTGGCTATCAACAGCAGCAGGACATCAAGATTCTAGGCCAAAGATAAAACAATTTCGCAAAATATGATTCTCAGATGGGCAGACGAGATGGAGCAACAAAAACACCCTCCATCACACCAAATAGTTGTAAACTTCGTAAATTATTATATTGTTTTATTGTGTGTCTAAGTAAAGACTGACAAAGGGTATCAAATCAAAGGACGATGGGGCCCAAAGATGCACCCGCTTTGATAAAATATAACATTTACAATCTAGTCAAGTATTGTAATATATTCGATCTAAGCCTTGGAGAGTCGATTGGATAATTGTTACAAAACCACGGGTGCACATGGTTTTGCCCATGATTTTTGTGTCCACAGTTTTTAGATTTCATTAACTTTGAAGTCCGCAATATTTCATTCTCGAGTCCTATATAAGGACTCATTGTCTGTCTATGAAAATCACTTGTAAGCTTCGATTATATGAAATAGAATATCCAGTGATCCTTTGAGTGTCATTCGCTTCTCCACACCTTCTAGGGTTCCTCCTTTGAGATCCAGAACTATGTCTCCTTGTTTATAGCATCGCCTTCTGCTCGCCTTGCTTGCCTCATCACGTCACCTCGTTAGACCTCAATAGACGCTCGTCAATTTGGTAAAAATGAATGTAAAAATGTTAAAAATAAAATAAAATATACAGATAATATTTTAATTTAGTTAAATAAATATAACATTTTATGACATTATGTGTTATAAATATTAAATTTATAGTTTAATTAAATATATTTAAATTTTAAAAATTAAATAATTTATTTTAATATACTTCTTTAAATTCATATTTAACTTATATTTATCATATTTATGATAATTTTTATAAAATATATCACTTATATATGATTTATACATTTATATATATAATATTTATAAAATATATATAGTGAAGTCGCTGGATGATCCAACAACATGTTAATTAAAAAATAAAATGGTAAATCGTTGAAAGGTGTAACGACTTCACCAAAGTCGCTAACCAATCCAGCGGCTACGACCTCGACGTACCAAAGTTGCTAAGAGACTTAGCAACTTCAGTGAAACCATGCTAGATCGGGGAATAAAAGTTTTAGTGTGCTAGACTCGGAAATAACATTCCAAACTGTTTTATTTCAAAATCTTCTCCCCGGAGGGGTCCCGATGAGTCCACCTGTAGCAGGAAATCTACCACGGTTTAGTCAACGTCCTTCCAAGGCTAGCAGCAATAGAGGGGGACATTGGCGTCAGAATGAGACTGGTGGCACCTGGTCAGGTTGGCCAACATCGGAACGAAGTTGCCAGAAAGCATTCCTGCGGTAATCTCCGACTTGGATGTCGGCGCCGACTTCTCCACTCCAAATGTTCAGGGTTACCATGAGCCACCCCCGACAACGAGGAGAAGGAGAAGAACGGTGGTGCACCATATGCAGTTCATACATGCAAAGAAGAGGAAGAAGAGGATACCAACAACAGTCGAGAAGCGTAAACGTAGGCACTTTGTGACTTTTATAATAAATAAATAGTTTTATGCTTTGAAGTGTGGTTCATGTCCACAATGCGGAGCAACGGCTACCAATAGAGAGTTGACGTAACTCGTTGGTACAACCAAAGTAATAAAGTGGTTATACGAAAACAATTATTGTGATGAACAAATTTAATATGATATAAAAATCATAATTATTATGAAAAGTATTAGAAATAAATTATTCAATATAATGTATATTATTCTATAAAAACATTATTATATTGTTTCGACTTCCAATATAACAAATAATCTAACAAAAATAATAGGTAGATTCAATTATAACGTGAAATTCAAATGTATCATATTCCTTTAAATAAGTTTGATCAAAAGATTAAAAACAAAATAACATCAACAAAACTGTATACATTTCAAGTTAAACTCAATAAGCAAAATCATGAATGGTAAATAAATCAGCTCCTCTAATAACTCCTATTTTCTCTTCGCCTTCACTTTCTACATTTTCACATTTAACGTCTTCAAAAGACTCATCTTCTTCAATCATGTTAGGAAATGCATTAATCTTCTCATTGTCAATTGGTTCTTTAAATTGTCTTCCTCTTTTGTTATTAACTTTCTACAAGTGGTTGTTCATTCTTACGTATACCAAATCTGATAGTCGTTTTGGTTCTAAACGTATTCTCTTTTTGATATGATTCATCTTAAATGTACTCTAATTTCGCTCACATACTAATGCACTAGAAGGTTGGTCAAGCATCTTAATTGTCACTTTTTTGTAAAATTGGAACCTTGCTGCCCCCTTGGTTCCACCAAATACCTAAAATAAAAAATATATAAGTACAATGTAGTAATAATGTACATAATAAAAATGAGCAAACAGTGATACTTACAAGGATGATACACAGTAAGTGAAGAAATGGCCAATGATCCAAATATTTTTACCCCGAAGAGTGATATTCGCTTAACTCTTCTATTATATTTTGTCAATCAACCTCATTAGGTACCGTTCTTGAAATAACTATATAAAGACCATTTTTTTATTTCATAGCCCATTCCTACATGTCAATCATAGTGTAAATGAGGATTCAAACAAGCAGCAACACAATGTAACGGGTTATGCATTAACTTTCTCCATCTATCATCAATAATCTACCAAAAAAGTGAATACTTTTGAACATCATCTTTGAAGGCATGCTTGATTTTTTTTTTCCACGTACATAACCTAATATATACAACCCCTTGTAGGTCCATCACAATCAACTATAAGGAATCATTACATGACAAATAAAAAATTTGATTTCATAAAACCATGATATTTGCCTTGGTCGATGCCAAATGAGTAAAACCGAGAACCAAATATGAAGTAGAAAAAGAGTACCTTATGGGATTTCCAAAATCCCTCACCATGGATGAAGAGAAGGCATTCCTCCTTGCTAAAAACCGTTAAAGTGTCTGGTCTTTAGTGATATCCACACGATCTGCTTCAATAGACGAGTTCTCCCTTCCTTCGGGCCTCCAGAAACCTTCCAGATCCAAGATTGACCTTGGGAGACCACCTTCTAGAGAATATAGGATGGAAAGAGGTTGCTAGGGATGTGCTCCAGCCCTATGAGTTGTTAGGGTTTTGTTTCATAAACCATTTATATATAGAAGATGGAATTTTTCACAAAAATCCAAAACTTCTATAAAATTACGTTCATGCCCTCATCTTATTGACCAAATCTAATGCGTGTGACCCACTAGACCTAATAGTCAATTTGTTTGAAGACTTAATTAATTTAAAAGAATAATTTCTTTAAATTAAATCATAACCATTATTCGATAACAGTTTTTACGGCTTTCTGATCATAAAGGGTACAAGCCACATCCTATGATCCCAAATGACTTTGGAAAGTTAAATAACATCCATTGAGCATTTCCATCATTAATTATCACATGGATTTAAATCCTCGTTCATACAATGTCCCAGTCGGTCACGGGTTCGGGACTAACTGTCAACCCCTAAATATTCCAACTCTATGGGATCATGTACTCATGTTTGGATCAATTGAAAAACTCATTTTCCAATTATCCTAAGTACCTCGGCCAAGGATTTAGAGTACTATCCCATAGGACATTCTCTCTCTCCTACCGAGAGTGAATGATCTCTTGTTGTCCGCACAATTGACTCTATCGGGTTTCTCTTGCACCAATACATCAACTATGCTGGACCATCAAGATGGTGATCCATAAGTCATAATCAAAGTACAAGATATATCCGGTAAGACATTTTTGGTGACTTAGGTTAAAGATCCAACCGTGCTATTGAGATATAAGAATAACCTGATAGATAGTTCGGTAAGATACCGATCATGTTTTCCTAAATTGGTCAGTTTAGTGAACTCATTTCACTAATGAGCACCTATGTGTGTATCTCAGTGTCCCCATACTGATGACCAATGAGATCAGTCATTCTCATCACATAAGAAAACATCACACACACTAGTCTATCTGGATTCTTGATGTTCCATCTCAAGGATCCTATGACTAAGAATATTTAGATCACATACCTTTAGATGATCGATCTTATTATCATGATATCATCATGATTCAATCATCATTGCATGTGATCAAGGACTTCATTACGATATTCTCTTTTAATAAAAGCTAGTAAAAAAGTTTTGCCTATTTAATTATCAGGTTATTCTTTAGCCAAGCATGCATTTGCATACATCTTTTACATATTATCCATGATCATCCTTATAAAAGTCATTCTTCTCCTGTAAGATGGATAAGTGTTCCTATTGAAACGAGATGTTATTCCATTTAAAGCCAAGTTAGTGTTCCCGTAAGAACCCCAACGGATTCAAAGAACCTAATCCCAGTTGATTCAAAATTTTTTTAATTTTAAATCAATTTTTTTTAGCCCTTCTCAGTGTAAGTACACCATGAAGTTGGGTTGCTAATCAAGATGAACTCATGAGCCATGACTCGGAGGTTCCCCCCACATGGGAGTTGGCTTTTTATTTTCTTCTCTCATGCCTGTAGCAGATCTCCTTCCAATCAACTACGGAAGTGGTTCGGGAGAGACAAAGGGGCAATCGCGGAACCTAAGTAATGATAGAAATGTATGCCCTACAAGCCAATCATATATGATATGATTCGACATTTCTAGAAATATCTCATTCAATTAAATAGGCAAAACTTCGTTACTAGCTTTTATTAGAAGCGTATATCGTAATGAAGTCCTTGATCACATCCAATGATGATTGAATCATGATGAGATCATGATAATGAGATCGATCATCTAGAGGTATGTGATCTAAATGTTCCTAGTCATAGGATCCTTGAGACAGGACATCAAGAATCCGGATAGACTAGTGTGTGTGATGTCTTCTCATATGATGAGAATGACCGATCTTATTGGTCATCAGTGTGGGGACACTGAGATACACACACAGGTGCTCATTACTGGAATGAGTTCACTGAACTGACCAATTTAGGAAAACCTGATCGGTATCTTACCGAACTGTCTATCAGGTTATTCTTACATCTCAATAGCACGGTTGGATCTTTGACCTGAGTCGCCAAAGATGTCTTGCCAGGCGTACTATGTAATTTGACTATTGACTGATGGATCACTTAGTATTGTGGTCCTATGTAGTTAATGGATTGGGTATATGGGAAACCTGGTGGAGGCAATTGAGCGGACAATAAGGGATCGTTCACTCTCGGTAGGAGAGAGAGAATGTCCTATGGATAGTACTCTAAAATCATTGGCCAAGGTAGATAGGATAATTGGAAAAGGAGTTTTCCAGTTGATCCATTCATGAGTACAAGATTTCATAGTGTTGGAATACTTAGGGGTTGACAGTCAGTGCCGAACCCCTGACCGACCGGGACATTGTATGAATGAGGATTAAAATCCGTGTGGTAATTGATGATGGAAAGGCTCAATGGATGTTATTTAACTCCCCAAAGTCATTTGGGATCATAGGATGTGGCTTGTACCCTTTATGATCAGAAAGCCGTAAAAACTGTTATCGGATAACGGTTTCGATTTAATTTAAAGGAATTTTTCTTTTAAATTAATTAAGGCTTCAACCAAATTGACTATTGGTCCTAGTGGGTCACACACAATAGATCTGGTCAATAAGATGAGGGCATGGACGCAATTTTATAGAAGTTTTGGGTTTTTGTGAAAAATTCCATCTTCTATATATAATGGCTTATGAAGCCAAACCCTAACAAGCCACAGGGCTGGAGAACGTCCCAAGCCTCCTCTCTTCCTCCTCTCTCCTCTAGAAGGTGATCTCCCATGGTCAAGCTTGGATCTGGAAGGTTTCTGGAGGCCCGAAGGAAGGGAGAACTCGTCTATTGAAGCAGATCGTGTGGATACCGCTAGAGACCGAACACTTGAACGGTTTTCAGCAAGGAGGAATGTCCTCTCTTCATCCATGGTGAGGGATTTGAGAAATCCCATGAGGTACTCTTGTTCTACTTCATATTCGGTTCCCGGTTTTACTCGTTCGGCATCGATCAAGGCAAAGATAATGGTTTTATGGAATCAAAATTTTTCCTCTGTCATGTATTGATTCCTTACACATTCTTCACTTAAACTCCTTCATTTTTGCATACTAATGAATCTCTCCACTCTCTCCAGAAACAACCATAAAACTCAATGTATGTTGTACTTTTATTATCGAATGCAAGCATAAGAGATCAGAAGCAAACCTTATAGCACTAGCCTTTTTAGTTATTTATCACTTGTAAATTTTCTCATCAGGTCCAAGACATGTTGATATTAATACATAAACTTCACAACATTTCTTGCATCATCTAGAATCGACTTCACAAACTCAAGTGTATCAATTTATTTCAACATTAGGTTAATACAATGAGCTACAAAATTTATCTTAAAAATTTGAGGATACCTTGCCTCAATCAAATGTCCACCGAGAGATAGTTAAATGCATTATCCGAAATAAATTAGACCACATTCTCTCGAACTAATCTCTTCAATTGTAGATGATATAAAGCTCATTATGAAATTTGCATCTTTTTTCTTACTAACTACGCAATATGATTTTAAGAAAATAACACCTTTTAAAGTCGCTGAATTGGTAAGCAACTTTGTTGAAGACAACATTTTTCTTTTTTTTTAAATTAACATGAAGTCGCTAGATCATCCAACAAAATCGCTCTCTATATTTTATAAATATTATTTAAACATGTATATATCATATATAAATGGTTTATTTTATAAACATTATTATAAATATAATAAATATAAGTTAAATATGAATTTAAAGAAGTATAATAAAATAAATTATTTAAAAATTATTTTTAAAATTTTAATATATCTAATTCAAATATAAAGCTCAAATGTGTAGGATGTAATATTACATTTATTTAACTAAAATATAAGATAATATGAATATTTTATTTTTTTAAACATTTTTACATTCATTTTTATTATATTTTATTAAAATTTAAAACTAATATTTATGACATATAATACAATAAAATATTATATTTATTCAACTAAATATAATAATTTATAAATAATTTGTTATATATTATATAGATATTCATTATATATCATTTTAAAGTAATACAATTATCACGGACGGTTATTTTAAATTTTATTTATTTTATTTAATATTATTTTCATAAAAAAATATTTTTTAATAAAAATAGATTTTATAAAAAAAATTTATTATAATTTTTTTAAAAAATGTATTATATATGTTATAAATATTAGTTTTAGAATTTTAAAAATTAAATTAAAATTAAAAAATTTGTTAAAATAAGTCATTTAAATAAAATATAATATTTTATCATTTAGTTAAATAAATATACTAAATAAAATTAAATATATTATTATAATTTAGTTAAATAAATATAATATTTTATGACATTATGTGTTATAAATGTTAACTTTATATTTTAATTAAATATATTAAAATTAAAAAAACTAATTAATTTATTGTAATATACTTCTTTAAATTCATATTTAAGTTATATTTATCATATTTATGATAATTTTTATAAAATATATCACTTATATAAGATTTATACATGTATATATAATAGTTAGAAAATATATACAGTGTGGCATGATGATCCAACAACATGTTAATTAAAAAAAATAAAATAGTAAATCGTTGAACGGTGTAACAACTTCACCAAAGTTGCTAACCAATCCAACGGCTACGACCTCGACCTACCAAAGTTACTTAGAGACTTAGCAACTTCGGTGAAACCATGTTAGATCGGGGAATAAAGGTTTTAGCGTGTTAGATCCGAAAATAACATTCTAAACTGTGTTATTTTAGACATCTTCTCCCCGAATGGGTCCCGTTGGGTCCTTTAGTAGCCGAAAATCCACCATGGTTTGGTCGATGTACCGCCGAGGCTGGCAACAATAGAGGGGGACGTTGGCGTCGGAAAGAGACCGGTGGCACTTAGTCAGGTTGGCCAACATCGAGCGAAAGCTGTCGAAAAGCACGCATGCGGTTATCTCTAACTTGGACACTGGCGTCGGCTTCTCCACTCCAGATGTTTAGGGTTACCACGAGCCGCCCCTACGATGAGGAGAAGGAGAAGAACGGTGGTGCACCATATGGAGTTCATACTTGAAAAGAAGAGGAAGAAGAGGATACCAACAATAGTCGAGAAGCGTAAAGGCAAGCACTTTGTGACTTTTATAATAAATAAATAGTTTTATACTTTGAAATGTGGTTCATGTCCACAGTGCGGAGTAGCGGCTACTAATGAAGGGTTGTCATAACTCGTCGGTACAACAAAAGTAACAAAGTTGTTATACGAAAAAATTTATTGTGATGAAAAATTCTAATATAATGTAAAAATCATAATTATTAAAAAAATAAAAAAAATAAATTTTTTCATATAATTTATATCATTATAAAAATAGATTATAATATAGATTCAATTATAACATGAAATTCAAATGTATCAACTTCCTATAAATATATTTCAACAAAACATTAAATATAAAGTAACATCAACCAAACTATATACATTTCAAGTTAAACTCAACAAACAAAATCGTGAATGGTAAATAAATTAGCTCCTCTAATAAGAACAATATAGCAATAATGTACATAATAAAAATGAGCAAAGAGTGATACTTACAAGAATGATACACAGTAAGTGAAGAAAATGGCTAATGATTCAAATATTTTTTCTCAAAGAGTGATATTCTTTTAACTCTTCTGTTATATTTTGTCTATCAATCTCATTAAGTACCATTTTTGAAAAAAAAATATATAAAGGACATTTTTTATTTCAGAGTACATTCTTACATGTCCATCATAGTGTAAATGAGGATTTAAACAAGCAGCATATTTTCTAGCAAAAAAATAATTAAACTATTTTATTTTTATTATAAAGTATATTTTATGATAATATTTCTAAAAATAACAATTTTTAAATGTACTATATATTTTATAAAGAATAAAATTAAAATCTAGTAATAAGTTTTAAAATTTATAAAAATGTAAACATGTTAAAAATAAAATAAAATATACTCATAATACTATATATTTTTTAAATAATATATTATTTTACGATATCATATGCTATAAATATTAACTTTATATTTTAAATATATATATTAAAATTTTAAAAAAGTTATTTTAATATACTTTTTTTAATTCATATTTAATTTTTATTTATCATATTTATGATAATATTTACAAAATACATCAGTTATATATGATTTGTATATGTATATATGTGATATTCATAAAATACATATCCAGTGAAGTCGCAGGATGATGCAGTGACATGTTAATTAAAAAAAAAAAGGGAAGTCGTTGAACACTTTAGTGTTTTCACCAAAGTCATTAACCAATCCAGCTACTTCGACATTGACATACCAAAGTCATTAAGAGACTTAACGACTTCGGTAAAACGGTGCTAGAACTGGGAATAAAAGTTTTAGTGTGTTAGATTTGGAAATAACATTCCAAACTGCATTATTTCACATAATTTCTTCCTGGAGGGGTCCCAATGGGTCCTCCGATACCTGAAAATGGAAACTTGCCGTAACTCGTCGGTACAACCAAAGTAACAACTAGTTATAAGAAAAAACTATTGTGATGAAAAAAATTAATATAATGTAAAAATCATAATTATTATAAAAAATAATAAAAATAAACTTTTTAATAAAATTTATATTATTATAAAAATATATTATAATATAGATTAAATTATAACATGAAATTCAAATGTATCATCTTCATATAAATAAGTTTCAACAAAATATTAAGTATAAAGTAACATCAACCAAACTGTATACATTTCAAGTTAAACTCAACAAACAAAATTGTGATTGGTAAACAAATTAGTTCCTCTAATAAGTACATTCTTACATGTCCATCGTAATGTAAATGACGATTCAAACAAGCAGTATATTTTCTGACAAAAAATAATTAAATTATTTTATTTTTATTATAACGTATATTTTATGATAAATATTTTTAAAAATAACAATTTTTTAAATGTACTATATATGTTATAAATGATATATTTAAAATTTTATAATAAGTGTTAGAATTTATAAATAAATGTAAAAATGTTAAAAATAAAATAAAATATACATATAATATTATATATATTTTTAAAATAATATAATATATTATGATATCATATGTTTTAAATATTAAATTTATATTTTAAATAGAGGGAGACGTTGGCATCGGAAAGAGACCGGTGACACCTGGACAGGATGGCCGACATCGGGCATAAGTTACCAGAAAGTACGCCTTCGATTATCCTTGGCTTGGATGCTGGTGACAGCTTATTTGCTACAGATGTTTGAGGGTACCACGAGCCACCCCCGACAATGAGGAGAAGGAGAAAAACTGTGGTGCACCATATGGAGTCCGTACTTGCAAAGAAGAGGAAGAGGAGGAAACCTACAACGGTCGAGAAGCGTAAAGGTAGGCACTTGGTGGCCTTTTTAATAAATAAATAGTTTTATATTATGAAGTGTGATTCGTGTCCAAAGTATAGAGGAGTGCTGACCAATGGAGGGTTACCGTAGCTCGTCGGTACAATCAAAATAACAAAGTAGTTATAAGAAAAAATTTATTATTATTAATAAATTTAATAAACTGTAAAAATCATAATTATTATAAAAATTAATAAAAATGGAAATTTTAATATAATTTACATTATTATAAAAATATATTATAATATAGATTCAATTATAACATGAAATTCAAATGTATCAACTTCCTATAAATATGTTTCAACAAAACATTAAATATAAAGTAACATCAACCAAACTATATACATTTCAAGTTAAACTCAACAAACAAAATCGTGAATGGTAAATAAATTAGCTCCTCTAATAAGAACAATATAGCAATAATGTACATAATAAAAATGAGCAAAGAGTGATACTTACAAGAATGATACACAGTAAGTGAAGAAAATGGCCAATGATTCAAATATTTTTCTCAAAGAGTGATATTCTTTTAACTCTTCTGTTATATTTTGTCTATCAATCTCATTAAGTACCATTTTTGAAAAAAATATATAAAGGCCATTTTTTATTTCAGAGTACATTCTTACATGTCCATCATAGTGTAAATGAGCATTCAAACAAGCAGCATATTTTCTAGCAAAAAATAATTAAACTATTCTATTTTTATTATAAAGTATATTTTTTGAAAAATATTTTTCAAAATAATATTTTTTTAAATGTACTCTATATTTTATAAATAATAAAATTAAAAATTTAATAATAAGTTTTAAAATTTATAAATAAATGAAAAAATTTTAAAAATAAAATAAAATATACTCATAATACTGTATATTTTTAAAATAATATATTATTTTACGATATCGTATGCTATAAATATTAACTTTATATTTTAAATATATATTAAAATTTTAAAAAATTTATTTTAAAATAAATTTTTTTAATTCATATTCAATTTTTATTTATCATATTTATGATAATGTTTACAAAATATATCACCTATATATGATTTGTATATGTATATATGTGATATTCATAAAATACATATCCAGTGAAGTCGCTAGATGATGCAATGACATGTTAATTAAAAAAAAGAAAATGGAAGTCATTAAACACTTTAGTGTTTTCACCAAAGTCCTTAACCAATCCAGTTACTTCGACATTGACATACCAAAGTCACTAAGAGACTTAACGACTTCGGTAAAATGGTGCTAGAACTGGAAATAAAAGTTATAGTGTGTTAGATCTGGAAATAACATTGCAAACTGCGTTATTTCACATAATTTCTCCCCGGAGATTTTCCCATGGGTCCTCCGATACCTGGAAATCCACCACGGTTTGGTCAGTGCCACACTGGGTTGGGCAAAATAGAGGGGGACGTAGGCATCGGAAAGAGACCAGTGACACCTAGTTAGGTTGGCTGACATTGGGCATAAGTTACCAAAAAGCACGCCTTCGATTATCTTTGGCTTGGACGCCAGTGCCAACTTATTTGCTCCAGATGTTCGAGGGTGTCATGAGCCACCCCCGACAATGAGGAGAAGGAGAAAAATTGTGTTTCACCATATGGAGTCCATACTTGCAAAGAAGAGGAAGAGGAGGAAATCAACAACAGTCAAGAAGCGTAAAGGTAGGCACTTGGTGACTTTTTTAATAAATAAATAGTTTTATATTATGAAGTGTAGTTCATGTCCAAAGTACAGAGGAGTGCCGACCAATGGAGGGTTGTCGTAAGTCGTCGGTACAACCAAAGTAACAAACTAGTTATACGAAAAAATTATTGTGATGAAAAAATTTAATATAATGTAAAAATCATAATTATTATAAAAATAATAAAAATAAAATTTTTAATAAAATTTATATTATTATAAAAATATATTATAATATAGATTCAATTATAACATGAAATTCAAATGTATCATCTTCCTATAAATAAGTTTAAAAAAATATTGAGTATGAAGTAACATCAACCAAACTGTATACATTTCAAGTTAAACTCAACTAACAAAATTGTGATCGGTAAATAAATTAGTTCCTCTAATAAGTACATTCTTACATGTCCATCGTAATGTAAATGACGATTCAAGCAAGCAGTATGTTTTCTGACAAAAAATAATTAAACTATTTTATTTTTATTATAAAGTATATTTTATGATAAATATTTTTAAAAATAACAATTTTTTAAATGTACTATATATATTTTATAAATAATATATTTAAAATTTTATAATTAGTGTTAGAATTTATAAATAAATATAAAAATGTTAAAAATAAAATAAAATATACATATAATATTATATATTTTTTAAATAATATAATATATTATGATATCATATGTTTTAAATATTAAATTTATATTTTAAATATATATTAAAATTTTAAAAAATTTAAAATTTTGATTATAATGTACTTTTTTATTTCATATTTAATTTATATTTATCATATTTATGATAATGTTTACAACATATATCACTTATACATGATTTGTATATGTATATATATGATATTCATAAAATATATATTCAGTGAAGTCGTTGGATGATACAGTGACATGCTAATTTAAAAAAAAAGAAATGGGAAGTTGCAGAACACTTTAGTGACTCCACTAAAGTCATTAACCAATCCAGTGACTTCGACATTGACATACCAAAGTCACTAAGAGACTTAGCGACTTCGGTAAAACGGTGCTAGAACTGGAAATAAAAGTTTTAGTGTGTTAGATATGGAAATAACATTTCAAACTGCGTTATTTTACATAATTTCTCCCCGAAGGGGTCCCCATGGGTCCTCCGATACCTGGAAATCCACCACGGTTTCGTCGGTGCCACACCGAGTTGGGCAGTAGTAGAGGGGGACGTTGGCATCGGAAAGAGACCGGTGACACCTGGATAGGATGGCCGACATCGGGCATAAGTTACCAGAAAGCACGCCTTCGATTATCCTTGGCTTGGATGCCGGTGCCAACTTATTTGCTCCAGATGTTTGAGGGTACCACAAGCCACCGCCGACAATGAGGAGAAGGAGAAAAACTGTGGGGCACCATATGGAGTCCGTACTTGCAAAGAAGAGGAAGAGGAGGAAACTAATAAAGGTCGAGAAGCGTAAAGGCAAGCACTTAGTGACTTTTTTAATAAATAAATAGTTTTATATTATGAAGTGTGGTTCATGTGCAAACTGCAGAGAAGTGCCGACCAATGGAGGGTTACCGTAACTCATCGGTACAATCAAAATAACAAAGTAGTTATAAGAAAAAATTTATTATTATTAATAAATTTAATAAACTGTAAAAATCATAATTATTATAAAAATTAATAAAAATTAAAATTTTAATATAATTTACATTATTATAAATATATATTATAATATAGATTCAATTATAACATGAAATTCAAATGTATCAACTTCCTATAAATATGTTTCAACAAAATATTAAATATAAAGTAACATCAACCAAACTATATACATTTCAAGTTAAACTCAACAAACAAAATCGTGAATGGTAAATAAATTAGCTCCTCTAATAAGAACAATATAGCAATAATGTACATAATAAAAATGAGCAAGGAGTGATACTTACAAGAATGATACACAGTAAGTGAAGAAAATGGCCAATGATTCAAATATTTTTTCTCAAAGAGTGATATTCTATTAACTCTTCTGTTATATTTTGTCTATCAATCTCATTAAGTACCATTTTTGAAAAAAATATATAAAGGCCATTTTTTATTTCAGAGTACATTCTTACATGTCAATCATAGTGTAAATGAGCAATCAAACAAACAGCATTTTTTCTATCAAAAAATAATTAAACTATTTTATTTTTATTATAAAATATATTTTATGAAAAATATTTTTCAAAATAATAATTTTTTAAATGTACTTTATATTTTATAGATAATAGTTTTAAATTTTCATAATCAATGTTACAATTTAAAAATAATAGTAAAAATGTTAAAAATAAAATAAAATATACATATAATATTATATATTTTTTAAATAATATAATATTTTATGATATCATATGATATAAATATTAAATTTATATTTTAAATAGATATATTAAGAATTTAAAAAATTTATTTTAATATACTTTTTTAAATTCATATTTAATTTTTATTTATCATATTTATGATAATGTTTACAAAATATATCACTTATATATGATTTGTATATGTATATATGTGATATTCATAAAATACATATATCTAGTGAAGTAGCGGGATGATCTAGTAACATGCTAATTAAAAAAAAAAAGAGAATGAGAAGTCGTTGAACACTTTAGTGACTTCACCAAAGTAATTAACCAATCCAGCGACTTCGACATTGACATATCAAAGTCACTAAGAGACTTAGCGACTTCGGTAATTGGTGCTAGAGCTGGGAATAAAAGTTTTAGTGTGTTAGATCCGGAAATAACATTCCAAAATATGTTATTTCACATAATTTCTCCCCGGAGGGGTCCCCATGGGTCCTCCGATACCTGGAAATCCACCACGGTCTCGTCGGTGCCACACCGGGTTGGGTAGCAGTAGAGGGGGACATTGGCATCGGAAAGAGACCGGTGACACCTGGTCAGGTTGGCCAACATCGGGCATAAGTTACCAGAAAGCACGTCATCGATTATCTTTGGCTTGGACACCGGTGCCAGCTTCTTTGCTCCAGATGTTCGAGGGTACCACGTGCCACCCCCAACAATGAGGAGAAGGAGAAAAACTATGGTGCACCATATGGAGTCCATACTTGCAAAGAAGAGGAAGAGGAGGAAACCAACAACGGTCGAGAAGCGTAAAGGTAGGCACTTGGTGGCCTTTTTAATAAATAAATAGTTTTATATTATGAAGTGTGATTCGTGTCCAAAGTGTAGAGGAGTGCCGACCAATGGAAGGTTACCGTAACTCGTCGATACAACTAAAGTAACAAAGTAGTTATACAAAAAAATTTATTGTGATTAAAAAATTTAATATAATGTAAAAATCATAATTATTATAAAAATTAATAAAAATGATATTTTTAATATAATATATTTTATTCTAAAAATATATTATAATATAGATTCAATTATAACTCGAAATTCAAATGTATCATCTTCCCATAAATAAGTTTCTACAAAACATTAAATATAAAGTAACATCAACCAAACTATATACATTTCAAGTTAAACTCAACAAACAAAATCGTGAATGGTAAATAAATTAACTCCTCTAATAAGTACAATATAGCAATAATGTACATAATAAAAATGAGCAAAGAGTGATGCTTACAAGAATGATACACAGTAAGTGGAGAAAATGACCAATGATCCAAATATTTTTTCTCAAAGAGTGATATTCTCTTAACTCTTCTGTTATACTTTGTCTATCAATCTCATTAAGTGCCATTTTTGAAATAAATATATGAAGGCCATTTTTTATTTCCGAGTTCATTCTTACATGTCCATCATAGTGTAAATGAGGATTCAAACAAGCAGCATGTTTTCTGGCAAAAAATAATTAAACTATTATATTTTTATTATAAAGTATATTTTATGATAAATATTTTTAAAAATAATAATTTTTTAAATGACTCTATATTTTATAGATAAATTTTTTAAAATTTTATAATTAATGTTAAAATTTAAAAATAATTGTAAAAATGTTAAAAATAAAATAAAATAAAATATACATATAATATTATATATTTTAAATAATATAATATTTTACGATATCATATGCTATAAATATTAAATTTATATTTTATATAGATATATTAAAAATTAAAAATTTTAAAAAAATTTATTTTAATATACTTCTTTAAATTCTTATTTAATTTATATTTATTATATTTATGTTAATGTTTACAAAATATATCACTTATATTTGATTTGTATATGTATATATGTGATATTCATAAAATATATATCTAGTGACATGCTAATTAAAAAAGAAAAGAAAATGAGAAGTCGCTGATCACTTTAGTGACTTCACCAAAGTCATTAATCAATCCAGCAATTTTGACATTGACATACCAAAGTCACTAAGATACTTAGTGACTTCGATAAAACAGTGCTAGAACTGGGAATAAAATTTTTAGTGTGTTAGATCCGGAAATAACATTCCAAACTATGTTATTTCACATAATTTCTCCCCGGAGAGGTCCCCATGAGTTCTCTGGTACCTGAAAATCCACCATGGTTTGGTTGGTGTCACACCGGGGTGGGCAGCAGTAGAGGGGGACGTTGGCATCGGAAAGAGACCAGTGACACTTGGTCAGGTTGGCCGACTTTAGGCATAAGTTACTAGAAAGCACGCCTTCGATTATCTTTGGCTTGGACGCCGGCGCAGGCTTCTTTGCTCCAGATGTTCAAAGGTACCACGAGCCACCCCCGACAATGAGGAGAAGGAGAAAAACTGTGGTGCACCATATGGAGTCCATACTTGCAAAGAAGAGGAAGAAGAGGAAACCAACAACGGTCGAGAAGCGTAAAGGCAAGCACTTGGTGACTTTTTTAGTAAATAAATAGTTTTATATTACGAAGTGTGGTTTATGTACAAGGTGGAGAGGAATGCCGACCAATGTAGGGTTGCCGTAACTCGTCGGTACAACCAAAGTAACAAAGTGGTTATACAAAAAAATTGTTATGAAGACAAAATTTAAAATAATGTATTATTATAAAAATATTAGAAATACAATATTTAATATAATATATATTATTATGAAAAATATTATAATATAGTTTCAACTTCTAATATAACAAATAATCTAACGAAAACAACGAGTAGATTCAATTATAACATGAAATTCAAATGTATCATATTACTCTAAATAAGTTTGAACAAAATATTAAATATAAAATAAAATCAACAAAACTATATACATTTCAAGTTAAACTCAATAAACAAAATTATGAATGGTAAATAAATCAGCTTTTCTAATGACTCCAGTTTCCTCTTCGCCTTCACTTTCTTCATTTTCACATTTAACATCTTCAAAAGACTCATCTTCTTCAATAATGCTAGGAAATGCATTAATCTTCTCATTGTCAATTGGTTCTTTAACTTGTCTTCCTCTTTTGTTATTGACATTCTTCATGTGGTTGTTTATTCTTACATATACCAAATCACTAGATGTTTTGGTTCTAAACGTTTTCGCTTTTTGATAGAGCTATCTTAAATACACTCTAATTTCGCGCACATGCTAATGCATTAGAAGGTTGTCAAGCATCTTAATTGTCACTTTTTGTAACCCACCAATTACCTAAAATAAAAAATATATAAGTACAATGTAGCAATAATGTACATAGCAAAAATGAGCAAAGAGTTATATTTACAAAGATGATACACAGTAGGTGATGAAATGGCTAATGATTCAAATATTTTTTCACCAAAGAGTGATATTCTCTTAACTCTTCTATTATATTTTGTCTATCAACCTCATTAGGTACCATTCTTGAAATAACTATATGAAGACCATTTTTTTATTTTAGAGTCCATTCTTGCTGTCCATAATAGTGTAAATGAGGATTCAAACAAGCAGTGGCAGCATATAAAGAGTTATGTATTAACTTTCTACAA
Source organism: Cryptocoryne crispatula var. balansae (assembly GCA_036172225.1). Taxonomy (NCBI): domain Eukaryota; kingdom Viridiplantae; phylum Streptophyta; class Magnoliopsida; order Alismatales; family Araceae; genus Cryptocoryne; species Cryptocoryne crispatula. Next base: position 23,734,774 of record CM069924.1, read on the forward strand.
CTATCATCAATAATCTTCCAAAAAGGTGAATACATTTGAACATCATCTTTGAAGGCATGCTTGATTTTTTTTTTTTGCCACACACATAGCCCAATATATATAACCCATTGTAAGTCCATCATCATCAACTATACACAACACTTTGAATAAAGGTTCAATTGCATAAAGCAATTCTTTTCCACATTCCCAAAATGTGTTTCCTTGAATCACATTATTCACTTGCACTTCTTTATTTTTACATACTTATGAATCTCTTCACTCTCTAGAGGCAACCATAAAACTCAATACATATTGTTTCCTAGTCAAGTTGGTCGACATCGAGTGGAAGCTACCAAAAAGCACGCCTGTGGTTATCTTCAGCTTGGGCATTGGCACCGGCTTCTCGGCTCTAGATGTTCGGGGGTACCATGAGCCACCCCCGATGACGAGGAGAAGGAGAAGAATGGTGGTGCACCATCTGGAGTTCATACTTGCAAAGAAGAGGAAGAGGAGGATACCAACAATAGTCGAAAAGCGTAAATGCAGACACTTGGTAATTTTTTAATAAATAAATAGTTTTATGTTTTGAAGTGTGGTTCATGTCCACAGTGCGGAGGAGTGCCTACCAATGGAGGGTTGCCGTAACTCGTCGGTACAACCAAAGTAACAAAGTGGTTATACGAAAAGAATTGTTGTGATAAAAACATTTAATATAATGTAAAAATCATTATTATTATAAAAAATTTAAAATAAAATATTTAATATCATAAACATAGATGACTTGGTGACTTTTATAATAAATAAATAGTTTTATATTTTGAAGTGTGGTTCGTGTTCAAAATGCGGAGGAACAACTACCAATGGATGGTTACCGTAACTCGTCGATATAACCAAAGTAACAAAGTTGTTATACGAAAAAAAGTGTTGTGATGAAAAAATTAATATAATGTAAAAATTTTAAGTATTATGAAAAATATTAGAAACAAAATATTTAATATAATATGTATTATTTTAAAAAGCATTATAATAAAGTTTCAGCTTCCAATATAACAAATAATCTAACAAAAACAACGGGTAGATTCAATTATAACATGAAATTCATATGTATCATCTTCCTCTAAATAAATTTGAGTAAAATATTAAATATAAAATAACATCATCAAAACTGTATACATTTCAAGTTAAACTCAACAAATAAAATCAGGAATGGTAAATAAATCAACTTCTTTAATAACTTCAGTTTTTTCTTCAACTTCACTTTCTTCATTTTCACATTTAACATATTCAAAAGACTCATCTTCTTCAATTATGTTAGGAAACGCATTAATCTTTTCATTGTCAATTGGTTTTTTAACTTGTCTTCCTCTTTTGTTATTGACCTTCTTCATGTGATTGTTCATTCTTACATATACCAAATCAACTAGTCGTCTTGTATCTAAACATTTTTGCTTTTTGATATGAGCTGTCTTAAATGCACTCTAATTTCGCTCACATGCTAATGCACTAGAAGGTTGACCAAGCATCTTAATTTTCGCTTTTTGTAAAATTGGGATCTCGCTGCCCTCATTAGTCCCACTAAATACATAAAGTAAAAAAATATACAAGTACAACGTAGCAATAATGTACATAATAAAAATGAGCAAAGAGTGATACTTACAAGGATGATACACAGTAAGTGAAGAAATAGCCAATGATCCAAATATTTCTACCCCAAAGAGTGATGTTCGCTTAACTCTTCTATTATATTTTGTCGATCAACCTCATTAGGTACCATTCTTGAAATACCTATATAAAGACCATTTTTTATTTCATAGTCCAATCTTACATGTCCATCATAGTGTAAATGAGGATTCAAACAAGCAGCAACAACATGTAAAGAGTTATCCATTAACTTTCTCCATCTATCATCAATAATATTTCAAAATGGTGAATCCTTTTTAACATCATCTTTGAAGGCATGCTTGATTTTTTTCTTTTGCTACACACATAGCCCAATATATATAACCCATTGTACATCCATCACCATCAACCATACATAACACTTTGCATAAAGCAATTCTTTTTCACATTCCCTAAATGTGTTTCCTTAAGTCACATTCGTCACTTACCCTTCTTCATTTTTGCATACTATTGAATCTCTTCACTCTCCAGAAGCAACCATAAAAATTAATGCATGCTGTACTTTTATTATCAAATGCAGGCCTAGGAAATCAAAAGCAAACCTTGTAGCACATAATGTTTTTAGTTATTTATCATTTGTAAATTTTCTCATCAAGTCCAAGACATGTTGATAATACATAAACTTCACAACTTTTTTTGCATCATCTAGACTTGACTTCACAAACTCAAGTGTATCAATCTATTTCAACATTAGGTTAATACAATGAACTACACAATTTACCTTCAAATTTTGAGGTTACCATGCCTCAATCAAATTTTCAGCTGAGAGATAGTTAGATGTAGTATCTGAAATAAATTGAACCACATTATTTGAACCAGTCTCTTCAATTGTAGACAATATAAAGCTCATTGTTAAATTCACTATCTTCTTTCTTACCAAATGTGCAATCTGATTTTAAGAAAACAACACCTTTTAAAATCATTGAATTGGTTAGCGACCTTGTTGAAGTCGGCATTTTTAATAAACATGAAGTCGTTGGATCATCCAGTGACTTCACTCTATATAGTTTATAAATATTACATTTACATGTATAAATTATAAATACATAGAATATTTTATAAAAATTATGATAAATATAATAAAAATAAGTTAAATATAAATTTTAAAAATATTTTAAAATAAATTATTTTTAAAATTTTAAAATATTTAATTAAAATATAAAGCTAATATTTATAACATATAATATTATAAAATATTATATTTATTTAAATAAAATAAAATATTATATGTATGTATGTTTTATTTTATTCTTAACATTTCTACATTCAATTTTAAACTTTAAGATATTTTATATTATGTTTTATTTTATTCTTAACATTTCTACATTTAATTTATTAAAATTGAAATCTAAAATTCAAGACATATAATGCCATAAAATATTATATTTATTTAACTAAATATAACAATTTATATATAATTTAATATATATTTTATAAATATTAATTATATATTTTTAAAGTAACACAATTATCATGTACAATTATTTTAAAATTTATTTAATTTATTTAATAATATTATAATAATATGATAGTATATAATATAACAATATATAAATTATATAATAAATTAAATGCTAAAATAAATAAATAATATTTATTTTTACAATAAAATATATTTTATGATAAATATTTTTAATTTAATTTTTTTAAAATTTACTATATATGTTATAAACATTTGTTTTAAAATTTAATAAAATATGTTAAAATTTTAAAATAAATGTAGAAACATTAAAAATAAAATAAAATATATATATAATATTTTTTTGTTAAAAAAATAATATTTCATGATGTTATATGTTATAAATATTACCTTATATTTTAATTAGATATATTAAATATTTTAAAAAAATAATTAATTAATTTTAATATATTTTTTAAATTTTTATATAACTTATATTTATCATATTTATGATAATGTTTATAAAATATATCACTTATATATGATATATACATGTATATATAATATTTATAATATATATACAGTGAAGTCACTAGATGATCGAGCGACATGTTAATTTAAAAGAAAAGGAAAATGGTATGTCATTGAACGTTGTAGAGACTTCACCAAATGTTAAAAAAAGAAAATGATATTCTCTAAACTTTTTTGTTATATTTTGTCAATCAACCTCCTTAGGTCCCATTCTGGAAATAACTATATGTAGACCATCTTTTATTTCAGAGTTTATTCTTACATGTCCATCATAGTGTAAATGAGGATTCAAACAAGTAGCAGTACAATGTAAAGGGTTATGCATTAACTTTCTTCATCTATCATTAATAATCTTCCAAAAAAGTGAATACTTTTGAACATCATCTTTGAAGACATGCTTGGTTTTTTTATTTTGCCACACACATAACTCAATATATTCAATCCATTGTAGGTCCATCACCATCAACCATACACAACACTTTAAATAAAGGTTCCATTGCATAATGCAATTCTTTTTCACATTCCCAAAATGTGTTTCATTGAATCACATCCTTCACTTGCACTCCTTCATTTTTTCATACTAATGAATCTCTCCACTCTCCAGAAGCAATCATAAAACTCAATGCATGTTGTACTTTTATTATCGAATGCAAGCATAAGAAATCAGAAGCAAACCTTGTAGCACATAGCCTTTTTATTTATTTATCATCTGTAAACTTTCTTATCAAGTCCAAGACATGTTGATATTTATACATAAACTTCATAACATTTCTTGCATCATCTAGAATCGACTTCACAAACTCTAGTGTATCAATCTATTTCAACATTAGGTTAATACAATGAGCTACACAATTTACCTTAAAATTTTGAGGATACCTTGCCTCAATCAAATGTCCAGTTGAGAGATGGTTAGAAGCATAGTCTAAAATACATTGGACAACATTCTTTGAACCAATCTTTTTCGTTGTAGATGATATAATACTCATTAAGAAATGTGCATCTTTTTCCTTACCAATTGTGCAATCTGATTTTAAGAAAAAAAAACATTTTAAAATTGCTAAATTGGTTAGCGACTTTGGTAAAGTCGGTATGTTAAATTTTTTAAATTAACTTGAAGTCATTAGATTATCTAATGACTTCACTCTTTATATTTTATGAATATTATTTATACATGTATAAATCAAATATAAGTGTTATTTTTTTTTAAATTATTATAAATAGAGGAAATCAAGTCCCGCCCCCAGTTTAGAGGGCCCCTTTATTTTTTGGTCCCAAGAGTAAAGAGCTTTATTTTTTAATCCCATAATCCAAATTTCTCTAACTCCCGCCCCTCTAGTCCAGCGACGCCGTCAACTCCAACACACTTCTCCACATCCTTCCAATTTTACCCCCTCCCATGTGCCATTCAGCCATTGTCCCCTTGCTATCATCTGTTTCCCCATTTTAAGATAACAAATATGTTATTTATAGGTTGACGAAGCCAACAGTGTTACAAGTTAACACCGCTACTGGGCTGATTGGCTATGCAACTGAAATATGTTATTAAATACTAATGAAACCTATAAAAAGAATAATATCTTTAGAAATATGTTATTAAATAATAATTTATTTGAAAAATCACTATTTTTCCTTGTATAGCACTATATTCCCGTTACTTCAAATTTGCATAAATTCTCCTGTGCGCCCTATGACATACTATGGCTGAGTGCTGTGACTTGACTGACTGGCTATGCGACTAAGCACCTAAAGTATGACCATCTTTAAAAAAATAAGAAACTTAAACATAAACAAAAAGAATTTGCTAATTTCAATAACGATACTACAGTTTTGGTCTTACTCTGTCACATATATCTACTATGATCTGGCATAGATAATTCATTTTCTATGGTAAAACTATAGATATCTATGAACCCTCTAAAGCTGCTAGTTGGGTATTTTACCACCATTTAAGAAAAATACCATTATCTCAATGCTACTATCTTTCTTAATCACTCCTCATCTGAACCATGGATGATGCAGACAATCCACCTATGTCTGGATTGATAGCCAAATAGATAGAGAACATGAGTTTTAGATAAAAAAATATAAAAACAAACCACCAAAACACAACATCTGACATGAGTTTTAGAAAAGAAAACATAAAAACAAACCACCGACTCAACATAGTTCAGTTGAAATTCACACAAATTCTCTTTGAACTTCTCAAATTTGCACTATATGATTCAATTTCTCCACCTTCCTCTTCAATATCTAGAAATGCAAAAGTCTTTGGCAATGATCGCACAACCGATCTTGTCTTGTTGATAATATCTTCTTGATATTGCATACGTTTTTCTAACATGTCAACCTTTGTCTCCAAAAATTGAACCCGACTGTTCTCCAAGGAAGTAGTTTCTATACTTTGCACAAAGTTGTTGATCTCATTACACCACATGAAAAATTCACAATTTCTTTCCTGCATTTAATAAAACATATAATTAATCTTCTGATAGAACTCATATATACATGATATCATACAAATGAGCTTTTACCTTGCATCTATAAAAACTCCTTCCCAGATTTTTCTCAGTATGACTTGTTCTAACACTGCAATAACCATATCCAGCCAAACATTGCATTTTTGATATCGGTGATTGATGTGTCATGGTAAATTGCATTTTCAATACTGGAGAGTTCTCTGACATACCACAATACAATAAATATGTATTAGACTTCACCAAATTAATGCATGAAACGAGATTATTATGTTGAACACAAAAAAAAAGTTTATTTTACATGAATGGTGAAAAATACCTATTCAAAAATGAGATTAGAACATGACTTTTTGTTGTGTCCTTTCTGCTTACATCTAAAACATGTATAAGTCATCTTTTTCTCATCTAATGCTTGTTGAGAAGGAATCCTTTTCTTCTTTGACCTACCTGCTTTTCTTTTTGTAATCGGTGGCAAAATATGTACATCATCAAAACTATCATTCTCTCTTTTTTCTGCATTTGAGATTGGATGAATAGTTTGCTCATAACATTTGCTGTAGCTATCAACGGTGTAGTATAAAGATGTATATCCCTCAACATTGATTGCAACTTTATAGCCCACTGCATAAACATGTTTACATGGTATTTTTCTCAACTATCATTCTTTACAAGTGCATGTACCTTTTTCTAGGTTCACAATATGAGAAGGTTTTGTCATCACCTCAAAAACTTGTCCATCTGAACAATTAACAGTTATACCATGAGAAGAGTCCATTAAACCTTTGAGGTATGTATCAACCTTGCGACACAAATTTGTTTTCGAAGTCAAACATTTATTTTTCCTTGCGACACAAATTTGTTTTCCAAGTCAAACTTTCTTAAAGAATCACAAAGTTCATTTACATCACTAAATAATTGATCGATTGAGTGAATAATATTATGCCACAAGTTACTCCTCAATGTCAATTCTTGTTTAGATGAAGATGGTACAATAGAGCAAAAAGGTAAATAATAATACAAAAATAAGTCAAAATATAAGATGAATGTAACCATAAACTTTGGACTCACCTCAAAGGTACATGTTCATCTGACATTAAGTCTTCTATTTCGTCTCTCACCAATTCCTATCTTCTACAAATATCATTGATAATTTCACTAATCTCAATTCCTTTATGCATGTGGACTACATATGCTTCATTGTTGAAGTTGAAAATTCCAGGCATCCGCTCCATATCTAATCATAAAAGTAAATGGCATAAGCACAGAAGAACATGCACCGTCTTTCAATTTCGTTCAAGCAATGATCATAGCTTTGACTAAAATAGGGAGTCAGCAGTATTAGCAATGATCATATAGCTTTGACTAAAAACTTGCAGAAAATTTCTCCAATTAGACAAGTCCCAGAGATTAGTGAATTATTGTCTAACTACGACAAGCCTTTTGGCTATTAACAACACGTGCAAGCTAAACAATATCATAATTGACAAACAATGCCAATCCAGAGAGACTTCTATCCATACAAACGTGAAATTGCTATTTGATACTTGGCATGCCAAACAGAAAAAATGAGACAAATAGATATGAAGAGATGAGACAAATAAAAAAATTGGTATAAGAACACACATAGAATGCAGTATTTGTCATACCCAGAGAAAGGGTGGTCATCACCATTGTCGGAGAGCACTGTCGTTGAAAGAGGGAACAAATCCTAATAGATGAGGCAAACAAAAATAAATCGGTATAAGAACAGCCAAAGAGAATGCCAGCACTATCGTACCTAGAGAGAGGATCGTCACTGTCACGGGAGAGCACTATTGTCGAAAGAGAAATAGATCCTAAGATATGAGGTAAACAAAAATAAATCAAGCGTAAGAACCCATAGAATGCCGTCGCGAAGAGAGGAAATCCATAAATTTGTAGCGACGGGGATGAACGAAAAAAACCCTAGTCTGGGCAATGGGGGAAAGGGGGAGAGTGTCATCGTACCCAGACAATGCCGTCGTGAAGGTTTAGAGCGCCGCTGTCAATCCTAAGTAAGCACCGTCGTCGGGCCGTGGTCGAGGTCGAGAGAACGCCCGGGTAGCGTTGTTCGCAGAGAACACAGCCTCTGAACGGGGAAAGAGGGATTTGACGGTGCTATGGGATGGGCTGACGTGCTGAGTGATGGAATAAACAAATGAAAGGGTATTTTAGGAATGAGGCAAAAAAAGTGATGGACAAGATCAAAAAAAGTAACAAATATTGTTGGGACTAAAAAATAAATAAGACTAATGTTGGGATTAAAAAATAAATCGGTAATTTATTTAGGACTAAAAATTGAAATATGATAAATATAAGTGTAATATGAATTTAAATAATTATATTAAAATATATTATTTAAAATTTATTTTTAAACTTTTAATATATTTAATTTAAGTATAAAGATAATTTTTATAACATTTAATATTATAAAATATTATATTTATTTAACTGAAATATAGTATTATATGCAAATTTTATTTTATTATAACATTTCTACATTCATTTTTAAAATTTTAACATAGTTTATTAAAATTTAAAACTAATATTTCTAACATAAAATACAATAAAATATTATATTTATTTAACTAAATATATTAATATATATAATTTTTTATATATTACATAAATATTAATTATATATTATTTTAAAGTAGCACAATTATTATAGAAGGTTATTCTAAAATTTATTTAATAATATTGTAAAAAATTCAATAGTATATAATATAAAAATATGTAAATTTTACAATAAATAAAAAAATTTATAATAAAATATATTTTATGAAAAATATTTTTACTATATATATTTTTTAAATTTACTATATAAATTATAAATATTAGTTTTAACAAATAATAAATTATGTTAAAGTTTTAAAAATTTGTAGAAGTGTTTAAAAAGTAAAAAAATATATTTTATGATGTTATATATTATAAATAATAAATTTATATTTTAATTAAATATATTAAAATTTAAAATTTAAAATAATTTATTTTAATATACTTTTTAAAATTCATATTTAACTTATATTTATCATCTTTTTGACAATGTTTATAAAATATATCATTGATATATGATTTATACATGTATATATATAATATTTATAAAATATACACAGTGAAGTGGTTGGATGATCTAACGACATGTTAATTAAAAAAAGAAAAGGTAAGTCGCTGAACGGTGTAGCGACTTCACCAAAGTTGTCAACTAATCAACCGACTTCGACTCGACGTACCAAAGTTGCTGAGAGACTGAGCGATTTCAGTAAAACCGTGCTAGATCCAAAAATAAATGTTTTAGTGTGTTAGATCCGGAAATAACATTCCAAACTGTGTTATTTCAAAAATTTTCTCCCTGGAGGGGTTCCGATGGGTCCTCTGGTTCCTGGAAATCTACCACAGTTTGGTTGGTATCCTACCGGGGCGGGCAACAGTAGAGGGGGACGTTGGCGTCAGAAAGAGACTGATGACACCAGGTCACGTTGGCTGACATCGAGCGGATGCTGCTAGAAAGCAGGCCTATGGTTATCTTTGATTTGGACGACAGTGCCGGCTTCTCTACTCCAGATGTTCGGGGGTACCACGAGCCATCCTCAATGACAAGGAGAAGGAGAAGAACGGTGGTGCACCATCTAGAGTTCAAATTTGCAAAGCAGAGGAAGAGGAGGATACCGGCAATAGTCGAGAAGTGTAAAGGCAAACACTTGGTGACTTTTATAAAAAATAAATAGTTTTATATTTTGAAGTGTGGTTCATGTCCAAAGTGCGGTGGAGCAGCTACCAATGGAGGATTGCCGTAACTCGTCGGTACAACCAAAGTAACAACGTGGTTATACGAAAAAAATTGTTGTTATGAAAAAAAATTAATATAATGTAAAAATCATAATTATTATGAAAATATTTAAAATAAAATAGTTAATATCATAAATATTATTCTAAAAAACATGATAATGTAGTTTCAACTTTCAATATAACAAATAATCTAACGAAAATAATGGGTAGATTCAATTATAACATGAAATTCAAATGTATCATCTTCCTCTAAATAAGTTTAAGCAAAAGATTAAATATAAAATAACATCAACAAAGTTGTATACATTTCAAGTTAAACTCAACAAACAAAATCAGGAATGGTAAATAAATCAGCTCATCTAATAACTTCAGTTTCCTCTTCGCCTTCACTTTCTTAATTTTCACATTTAGCGTCTTCAAAAGACTCATCTTCTTCAATCATGTTAGGAAATGCATTAATCTGCTCATTGTCAATTGGTTCTTTAACTTGCCTTCCTCTTTTGTTATTGACCTTCTTCATGTGATTGTTCATTCTTACATATACCAAATTTGTTAGTCATTTTGGTTCTAAATGTTTTCGATTTTTGATATGAGCTGTCTTTAATGCGCTCTAATTTCACTCACATGCTAACGCACTAGAAGGTTGGCCAAGCATCTTAATTGTGACTTTTTGTAAAATTGGGACCTTGCTACCCCATTGGTCCCACAAAATACCTAAAATAAAAAATATATACGTACAATGTGGCAATAATGTACATAATAAAAAATGAGAAAAGAGTGATACTTACAAAGATGATACACAGTAAATGAAGAAATAGCCAATGATCCAAATATTCCTTCTCCCAAAGAGTGATATTCTCTTAACTCCTCTGTTATATTTTGTCTATCAACCTCATTAGGTACCATTCTCACTATATGAAGAGTATTTTTTATTTCAGAGTTCATTCTTACATGTCCATCATAGTGTAAATGAGGATTCAAATAAGCAGCGGCAGCATGTAAAGAGTTATGAATTAACTTTCTCCATCTATCATCAATAATCTTTCAAAAAGATGAATACTTTTGATCATCATCTTTGAAGGCATGCTTGATTTGTTTTCTTTTGCCACACACATAGCCCAATATATATAACCCATTGTAGGTCCATCTCCATCAACCATACACAACACTTTGAATAAAGGTTCAATTGCATAAAGTAATTCTTTTCCACATTCCCAAAATGTGTTTCCTTGAGTCACATTCTTCACTTGCACTCCATTTTTGCATACTAATGAATCTCTCCACTCTCTAGAAGCAACCATAAAACTCAATACATGTTGTACTTTTATTATCGAATGCAAGCATAAGAAATCAGAAGCGAACCTTGTAGCACATAGACTTTTTAGTTATTTATCACCTGTAAACTTTTTCATCAAGTCCAAGACATGTTGATATTTATACATAAACTTCACAACATTTCTTACATCATCTAGAATCGACTTCACAAACTCAAGTGTATCAATTTATTTCAACATTAGGTTAATAAAATGAGCTACACAATTTAACTTAAAATTTTGGGGATACCTTACCTCAATCAAATGTCCAATTGAGAGATAGTTTGATGCATTATTTGAAATAAATTGGACCACATTCTCTGAACCAATCTCTTCAATTGTAGATGATATAATGCTCTTTATGAAATTTGCATCTTTTTTTAGCAACTGTGCAATCTGATTTTTTGAAAACAACACCTTTTAAAGAAGATGCAAGCAAATTAATGTGTGGACATTTTCTACTATTAGTACATGAATTTGCTATAAGAGTACATCAGACATCTTCCATGATTTTTTTTAAAAATTTCAACATTCTCATTAGCTTTTTGTTTCAACTTATCTAGTAGTGATGTTCTTAAAGTTTCACTACTCAGTGGTTCATATCCAAGGCCACAATTAGGTGTTGCTGCACAAGCATCTTTAAATTCCTTTGTCCATAGCAAATGAAATGCCAAATTATTTTCAACCACACGTTAAGCAATTGATAAGTTTGCTACCTCCTTATCCTTTGTTATAAGTTTGGAGTAAATTTTTGGTTGACTAAGACATGCCTTCCTTGGATTTAATCATCCTGAATGTCACTCAAAATTTATGTAGCGGACCCGACTAAACTTGAGCTTGACTTCCAAAATTCAACAAATTTTTGTTTCTTATTTTTTGTTTCTAAGTCATTCACTGCTTTTATTGATATTTTGGACTTCATCTGGAACATCAAAACATGCACGAATATATTTTGATGAAATTTTAGCCCAGTGATATTTCATTCTTGTTACAGTGCATCCTACAAATACTTCTGTACAAAAAGGACATCTAATCTTATTTCTTTTTAGTGCTCCAAATTCTCATAACGAATCTCTTACTCTCGACATTGTCAAACAATCACCTTAAAAAATATGTTTTACATTTAATCCTTCATCCTATTACAAAATAAATATACTAATAAACAATGTTAACATGAACAAGATCAACCTGCTAAAAAACTACGAACAACAACAAACAATGTATACGTATATCTCAGTTTCTATTTTTCACCTTTGCTTTTCTATTTTTTACAATGTATACGGCATATCTCAGTGTAACAGAATTCACCAAGAGCAAGCACACCTACAACTAGGGATGTCAACGAGTCAGATACGGGTTGAATAATAGTATTATTCGTATCTGTATCCTATAAGAAAAAAGTGTGTCCACTTGCAGTTTGTTAACTGTCAGTATCGGGTGTATCCGCAAACCGCATTATTCTATCCACATAAAAACGGTTTATGGTCGGATAACGGACGGTTATCGAATATACAAATAGATAACATATGTATGATCCAACCCAGCAAAATAAGAAGTAAAGATAATTTTATCGATGAAAACACACATAAAAAATACATATTACAATTTAAAGCATCCATTTATATCAATGTACTAAATTTTTTTTAATTATATATCTAACACAAAATAAAAGATAGAAAAAAATGATTTACAAGTATGTAATAAAAATAATTTTTTGAGTTTGTAGTAAATAGTTAGATGCATAACACAAAACATGAGGTAACAAAAATCTTAGTTATATATCCAAAACAATACATGTCCAACACAAAACATGAGATAGTTGATCTGCAATAAAAGTGAAATATCTTCTAGTGGGACTGCAATGTCTATTTCTATTTTATGTTGTCATTGACCATTCGGCGGATCACACAGTTGATGAGTTTCTCCAGTATGGCAAGTCTCTCGAGATGTCAAATTCAGTAGTAGTTGGACTAGGGAGGGGAAGGAGCCATCATCGTGTACATGGAAGAGGAAGAAGACATCGCTATCGAACGTCAGGGCAAGGCTTGTCCAATGTCAAGGTCCTAGGGAGGAGGTTGAACTAGAGAGTTAAAGAACAATAAGATTTTCTCGATGGGACATGTACATGCTTAGATGTCATAGATTGTGAGTCATTGTATTATGTATTAATTAACGAATATGGATAACGATTTTCAGGTTCGGTTTATGGTGTATCCATGACCGCATCCGCTAAGATAATAGTTAATCGATAAATGAACATTAATAACTTATTAGAAACATTTACATTATCCTTTAATTATTCGTTGGTATCAGAGCGGTACTTCTCATAGCAAAATTGATATTACACATCAGAGTAGTAATTTCTTAGGAAAGAAATAAAATAGATAAACACTAATGGGAATGAAGAATTGATAGATGAAGATGGATTATCTAACGAGCTCTGATACCAACTGGTTGTAGGGAATCGTCCATTAAAATTTGGTGCAGCGGAAGCGACGATTCTTATGGGTTCCTTTAGAATCCATCTCAATCAGAACCAAACGACGAAAACTGAAAATCGATCAAATCGGGTTCAAATATACCTGATAGGGATTCATATAATCCCATGAAGAGGAAGAAGATGAACTTCTTAAGCTATTAAAACCATTCAAGTGTCCGGTCTCCAGCAGTATCCACACGAACTTCATCCACAGCAGGTTCTCCCTTCGCGCCGGCCTTAAGAACTCTTCCCGAACGGAGCTCCATCGACCAAGGACACCTTCTAGAGCGAGTAGGAGGTAGGGAAGAGGCTTAGGACATGGTTTTCACCCTTGGATTGATGGGATTTGGCTGAAACCATTAGTATTTATAGAGAATTATGAAATTTTTCATAAAAACCCAAAATCTCTATAAATTACGCCCTTGCCCCTGTACTTGTGGATAAGTCCTTTTGTGTGTGACCCACTAGGACCAATAACCTATTTGGTTGAGGCCTAATTAAAATAGAACAATTCTATTTAATCTAATTAAATCCGTTATCCGATAATAGATTAATCGGCCTACCGATCATGAAGGGTACAAGCCACATCCCATGATCCCAAATGGCTATGGGGATAATCTCATCTCCATTGAGCCTTTCCATCATCAGTTACCACATGGATATAAACCCTCATCCATCCAATGTCCCGGTCGGAAAGTAGTACGGCATCGACTGTCAACTCCTTAGTGTACCGACTCTATAGGATCATGTACTCGGAAGTGGATCAATTGGAAAACTCTTTTTCCAATTATCCTATGTACATTGGCCAGGGATTTAGAGTACTATCCCATAGGACATTCACTCTCACTTACCGAGAGTGGACGATCCCTTGTTGTCCGTTCAATTGCCTTCATCGAATTTTCCTTATACCCGATCCATTGCTATACTGGACCATCTAAATAGTGATCCATAAGTCAATGGTCAAAGAACAAGTTCCACCCAACAAGGCACCTTTGGCGACTTAGGTCAAAGGTCCAACCATGCAACCGTGATGATAGAAAACCCTGATAGACAGTTCAGTAGGATACCATTCAGGGTTTCTAATTCGGTCAGTTCAGTGAACTCATTCAACTAATGAGCACCTGTATGTGTATCTCAGTGTCTCCACACTAATGACCAATGAGATCGGTCATCCTCATCACATGAGAAGACATCACATACACTAGTCTATCCGGATCCTTGATGTCCCGTCTCAAGTATCCTATGACTATGAACATTTGGATCAAATACCTCTAGATGATCAATCTCATTATCATGATCTCACCATGATTTAATCATCATTGTATTTGATCAAGGACTTCATTATTATATTCGCGTCTAATAAGAGCTTATAATGAAGATTTGCCTGATTAATTGAATGAGATATTTCTAGAAATGTCGAATCATATCATATATGATTGGCTTGTAGGGCATACATTTCTATCAATCTCCCACTTGCACTAAAGCCAATCACCCATCTGACTGATCTGTATCAGCTCATGGTGAAGCTCAAACACTCTTTGAGTAACTGCTTCAGTTAGTGGATCTGCAATGTTATTAGCGGTAGGTACTTTATCTATAATTATATCTCTATAAGCTGCAATATCTCTGATTGTATGGTATCGCCACAGAAGTTCTAAACTTCTGATGAGACATCGGCTCTACCCCATTGTTTTCTCAAAAACAATGGTACACTTTCAAAGAAAATTGGGACAATCCCATACCTTAGATGAGAATCTTCATCTAGACTACTTCTCAAGTAGTGTGCAACCACTATGTAAACTTGTTTACATATGTTGTAGAATTTACAGTGTTCTATCACATAGAACTCTTTCAGCTCACTACACCACCATTATTCTGACTTAATATCAAACTTATTTGATTAGAAACTTGTGTTTGTAAAACTACAAGACTTCAAGTCTTATCCTCTAGTGTATAGAGATACATTCTCAGTGCTTCTCAAGTACCAAATGATATATCTCTAAACTATCCAGTGACTCTCACTTGGATCTTCTTGATGAATGCTCATAACGCTTAGAGCATTTATCACAACATGTACGTAGCATCACATAAATGATAGACCCTATGACTAAGGCATAAGGGCTCTATTCATGCGATCCCTTTATCTCTCAAGAAGTCTACAAAGACAACACTTTAGAGAGATCAACTCCACACCTCATAGGTAAGAAACCTATCTTGGAGTTTATCATGTCAAACCCCTTGACTATGGTGACTACGTACATTAACTGGGCATTGATTTTAGATCTATCTCCATAGATCTTAAAACCTAAATTGTGTTTGAAGGATCAATTTGATAGCTAGGTTCACTTATGATAACACACCTACTTCATTCTCAATGAGTAGTATGTCATCAACTTAAAATGTCAAGAAAGTAACAGCACTCCCACTTATCTTGTTGAATACACAAGGCTCCTCTTCATTCTTAACGAAGTCATAAGATTTAATCTCATTAAACCTTATATATAATCTATGGGAAGTTTTACTTCAGTCCATATATGAACTTACTACACACTCTTCTTGGATGTTATTGGGACTTGATTCCCTATAGTTGTATCACATACACCTGTTTCTCAAAATACCTTAAAGGAACACTATCTTAACATCCAATTAGCTTATCTCATAATCATAGAGTGTAACAATTAAAATCCAAATGGATTAATCTGTGGAATAGGTAAAAGATCTCATCATAGTCAACCATTTGACTTCGATGATATCCTTTTCAACTATTCTCACCTTTGAAGGTATCTACCTTCTAATCCACTCCAATCTATTCTTTAATGATCCATTTATTCCTTATGGATACTATATCCTTAGGTGGATCTATCAAGTTCTAAACTTGATTAGAATAGATACAGTTTATATCGGATTTTATTGTATCTTCCCATTTTAGAATCAATATCTCATATTGGTTCTATATAGATCCTAGGATCATTATCCTTATTATCTTATGCCTCATTTCATCAATCAGAGATATGTCTCACATATCTCTTAGGTTGAATGGACACAAGTAAAGACCTATGATTTGTCCTTGTGTAATTATTAACTAGCACCTTAATAGAAGTGTTATTGGGTTGTGGGACTAGAACATCTTCCATATATACCTTGCTCCCACTATCTTTCTTAAGAATGAACTTTTCCTTTAGAAATATAGTGAGCTTAGCAACACATACCCTTGTTCATAAGGGTGGTATATTAATATCCAAAAGTTTCCTTAAGATATCCCACAAGCCAACACTTCATAGTCTTATATTCCAACTTGTTAGACTTATACTTCTTCACCAGGTCGGACATTCCGAAACCTTAACTTGCTTAAGGTCAAGTTTTAACCCCTTTCCATATCCTATATGGAATAATCAGAACAGACTTAGAAGGTATCTATTATGTTCAAGTGGTTATAACGGGTACTTAACCAAAAATAGACAAAAAGGACATTTGCAAAGCTTGTCATTGTTCATATTATGTCTTACATAATATGACTTCTCATTTTAGCTACTCAATTAAGCTAAAATGTGTAAAGAGGTGTCCATTAGATTCTATTATCCGTCAATTATATGTAAATTATGTACTTAAGTATTCCCCTCATTGATCTCATCAAAGAGTTCTATTACTATTTCTATTTGTATCTCTACTTCATTCTTAATCTCAGAAAATTTCTCAAAGGTCTTAGTTTTGTACTTCATAAAGTACATGTTTCCAAACCCAGAGATATCATCTTTGAAATAATGATGTAGAAATATTCTTCTTTAGCCTTACTAGATATGGGTTAACATACATCTAGATGTACGAGTTCTAATAACTCATTAACCCATTATCCATGTCTACATAAAGCTAAATTGTAGATTGATCTAAATCAACCCATTTCCTCTTAAAAGGGATATTCACACATAACATGAGAGCTAACATATCAAAGATGATTAAACAATTCATTAATCTCCCACTGGCAAACACTTTGCCATTCAATCTATTAGAACATCTAGCAATTCCATAGCTTAGAATAAATCAACATTTATTCAAGTAGGAAATCATATAATGTTCTTGTAGAAGGATATAACAGCAATAATAATTATTAAGACATCTCCATAAGGCTATTAAAGAATTGCACCTCCCACTAATAATGATGCAACTTTTGCATCATTTCATATGTAGGTCAACATCTTCTTTATTAAGCCTTCATTTACTTGTCATCATCTACAACTCCTTGTAAATATAAGATGCATATCTGGTATCTCATATCATTAGATGCATCCATAGTATCTAATATTATGATATACACATATAATATCTAATACTATTAAGTGTATATTTAAAACAAGTAAATGTCAATGACTTGGATACATGAAGCTTCTCACCTTTGCATTATGTACAATACACTTTGTACTTCCTCTTCCACTTACCATCATCATGATAGTGGAAGAATCCTGTCTTATTCTGGCTTTATTATCTTGACCACCTTCTATTACTATTAACTCTCTCCTATTTCTATCTAATGATTTTACTTCTTACTATTGGTCTCACCAACAAGAAGTAATTAAGATGTATTGTTGTTCTAAATTTCCCTTTAGTTAGCTCATCACTATGAGCCATGATGGATCTCATATCCATCTATCCATGTTATCTCTATAATTTATGTCTCATAGAGACTAACATTTAGTTTAAGGCAAACAATGTATCTTGTCTATGAGATAAGATCATATCTTTCTTTCATATCACTAGATAATTTAGAAGACACCTACTTCTCAAGTAGAATAGTTAATTGGTCAACTATGAGAACAATTCTCTTAGTTTTAAACCAGTCTAAGAAGTGTGAGCCATTAAGCTATTTGTCATCTAGTATGCCATACTAATGGTGGTTTATTATCGTTTTCTATAAGTGAGATATAATTTTATCAAAAGAACATTGCAGACATTCATTAAAATTAAGATATGGTCTTTCATCCTAATTTATGCTCCCACTAATTTTTGACGAATTTGCATAACCCTCATTATGCAAAGACGGGATATCACAATGAAATCCTAGTGGGGACTAAGACCCTATTAACCTTATGGTGATGACCTTGTGGTAGCATAACAAATCACCCCATACTTAATATGTAGGCAACTATTGCCAGTTGCAACTCTTGCAACTCATAGTCATTTAGCCTCTAGAGTTATGACCTTGTGGTAGCACAACAAGCCATATACTCTAGTTAGGTCAAACCCGCTTGTTACGTTATGAGAATGGATTCTTCACACAGCCCTTGTGGTAGCACAACAAAGCCATGCAAATGGTCCACCCCAAGGTTCGGAAAATGCCTTAGCCATGATCACCAATCCCTTGCTGAATGAGTCTTGTGGTAGCACAACAAACCCATCCAATCTAAGATTGTCTCATCAAGACCATAACAACGGAAGGCTACGTGACTCATTCTTAATGTCACACGTTTATCAACCTAATTATGACAATGGGGGATTTTATTTTAGTCTCGTCAATAATATGTGCTAAGTATATATAATACCTTTGGAATATCATATATCTAAGGTATAACATGTAGCACACATCCACATATCAAATATGCACAAAATCAGGTGATCATGGACTTAACCCTAAGCATGCATCTAAGGCACCCCTATAGGTGCAAATCCTTGCTTCAGATGCTTGAGTTGGCATGCTCCCACTTCAAAAGGGTGCTTCTCCAAGTGGTCCCACTCTCCAACCTTCCACGAACCGGCTTCTAACTCTTACAAGCGGCTTAAGGGTACGCAGACCCACAAATGTACATAACTTAATAAGAAACTTTGGTTTTAACCAAGGGGAGTACATTAATGGAGGGAGGTAGAATGTACAATCAGATTGTATAGAGAGAGAGGAGGTACATGCAGGCCCCATTTAATAACATAACCAACACAATTAAAAGCAATCATAAGCCAAGCACAATTAAGTCCATGATCACCTCCATACACACTAACATTAATCACATGAACATAGAGAGCATACGGGATAATCATATGAGATATATCATATATATCAGCATAAAATTATATACTTTATTTTTTAAATTCTCAATTTCATGCATGTCGAATTTTCATGAAATAAATAACATAAAAATAACATGACAACAACATATAAACAATTTATATGAAATGATCATACAAAACTAAATTATTTAGAACGTTCATGCATTCCCAATACTGTGCAAGGTCATAAATTAATGTCCCAATTTACATTCCATAAAATATCATTTTACAGAATTAATTAAGACACTAATTATATAAGTTAAACCTTTAAAACAATTTTAAAGTTTAATCAAGGGTGAATTTATGTAAATAGAACTTAAAATTATCTAACATGTTATTAAACACTTTAAAACATGTTAAATAATATTATAGAATTTTTTAGAATTTTTCTGGAATTTTATGGCAATTTTTTGGATTTTTCTATGATTTTAAACACTTTAAACTCATAAAATAAAGTGTCTGGCGCATTGCGCCGCGTGCTCCGGCGCACGTTGCCATGCCGGTGAGCGCCTGTGTGCGCTGCGGCGTGCGCCAGTCTTCTTGCGTGCCTGCGCCGATCGTCGGTGTGCCGCTTGCGCGCCAGACTCCTACCTCGATTGAACTGTTCATCGGGAGGATATGTCCCCCTTAAAATCGGACATATCTCCTTATTCAGGAGTCCGAAAAATCTGGAAAAATATGCGTTAGAATACTCATCAAATAAGGATTCCAAAATATTTGGCCTCATATCCATGAAAATTTATAATAGACCGCAAAATGAGGAAGAAGAGGCGGCGGCCACTGAGATTCCGTAGCAGAAATCTCCATTTTGCAACGAAGATAACTTCTTATCCCGGAAGCCAAATATTCTCAAAAAATACAATTTAGAATACTCATAAAATGAAGTTTCTAAATATGTACATATACCTTAAGAGAAAAATTCTCTATCAACGGGAAATCAGGAAGAATCAGGTTGGCGCCGCCTGACTCCGCAGAACCCTAGTTCGTCGGAAAACTCAAAAATTCTCTCCCTCCGCCACCGTTCAAAGTTGTATATCAAATTAAAAGGTTAGGTAATCATATTACCCATATCCTAAACCTTTTAAAAGCTTTAATTTCTTCTGTGGAGGGAGATTTCACAAAATCCCCAAATCCGGGTGTCGGTTCGAGCATGATAGAAACACCAACTTTTGAGGCTTCTCCCGAACACCACAGAGATCTAAACTTCAAACGGTTTGTGGCGTTTGAAAGCCCTATATCACGATATTATACTGGAGCCAACCAATATTTTATCTGAGTCATACACAGAATATGGCGGCCTTGTCAAAAGAGACGTTTGCACAGATTCGGGAACACAAATAACATGAAATAATATCGATTCGAAGTCGGTTTCTATTGATACTTGAACCGGGCTCTGATACCACTTAAATAAATCGTCCATTAAAATTTGGTGCAGCGGAAGAGACGATTCCTATGGGTTCCTTTAGAATCCGTCTCAATCAGAACCGAACGACGAAAATCGAAAACCGATCAAATCGGGTTCGAATATACCTGATAAGGATTCATATAATCCCATGGAGAGGAAGAAGATGAACTTATTAAGCTATTCAAACCGGTCAAGTGTCCGGTCTCCAGCAGTATCCACACGAACTTCATCCACAGCAGGTTCTCCCTTCGCGCCGGCCTTAAGAACTCTTCCCGAAGGGAGCTCCATCGACCAAGGACACCTTCTAGAGCAAGTAGGAGGTAGGGAAGAGGCTTAGGACATGGTTTTAACCCTTGGATTGATGGGATTTGGCTGAAACCATTAGTATTTATAGAGAATTATGAAATTTTTCATAAAAACCCAAAATCTCTATAAATTACGCCCTTGCCCCTGTACTTGTGGATAAGTCCTTTTGTGTGTGACCCACTAGGACCAATAACCTATTTGGTTGAGGCCTAATTAAAATAGAACAATTCTATTTAATCTAATTAAATCCGTTATCCGATAATAGATTAATCGGCCTACCGATCATGAAGGGTACAAGCCACATCCCATGATTCCAAATGGCTATGGGGATAATCTCATCTCCATTGAGCCTTTCCATCATCAGTTACCACATGGATATAAACCCTCATCCATCCAATGTCCCGGTCGGAAAGTAGTACGGCATCGACTGTCAACTCCTTAGTGTACCGACTCTATAGGATCATGTACTCGGAAGTGGATCAATTGGAAAACTCTTTTTCCAATTATCCTATGTACATTGGCCAGGGATTTAGAGTACTATCCCATAGGACATTCACTCTCACTTACCGAGAGTGGACGATCCCTTGTTGTCCGCTCAATTGCCTTCATCGGATTTTCCTTATACCCGATTCATTGCTATACTGGACCATCTAAATAGTGATCCATAAGTCAATGGTCAAAGAACAAGTTCCACCCAACAAGGCACCTTTGGCGACTTAGGTCAAAGGTCCAACCATGCAACCGTGATGATAGAAAACCCTGATAGACAGTTCAGTAGGATACCATTCAGGGTTTCTAATTCGGTCAGTTCAGTGAACTCATTCAACTAATGAGCACCTGTATGTGTATCTCAGTGTCTCCACACTAATGACCAATGAGATCGGTCATCCTCATCACATGAGAAGACATCACATACACTATTCTATCCGGATCATTGATGTCCCGTCTCAAGTATCCTATGACTATGAACATTTGGATCAAATACCTCTAGATGATCAATCTCATTATCATGATCTCATCATGATTTAATCATCATTATATTTTATCAAGGACTTCATTATTATATTTGCATCTAATAAGAGCTTATAATGAAGATTTGCCTGATTAATTGAAGGGGATATTTCTAGAAATGTCGAATCATATCATATATGATTGGCTTGTAGGGCATACATTTCTATCACTAGCGAGGCTAGTCAGATGAATGATGAGCAACGTACAATCGGGTGGACGAGGAGCAACGTACAACAAGGCGGCTAAGAACTAGAAAAAATAAAGGAAGCACGAGCAGAGAATGAAGAACACAACTAACACTCAAAGGATAGTTGGAGAAGATTGGAAGAAGATAGTGGCTTATTCATATATTGCGAAGCTTACAAGTGTCCCTTCCCCTTACAAATGCTCCGCTTTTATAGCTAGCAGGAGGAGACTCAATCATCATCAATGACGTCTACTACAATAATGTAGGGAAACTATCTACAGGGAATTCGTACAATAGTTTACAAATAATACAAAGAACAGTAAAGATAGTACAACTATTGGTTCTTCCGATCTTCCTTGCTGTCTCAATCATCCTTGCTGTCTCGATTCCTTCTTATCACCTTGTCCTTATTTTTAATTGTTCCATCTCATCAACCTAGCTACTGCAAGCATTTCGCTAAATTTCTTTGCCTTCTGGGCCTAGAATATTTGCGTATAGTTGTTCATGATATCCATGTCCTTAGCCATGCTGACTTTTATGGACCATTTTTTCTTGGCCTCGAATTAATATTCGCCCATCAGTCAAACTCGGATGGGCCACCTACTATTGTTCTTGATGTGTTGAATATTTTTCATTTGTTCTTCTATAGTACTAATTCTTTCATCGAGATCTTGATATTCGATGTCAAAAGAAGAATGTGGTCTAATTCTCCATTTTTGTATTGACAGGAAAGTATTTCCAATGATGGCTTCAGCAAATGTGGTAGTTATATCAATTTCAAAATCATGTATAAGTAATGGGATCCATCCAACGATAGTTTTGACAATCATCGGAAAAGTTAGATTATTTATTTGATCTCAAGTTATTATTAACTTATTGTTCAAGGGCATAGATGGTTCTATCGTCTATTTCATGGTGTACTGAGGTTATTCTTTGCTTATCAAGATTTTTGGTTATACAATCTTTATATTCTTCTAAAAGTGGTAAAATCAGGTCTCTTCAAATTTCATTGTCAATAAGAGTTTTTATTTTGATTGGAAGGTTTTTATTCACATATTCATAGAGTGCTATTCTTTTTGCTTTTTGTAAAACATTAGAGAATATTGACATATTTCTTATATAATTTATAATATTTAATTGTTCTTTTGGCTCTTCATTATTGATATTTTTTTCAATGAATGGTATCAGATGGTTATTAAAAAATACCAATATAATTGTTTCTTACTATTGTATTTTGTTTCTTGAGTTCCAATATTTGATTTTGATGGTCTATATGTATATTTTGTTGATGATAATTATTGCTCTCTATTGTAAGGATATATTCTTCGATATTTCTAAGAACTGTTATATATTTTGGATTGCTTTGTAAGCCTCCAGTTACTTTTCATAGTTTATTTAAACTTTCATAGTTTTTTGCTTAAATTATTATTTTTTACAAGAGCTTCTTACTTGGGTTATTTGATGTATTACTTCCTGATTTTGTAGCCTCACCATGTCTACAATTATATTTTATTTAGAAAAATTAATATTTATTTTTTGTTCTTCTTTATTAACAGGAGTAATATATGAGATTATTGAAAAATTTCTTGATAATTCATTTATTTGGGGCATGTTATTCGAGGAAGATGCTACCTCACTATTTTTGCCTTTATTTGCCATTGCTGCTTTGAGGAAATTATTCTACATTATGAAATGAACGAGATAAATAGTCAGCAACAACATTTTGATGTCCTGGTAAATAGTGTATTGAATAACTAAAATCTTCTAACTGCATCAACCATCATATTCTTCTACTATTTTATCTTTTTTTTATTTTTATATAATAATATAATCCATTGTTATTTATATTAATTCGAAAGGTAAATGGTGATAACCAATATTTAAAACTTTTTATCATTTTAAGTATTGCTAAGAACTCTTTTTCGTATGTAGAGTAATTTATCTCTGGTTTAGAGAATTTACCCAATGTATATCCAACAAAATTTTTTTTTTGACTGTTAGTATTCCAGCCCAGTAATATTGACTAGCATATCTTGATATCACTAAATGGTTAGATTCTTTAAGTATTATGATTTTTGGGATTTTGGTAATTATAGTTTTTATATTTGATTTATTTATTTTCTTCTTTAGAAAGAGAAATTCTTATCTTGTCTGTTTCCCATCTTGATATGACCTTATCATTTTCTTTTTTATATTTTATATTTTCTATATTTATTTTTTTTAAATTTTTTTTAATTTATTTAGTCAAGGAATATATTTTCTTTCATACTTTAGGATTCTTATAAAACTTTGTAACTATTTTAGCATGGTAAAAGTATCAAGAAATTTTTTTATTTTACAAATAATATGATTTTGAAGTTCTATTGAGCCTTGATCAATAACTTTTCCTAAATATTCTATTTTTTGTTTGCATAGTTCTATCTTCTTTGGTGATAGGATAATGCTATTTTTAATAAGGATTTCTTTTGTTATTTTAAGATGATGCACATGCTGATTATAGTTGTCCGAAAAGATAAGAATATCATTTATATAAACTATGATAAAATCATTATATTCTTTAAAGACTGAATTCATCTATTTTTGAAAAATTTGTGAAGCATTTTTTATTCCGAATGGCATAACATTCCATTTGAGATGTTCATAGGGGGTTGAGAAAGCACTTAATTCTTTTGACTCTTGATCTTTTAATTTTATTTGCCAAAATCCTAATTTTGCATCAAATTTACTAAACCAATTTTTGTTTTGTAATTTTTAGGATACTTTCAGAAATAAGTATATAAAAATCATGAATTTGTATGTTTATTTATTTTCTTATAATTTATTACCATTCTTGCTTTTCCTTTTTTTTTTTGTTTAGAATAGTTTCTTACCATGAATGCAGGTGAAATATGTGGGCTTGTACTAGTTTGATCTAAATTCATTTGTTTTAATTCTTTAATTTTTTTAGAATTCTATTACATCTTCTTTTGGATAAACTATAAGTTTAGTTGGTAGATTTTTTTCTCTTATATTCTCGTATAGTTCTATTTTACAATATCTTGAACTTCTATCAAATAGTTTTAAAGGGTTTTTATAAAATAATTCGATCATGCTATTTAAATACATTTCTTGGAAGTTTTCTTTAGAAATGTTTATTGGGAGTTTAAAAATTTTTGAAACTATAAAGTATCTAGGTACTAATATTTGCTTTTCTTTTTTAGTGAAGGTGTTAAGCATTTTATCTATTATTACAGGGGAGTATTTTTTTATGAAATTATAGCCTAATATCATATTTTCTAGTCCTCCTTTTACTATGTATACTTTTGGAATAATAATTTTTTTTTTAATTTCATCTTTATCTAAAATATATATCGATACATTCCTGGATATTCTATTAGAGTTTGTGTTTCTAGCTAGTCCACTAAATATTGGCCAAAATTTCTCTACAACAATACTTTTTTTAGCTCCTGAATCTAGTATAGGGAAAACATTATAATTTTTTGTTTTCTAATTCAACCTTAATACATATTCTATTTATCTGTCTTGTTATTATCTCCATTAAATAAAGTTGTGAACTTTATTTGTTATGAGATCTGCTAATTTATTATTTTTCTTAATTATGATAATAGAGATATTTTTCAAAAAAATTATTATTATTGTTATCTTTCCATTATATGTATATTTTATTATTCCCTCTGTAATTTTTAGATCTACATTTTTTAACCATCCAATTTTGCCTTTATTATTCCATAAAATTCTTTTGGGATCATGAATCCTAATCCAATGTATATTATTTTTCTTTCTGTTAGTTGTAGAATTACATCCTCATTGGATAGGAGTGTAAAACCTATTTCTGATTTTTCTGACCAATCTATATTTTTATCATATTTGATGACATAAATTTTATATAAATATTCTCTTACTTCTCTATTTACTGGTCTTTCCATTCTAATCATGTTGGACGATTCTGTTATAATTTTTTCTACTGTAATTTTCATTTGGTTTATTGTGAATGTGATAGTGTAAGGATTTATTATAATAGTATTATATTGGTTTAAAGTATCATTTCCAATTATCAATGATATTGCATCAGGAGAAGTATAGAGAGTTTTAAATTCTATATTATGTAATTCTCTATTGACACCTTCAATTCTTAATTCCTTTATTTTAGCAATGCTTTCAAAGGTTACTATATTACCATCAAATGTTATATATTGTTTTATATGATTAGTTTTTTTTTTTGATTCTCTATAATCTTATTGTTAATATAGGATATAGACGCTCCAGTATCAACTATAGCATTAATCTAAATAAATTTAATTGTTTTTAATTTTTCTTATACTTTAATCATAGTTAATTTAGGGTATATTTTTTTAGCTATTGTCATTATTTTGTTTTGATCATTTTTTAGTTATTTGTCGATACAATAAGAATATTTGGGTTGTACAACTCATTAATATCTTTTATTGTTAACCTACTAGAAGGGTATTCTAAGTTTTTTAGTTCAATCATTTTATTATCTATAATCAATTCTCTTCTTATTTGAGTTTTTTTTTGTTTAAAGTTTTCTAAGGCTAAATGCCATTCTTTAGGTAAACTAATTTTATCTATTTTGGATTCAATTACTTCTAAGTAGGATTGTTGATCTTCTAACATTATTATATTTTGATTTACTGGTCATGTAGGCATATCATTATGTTCAGACAAGCTTACTAATAATTTTGTAGTCATTGTTAATGGTTTACTTCCATTAGTCATCTCTATATTTCTAGGTTCATGATAGATGTATAGTCCTTCATCTATATTCTTATCATTTAAACTTATCAAATATTGTGAGAAAATTCTAAATTTAAGATACTGGTAGATTAAATTGCTTTGAATCATTCTAATTATTGATTGTACATGATTTATAAATTTTTTATCTGCTATTATAATTATGGTTGGTGAGTCAATTCCTTTTTGAAAATTTTCTTTTATAGTTGTATTTATTGTTCCTAAGTGTAAATACTTTATTTTATCTTTTCTTTTGTTTTGTTTTAACATTTGATTCATTTTTTATTTATTTATGATTTGTATGTTGGTAATAGATTTATTGGTTTCTATAGAATCTATTATTTGTTCAAATCTTTCTATTATTAATTTCTCTTTTTTTCCATAAGTTTCACTTTAATTTATATACTTTGTTTTTTCTATTTCCCAAAGGTGCATTTTGAATTTTGTTATAAAGTTATTCATTAAAAATAATTGTTTTTTATTTGAATATTTATGGTTTTCTTCCATTCTATATATTTTAGAAATTTCAGAAGTAGCTTCTTCATCTTTGATTATTTCTTTATTTGTCATCACGTAAATATATTTTATTTTATGTGATTTTGTTAGAAAGGATTGAATTCATCTATTAATTTATAAATTTCACTATTGTTATCATCATATTCATCTTCTTCTAACGAACTATACTCTGATATTATCTCCTCGTCATCACTTTCTGTGAGTATTTCATATTCATATTGTTCTATATCTAATAATTCATATCCTATTCTTATATCATAAATTTATTTGATAATATTCATATCAATAAAATTAATTTGTTTTCTTTTTTGACACATGTTTGCATAATATCCTTCTTCTCCACATTTAAAACAATTACATTTTTATTAGGTTTATGTTTTAAAGATTTTCTTTTTGGATGGGGTGTTTTTGGTTTATATTTTAGTAGGAAAGTTTTATTTTTATAGGGGTATTCCTTTGGTTTAGAGGAGTAATTATTTTTTATTAAATATTTTTTATATATTTTAGTGTTTATGTTTTTATTAGATTCACCACGCTTGGCAGGTTAGGTGAAGCCATATAATAAGGTTGGTAAAATTTTTTCACAACAATTTGGTGGGTTAGGTGAAGCTATATAATTATGATATAGATGTTGAGATTTATTAAATGATTGTATGATAGATGATTCTTTATAGTATTCTCATAAGATATTTATTGCATAATTTATTCTGATAGATAAGCTATCAAATCCATCTTTCCTATTTTTTGTTTCTTTTAGGAAAGTGTGATAATAATCTTTTAATTTAATTTCTCATGGGGATGAAAATTTATTAAAGTATTCTAATTCCCAATGATTCTAGTTTATAGGCGATAATTTCCATACTTGCATAGAATAGTCAGTAGAGAATAGAAAATATTGCATAAATTTATTTTCTCTAATATTGTTTCTATAACATTAATATTTATTGCATCTGGTCTAGTTAATGATGTAAAAAATTGTAATAAAACAAATTGTAATTATATTAAACATTTTCAAATGAAGATTTCTCTCTTATTTTCTTAAAAATTTCTTGTTCGTATTGAGATATTAATGCATATGCAACACATCCTTTCACTTTGTTGGTTATGAAGTCTATTAAATTTTCTACTGTTAAGTTTGGATGTAAAAATTGTAATAAAAACATTGAATGACACCATTAGATTATGTAGTCTTCTCTTTCATGGACAAGTATTTTATCAATGTTAAAATAGTTGTCTATGGAACTTAATGATGTATTTTCTTGTGGTTTTATATTTTTCCCAGCAAGGATTTTTTGTTCTTTTTGGTGTATAGGGTATTTCATAATCATTCCAACTATAATATCCTCTTTGTCCCCAAGTAGCCAATCGTTTTCCATATGTTTGATATTTTGGAATTTGTTGGTTAGGACTAGAGGCTTGAGCAGGAGTTTTAGATGATTCTCCCTGTTCGATTGTTGAAAGGTTTTGCATCACTTCTTCAGCTATATTTATATTAAGGTTTTCAATATTATTTAGGACTTCTTCTATATCACTTAATTCTACAGAATATTGTGATTTTATTTCAAAATATGGCTTGAAATTATGTTGTTTAAATGTAACATAATTATTTTCATAATATTCTTGGATTTATAGAACAAATAAATATCATCAATTACATGGAGAATACGATAATATTTTCTAATATTTTACAAAAAGCCAAGAGACTAGCACTTTATGAATATGTTAATAATAATCTTCCAATAGAAATCAAAACTATTGTTGACATTGCTATATGGAGAGACCCAATTATGTCGTTATTAGAAGAATAAAAAGATTGTATAACAAAGAATATTGACAAATAAAGATTAACCTTGGTTCATTATGAAATAGACGATAAAACTATCTATGCTCTTGAACAAGGTACTATCAATAAATTAATTATAACTAGAGAACAAATAAATAATTTAAATTTTCCAATGATTGTTAAATCTATCATTGGATTGATCTCATTGTTAACACAAGGTTTTGAAATAGACATAATAACCACCTTACGAGAAGTCATTGACAATACTTTCCCCTCAATACAAATATGTAGAATCAAATTACAATATTCATTTGACGTTGAATATGAAGTGCTCGGTAAAGAAATTAATATTAAAAAGAACAGATCAAGAACATCACGAGCATGAAAAATGAAAGCAAGTGGCCCATAGAGGTTCCAAGTTGGACAGATGGGTGAATCTTGATAAGAGATTAAGGAAAGATGGTACACAAAAGCCACCATGGACAAGGACAAGGATATTAACAACAATTAAATGTAAATCTTTTACTACTGAAAGGAAAAGAAATCTAGCGGAATGCCAACATAGTTGAGCTGACATCATGGTCAAAGAATAAAACAATCCAACCAAGGAGACATCAAGGATGATCAGATAAGAAAGAATCTCCAATAATTGTACTATATAATATTCTCTTTTGCATTATTGTATTGTGTGCATTGTTTTAATAATTGTACGACTCTCCTTTAGATAGATTAATTTTTAAATTATTGTAATAGAAGTCACAAGTGATCTTGAGCCTATAGAAGGAGAAGAGATGTGAGGAGGAGGGACATCATTTTTAGGTTTTTCTCAAGATCAAAATAAGATTTCGTTTTGCCTCTTAGATATATAGAGCACCTCTTCCACCTCATTCGCTTTCTCTTCCCACCCTCAACTATGCTTGGGTGCTGTGCGAATTGGTATCATAGCCTTGTTACTACCTCGTCTGCTCATTGCCTTGCTACCTTCATTTGCTCGTTGTTGTTGTTCCTCTATCAACTGTGTAAGGTATTAGTCTTTGTTAATTCTTTAACTCTTTATTTAGAAATCGAGACTTTGGTGTGTAGTATCCATTTTGCTAGTGAGTACTCGTGAATTGCTCCGAGATTGAGCTTAAGGGGAATATCTAGCAAAATAGAGAATATCTAATGTAGTAATGTATAAAGAAAGAGAAAGAGAATTACATTTAGTTAGTGATAGTTTATGTGTTAGTTTAGATAACCATCATCATGTAATACATTATAAAGAAGCTACAAGTGATATGAAACAAAACTTTCAGAATATATTCAATTAACAAAATACAATAGTTGACTATGGAATTCATTCTTATAAAATTCTTCAATCAATAGATAGTAAATTAAATTCAATCATAGTAACAACTCTATCTCAATTTAATACTCTACAAAATACATCAAAAATAAGAGATTTTATTTTCAATTATAAGAATATATTTAAAACTAAAAAATACAAAGAAAATAGAGTTTGTAAGAATCTATCTAGAATATGACTTTCAACAATTTTTAAAACATAGATAAATTCTAAAAACTAAAATAGACTATTATACAAATCCAATTAAAAATTTTAAATGAAATTCAAGAATACTATGACAAAATTTATGCTATATTTAAAAAATATAATTTAAACCAAAATTTGACATAAATGAAAATACAATGTCACAACACTCTACAGAATCAAGAGACAGAAGAAATCTTGAATACCCACAAAAATCTTGACATAAATATGACAGATGAAGTTAAGCAAACTCCTTCAGCAATAAAACAAGGAGAATCATCTAGAACTCCAACTCAAGCTTCTAATCTTTATCAACAAATCCCAAAAACTCAAACATATGGAAAAAGACCAGCTACTTGGAGACAACAAGGAAATTATAGTTGAAATGATTATGAAATACCAAATAATTCAAAAAAATAAAAAATTCTTGGTGAGTAAAAAATATAAAACCACTAAAAAGTACAACCTTAAATTTAAACAATATTAATTTAAATATTGATGAAATACTTGTTCATGAAAGAGCAGATTACATTATTCAATTGTGCCATGCAATATTCTCATTACAATTTTTATATCCAAACTTAATAGTAGTAAACTTAATAGATTTTATAATAAGTAAAATGAGAGGATGTGTAGCATATGCACTAGTACCTTAATATGATCAAGAAATATTTAAAGAAAAAAGAGCACAATCTTTATTTGAAAATACTTTAATACAATTCTAATCTGTTCTATTTCAATTTTTTACATTTTATACTAGACCAGATGCAATAAATATCGATGAAATTGAAACAAGATTAGAAAAAAAATGAGAATATGTAATATCTATTATATAGTGAAATTTTCTAGTAATTATTCTAATTACGTATGGAGACTATCTTCTACAAATTAGAATAATTGAGAATTAGAATACTTCCATCACCATGGGATATTAAACATAAAGAATAATATCATAATTTTTTATGCGAAATAGAAAATAGAAAAGCTAGAACATATAGCTTATCAACTAGAATAAATTATGCAATCACCCTTTTTAGAGAATATTGTAAAGAATCATCTATCATGCAATCTTTTAATAAATCTCAGCATTTATATCATAAATATAAAGTTTCACCAAATCCACCAAACTATTGTGAAAAAATCTTACCAACTTTGTTATGTGGATGCAAACCACCAAACAACAAGCGTGGTGCACCTAATAAAAATATCATAAAAAACCTCAAGGAAAAAGTTATCATAAATTCGAAACAAAGAAATATCCTTACAAAAATAAAAAATTACAAGTAAAATATAAATAAAAAAAATTTCATCTTAAAAGAAAATATTTAAAACATAAATCTAACAAAAATTGTAAATGCTTAAATTGGAGAAGAATGACATTATGCCAACATGTGTCCAAAAAGAAGACAAATAAATAACATTAATCTGAATATTATTGAAGAAATCTATGATGTTAGAATAGGAGGTGATCTATCAGAACTTAGAATATTATGAATATGAAATATTTACTGAAGATGAAAATATAGAAGAATAGATATATTAGACCAAAGTTCATCTAAAGAAGATGAATATGATTATGATAATGACAATAGTGAAGTTGACGAGTTATTAGATGAATTTGACCCATTTCAACAAAATAATATAAAATATATCTATATGATAACAAACAAAGAAATAACTAATGATGAAGAATTCACCTATGGAACTTCTGATATATATATATATATATATATAGAATAGAAGAAAATAACAAAGGTTCAAACAAACAAACAATTACTTTTAACAAATCTATTTATAACAAAATTTAAAATGCATCTTAGAAAATAAAAAAATAAATTTTATAAAACAAAATGGAATTTATGGAAAAAAGATAAGTTATTAATAAAAAGATTTGAATAAATAATAGATTCTTCAGAAATCAATAAATTCATTACCAATGTACAAATCATAAATAAAAAAGATAAATCAAATGTTAAAGCAAAACAAAAGAAAAGATAAAATAAAATATTTACACTTAGGAGTAATATATATATATATAACTATAAAAGTAAATTTTGGAAAAAGAATTGATTCATCAACAACTATTATAGTAGTCGATAATTGAAATGATACAAAGTAATTTAGTCTATCAATGTCTTAAATTTAGAATATTTTCACAATATTCAACAAGTCTAAATGATAAAAATATAGATGAATGATTATATATATCATGAACTTAGAAACATTGAAATAATTAATGGAAGTAAACCCTTAACAATAACCACAAAACTATTAGCTAGTTTATCTAAAAATAATGATATGACTACAAGACTAGTAAATCAAAATATAATAATGCTTGAAGATCAACAATCTTATTTTGACTTAATTGAACCTTATGTAGATAGAATTAGTTTACCTAAAGAATGGCATATAGCTTTAGAAGATCTTAAACAAGAGAACAAACCTCAAATAAGTAAAGAATTAATTGTGGATAATAAAATGATTAAGTTAAGAAACTTAGAATATCTCTCTAGTAGATTAACAATAAAAGATATTGATGAAGAAAAAATCAAGTAACTAAGATATTCTTATTGCATTGATAAATATCTAAAATGCAATCATAACTATAGCTAGAAAAACATATCCTAAAATAACTACGATTAAAATACAAGCTAAAATAAATATAATAAAATTTATTTGGATCAATGTTATTATAGACACTGGAGAATCAATTTCTCATATTAATAAAAAAATAATAGAAAATAATATAAAAAGAACTAATCACATAGAACAATAAATAACATTTAATAGTAATATAATTATATTTGAAAGTATTGCTAAAATCATCGAACTAAGAATTGAAGATGTTAATAAAGAATTACATAAATAAAATTCAAAACTATCTACACTTCTTCGGATGCAGTTGCATTAATTATTGGAAATGATGTTTAAAACTAATATAATCCGATCACAATAAATCTTTATACTATTATATTTACAATTAAACAAAATCAAATTAAAGTAGAAAAAATCATAACTGAATTAACCAATATGATTAGAATGGAAAGACCATTCAACAGAAAATAAAAGAATATTTATATAAAGATTTTAAGATCTATGTCATTAAATATGATAATATAGATTGATCTTAAATTTAGTGGCAAATACTTTTAAAATCATATTTTTAAAGTATATTTATTTTTAAAATATTTTAAATATAAAATAAAAATAAATATAATTTTCAATATATTTAAATATCAATATAAATATTGTTTTTATAAATATAATGATGTTTCTGAGTAATAAATAATCATATTCCAACTTTTTAAATTTTATTCTTATATTGAAATTAAATTAAAAAATATAATTTTAAAACATATCAAATTAATTTTATTTACTAATAAGTTAAAAATAATATTTAATTAACAAAACTTGACCTAACCATGAATTTAAATAATTATTTTTTATTATCACTTTATATGATATATATTTTTTAAGATATACTTTTTATTTTATTATGATACTATTTTAGACATATATATATTAAAATACAATTAAATTCTGAACACAAACAAACCAGATTGATCATTTTTTTCTGATTTTATATGATATGTTAATAAGTTCTAGATAATTTATTATTTTATTAAAACCGAATCAAAGTTAATTTTTTTAGGAAGATGTACTTTGAACTTGGCGTTCCCGTTGATCATGGACCTCTGCACGTCTGATGTGGTTATGCTTTTTCTAGATATGGAAGAGTTTGGCGGTCAACTAGGTAGCAAGTAATTAATTTTAAGAAAAAGAATTAATGTTATTTCTAGGAGCCTCTATGAAATTTGCAGCTTCTCTTATCATGTTTTATTCTGGAGAGACCCACAAGGCTCAAATCACACGTTTGTCGCGTACTCGCAGTACAATCATCGTACCTTTGCAATCAATATTTATTTTATTCAATAATATTATTATTATTATTTTCTTTAATATGAGAGACATTGACAATAAAATAGCATCAATTTCATATTTTTACTATGTATTATTAAAATATAAGCATGTTTCGTACATATAATATGCTAAAATTTTAAAATATTCTAATGTTTAACTGAATATTTGACTATGTTATTGAAATTTATAAATAAATTATACAAAATTATATTTTTATTATATTATATTTGACTCTCATCAAACTTAATATAAGAAGTGCGAGTGCCCATTTTTTCGTCCTCCCAATCTTGATCGTCCGATCGACGTTACTTAAATTGTCCACCGTCCGATTTACGTCTTTCCCACTGACCACCCTCGTTGAAACCTTCCATTGGATTTATCATCCGGCCGCTTTATCCGCCCCTGCCACTGAAACGCGCGCTGATCACTCTCCACAGGCGAAACGTCCGCCCGTTCTGCTATTCTCAACCGAGCTCCTTGCTTGCCTCTTCCGCCATCAACATCCGACCAGCACGCCCGCCCCTTCCGCCGACTACCCACCTCTGTTGTATCCTGCACGACCGTTTTCTATCTTCCCCTCCCAACCTTCCTCTCTGTGTCCCGACCTTCAATGGCCCTTCCTCCTTTGGCATCTCCTTCATTATGCTCTCCTTCAATCACTTCTTCAATGTCCACACGGTTCTCGATCTCCATCGTTGTCTGTTACGAAGCGTCGAACCTTTTTCCGCCGTTAGCCAGCAGGGTTGGCTTCCGTTTCAGAAAGGTACGAATTTCTGTGGCTTCTTGTCATTTTTCGCTAACATCCGGTTCTTCTTCAGCTTTCGTCGCCCTTGTTTCGTATGATTCAAAGTGCAGTTCAGTTAATCCAATTAG
Organism: Cryptocoryne crispatula var. balansae; assembly: GCA_036172225.1. NCBI lineage: Eukaryota > Viridiplantae > Streptophyta > Magnoliopsida > Alismatales > Araceae > Cryptocoryne > Cryptocoryne crispatula. The sequence goes on from CM069924.1 coordinate 23,770,751, forward strand.
CCTTGGTGCTTACTTTGTTAGTCGGATTACTAACAAAGGACCTTTTGTTTGATTTTACATAGGACCTGAAGAAGGACATACCCTCCGGAACGTCATTATTTGTATCTTGCGGGAGCATCACAAGGTACTTACACAAATGTCTTCTACGGTTTTCCTTTTACATATCTTATAATTTTTTTTAACATTTTGTCAATGTTTAGTTTTCATGGATATGGGTTTGTTGTTTGAAGACTTTTCCTCACGGGGATCTGTCATGTTGCGTATTTGTACATAAAGTTTTAAGCATGACAATTTATTTTTTTGATCTTGGTATCCTCAAATGTGAACCTTTATATTTTGAATTTGACGTCTACATTGCATTCTAAGATTTGTGTTTTGTAGTTAGGCATTTGCATTTGACTTGTCAGAAGGCACAGGCATGTTTTCATTTTTTTTTCATAGTTGCCTTGTTGTCCCGATTCTTTTTTGGGCATCATGGAGCCTTCATTAGGGCTGGATAGGCCTTTTGCTTTCTCTCCTCGGTTTATCCTTTTTGTGGGGACTAAACTCTAGGGTGAAAGCATATAGTAAACTTTAAAGTGGTTGCTTGGGTGTCAGCTTTGGGGATTTCTAAGTTCTGTTATGAGATAGATTTTGTGGGCTACAAAGGGCACTGGCTTCTTTTGGTTTGTTGAGTTATTGTAGGTATTTTTTATTTTTAATTGATTAATTGATTTTTTATCATTGGATCATGATATATCCTGAGCATTTGTTTTATGTTTTATCATTTGTGTTTTTATTTACTTGATATTATCAATCTTCTAGAGAAGCTGTTACTAATTTATATTCATACCAGTTGAAATCAAGTCTCATAACATATTCATACATGTGTAAGTCTTGAGATTTAAATTATGGAAACTCCAGAAACCAGAAAATCTAGAAAATTGGAAAGACTGAAACCATAAAGGTTAATTTAGAATTCATAGAATCCACATCAGAAAAGAAAAAAAAATTAATCCCAACTTCCATAAACTCTACGTCATAAATATGAAATCTTTCAAATAAACTTGAAATATGGAACATAAATCATAACTCCATGAAGCTGCAAATAATCTGATAGTTAATTAGAAATTGACGTGCAAACAACCCTGGCCAAGTTCATCACATAGAAGGGTGGCCAGTCAATGTGAAATAATCTGATAGTTAATTAGAAATTTCTGAGATTGCTATGTTTTTAGAATGCATAAAATATTAATATTCAATTACTAAACAAAAATATGCTCAATCTTAATAGAAGCAAAACCACCAAAGTAAAGACAAAACCACCTGGAAGTTGCCTCCCACGACAGCTACCCATGAACCCCCTGGCCAAATCATGCCCGGCTTCAGCAGACCCACACCTCGCAGAACACTTGACTCCTCACATAAACAATGTAAATAGAAAATCGGGTCTAGATACTTGGATATGAAGGACAGCCCAACAAGTGTGGATATGCAACATAAGTGGTGGATAACTCTGTTTCATGTCACAATACATACAAATCCATCTTTTATAATTTATTTCGATGTTAAAAAACATAAACCATGTAAAACTATATTCAAGGACTACAACATTAGTTTCCATTGTCCTATGTGTCAAGTTGAAGAAAAAAAGGAGCTATGCTTATATCCAAACAAAAGCTTTTCAAATTTCAATTTTGTATTTTATATGATCAACCAAAAATCTACAAAATTACAAAGGTGATAACTGTGAATCACTGTGGATGAATGAGGGTCAGTGTAGTAGCTGGAAATTCAACTTTTGAAGGGACCTGAAAGGGAAGAATATGATGAAGTTTCTAAACTACTAAGAATGCTTCAAAAGGTAAGATGCAAGGAGATATTGTCTGTGTATTACTATATACTTGTTAATCTTGTAAAAGTAGAGGGCTTTCGTAGATTTTCTGTTATGCATTATCGTTTTATGTCATCATATGTCTCAATGTAGCATTCATTTTTTTTTTAAAGTTTGGTTGTTTCTTTTTTTACGTCTTGGGTTTGATATAAGTTTCAATTGAAGTTTGAGCTCTAATGGATTCGCACATTTTTGGTTTGGGTTTGGATTTCATAAGTTTGAATTGAATGTTTTGGGATTTTGATTTAATCTTGGAGTCTAATATTTGGGATTGGGATTTTTCAGACTTCAACTCTCATATTTCACAATTTTTTTGGGGAATTTGATATTTCTGGATTTGATAATTTTGATGATTTGTTGGTTTTGAAGACCTTATTTGAAATTTCAGATTTTTGGGACTTCCTTATTTGAAATTTACGTCTTGGGTTTGATATGAGTTTCAATTGAAGTTTAAGCTTTAATGGATTCGCACATTTTTGGTTTGGGTTTGGATTTCATAAGTTTGAATTGAATGTTTTGGGATTTTGATTTAAGCTTGGAGTCTAATATTTGGGGTTGGGATTTCTCAGACTTCAACTCTCATTTTTCACATTTTTTTGGGGAATTTGATATTTCTGGATTTGATAGTTTTGATGATTTGCTGGTTTTGAAGACCTTATTTGAAATTTCAGATTTTTGGGGCTTCCTTGAAGTTCTCAGGTTCCAAACTCCTTATTTCTGGTCCTCTACACCAGCTGGTCTTAGCAACATTCAGATTTCCAGGTTTTCTGGTTTTTGGGCTAGCTTATGAACCAAATTTTGACTGTTTTTGATGACTGTCCCGGCACCAGTTTGGGTTGAAACTGGGACGGTTGGATAACTGGTTTAAGGTTGGTTTTAATAACTAACGTAGAACTAATTTGAAATGGGTTTTATGACTGATTTTGATTTTTTTGGGTGCTGATTTTTCATTGCTTGGATTCTATTGAGGTACATGAAAATGAAGGAAGGCATGAAGGCCATGGTTCCCCTTAAATAAGTCTTGTTACAAAAACATAAAATTGTAAAAAAAATCTAATATATCATGTAACCAAACACCCCATTAGATATTATATAAAAATGAGGATATATCAATAGAAATATACTTATGTGTATATTTAAGAAGCAAAATTTAACATTTATCATCTAACTTATTTTGTATAATGTATCTATCATATATATATCATGAGAATTTATTTCAACTATCACGTGAAAATATATTTAATCAGTATACATGCTCGAACACATGCGAAGCACGTGATTTGGCCTTGGTTTATACATTCATGCATTTATGATTTTTTATTTCACATTTCAGTTTTGATTTTGAATTTTTTGATCGAAGTTCATCCATTTATAGAACCTCATTCTTATGTTTCATATCTGAGTGTCATGTGCTCAAATTCCAGAGCCTTGTAATTTTTGCTTTCATATTTGCTTCGGGATGGATTTATGTTTATGGGATGGTGGCCTAGCATAGGTAGAATGGAGAGATGGAGAACCATACTTACAATAGATGAGGTCCTTGCAAACTTCAATGCTGGTGTGGGCAAGGATTTGTACTGGCTTTATATTAAAGGATGTTGAGGTCCAAATTTTGCAGGTCTGTCAGATTGTGTGTATGACATTAAAGTGGTCTGACTGGGGGTGTTCTGTGGAGGCCCCTCATTCATGTTTTATGTTTTGTATTTAATCTTTGTTGGATTTGGCATTCATGTCTCTTGTTTTGGCCTTGGTTTATACTTTCATGCATTTGGGATTTTCTATTTCACATTTCAATTTTGATTTTGAATTTTCTGATCGAAGTTCATGCATTTATGGAACCCCTCATTCTTATGTTTCATATCTATTGTCATGTGCTCAAAATCCAAAGCCTTGAAATTTTTACTTTCATATTTGCTCCCAGATGGATTTATGTATATGGGATGGTGGCCTAGCATAAGTAGGATGGAGCGTCTGTTGATGGAGAATCATACTTAGAATGGATGGGGACCTGCAAACTACAATGCTGGTGTGAGGAAGGATTTGTACTAGATTTATATCTAAGTATGTTGAGGTAAAAATTTTGTAGGTTTGTCAGATTGTGTATACAACGTTAAAGGGGTCTGACCGAGGGTGTTCTGTGTAGGCGCCATACCTTAGTGTATGTAGGTTTATATGTCAATCAATATGATTGGAAGCTGTTTATTTCTTGAGCATAAGTAAAAGTTCTGCCTCCATATAAGACTTTGTACTTCATGATGGCTAATGTTAATGGCTGGTTTTTGCAGCATTGGGGCTCCCCTTGGTAGTTGGTAGTAAGCCATGCTAAGGAGAAGCTGGGTAGTTTTAACACATTTTTCTCTAATGCATACATGTTAATCAATTTAATGTTTATTTAAGCTACATCATATACGCTATTATTATTGCTTATAAAGACATCAGATTGTCTGAAAACTAGAAGGTTAAACTATGATGCTTATTTTTAAGATGTTTGTTAAGATATAAGAGGTTTATTTAGAAATTTATTAAGATATTTAATCAAATAGTATGATTTTATCAACCTCTGACCAAATCAGAGATCTGAGGTTTGCTAAGCTGTAACAAACAGAACCTTAGTAAGTTAATCCAAATGCATATTAGCCTAATATTAATCTTTTATTTTTCTTGAACCCTCAAGCACAAGAAAAGGCTGCTAAAGAAGGATTCACAATGAGTGTAGGAGAGGGCTTAGCTAAGGCCCTGTTTGGTAACACTATTTGACACCTCTATCACTATCAATTTTAAAATTAATATTCCTAGTAATCACTAAGAAGTGTTTGGTTAGTAATATCAATTTTGAAATTGGTAGTGAAAACAAAGCACATTATGCAATACAAGTGTCAACTTGTATCAATTTTGATATTGATACTCCAACTTCTAAAATTATCAATATCAATATTGATATAGTATCAAATTTAAAACTCTAACCAAACGGGCCATAAGGTAATATCTCCAGTTACATACTCTTTGTTGTATCGTGTGATGGATTGAACGTGTTCTGGACTGTTGTCTGTCACATTTGAAAAGGGTGGTTTTCCTTTGAACTTTGCACAAATGGTGGTTTTAGTTTGTGCTCCTCATGTTTGGATTTTGACTTAATATAAAAGGATAAAGGAACGCATGTATGCCAAGTTAGCGCACATATTGCCTTTTGTACGCTTGAAGTTGTAATTGTTTCTGCTTTCGGCCTACTTTTTTAACGAATCTACCGTGGCATTAGCCACCTTCAAAAAAGAAGTAAATGCATGCAAATGTAGGTTTCAGCAAACCAACCATCATACCCAGCCCCAGATAATCAAACCTTAGGGAGAAATTGATCATCATAAGAACCGTGAGTTTTTTTAAGGATGCTCTTGGATCAACATTAATAAAACTTGCTCTTTTACAATAACTCATGGGTCCCCGATGAATTATCCAAAAACAATTCACTTTTGTATTCACACCTCAAAAATTTATGTATGTAACAGTAATCAAAACCATATGGCAGAAGTGCATTTACTATTTTAAACATGTGATGAGAACCACGTACAAGTATTTTCACATAAGAACAAGATATTATATAATGCCATGTTTGGTAACACTATTAGACACCTCTATCACTATTAATTTTAAAATTGATATTGTTGGTAATCACCTCAAAGTGTTTGGCTAATAGTATCAATTTTAAAATTTGTAGTGCAAATAACACATATTATGTAATACAAGTGTCAACTTATATCAATTTTGATATTGATACTCCATCTTTTGAAAATATCAATATCAATATCAATATAGTATCATTTTTGATACTCTAACCAAACAGGCCATAAGGTAGCATCTTGAACCAAACGAATTGTTGAATCCTTTTTTCTGAATAGTCAAACAATCATAGTCTCTACAACTAATGACTTTCATTAGTCTAAGTGCAAGCCAATTTCTAAAACTCCTAGACAGCGACCACAAAGAATGAATTGCTGTGACTTAGATATGATCTCTTTGACTCCATAAGTGTGCCACCTATACGCAGCTCATGACACAGCAAGATTATTTATACAATATCTCATAGTCTTTTTTTAATTCCCCAAATTTTAGATTTGATAGTTTTTAATTAGTTAAAATATGTGTTTAGGGTCTCTCATGATCGATCACGTTTTGTATATGCTATTGACATTCCCCAAAGATGGGCTTATTAAAACTTGTAAAATTTCATGCCAAAGGGTCTTGTTTTGGAAGAACATAAGATTTTGGAGACTTTTTAAGATTTTCAATTCTTATTGGTCATATTCAAATTTGATGAGATGAGACAGACTCTCAATGAGGCAAGGATTTCCGAATTAGAATCGGTCACTAAATCGGTGGGGCCCGATCTGATTTGAATCAAAACTGATTGGTCCGATTCATACCAGTTCTCAAGAAGAGAAACTGATCCAAAATCGATTTTTTTTAAATTAAAAAATTCTGATTCGGATTGATTTAGGCCTGATTTTTTTTAGAATTCCAATTCTGATCTGATTCGACTGATTCATACCAATTTCGGCAAAATTCAGGTCAAAATTTTTCTTCAAGTGAAAATAAAAATTGGCCAATTCCGATCCGATTCGAACGATTATGCAATCTATGAAATGTGGTCTTTTCTTTAGAATTTGTTCCCTATGGAGGTGTCTCGTGTGTTTTTTGTTGATGTGGGATTAAGGATATTGATCACTTGTTTTTACCATGGGGGTCATTGCATATGTCTGGAAGCTACTATTTCACAATTGGAATATTGGCTAAGAGCCGATGAATGTTAATGCTTTGCTTTAGAAGTGAAATGAGAATAAATCATGGTTTGTTGAGCCATTACTATGAAAATTATCTTTGCCTGCGATGTTATGGTCCATCTGGAGTGCCAAGCATAGGAGAATATTTGAAGATTGCCTCATCAATGTTTCTTGCATCTTATTTCTTTGTCACAGTTGGTGAAGGACTTTTTTTGCAGCTACAGGTTATTTTTTAGATGATGATGATTTCTAAGAGCATTTTTATTTGTGAAAATGTTATTGTAATTAGTTTTATTTGCCACTTCACCTTGGTTTGACTATGTTGATTACCATCATGGTAATTGGGGTGTTTTCCTTTTGTCCTTCTCTCTTGGCTCTTCTTGTTTGAAACTTTTTTACTATTATCTTTTCCGGTTAATGAAATGTGACTTGTTGGCCACCATCTAAAAAAAGAACAAAAGTTAGAACAAAAGTTATATGCAAACGCCCTGTAAGCAAAGAGTCAGCATTTTACGTAATAAAAGTATATGAGAGGATATGGCCCTGGCTGCCAAACTGTTGTCTAAAAATACGCTGATTCCTTTCCTTCCAGATTGCCCAAAGAAAAGCTGGGAGGGTAAGCTTCAATGTTGTCTTGCTGATTTTTTGATGATTGAGTTGCTTCCATCCTCTGAACAATGCCAAATATTGGAATGAGCTTGTCATCTTTAAAGTGGAAGCCTTCAGTTAATGTATTCTTCCGCAAGGCATGCACATATGCAGGTGCTAGCTATCTACTCGCTTATTCAAATTTGTTAAGCTTCCTCAACTTTTTGGCCTGTGAAGCGTTTCTTTTGTTTCCGTTGACATGTGAATGAATATATGAAGCTTTTATGGGTGGAGCTTGTATAATTCTACCAGTAATAATGCAACTCCATTTTTCTTATGTGAATATCAGTGATGTAAATTCTATGGGTGGAGGTTGTATAAATCTATTAGCAAGAATGCAAATCTATTTTTTTAGTTACGTGGCATTGTTTACCTTTTTATTCAATTCATTTGAAACATTCAGATTTTGTTCTTTATATTTTGGTCTTCATTTAGAACATTTAAATTTTAGATTGTCTCTCCATATTTTGGTACGAATTTAGCAGATATTTAGATTGGGATCATTTTTTGAATATCTGACTATTCTTTATTTTATTAGAAATTTCATAGAAAGTTTTTGTTAGGATATTGTGAATTTAAGTTAATATTTTGATGTATTTTTAGGTTTACTTTTGAAGATAGGAGATTTTCTACTTTTCTTCGTAGTAAAGTTACACTTTTATTTACTATTTTGAGATTTTATCGACTCCAGTCTATTTTAATTCTAAAGACTTCATAGGATCATTGGGTTTGATACCTTGCTAAACATATATTTCTACATCCAAAGTTCCATGGCAATTCAGGTAGAGTTTTCATGTGTCGGGATGAGAGGAGTCATGGCATAGGTGATATCAGCCATGTATAGCTGGAGAAGGTAATATAGAAAAATTGACTGGTATTTACCTGTCACACAATTAATGCATCTCTTTTAAGTCTTTATTAATGCATCACTTTAAGTCTTTAGCCTTCTTAAGCATGCCACTTTTCCTTGAGTCTTATTAATATCATCAAAATCACTTCTATGGTGGCATGAACTTTTAGAAACCTCTTTTATTAAAATTTTTCCTATGGGTGAATCAATTATTTCACACAATTATGAATGAGAAAAAAAAGTATCCTTCTTTCTTTACAATTGTAATTAGTGGCATAGGCAAAATTTTAAATTCTTCAGCAATAAAGGTTAGCCAGTCACTCTAACAGTCTCTTAGGCTTCTAAATTGTTAACATGAGGAAAATGGACGGCTCGTTCTTGATGTGCCATGGTTCCTGACAAATCTATATTAGGGTTTACTTCTTTTACCTACCATGATATTAATAACATTGTTACATTTTAAAAACTATTATTACATATATAATTGTTCATTGAACTAACACAAAAACGTACAAGGTCTTGCAGTTCATACATAAATAGCTTAGATTAACCTTTTATTTCAATTGTATATTATAGTTTTTCTTCTTCTCTTAGTAGTCGTTGATTCTTGGTTAAGTTGTTTAGCACACAAATACCTTGTGCCCGGAGGTTTTTAGTTTTTTTGTTACGAGAACTCACTGGATTTTATGACATGCTTTGTATATATGTCTTATTGAAGGTGTCCCAATTGGCTCTGTTGTAGAAACCTTTAATTTTTATTTTTACAATTTTTTCTCAAACAGAGGAATAGTGCATATACTTATCATGGTGATCGTGATGTACATGTTGACCGACTGGATCAGGAGCATGACAAGTAGAGAACATGCTTTGAGAAAGAAAAAAGATAGAAAAGATTGACAGGGATCAGAAGGATCGTAAATGTGAGGATAAAGATTTAGAGAATGATACTAGGGATATGGAGAATGCACAATGCAATAGGAAATCCTTTCACAAGGTTGATGACTCTGTTACAGAGATGTCACATCAAGGTGATGATGTTAGCAAAAGTTATAGAATTTACTTCATAACAGCTTCTTATGATCATAAGAATGCTTTGAAAAGTGAGTTAACAAACAAAATGGATATTGATATTCACTCATTGTTTATTTCATGCATGCACAGCATATTTGTATTTCAAATTTCCTTTTTGAAATTCTGTTGCTTCTTCACTTATCAATAAGTTTTCTTATCTTGTTACACTTTTATGAAGTTGGTTAACTTTCAGCTATATGTAGATCATTTTTCTCACCTTGGAAGTAAATATGATTTTTGTATCTAATGAGATTTAGATTACTTGTTTCTCACCTGTCTCAAGCCTTATGGTTTCCGTGTTTAAAACATGTATGCTGTAAATTATCATGGATTTATGATGCACTGACAGAAATTGGACTAACATAGTCGTTCGGGTGCGTATCCACGTGAATTCATTTTCTGTGAGAGAGTTAAAGAGTAGCTCCGTGATGATACATATCAGGAATTTTTGAAATGCCTTGATATCTATAGCAAAGAAATTATAAACATAACCAAACTAAAAACCTTGGAACGAGTTGTGTCCACTCAAGTTTGCTTTAATTCTGTCTGCCTTGTGTTATTCATATTTTTGAATCATCCCCTTTATGCTGGCATCTTATCTTTCTTTTTAAATATACTTAGTCTTGCCTTCATTGCTAAGATTATCATCATACTATATTTCTTGGACATGTAGTGCCCAAAATTGACTATCTCTATTTTGAATGTTTGTCAATATTTCAACTTTGCTCAACAGAATGTTGAGAATGACAATTTTGTTCAAATCTCTTTGTTCATTTTAAGGAACATGGAGTTTCCTGAGCATTTTAGATGGAACTATTTTTACTTCATGCAATGTAAAATGTGTACTTAAGTGTAGGGAAAAAGAAAAACAACTTCTACCGGAAACTTCTCTGTTGACAAAGTCACTAGCGTTAGATGTGTGGATTTAGCAAGGCAGCCACCTTCACCTCTCGCAAAGACAGTCCCCAAATGCTAAATTGCACAAGAAGCAAATAATACATAAAGCATAGCTCCCTAGCAAACTATTTCCACTTTGTTTGTTGGCTTATTACTCATGTTTCCTTTTCCAAGTTATACTAACTTTATAGATGGTGCATATATTCTGTTGGGTCTCTCCATCTGAGGAGACTACTGATATCAAGCGTACATGTATACTTTTCTTTGATTTTTTGATGATAGCGAACTGGTCTCAGCCACTCGCTTGGAAACGTCCGACAGGCGTTCGAGGCGGGGATCGAACCTCGGTGACACCCCCCATGGTGGGTCCACTCGGCTACTCGCCGGGGACCAAACGTACATGTATACATTGCAAAAGGCATCACTAAAAATATGTTGATTGAGATCTGTATAGTCTAAATATGTATGTCATTTAATGATCTCAGTGTGACAGTGTTCTTGGTGGAGTGTGATATTCAGATGCAAAAGAGTTTGAAATTTTGTTTATTTTTAATTCCATCACTAATCCAAAGAAATAAATTAACTTTTATTTTTTAATGTATCCGTACACGTGCGAAGAACGTTCCATGACTAGTATAACTATAGGTGGAATCCATATTGTCGCATATATATAATCTGGTTTGAAAATTGAAATATTCATGTAGCTCTACTTCTATTTTGTTGGCAGATTTTGTTTAATTTTGTGTATGTTTTGTGATGATGACAAGTGTCCCGATTAAAATAAATGTTGGAACAATGCAATATGCAAAATTTACCATGCTTGGGAAGGAGTTATCCCAATCATTTTAAAGTGCACTCAATGGATGAGAGGTGATGGCACTTGATGGCTATCCTTCCTTGTGGCAGCAAGTGAAATTACATCCACCTAAAATTAAGATCAGAGAAAGGGATTTGTCCAACTCTTTAAGCTAAATTAAACTTTTATTCTTCTACCCCTTGGAGTGTAGAGGACACGACAAGTACCGACATTTGAGTTGGATCCTTAATGGCTAAGATAGGTCATAAGTAGTGGTAAGATGCTCTTGGTCTTCTTCATAACACCCTTTACTAATGAAACCTCATCGAATAATAATTTTGATGATGATCTCGCATCATTAAGATTAGCATTAAGTTAATTTTGTGTTTTGGGACCTAGTTTCAATTCTTGATAGTTCAAATACAAGTTCATTAGTTATATTGTTAGACTTATTTAATTATTTCAATAGATGAGAAGACAGCAGTTCTGAATCTCCTAAACTTTCTTAAGTTAACTAAAGCTCATCTATTAACATCTTCAAGCGATTTATTCTCTTTAAGTGTAGCACTTAAGTTGTTGTTTCTTTCGCATGTCATGTTCACAATCAACTCTTTTTTGTTTTTTTTACTTCAGTTGAAAGGAGGATAATTTTTTCCTCAAGCTAATGAATTTTCATTTTTACCGCTCATAAGTTGAGTTTTAGAAGGCAACTTGAGCTAAAATCAAATTTCAAGTTGTTAATTTTTTCTGTGCTATTGGTTGAATATATATGGACTTGATAGCTATCTCCTGGAGCTCCAAATGTTGCAACAGCTGCAGGTGTAACACCGCGGTTTGTGAATATGTTAAGAGATTAAATTCGTTAACTACCAATAACACTAGTCAACTATTTTTTGAAGATTGACTTAAAAGAACTCCGAAGTTAAGCGTGCTTTGTTCGGAGTAGACCGAGGATGGTGACCTCCTAAGAAAGCTAGTGATTAGCACAATTGTTGGGTTAGTCAGTTAATTTAGTCTATCATTACATATAGTATTAAAGCATGACCCAAGCGGAAGGTTTGGTGTGACTCACCTGAATATGTGACGTCTGTGGTCTTGATGAGGGCGTCAAGTCTCTAAAGGGGTAGATTGTAACACCCCAATTTGCAAATATGTTATGAAATGTAAGAAGTGAATTATCAACGGCATCGGTTAACCATTTTTCAGAGATTGAGTTAAAAGAACTTAGAAGCCAAACCTATTTTGTTGGGAGTAGGCTGAAGATGGATGAAAAAATTTATAGTGTTTGGAAACACATGATAACAAACAAAAGTTGATACCATATATGACCATAGTTAGTTATATATTTGTTTATAAATTTTAAGAAGACAATCAAACATTTGGTCAAACATTTATATATTTTAAAATTTTGACATATTATACATACGAAGTATCTTGCGGTTGTATTTTAACACTAGGTGCAAAAATAAGAAAAAAATAATGTTGATTCTCCTTCATTGTCAATCTCTATTGGAAAACCTTGAAGACCAAGATAAAAGAAATACGATCTGTGACTCTGCGGTGTGATTTAAGTTATTTTTTAAAATATGAAATCATAAATTGCATATATCAAACCAACGTCTAAAACGTGCCTCTATAATTCACGTATAAAACCAAATGTTTGAATTTGAGACAGAGAAGGAACAAATTTTTTTTTATTTAATACAACTAAGTATATAACTAAACAAAGATGAGAGATCACAATATAACACTTTTTTATGTTAAAGAAAGAAATCTATGTAAGAATATAAATTTGTAATAATTACCAACACCTCTTTTAACAAATATTGTCACAAAAATCTAATTTATTATACAAGTAAACAATTCTTAAAGCTGGAGTTATTTAATCTAACTTTTGTTATACTTCAGCATCTTCTGTCTCTAAGTTAGAATAATTTTTATTCAATTTTAAATGTCAGTGTTTATTACGACGACTTTGGGTCTCTTTGGCAAGTGGTGGGGGTCATTTTACTATCGGATCTGTGACTACCGCCATCCCCCGGACCCATGTATCTTAACAGAAATCCCGAGAGAAGCAGGCAAATGATCTGCCACGAATTTTTGCATACATCTACCAATCCAGAACAGAGCGTGGCCTCGCGGCACCGGCGACAAGCAAGCAAAGCGAAAGCCATATCAGGGATGTCAACAGATCGGATACGGGTCGAATAATAATATTATCTGTATTCGTATCCTATAAAAAAAGTGTATCCACTTGTTGTTCGTTAACTATCGGTATCAGGTGTATCTGCGAACCGTATTGTTCTATTCACTTAAAAATAGTTTACAGTTGGATAATGTATGGTTATCGAATATATAAAGCAAAATAAAGAAGTAAAGATAATTTTATCAATAAAAATACATAAAAATATATATTACAATTAAAAACATCTATTTATAGCAATGAACAAGATAATTTTTTTAATTATATATCTAACACAAAACATGAGATACAAAAAAAATAATTTACAAGTCCAACATGAAACATGATATAGAAAAAAATATTAGTTACATATCCAAAATAATACATGTCTGACATAAAACATGAGATAGTCGATTTACAGCAAAAGTGTATACGTGGATTACACTATCAAGAAACAAAAGACAAAGAAGATATCGATGTCCGACGTCAAGACAAAGTTTGTCCAATGTTAAGGTCTCAAGGAGGAGGATGAACCGGTGAACAATAAGATTTTCTAAATGAGACATATATATGCTTAGATGTCATAAATTGTGAGTTATTGTATTATGTATTAATTAGCGAATACGGATAACAGTTTTCAGATTCGATTTATAATGTATCTATGACCGCATCCACTAACATAACGGTTAATCGGTAAATGAACACGGATGGCTTATTCGGAAAATTTAAACTATCCATTAACTGTCCGTTAACTAACGAACGAATCGAATAATCGGATAATCGGTAACCATTGACATCCCTAAGCCAGACTAGCAGTTTGACTATAATCTCTTGTGAGGAGGATCAAATCGCACGAGGTGGCAGCCTTGGAGCATAATAAAACGCCATAGTAACGAAACCACAATCCAACACGGGGTAAGAAGATAAGAAAAGAAAATCGTGTAATGTAATTAGGGTTGTTCACTATTTGGTTCAACCTGAAAAATCAAACCAAACCAGGAGTTTGATTCGATTTTGTTTGGTTTGAACAACTGATCGATTTGGTTTGATTTCTAGAGCTCTTCAAACGGAACGAAACTGCTAAATCGAATAACCCGAATTAGATTAAATATTTTATTTTAAATTATATATAATAAAATATTTATGTGTCTTTTCTTTTAAAAATAAATTTGTTTCAAGAGTTTTTATGATAAATTAATGAAATGTATAAAAAATACACTAAATTTTAATAGAATGTAATTTAAAACAAATAAAATGAAATTATATATTGACATATTTACTATACCTTAACAAAATATGGTTTGAACCGGACCAAATCAAACTAAATCGAATTAATTTGGTTTGGTTCGGTTGATTTGGAAGAAAGTTTGGTTTGATTTAGTTTAAGAAAAAATACTTAAAATCAAATCAAATCAGATCAGATCATGAACACCCCTAAGTGTAATGTAATGGCATCCATCGATCGAGAGCGAGCTGGGCGCGACTACTTCGATGGTGTGCAAGATCTAAAAACTATTCTACTCCATAGCGCCCCCGAGGATGGGAAAGAAGACCTTTCACCAGAGCATACAAGGAGACAAGGAAGAAAGGAATCTGAGCAGTGCACAACTTGGCGGTGATGAAAGGAAGGCCGGCGCCCTAACTATTTTTATTGGCAATCCCAGTCCAACCTTGATTAAAGGTTACCGGCATTGGGCTCCGGCCTTGGCACTTTCAGACCAATAATCGAGAGAGAAACAATGAATGAATGAAATAGAAGAAGAAATAGAAAGACAGAGCTCGCCCTTTTGATATGGGAGACACACTTGATTAAAGGTTACCAGCATTGGGCTCCGGCCTTGGCACTTTCAGACCAATAATCGAGAGAGAAACAACGAATGAATGAATGAGAAGAAGAAATAGAAAGACAGAGCTCGCCCTTTTGATATGGGAGCCACACTCACCCACAGCTGGGAATTGTCTAATTCTGCACATGGAAATCCAAGAAGAAAGAAATCCTTGTCAACGCAGGAGAGGAGAGGGAGGAGATGGGCCATACAAGACTAAGAAGCTTTTATGAGGAGATAAGAGATCACTTCAATCCTTCAAGTTCAAGCATTAGGGTTGAGAAGAAACACCGTACTGTTGGGCTATATGAAATTTTATTTTGGAAAAATTAATTAAAGACCCAATTATTAAAATCATTATAATGAAAAACCCAATTAGCGAATACTGTATATAAAAAACCCAATCAACTAAATTTTTGTAATGAAAAACCCAGGCGCCGTGAACTCACCATTTTTGTATTTCATTTTCCCCATTCTACCCCCGCCTCCGTGAGAAACGTCCCAGCCGGACGCGCTCGTGACACGGAGGACCCTCGTTTCCCCTTCGCGAACCCTCCTTTCGCCTGCGGCGGACTCTTCTTTAGCGGCGGTGGCGGAGCTGTTCCCAGCATTCCCAACGGCGGCGTACGTGTTCGCGAACCCTCCATCCCGGTGGCAGAGCTGTTCTCACAGCGGCGGATCGCGAACCCTAGTTCGCATGGGGGCGACATTCTTCCTTACAGCAGAGTTCTTCACGGAGGCATTCTTGCCGGTAGCTGGCGGCGTTCTTCCTCAGCAGCGGCGTTCTTCACGGCGGCATTCTTCCCGGCGGCGTTCTTTCTCAATAGCATCGTTCTTCACGGCAGCGTCCTTCCCAATGGGTCATCTGGTGCTTATGTCTGATTGTCTTCCTCCCCTGCTGTCAGCACTAGGGCGTCGCCACCAACTATTCAGCGGCGTACATTTTCCCAATCATTCAATAACTATTGATAATCTCGAAGATCCATCCGAAGCGGCGAGCTTTCTGAATTAAAAAGCGCAGGATTGCTGTAAAATACCCTGAAATATGTCTCAGTAATGACGTGCGAGTTAGTCACAGGTGTTCTGTTTATCATAAAATTTAAGATTTTTAGTTACCTTCACGTAAATAAGAAGATACTTGAATATGTTAAGATTGTCTTAAATTGTTGTGTTACAAGTTGTGGCTTGAAATTGTTATAGTAAGGTAAGAGTGATTATTTGGTAAGATATATCTCATGAACGATACCACAATCATTATTCAATAGTGCTTCAACTATAGTAAAATTATGAACACAGGAAATTGCAACCTTATAATATTTGTTATAATATGTCTTTAAAGTCGTTAACAAGCGGTGGCTAATAGTCGTTGTGTCTAACTTTTCCTTTTAAATTTTTGAAAAACTTTTTACGTTAAACAACTTTTTGCAAATGGTAAAATCATTTTTTTTCTAACTTTAGAAAAACTTTGTCCAGATAAAAAACATAGTTTATTTTTAAAAATTTTATTTTGTATTTTTTTATAATAAATAATAATTTTCTTACGTTAAAATGATGTATCACTTATATATATTTTTTATTTTTTTAATTTTCATCGTACAGGTAGTCACGGATTCAAACATTTGTCCATGGGTATAAAAATCTTTTTGTTGTTCTACCTGACACTTTCCATCTATTTTGGGTGGAAACTATAGCAATTACGTAAACTGGGTTTTTTATTAAAATAATTCAAACACCGGATCTGTGGTTAAAGTGACATTTATAAACTGGGTCTTCAATTAAATTCTTCTTTTATTTTTTACGAACTAGGAAGTATATATGAATGCGAAAGAAGTCTGAATTTGTTGGAACAACTAAATTTTAGGTTGACGTTTTCCTGATACTCCCTGGATGTGACACGCAGTGCTGTACTGCAACACATTTTCTTCATGAATATGCATTTGTGTGTCACCATAGAAACGATGCTCGATTCAAGCAAAGGAGTCGAGCCGATCTGCTACGGGGTGAAATAATAAGGCTGCAGCAAGAACACAGGCCAGGCTAGCTATCTTCCAAACGACTCAAGCATGTGATGGATGGTAAAATATCTGCCACACAGAGGACGAAGAACTGCTACCGACCGCTTACTGTAAATAGAGAGAATTCTGATGAGCCTGATATATTATAGTTAGGATAAAGAAATTGGCGATCGATGATGATCTGCGAGCACCCGTGCAGCACCTGCAAGAAGACACAAAAGAGCCAAGCAGAAGCACAAAGTGCGCACAGGATTGTGATGAGCGGGAAAAACTGACTCTTGACTGTGAGTCGCCGCCATTTGATGTATATATATATATGAAAGGAAAATAATGACGTGCACAAGAATTACAGGTTTAACGTCCAGAACTGGTCCTTCGTTTATTGTGTTTCTGCCACTATACCTCATTGTTTTGTTCAATTAAGTTTTCATCAGCAACAAGATTTATAGGTTCTCTCGGGGCTGAAGCATGTGCCGAAATCTTTTCATCCCTCTGACGAAGAAACTGAAGGTCAGAAATGATCAGAGAAAATAAACAAAAGCTGATAAGTTCGTGATTCGATTCGTATCTCGGAGATGATGATGATCTGCTTCAGCTTGGAGTACCGTGTGTGCGTCTTCGGGGGGCGGACGTATGACAAATCGCTTTAAGATACGTACGAATTCGAGGGTGGGTGCCGAACCTGCAGGCTAATTAATTTTGCCTTCAGATCATGGAATGCACAAGGACAAGAGAGCGGATCACCTCAGGTGGGCTCTTGAGGGAGCCCACTCAGGCCACTCACAGATGGGCATTCAATGCCCATCATGTCAATGCATTTAAGACCCATCATATCATGCATTGAATGCCCATATTTGAGTGGCCTGAGTTGGGCTTCCTCAGGAGCTCACCTGAGGTGATCCGCTCTCCAAGGACAAGCAAGCACCACGCAGTGCGCATCAATATGTAGCGCCTACACAATTTGGTGGATAGCAGAGCAGAAGCTGCACAAATCTAGTAATTAAATTATGGGGATGGACGGCAAAGATCGAGCGCGATGAGGTGCTTGAACGAGGGAATTTCGGAGCTAATAATTAATGATCATTTACAGCATCTGGGTTGTGCTCGTTAACCCCATCACCATTGTTATCGGAACATAAACCGTTGTTTCTCTCATCCGCGGTTGTACAGCCAATTTCAGGCCTGTGTGCGTACGTTACTTCCACAGCTTTACAGCTTCTTCTTCGGATGTAACATGGTCCTTGAGTCACTTATAGTTTTTTTTTAACTGGGGACTCTCTCCTTTCTGATCTTTTCACTCGCCTAAACACCAATATATATTTTTTATTGAAAGATACATATTAATTATAGTGGATTAGAGTTGTATTAGGATTTGATTTAAGATCGTTAAATTCAACAGCTAGGTCATCTAAGTAAAAACATTAAGGCAATAAATACCATGCTTATATCATGATGGGACTCATGTATTTGAGATTATTCTAACACAGATTTACATTGTTTAACTAGTCTTTGTTTGATTTGCCGGTAAAAGTTAAAGTTAAGCAAGAGAGTTAAATCAGCAAATCCAAGTTTGAATAGGGGCTTAGATATCAGTTCTAGGTCAGTCTAAGATTTGGTTTGCCTTACAACGTCGTTGACATGATTTTGAAACTAGCAGGAGCTCGCCCCCTTTCTAGCTAGTAAGAAGGAAGCTGCAGACTGAGTGGTCTCATTTAAAATCTAGTAGTAGTTTGTATAACCACTTTTTGTAAAATATGATTTGAGTTACCTTAATAAAAAAATTAATGTTGCCTATATATATTAGCAGACTTCTCAAAATACTAATGGGTTATATTGCATATGGGTTATCTTTGAATGGCTCTGCTGAGCGGGGAATAATGTCAAAACTGTCATCTTCCGATAACCCTCCCCCTTCAAAGGCTGCTGCAGTCGGTTGGTTCTATAAAAACAGTTACTTTTCTTCGGTTGTGGATCCTCTTCTCAAAATATCAACCGAAACCAAAAACCATAGACCTTGAATCTATTTCGCTTGGCATTAAGGCAGGTTCAGATACTATTACACATCACATTGGCTAATCTACCATTCATACTTATCCCTATGTATCAAACCGAGTTTACCCGCATATACACATTAACACTATATTGCTAGTTTGGTTCCCAGACAACGACAAGATAAACACGTTTGAGTAAAATATGAGACAATTGAAAGATACACAACCATCAAGCCTCATGTGAGGATTTTGTGTGCAAAAGAAAGAGCTGTCACCTATTTTCGAACAAGATTTTTGTAATATTTCAGTTTTTTTAACATTATTTATGTTATTATTGCGGTGTTTAGATGAGTAAATATTTTTATTTGTGTTTTATTTTTTTAATATATCGTTGTATTTTATTTATATTAAGTGTTATTTATTTAGTCTCTCTTCTTTTTCATCCCTTAATTATATTCTCTTACAGATGATTTTCTTTCTCTCCTTAATACCCTAAGTCTACGGCCGTCATTTTCTATTTCTCTTTCCTATTTTTCCTCTTACGAAACCATTTTCTTCTTCCCCTTGCCCATGCCATCGCGCCCTACCATTGCTCTTCCTCTCAACGCCTTCTCGCGTTGTCATCCGTCGCCGCTCCTCTCTCTCTCTTCGTCACTGCGTCGAGGTCGGCCACCCGCTGGCCGCTGATCGTCCGCGCACGCATCGCCGTCGTCCGCCCTCGTCATCCTTGCCGCCGTGCCCTTCGCCGCCGCCGGCCGTCGCCAAGCGGCCTCCCACCTGCGTGAAGGCGCTGACATCGTGCGTCAACGCCGCGCACGCATCATCGAGCGCTGCCTCCGCGCAGCGCCACGCGGCCAGCCGCCCCTGCGCGCACCGCTTCGCCCGCGCCGCCTTCCCCATTGACCAGGCCCGCGCGCGCCTCCTCGCGCCCCCGCCCTCGCCAACGCCCGTTGCAGCCACGCACCGTGCGCCGTGCGCCATGTGCCACGCTCCTAGCTTCGCCCTGGTCCGCACCTGCCGCCCGCGCTTGCGCGTGCATGCGCGTCCTCGCCCGGTCAACGCCGGCCAGCAGCCGCGCCCGCGGCCTGCAGCCGACGCCGCCCCGCCAGTGCCGTGCGCCATGTGCCGTCTCCCTCTCCGCCGTGCACTTTCCCCCTATCCGCGTGAGTCCCTTTCTCTCTCTCTCTCATATCTATTCTCTCTATTATATTAATTATCATGGATATTATTTCCCCTCAAATTTCCCTCTCTATTTCCTCTTGATTCGAGGGTATATCCCTCCTATTCTATATTTCTTTTTCCAGCAACTTTCGAAGAGGAAGATCTCTTATTTTGATAGTTTGATTTGTGTGCTACGTTCTCAACGTTCGGTATTATCTTCAGTTGCCGATCCTCAACTTTTTCTACATCGATCCAGTAGACATCTTTGATGTGTCTATTATCATTAAAATTAATATTTAATTTTCGATGACTTGTAGTGATTATTATTGATTTAATTAGTCGGGTTAATGTTGCGTGTTATGGTTTATTAGTATGATTAGTAGTGTTGTTCTCCTTTGTACGATCATGTTAGGGTGATAATTATGTTGTCTATAACATGTTAATTGGTAGATTTTAGTTAGTCTTATTCCTTTTCAGTTTAGAATGTAATTATCTAATCTTTGTTATCTTTTTTGAGTTAATCCCATCGTATAGGTGTGGTGATAGATTAACAAGATTAGTTAATGTCTTAGTTAGCATTATTAAATCTGATTTTGGCTATGTTATGTCCTCTTAATCAGGAGATAGGGTCTGATTCCTTATGGTCATATCTTGTTGGGTTGAGTATATGTTGTGGTATCCTACTAGTTCATATTTATTCTTGTCATTTTATGGTTCTAGTATCATGAATATGTTGTTTAGGTGTGGTTGGTCATGGTTTTTACATTGGTGGTATGTTGGTCATAGCATGGTATGGTTTATCTCATATCTTGCATATTTTGGTTATGGCATGGCATAATTATGTTGATACTTGATGCATTGAAATTGTAATGAAAATAGCTACAACAGACTAGTTAGTCATGACTCGAGGGCAACTGAGATTAGAATAGTTCGGTGCATCCTTCGATCCCGGATACCGCGGTTTGTCCCTATGCCACCACTGCCTATGTGCACTATGAGATTTTGTTTAACTATATGATACTGCTATATATGATAGATCTGGTGGTAGCTGGTTGAGGTGGCAAGACGACGCATTCTTTGCTAATAAGAAAAATGTGTGGTTCTTATTAAAGGATAGGGGCATCTGTGTGAATGTGATTCTTATTAGAGGATAGATGCATTATTGCATAGTATGGTATAGGTGGTCTAGTGATGTATTTCATTTTGCCAAGTATCATGTTGCGTTGCATGTTGTAGCATGGTTTGTCTCATTTATAGTGGTATCATCATATGGAGCATATAGTAGGTGATTATGCATGTGTTTATCTCATCATTTCAGGTCATTTTAAGGTGTTTATAGGTGCTGGTTTGTGTATCTATAGGTGTTGGTTGGCAGTTTAAAACACGTGGATTAAATCAAATATTTAATATATTGACTAGTCTATATTTGTATATAATGGTTGTAGGTCTGGGTACCTCTTTAATTAACATCTAGAGCCTTTTGGCTATCCGATTTGGCAGATGATGGGGTGTATACTGAGTCGTCGTACTCATTCCAATCCTCTTATCAATTTTCAGGTAATAGCGTAGCGGAAACATGGTGGATCGATTCTTGAGAAGACAATTGGATGATCTTTATGTCATATATTGGTATATGTTTTATTAGTTTGATATTTTTAAAGAAATCTTTTGGAATTGTGATTTTAGTCTTCTATTGTTTCAAATTGATATAATTTAGGGGCTATTTTCTCGGTTACATTGTCGGATTATGTTCCGCTGTGCAGGTTTAAATCCGGGGCATGACAGCTTGGTATCAGAGCATTAACTCGACCTTAAGGTCTATTTTGACCAGCCTAAGTTTATGATATCGGTTTGAATGAATTAAAGTTGATTATCTTGAATTATTGGACTTGGGCATGAGTGACAATTAGAACTACATATGTGGGGTTGTAATTTTCTATTGTTAGGTGATTTTGATATTAGATTGATATGTTAGATAGATTAGAAGGAAATAGACAGAGTTATCAGGTAGGTAGATTGATGAAAGAGTGATGAGATAGGTGGATAGATAATAGATAGATAAATAGTTAGTTTAATAGATAGAGTTAGATAGATAGATAGATCGGTAGATATGTTTAGGGAGAGTACGCAATAGATGGATAGATGGATAGATTAAAAAGAAATGAATAATTAGATAGATAAAAGGATGTGTGTATCATTGGATTGGTTTGTGTAGACACATCATCTTCATCTTTTTGGTAAGTCTTAATTAAAAAGTTCGGGTCGAAATTTATTTTAAGGGGGGTAGAATGTAATATTTCAGATTTTTTTAACATTATTTAGGCTATTATCGCGGTGTTTAAATTATTTTCATAATGTGCTTAAATTATTTTTAAGACATTTATATAAATACGTACATAATTTTATTTGTCTTATTTTTTAATAGATCGTCGTATTTTATTTATATTAAGTGTTATTTATTTAGTCTCTCTTCTTTTTCCTCTTCGTTTTCATCCCTTATTTATATCCTCCTTCGGATGATTTTCCTCCTCTCTTTAATTCCCAATTTTCCTTTTCTTCTTCCATAGCCAATATTTTATGACAACAAAAAGGGATAGAAAAGGGGGGAGCTCTTAAGGTGGCAACTAGAAATCAACCTCTATGAGTTTCATTTCGTATATCGGACCAACACAAACAAACATTCAAATGAAAATTTCAAGCATAAAAACCCACAAAGGAGCTGGGCTTAACAAAGCCCCCCTTTAAAAGTCAGAAATCATATCCACTTTACCACTAAGGTGTGTAAACTCCATCAATTTCTAACATAATTTTTACATAACTCAGACCCCGCAACTCCTGGAGATCACAATTTTATTCTCTTTAGTTTAGTCTAATTGTCATTAATTTTTATCCTTTTCCTACCCATACGATACAAATAGCCTCTTTGAGATCATGGGATGTGGCTTGTATCCTTCATGATTGGTAGACTGATTAATCTGTTATCAGATAATGAATTAAATTAAATTAAATTAAATTATTCTTTTTTATGTAGATCTCAATGAAATTGGCTATTGGGCCTAGTGGGTCACACACATAAGAACTTATACAGAAGTATTGGGACAAGGGTGTAATTTATAGAAGTTTTGGACTGTTATGAAAAATTTTAAAATTTTTTATAAATATCAATAGTTTTAGCCAAACCTTATCAAGTCAATGATGAAAATCACATCCTCAGCCTCCTTCCTACTTCCTCCTCTCTCTAGAAGGAATCTATAGGCAATGGAGCTTCGTTTAGGAAGAGTTCTCTAGATTGTCGCGAAGGAATAACATACTATGGATGAAGTTTGTATAGATACCACTGGAGACTCAGCATTTAAATGGTTTGAATACCTTTATAAGTTCTTCTTTCTCATGTTCAAGGAATTAGATGAGTCCCTATTAGATATTTTTGAATCATTTTTGATCGATTTCAATTTTCATTGTTCGGTTTCAATTAAGACAAGTTCTAAATAAATCCATAAAAAGCATCGCTTCTGGTGCACCAAATTTTGTAGGATGATTTCTTACAGTTCAGATAAAATTACATATTTCATTGGCTAATCTACCATTCATGCACATCCCTATATCAAACCAAGGTTACTCGTTGTTCTGGAAATTCGACGGTCGATCACTCACAAAGGCAAGATGTATACAAACCATGAAGACGACGAGATTTTGAATAATTCGAACACCACTAAATCGTAGACGTACATTCTCTCCTCTTGATGGCTCCCTCAACACCCGACATTCCGAATGAGCCACCAACCTGGGCTATTTATGAGGAGAACACCCTAGAAAATACACTCTGACTAGGACTATGTTTGTCCTAATCCAGAGTCTTGATAGACATAGGAGAGCCTGATGCTTATCCGGTCAATAACCACTGGATCGTTATCCCCACTTGAGGATTAAGTAATAGTAACTAGTTACGTAACATTTTTCACATTGGGTTAATTCCATAGTGTTCATCCATCTGCCAGCTCCACTAGCATGGCCCGCACCTCGACCAGGTGCTTGCATAGCTTGACTATGTTGCATGCCTCGACATGGCTCCTCCTTTTTCAGTTGACACGTGAGATAGCGACCACCGTGGCGCAATTGGAAGCGAACATCACATGCTTCCTCTGCGCTCCACCTTTAGTAGATATCTTCCTGTACTAAATTGTATTACTTGCCTAGGATATCATAGCTACACTTCAGTCAACCCTCCCTATGAGTTTGTACAAACCTATCATTAAGAGCCCTTTAACATGATCCGTGCTCCTCTTCACATCTTAAGAGCTCCACCTTCAAAAGTGCATCGATACCCTCTTGAACACACATCTCCAAGAGAGATTAGGTTCTTCTTCAGATAAGACACACGTTTTAAACATGATTTAATATTGCAATTCATGATTCTATAATTAAAAACTAACTTAAATCACATGTTTGTTGCATACTTGCAACATAATTATCATAATATTGCAATAGATATTTATTTTATACAAAATTAATATTATTTTCTTTCATCTTGGACTTCAAAGTGCTTGACTAAAGATTGACAATAAAGTAGCATCAACATTTTATGTTTCATATTTTTAGTATGTATTATTAAAATATAACCGTATGATGTTTCGTACATATACTATGATAAATTTTTAAAATTTTTGAATGTTTAACTGAATATTTGACCATCTTCTTAAAATTTATAAATAAATTATACACAAATGTAATTTTATTGTATTATATCCGACTCGTATTTAACTAACTATGGGTGGAATCCCGTCATTCACACGTTCTGGCTTGAAAATTGAAATATTCATGTTGCTTCACTTCTATTTTGTCAACAAATTTTGTTTAATTTTGTGTATATTTTGTGATGATGAAAGGTGTCTCAATTAAAATGAATGTTGGGATAATTGTTTGCATGGAATTTGAAATATTCTCAAATTGTGGTGTTACACCTATAGCTACCGCATCATTTGGAGCTCAAGGAGATAGCTATCTAGTCCATATATATTTCACCGATAGCACATAAAGAATTTAACAATCTGAAATTTGATTTTGAGCTCAAGTTGGATTCTAAAATTCAACTTATAAGCAGTAAAAATGAAAAAAATACATCAGCTTGTGAAAAAAATTTATCCTCTTTTCAACCGAAGCAAAAAAGCAAAGGAGAGTTGATTGTGAACATGATGTGAAAGAAACAACTTAAATGCCATGCTTAAAGAAAAAGGAAACTGCTTGTGGATGCTAAGAGATGAGTTTTAGTTAACTTAAGAAAGTTTAAGAGTTTTAGAACTACAATATTTTGATCTATTGAAACAGTTAAAGAAGTCTAACAATATGACTAATGAACTTGTATTTAAACTTTCAAGAATTGAGATTGAGTCCTCTGAAACGCAAAATTGACTTAATGCAACTCTTAATGATGTGATATCATCAACAAAATTATTATTAATAGAAATGTATGCCCTGTATGCCAATCATATATGTTATGATTCGATAT
Source organism: Cryptocoryne crispatula var. balansae (assembly GCA_036172225.1). Lineage (NCBI taxonomy): Eukaryota > Viridiplantae > Streptophyta > Magnoliopsida > Alismatales > Araceae > Cryptocoryne > Cryptocoryne crispatula. Next base: position 23,796,342 of record CM069924.1, read on the forward strand.
TTCTTGAAATATCTCATTCAATTAACTAGGCAAATCTTCATTACTAGCTTTTATTAGATGCGAATATTATAATAAAGTTCTTGATCACATGCAATAATGAATGAATCTTGATGAGATCTTGTTAAGGAGATTGATCATCGATAGGTATGTGATCTAAATGTTCTTAGTCATAGGACCCTTGAGATGAGACAATCAAGGATATAAATAGACTAGTGTATTTGATATCTTCTTATGTGATAAGTATGACCGATCTCATTGGTCATTAGTGTGGAGACATTGGAATACACATATAGGTGCTCATTAGTTGAATGAATTCACTGAATTGACTTAATTAGAAACACTGAATGGAATCTTATCAAATTATCGATTAGGGTTTTCTATCATCACGATTGAATGGTTGGACTTTTGACATGAGTCGCCAAAGATGCCTTGTTGGGTGGAACTTGTGCTTTGACCATTGACTTATGGATTACCATTTGGATTGTCTAGTATAGTGATGGATCAGGTACAAAGTGATAGAAATGTGTGCCCTACAAAGACAATCATATATGATATGATTCGACATTTCTAAATGTATATCATTCAAATAATCAAGCATATCTTCATTACTAGCTCTTATTAGATGCATACATCATAATAAAGTCTTTGATTACATCTAATAATAATTAAATCATGATGAGATAATGATAATGAGATTGATCATCTAGAGGTATGTGATCTAGATATTCATAGTTATAGGATCTTTGAGATAGGACATTAAGGATATGGATAGATTAGTGTATATGATGTCTTGTCATATGATGAGGATGACCATCTCATTGGTCACTAGTATGTAGACATTGAAATACATATATAGGTACTCATTAGTCAAATGAGTTCACTGAACTAACCAAATTAAAATTCTTGAATGGTATCTTACCGAACTGTCAATCAAAGTTTTCTATCATCACAGTTGCATGGTTGAACATTTGACTTGAGTTGCCAAAGATGCCTTGTTGGGCGAAACTTGTGCTTTGACCATTGACTTATGGATCATCATTTAGATGGTTTAGTATAGTGATGGATCGAGTACAAGGGAAACCCGATGGAGATAATTGCGCAAACAATAAGGGATCATTTACTCTTAGTAAGTGAGAGTGAATGTCCTATGGGATAGTACTCTAAATCCATGACCAAGGTAAAGAAGTTAATTGGAAAAAGAATATTTTCAATTGATCCAATTTTGAGTAAATAATCTTATAGTGTCGGTATACTAAGGAGTTGGTAGTCGATGCCATACTCCTTTTCAACTGGGACATTAGATGAATGACGGTTTATATCCATGTGGTAACTGATGATGGAAAAGCTCAACAGAGATAAAATTATCCTCATAGTCATTTAAGATCATGGGATGTGCCTTGTATCTTTCATGTTCGGTATGTTGTTGAATCTATTATCTGATAACGGTTTTAATCTAAATAAAATAGAATTGTTCTATTTTAATTAGACTTCAACCAAATAGGCTATTGGGGCTAGTGGGTCACACACAAAAGGACTTATTCATGAGTATATGGGCAAGTGGATAATTTATAAAAATTTTAGATTTTTATGAAAAATTTAAAAATTCTTTATAAATACCCATAGTTTTAGCCAAACCCTATCTAGTCAAGAGTGAAAAACCATGTCCTCAGCCTTTTCTTTACCTCGTCCTTTCTCTATAAGGTGTCTATGGTCGATGGAGCTCCGTTCAAGAATAATTCTCGAGGATGGCATGAAGAGAGAACCTGCTATGAATGAAGTTTGTGTGGATACCACTAAAGATCGAACACTTGAACAGTTTGAAGAGCTTCAGAAGCTCATCTCCTTTCTCTCCATGAGATTAAGTGAATAACAATCAAGTATATTCAAATACTTTTTGATCGATTTTCAACTTTTGTCATTCATTTTCGATTGAGATAGGTTCTAAATGAACCCATAGGAATCATGGCTTCCGTTGCATCAAATTTTGTAGGACAATTCCTTACATAAAGAAAGCTGAGAGAGGCAATTGAGTGGACAATGAGAGATCATTGACTCTCAATAAGTGAGAGTGAATGCACTAGAGGATAGTACTCTAAATTCTTGACCATGGTAGATAGGTGATTGGAAAAGAAGTTTTTCAAATGATCCAATTCCAAGTACATGATCTTATAGAGTCGATATAGTAAGGAGTTGACAGTCGATGCCATACTCCTTTCTGAATGGGACATTATATGTATGAGGATTTAGATCCACATGGTAACTGATCGAGAAAAGGCTCAATGGAGATAAGATTATTCCCACAGCCATTTGGGATCATGAGATGTGGCTTGTGTCGCCTTCAGAAATGGGTTCCGGATCGACACCTCAAGAAAAGGTGATGATAGAATAGGAGAAATGGAGTGAATTGGAAAACACTTAGAAAGTGGTAAAATCCTTATCTCGGTCCCACACTCACATTGATCCCCGAACTTTCATCTCACGGTGTTGCTTGAGCACCGGAGACGGTTTGGGTCATGTGGGAGGAGAGTGAGGAATGAATTGACTTAAAGCATGAATAAAAGAGGTGGTCACCAGGAGCCGCAGGCTCCACTTTATGGAATTGAACAAGAGATTAAGTTAGATGACCATGTGTACCTTAGCGCAGGAGATTGAGATGTGAGTTCAACCTTCCTCCTCTTCGGACGGCCGATGAGGGGGAGTCCAACTGATGCTAGCTTGATCAATCTATGCAACTATTGAACAAAGAAACAAGTGAAGGGATGGATTAGACTTGTGGGAAGTGTAGTAACTGTAAATAGAAAATGAGAAAGGAAGCAATTGAAACCGAACTTACCAGCATCGGGGTGAGCCTTAACCCTTTTTTTATGTTTTTGGTTATGTAAAAAATATTCAAACTAAACTAAAATATGTTCTAACAAATAAATAGACTAAATAAAATAAGTGAAGAAAAACTTATGAAGTGAATTGGCTTGAGTTGAAGCCGAGTTGGTTGAAGAAGGCCGGTTCGGGTAACCATGCACCCTTCTGGCATGACTTTGGTGCATAGAATTCTACGGATGACCCCAATGTTGGAATTTAGTTCTGTTTATTTCTATGGATGGAGAACTTGGAGAGGAAGAGATCTTCTGTTGATGACTTTTCCGTAATCTGTCCGTACAAGCCTGTAAAAATTATGGAAGTGGGTAGATATAGAAAACAGAAACTGGATGTACACTTTTAGTGCAGCAATCGCCATAGACAGACGGTAAGCCAGAATTGAGTGCCGCTGATTGCAAATGAAAGAGGACGAGGAGAGGAATAACTCTTATATTTTTGACCACTTTGGCATAAGAAGCTCTGAATTTTCTGTAGAAGCCGATGAATTTATGTGATGTAGAGCGCATGAATCGGGCCTTCTTCTTCGCTTCGGGATTGATCTCTTGACATCCTTGGGAGGGAGCTTGGACGACCTCAGGATGAGGTAGGCATGGGGGGTTCTACCTTGGTTCGTTAGGAATAGCCCTCAATTTATAGAGATGGGGAACCGGTTCAAAATATGGAAACTGGCCCAACTGTGCCCCCGTGTTTCAAAGGAGGTGAGGGCACGCAGGGCATGCCCTCCTGTTTCAAAGGGGGTGGGGGCGCGTTATGCGTTTCATTTCTAAACCCTAAACCTTCCAAAAATTGCTAAAAATCAAACTTGACAAGATGAACCCGCCCCGACCCGAGGGCGCGGTCAAAATAAATGATAATTAGTGGGGGAAACTTTACAAAACAATCGGGTTAGAAGGTGCTAATTGGGGTAGTTTTCGGTTTTTTGAAACATATCGTGCCCTCACCTTTCAAAGGGAGCGAGAGCACTCCCCCGAACTGAGGGCACGTAGGGCGCGCCCCCAGTGTGACCGCACCCTCCCATTTCAAGCGGGGCAGGGGGCGGTACACTCTCTCTCTTACGTGCGCGTTCCACGGGCCGTAACATGCAAATGAGACGTTCGATTTGGCTCCCGTTTGTTGCGTTGGAAAGAGGGTATTAAACTGCAGCTCCTCAAGTTAGTAAACTAGTTGGTATAACTCTCGAGACGTTCGCACGGGGCTTTCTACCGGTTTACCCTCTCACGAAAAGTTGAAAACCGCGGCGGAGATCCGAAAGGGCACGGTTCCGGTCGAGGAATCTCGGGTCAACCCAAAATGGCTTAAAATGATGAGCGAACAAGTCTGGTATAGTCGAAAAACTTAAAATTATCGAAAAAATTGAGATTAACCTGGTAAATGTAAACCAAAGCTCAAAAAAGTCGGGAAACCCTAAAATCGACTGAAACGGCTGTATGGCCCTGGTTGATGAAAATATATGGTTAGGATCAACCTGGATGACCTGAAAAGGCCCGGTGATAATCGAAATGGTCTAACATGTGGTTCGAGATAGCTGTGTCAACACGGATCAAAAAGCCATAACGAAAGCCGTTATAGATCGACGACTGCCTAAATGACTTATCAGAAATCTTGAATGTTACGGAACACACACGGGACTTCCAAGACCTTAAATTATGAACCTTTCAAGGTTGGTCATTAAGCGGGCTTTGTGTTTTCACAGTTCACGTGCGGCTCTCACTTGAAGGTTACAGCATTATTCCGAAAATCATCAGTCCATTCCCAACACAGAGGGGCTTCACCAACATCCTTAGCTCATCTCCACGAGGTAATCCAGATTAGATAACGATTAAATAAAGGATATCGCCAATGGAATAGGAGTCTGGGGCTCTAAATTAGGCCAATTTGGTGTGTCTACAACTTGTACCCCTTCATGATCGATAGGTTGATTAATCTGTTATTAGATAACAAATTTAATTTAATTAAATAAAATTATTTAATTTTAATTAGGCCTCAACCAAATAGGCTATTGGGTCTAGTGAGTCACACACATAAGGACTTATCAATAAGTACAGAGGCAAGGGCATAATTCATGGAGATTTTGGGTTTTCATGAAAAATTCTAAAATATTCTATAAATACTAATAGTTTCAGCCAAACCCTATCAAGTCAAAGATGAAAACCACATTCTTAGCCTCCTCCCTACCTCCTTCTCTCTCTATAATGCATCTATAGGTGATGGAGCTCCGTATGGGAATAGTTCTTGAGGCCATCGCGAAGAGAGAAGTTGCTATGGATGAAGTTCATGTGGATACCGCTAGAGACAGGACATGTGAACAATTTTTAGAGTTTTAGAAACTCATCTTCTTCCTCTCCATGAGATTATATGAATTTTTATCAGGTATATTCAAACTTGTTTTGATCGATTTTCGATTTTTGGTTTTCATCGTTCTGTTTCTACTAAGACAAGTTATAAATGAACCCATAAGAATCGTCACTTTCGCTACACCAAATTCTTTTGAATGATTCCTTACAGTGATATCAGAGCCAGGTTCAAGTCTCAGTCAAAACTGATGTCGAATCGATGTTATTTCATGTAATTTATGTGTTCCTGAATCTGTGCAAACGTCTGTTTTGTCATTGCCACCATAATTTGTATGTGATCCTGATAATAAATTGGTTGGAATTAGTAGAATCTTGAATCTCGTGATATAGGACTTTCCAATGCCATAAATCATTAGAATTTTAAAGCTCTTTAGTGTTCGGGGGAAGCCCCATAAATTGGTGTTTCTATCATGCCTGAACTTACACCCCAATTTAGGGATTTTGTGAAATACGCGTCCATAAATAAAATTGAAGCTTGGACAAGGCTTTATAATATGGATAATAAAATTACCAAACCTTTTCCCATAATCTCCTGCTTTGAACGGTGGCGAAGGAAGAGAATTTGAGATTTTTTTGACGAACTTGGGTTCTACTAGGTTTAGTAGCGAAGCCCTATTTCTCCCTAATTTCCTATCAATATAAAATTTTTATATAATGTGATATATAATATTTAGAAATGTCATTTTATGACAATTTCATATTGTATTTTTGATGATTTTTGGCCTCCGAGATAAGGAGTTAACGAAGTTCCAAGATAGTAATTTTTGCTATGGAATCAAGATGACCACCTCCTCTTCTTTTCCCTTTTATTGTCAACTTCCATTTTTTATGGTGATAAGGCTGGCTGTTTCAAAATTCTCATTGGATGAAGATTCTAATGCATATTTTTGCATATTTTCCTGTGCTCGGGACAAAGAGATAAGGCTAGTTTAAAGGGAGGTCATCTTTCTAGTTGAATAAAGCACAAAATGGGAGGACGTGGCACAAAGCGCCAACCGTGTGGTGTGGCACATGGGTAGCACACCCACCGCGCCCATATGGGATGTGCAATGTGTCAAACCTTATATTTATTGATTTTACATTTTTTAAAATTATAAAAAAATCTTAAAATATTCTAGAAATTTTTTGAAGAATTATAGAATATTATTTAACATATTTTAAAGTGTTTAATAACATGTTAGATAATATTTATTCTTATTGGCATAGATTCATTCATTGTTAAGTTTTAAAATCATTTTAAAGGTTTCACTTGATTAATCAGTGTCTTAATTAATTTCTATAAAATGGTATTTTACATAATAGAAATTAGGACATTAATTTCTGGCTTTCCACTGTATTAGGAATGCATAAATGTTCTATATAGTCTAGATGTGCTTATATAATTCATATAAATTGTTTATATGTTGTTTTCATACTATTTATTTCATGAAAATTTGACGTGCATGAAATTGGGAATTTCAAAAATATAGTATATAATTTTATGTTGATATATATATATATATGATACATCTCATATAATTATCATGTATGCGATCTATATTCATGTGATAAATGCTAATGTGTGTATGGAGGTGATCATAGACTTAAATGTGTTTGGCTTGTGATTACTTATTTAATTGTGTTGGTTATGTTATTAAATGAGGTTTGTGTGTGCCTCCTCTTTCTCTATACAATCTAATTGTACTTTTTCCTTCCTTCATTAATGTACTCCCCTTGGTTAAAACTAAGGTTTCTTATTAAATTATGTACATTTGCGGGTTTGTGTACCTTTAAGCCACTTGTAATAGTTAGAAACTAGTTGGTGGAAGGTTGGAGAGCGAGATCACTTGAAGAAGCACCATTCTGAAGTGGGAGCATGCCAACTCAAGCTTTTGAAGTAAGAATTTACACCTATAGGGGTGCCTTAGGTGTATGCTTAGGGTTAAGTCTATGATCACCTATTCTTTATGCATATTTGATATGTGGATATGTACTATAGGTTATATCATAGATATATGATATTCCAAAGGTATTATATATACTTAGCACATATTATTGATGAGACTAAAAGAAAATCTCTCCTTGTTATAATTAGGTCGATAAATGCGAGACATTAAGAATGACTCACGTAGCCTTCCATTGTTATGGTCTTGATGAGCCAATCTTAAATTGGATGGCTTTGTTATAAGGAATTGTCTTACAAAATTTGATGCAACAGAAGCGACGATTCCTAAAAGTTCATGTAGAATCTGTCTCAATCGAAATCGAACAATAAAAACCGAAGTTGATCAAAATAGGTTCAAATATACCAGATAGGGATTCATATAATCTCACAAAGAGGAAGAAGATGAGCTTCTAAAACTCTAAAAATCATTCAAGTGTCCGGTCTCCAACGGTATCCACACGAACTTCATCCACAATAGGTTCTCCTTTCTCACCAGTCTCGAGAATTATTCCCAAATGGAGCTCTATCACCTATGGACACCTTGAGAGAGCAAGAGGTAGGGAAGAGACTAAGGACATGGTTTTCACCCTTGGCTTGTTTGGGTTTGGCTGAAACCATTAGTATTTATAGAGAATTTTAGATTTTTTCATAAAAATCTAAAATATCCATATATTACACCCTTGCTTTTGTACTTATGGATAAGTCTTTATGTGTGTGACCCACTAGTTCCAATAACCTATTTGGTTGAGGCCTAATTAAAATAGAACAATTCTACTTAATTTAATTAAATATTTTATTCGAATATAAATTAATCGATCTACCGATCATGAAGGGTACAAGTCACATCCCATGACCCTAATTTTGAAATTTCCAATTTCATGCATGTTGATTTTTTAAGAAATAAATAGTATGAAAATAACATGAAAACAACATATAAACCATTTATATTAAATAAGCATACATATCAAAACTATTTAGAATATTTATGCATTCTTAATACTATGCTAAGTCATTAATTAATGTCATAATTTATATTATGTAAAATCTCATTTCACAGAATTAATTAAAATATTAATTAATTAAGTTAAATATTTAAAACAATTTTAAAGTTTAATTATGAGTGAATCTATATAAATAGGGCTTAGTATCATCTAACTAACTATTAAAGTTAGTTAATATCATATAACTAACTATTAAAATTTTTAGAATTTTTATAATTTTTTTGACAATTTTTTGAAGTTTTTATGATTTAAACAATTTAAAATCATAAAAAATATGATGGGTGCATTGGGCTGCACGCGGCGGCGCAATAGGCCACACCGCTGTTCACCTATCTGTGCCGTCGGGTGCACCGGCCAACCACCGGCACTGTGCTGCCCCCGATGCATGACTGCCTTCCTCCCCCAATGAACTGTTCATTGAGAGGATTAGCTCCCCTTTAAATCGGACTTATCTCCTTATTTCGAGCTCATAAAAATTCGAAAAAAATATGAATTAGAATCCTTATTGAGTGAGGATTCTAAAATAGTCTGCCATATCTCCAGTAAAAATCCCAATACACTATAAAATGATAAATAAGAGGTAGCGATTAACTAGACTACGTAGCAAACATCACCATCTTGCAACGAGGATAACTCCTTATCTCAAAGACCGAAAATTCCAAAAAAATAAATATAAAATCCTCATCAAATGATGTTTCTAAATATATATCACTCTATAGAAATATTTTTTTATGGAAAATCAAGAGAAACAAGTCTGTGCTACCAGACCTAGTTGAACCCTAGTTCGCCGAAAAAATCTCAAGTTCTTATCCTTTGTTGTCATTCAAAGCAAGAGATAATGGGGAAAGGTTTGGTAATATCATTACCTATCTTCTAAAGCCATTTCCAAGTTTTAATTTTTTCCATGGATAGAGATTTAACAAAATCCCCAAATCAGGGTGACGGTTTGGGGATAACAGAAACACCAAATTTTGGGGAGTCTCCCTGACAATACATAGCTCCAAAATTTGAATGGTTTATGAAATCGAAATACCTATATCACGAGATTATACCAGTGCCACAACAAAATGGACGTTTGCACAAATTCGGGAACACATAAATTACATGAAATAACATTGATTCTTCGTCGATTTCGATTAAAACTTGAGCTAGGCTCTAATACCACTGTAATAAATCTTTCTACAAAATTTATTATAATGGAAGTGACAATTCCTATGGGTTCATGTAGAATCTATCTCAATTAGAATCGAACGCCAAAAACCAAAAATCGATCAAAATGGGTTCGAATATACCTTATAGGGATTCATATAATCCCATAGAAATGAAGAATATGAGCTTCTAAAGCTATAAAAATTCATTCATGTGTTTGGTCTCTAGCGGTATCCTCACAAACTTCATCCACAATAGGTTCTATCTTCGCACCGGCCTTGAGAACTGTACCCGAACAAAGCTCCATCGTCCGTGGATGTCTTCTAAAGATAAAATGAGGTAGGGAGGATATTGAGGACATAGTTTTACTTTTGTCTTGATCAGGCTTGTCTAAAACCAATAGTATTTATATAAAATTTTAGAATTTTTCATAAAAACTCAAATATTTATAAATTACATCCTTGCCCTTGTACTTATGGATAAGTCTTTATGTGTGTGACCCAATAGACCCAATAGCCTATTTGGTTGAGGCCTAATTAAAATAGAACAATTCTATTTAATTTAAGTAAATCCGTTATCTAATAACAGATTAATCGGCTTATCGATCATGAAGGGTACAAGTCACATCCCATGATCCCAAATGAATATGGAGATAATCTTATCTCCATTAAGCCTTTCCATTATCATTTACCACAAATATATAAACCCTCATTCATCTAATGTCCCAATTGAAAAGGAGTACATCATCGACTGTCAACTCCTTAGTATACCAACTCTAAAAGATCATATACTCTAAAAGAGTACAGCAGGCGGCTGTAAGAAGGTCAAGGCACGGGCAGTTTAGGGTGCATGCGATAGTGGGTCAACGAGACGGTGGGGGTGGTGGCGACCAGTGCGGGCAAGGCGACTCACGTGCGAGCTGCCAGCAATGAGTCAACGTGCATGCATGCGTGGGAGATGAACGAGGAAGCGCCCACGGTGGCACAACGATCAAGGTGAGGAGGTGAAGGTGAGAGGGTTGTGATCTCGCGGTGGTTGACATTCTTAGTGGCGTCAGTGGGCATGACGGCCGATTGGCCGGGGCAGCGTGGGAACGTATGTCGGCCGAGAGGGCGAGCGACATTCAAGCACGTGCGACGAAGCTAGCAATGGCGACTGAGCAGAGGAAGAGAAGAATGGCATGGCCAAGGGGGAAATAGGAGGGCAACGGAGTGGGAGAAAAACAAAGGCGCAAGGAAAACGACAGACACACAGGGAAGAAGAAGAGAAAGAAAGGCTGCAGTAGAGCACAACTAGGGCATCGGAGAGAGGAAAAAAATGGAAAGAGGTCTAGAAATGGTGAGGAATAAAGTAGAATATAAATTAAATATATTAATTCACATTAATTATAATAAGTATTATTTAATCTAATAATTACTTTCAACGTTATAATAACTCTAGAGGCTGAATGACTAAGAGTTGTATGAGTTGTAATTAGTAAAAGTTACCTACCTATTAAGTATGAGATGACTTGTATTTCCCACAAGATTATCATGATAAAGTTAATAGGGTCTTAGTCCTCACTAGGATTTCATCGTGATATCCAGTCTTTGCATAATGAAGGTTATACAAATTCATCAAAAATTAGTGGGAATATAAATTAGAATGAAAAATCATATCTTAATTTTAATGAATGTGTATAAAATTATATTAATAAAATTACATCTCAGTTGTAGAATATAATGATAAACCACTAATAGTGAAGCATACTTAATGTCAAATAGTTTTAATGATTCACACTTCTTAGATTGGTTTAGAACTAAGAGAATTGTTCTCATAGTTGACCAATTAGCTATCCTACTTGAGAAGTAGGTGTCTCCTAAACTATCTAATGATGTAAGAGAAGATAAGGCCTTATCTCATAAAATTAAATAGAAAAGATGCATTGTTTGTCTTATACTAGATGTTAATCTCTATGAGATATAAATTTTAGAGGCAACATGGATAGATAAATATGAGATCTATCATGGCTCATAGTAATGAGCTAACTAAAGGCATGTTAGAACAACAATACATCTTGATTACTTCTTGTTGGTGAGACCAATAGAAAGAAGTAAAATCATTAGATACAAATAGAAGGATATAATTAAAAGTTACTAAAGGTGGTCAAGAAAATAAATGCCCGAATAAGACATAGCATTCTTCCACTATCATGATGATAATAAGTGGAAGAGAAAATACAAAGTGTATTGCATATAATACAAAGGTGGAGCTTGAGAAGCTTCATGCATCTAAGTTATTGAAATTTACTTGTCTAATAATATACACACATAATAGTATTATATACTATATGTCTATAGCATAGTATTAGATATTAAGGATACATCTAATGGTATGAGATATTAGATACACATTTTATATCTACAAGGAGTTGTAAATGATGACAAGTAAATAAATATTTAATAAAGAAGATGTGACCTACATATAAAATGGTGCAAAAGTTACATTATTATTAGTGGGAGATATAATTATTTAATTGGCTAATTGATAAGTCCTGATAATTAAAATTGCTATCATATCTCGCTACAAGAAGTTATCTATATTTTCTACTTGAATAAATGATAATTTATTCTAAGTTATGGAAATGATAAAAGTTCTAAAACATTGAATGGAAAAGCGTTTGCCAGTGGGAGCTTAAAAAATTGTCTATTCATATTTGATGTGTTAGCTCTCATGTTATGTGTAAAAACTCTACCTAAAATAAAATGAGTTGATTTAGATCAATCTATTCTTTAGCTTAATGTAGACATGGAGAATGTGCTAATGAGTTATTAGAACTCATACATTTAGGTGTATGTTAAACCATATATATTAAGGCTAAAAAATATTTCTACTTCATTATTTTTTAAGATGATGTCTCTACGTATGATATATATACTTTATGAAGTACAAATCTGAGTCCTTTGAGAAATCATCTAAAATTAATAATGTAGTAGAGATATTAATGGAAAGAGTATTAGAACTCTTTGATCAGATCAAGAAAGAGAATATTTAAGTACATAATTCACACATAATTTAAAAGTAATAGAATCTAATTTCAAAGGTCATTTCTTTACACATTATAGCTTAATTGAGTAGCTAAAATGAGATCGTATTGTGTAATATGTAACAATGACAACCTTTGTAAAATTTCATCTTTGTCTATTTAAGGCTAAGTACTCGATATAATAACTTTATCTTGAATTGGTACCTTCTAAATCTATTTCAATTATTCTATATAGGATATGAAAAAGGTTAAAACTTGACATTCGGCAAGTTAAGGTTTCAAAATGTCTGACATGGTGAAGCAGCATAACCCTAACTAGTTGGAATATAAGATTTTGAAGTGTTGGCTTGTGGGATATTTTGAGGAAACTTATACATATTAAATAAACCACACTTATGAATAAGAGTATATGTTGCTCAGTTCACTATATTTTTAGATGAATACCTCCTCCTTAAGAAAGATAGTAGGAGCAAAGTATATATGGAAAATGTTATAGTCACACAACCCAAGGTCACTTCTATTAAGGTACTAGTTAATAAATACACATTAGCAATTTATAGGTCTTTTCTTGTGTCCATTCAACTTAAGAGATATGTGGGACATATCTTTGATGGAAGAAATGAGGCATAAGATTAAAAGAATATTGATCCTAAGATCTTCATAGAAGTAATATGAGATATTGATTCTAAAATGGGAAGAGACAATAAAATCTGATACAAACTCTATATATTCTAATCAAGTTAGAACTTGATAGATCCAATTGAGGATATAGTATTCATAAGGTATAAATAGATAACTAAAGAATAGATTGAAGAGGGTTAGAAGGTAGAGATCTTCAAGAAGGATAGTTGAAAAGGTTATTATCTAAGTCAAATGAGATCTTTTACCTATTCCATGAATTAATCTATTTGGATTTTGAATGTTACACATTATGACTATAAGCTATGTCAATTAGATGTTAACATAGTGATCCTCCAAGGTATTTTGAGGAACAAGTGTATATGATATAGCCTCAGGGAATCAGGTCCCAATAACATCAAAATAGTGTGTGTAAGGTTTGTTTATGAATAGAAATAGAACTTTCCATAGTTAGCATATAAGATTTAATGAGATTAAATATTTTGACTTCATTAAAAATAAAAATGAGCATTGTGTATTCAAGTGGATAAGTGAGAGTGATGTTACTATCTTGAAATTTTATATGGATGACATACTACTCATTAAGAATGAAGTAGGTATGTTTTCATCAATGAGCCTAGCTACCAAATTAGTTCTTCAAACATAATCTAAGTTTTAAGATCTATGGAGATAGATCTAAAAGCAATATCCAATTAATGTATGTAGTCATCATAGTCAAAAGATTTGACATAGGAAACTTTAAAATAGGATTCTTATCTATCTCAATTGGAATTGATCTCTATAAAGAGTTGTCTTTGTATACTTCATGAGAGATAAAAAGAGCACATGATTAAAGTCCTTAAGCTTTTGTCGTATGGTCTATCATATATGTGATGCATGATTAATACTTTAAATGTTATGAACATTCAGCAAGCAGATCCATGTGAAAGTCACTAGATAGTATAGTGATGTATCATTTAATACTTGAGAAGCACCAAGGATGTATCTCTATAAAATAAAGGATAAGACTTAAAATTTTTTAGTTTTACAAACACAAGCTTCTAGTCAAATAAATTTGATATTAAGTCAAAATAATGGTGGTACAATTAACTAGAAGAGTTCCATGCAATAGAACACTGCAAATTCTACATCTAATGTAAATAAGATTACATAATAGCTGCACACTGTGGAACTCCCGATCTGGACCCGGTTCTCCTCTCTTCTCTTCCTTCCCCGGGTCAGAACGACGAGCGCCACTCCTTTCGGTTTTGTCGGTGGTGTAAGGTTGTGGTCGCTAGGAACTGCGGGCTCTGAGAGTAAAAGACAAGAAGCAATGTGAGTATTAAATAAAATGACGGAACATACCTAAGCGGATAGATCGTGTTGGGAGATTATGGGTTCCATCTTCTTCCTTTTCGGCCGGCCGAGAAGAAAGAGCTTGAAGCACTTTAGTTGTTCCTACAAAAACAAGTAAGCCACGAAAACAAGTGAAAGTGGATTAGAACTAAGATAGTGAAGCATCTTGCAAAAGGAATGAACTAAAAACCACAAATGGAGATGGACTAACCGGATTGGGAATAACTCCCAACCCCCCTTTTTATGTGTTTTTGGATGATGATATATGATATTACTAAACTAAATATGCATGCAAACATGATGATCCATGATAGAAAATATAGAAACAAAGTAATGTTAAGAGATAGGGGAAGAAAAATGGGTTTCGGCTCCAAAGACTGTGATCTGGAGCCCCTGGCGACCCGGCAGGGGGGTCACTTGGGCGACCTAGAAAACGGGTCACCTGGGCGACCCGGCAGGCGGGTCACTTCCTGCACCAAGATTCGATTTACTCCCGGATGCTCCCACGATGCTTTCGGATGGCTTTGGAAGCTTGATGATGACTCCCGGAAGCTCCTAGGATGTAGATGATGATTTTCCCTTAGATGTAGGGGCTCGAGAAGCTTCAAAATGGATGCCAGTGAAGAAACGAGATGAAGAACGTCGATTTACGGAGGCGGATGGAAGTGGGAAGCTCTCAATCTCTAGGGCAATGAAGCTTGGAGGATGGAGGTGGCTTGAAGCTCTCTAGGGCTCTCTCTTGGGAGTTTGGGACGTTCTCCCCCTTCTAACACTCTTCCAACCCTTGAAAAAGTGGTTAGGGGGTCCCTTTTTATAGGCAAAAGGGTCACAGGGGCATTTCAGGCATAAAAAATATTTTTCGGAACAGCAAACGACCCGTCTGTTGGGTCGCCTAGGCGACCCGTCTAGTGGGTCACCCGCGGAACCATAAATGCCATTAAATGCGCGTGCACCGAAAGCAGATTGGCCGCCGTCCGGGGCCTGCCATAGTGGCAAGCGACCCGTCAGATGGGTCACCTACGTCCAATCAATTTTAACTATCCGGACGAGTGTGCGTCGTTCGTGGGTCACTTCATTCAGTCCGTACACTGTTCTGGCAAGCGACCCGTCAATTGGGTCGCTTCCCGTACCTGACCGGATTTGACCCTTCACCAACCACCATCAGAACGGATGAATTGGTGGGAATTGGGAAATCACCCGGCAGACGGGTCGCCTGGGCGACCCGGCAAGGGGGTCACCTGGGCAACCCGGCAGACGGGTCACCTTGGCGACCCGTCAAACGGGTCATCTTCTCCTCCAAAGTTCTTTTTTTTGGCCGTTTTCTCAGAGATCCAGTTTGTTAATCGGAAAACTCGAGTACCTTCTAAGAAAACATGGATCGTAAGCTCCTCAAATAGGCAAAATTTGCGTGTCTACAGCTCGCATCATCTTGGTGTCGGCTTTGTAGGGGAGCGATATGGAATGAAGCGTAGATGAATGAAATAAGGCGTAGCGGCGTGCAATGGCGTAGACTGAAAAGGTGGCACCAAGGTGTAGATTAGACACGCGGCTGCTGCCTAATTGGGCAATGAGCGGACACTATCGGTCCTTTGCCATTCCCACTTGTTCCCCTCATATAATTCCCATTATTGATTGGATGGATATAGTGCCATGGGCATGAAAGTAGAAGGAGAAGCCTGCCCCCCTGTGTGGGGGACCCCTGAGTTGTGGCTCGTTAGTTCATCTCGGTTAGCGGCCCAGCTCTGTGGTGTGCTTGTACTGAGAATGGCTAACTAAACTAATGAAAACATAAGGTGAACATCCAATCATTTCGGGGTAAGATCTTCCAGGTTCATTTGGTCCTTGTAAGGGTACTGATTTTGTTTAGAGTGGAATGACTCCATGTTCTTCTAGAATTTACTGAATCTTGCAAGAAACTTTTCGAAAAACCGGAATACAACTCATTCGAAGTGTTCGGAGAGTATGCGATGCATGATGCATGATGCATGATTTATAATTTTTTGTTGGGGGTAAAATAAAAAAACAAACTCAAAAATAGGCAAGTAGCTGAAGATATAGGTCCTATGTTTAACGGGTCAGGATACTCTTGGAGAGAACCGTCGTTCTCGTACACAAGACTTTGTCCTATCCGCGAGTCTAGAAACAGTTGATCCATCATTGTTTTGGTTGAGGGGGTTCTCAAGCTCAACTGTCCTAAACTTGAGGTCTTCAACGTTCAATTTAGACATATATAATAGCTGCCGTTTGGTGTTCAAACTGCCTAGTCGACCTGTCTGCCGGGTCGCCTAGGTGACCCACCTGCCGGGTCGCCTGCTCTCGTTGTCAGAGCAAGAAGATTGGACTTATGGACATATTTTCAGCCTTAAATGGTGTGCAGGACTATTCCCTCCCCCTTTAAAACCTCCAACTCGTCCCTCTTATGAGAACATCATACTTTTCCTTACTTTCTTGGTTTTTCTACTCCTCTTACAATGTTTCATCCTTCAAGGTTCATCCATCCGAAGAAGGCAAGGCAATTTTCAGAAGTTTCGGGGCATATTTTCAACAAGATAGTGGCCGGAATCGTAAGTTTTCTCTTGATATTTTCTTGTTTCTTCTTACAAAAATCATCCCCTTTTTGTTTTGATTCCTTTTTTGAAGTTGGGCCTATCGTTTGGAAATGACCCGGCATCGGGTCACCTGGGCGACCCGGTAGGGGGGCCACCTGGGCGACCCAGTAGACGGGTCACCTAGGCGACCCGGTAAACAGGTCATCTGCGCATCGCTGACATCTTGCTGTTTGCTTGTTCAGGATCCTCCATCCTTTCCGGGAGCTCATTGCTACGGTTCATGTCAGTGGGTTTCCCGCAGTATTCCATATATCACTTTGCAAGCTCGTCATGTACTCCGGCAATGGGGCATGGCCGATTTCTTTGATCATGTGATGAATTGCTCCAAATATTATTGGGATTTTTCTCTTGTGGGGGCTTTGTTCGAATGCTGGCATCCGGATACTAACACATTTATTCTTGACACTTTCAAATGCATCATTCTTCTTGAAGAAGTTGAAATGTTGTTAGGCCTCCCGGATTCACCTTATGGTCAAGAAGATTTCATATTTATCCCACCTTTTCCTCTTACTGCTCATTTGTTTCTAGAGAAACTCATGACTCCCACGGAGGCCTCTTCATTGATTGTTGGCGGCAAAATTTCCTTTGAAGGTCTATTGACGTGGTCACTCAAGAGTATGGATAAGGCTTCTGAAAATTTGGACAATCTTATTTCCAGGTTGAAAGGAGTGGTGACTTGCGTTGTTTCGACTTTCTTTTATTCTTCAGAGGATGGTTGGATTGTTCCCAACTCTTTGCCTTGCATTTGGGGGTTGTGGCGCCGGGAGCACATTGCACCATCTATCTTGGATTTCTTATATGAAGGACTTTCTGCGGCTTGCCTTGGCCGTCCCATGTTCGGTAGCATCCTTCTCTTGATTTCCTGGGCAGAGCTTCACTTTAAATTTGATGTTGTTGAGGAGATTGTTCCTGCTTCACGTTTGTTCCTTCGTAGCCCTCTGCATTCTCTATCATCGGTTCTTGGTATGGAGGAGAAGGTTGTTAACAAATGTCCTACGGTGAAAACCTGTCAAGACTGGCGCTTGTATCTATCCAATCTTAATCATGCTGGCTTCTTATGTGTGCCACTCCCTTTGCTTCGAAAGGATCTCAAAGCATGCTTTACCCCTGGAGTGGATCTTCGACTCATCACCGGTACTTCATTGATTTTATATAATGCTCACCGGTGTCTTCCTCAGTTAGGCCTTTGCAAGCAGAAGGTACCATTGGTATCCCACCTTCCAAGTATCAAGGACCGATGCCTTGGCACATCAAATGATGAAGAAGAATGTCAAAGTGTGATTGCTCTTTGGAAGGCATGCAAGCTGCATAGTCTTTGGATGGTGACCAAAGAAGACGAAGAGCGTAAAGCTCGTTACTTGAAGAAGCTCCAGGCGATTCGTGCTTGATTTTCCTTTTCCTGCACTTGTGTTAGTTTTAAAACATGTATTTTCAGACTATTGGACATTTGATATGGTGCATGCATGTTTCCTTAAGTAAAGAATGGCTTTTTTTTCAGTTTTGGTATCAGGAGATGACCTGGCAGGCGGGTCGCCTAGGCGTCCCAGTCAACGGGTTGCCTTCTGTATCTGTCCTGACAGGATTCTTGAATTGACTGGTCATGTACCTGCTTTGACGACCTCTTAGGTCCTTAAAATACCCCTAAATTCATGGGTTCCCCTACCCACAGCATATTCAGCCTTCCCTAGAGTGTAAGATTGTGAGGTTTTTGTCCAAGGAGGCCCTCGCCATGCCTTATGCTAGGCAAAACTCGGTTTCGTCCATGTCTGTTCTTCAAGATCGTCTTCGGGGTCTTCTTCATCGTAATGAAGTAAGCATACTGCCTCTTCTCTTTTCATTCTTGCATTCTTGTATGCTAGATCCCCTCTTTCATTCATCTTTTGGCGAAACGATGCTTGGACCATTGGATCGAAGAGGGTTCCATACTGTTCTGGGAGATGACCCGGCAGGCGGGTCGCCCAGGTGACCTGGCAAACGGTTCATTTTATCTCACAGAACTCTTTTTATTTGCTGATTTCTTGTGCCTTGTTCAGGAGTTGCCACCATTTCCTTCTTCTAACCGCTTTGGTCAGTTCGCTTGGGCTGAACGCTTGACTCGGACGTTGACACACCATTCGTTGGAGATTTTACATAGCTGAGGCCTGAGGGGCGTTCTTGCCCACTTCCGACGCATACATTCTTACCATTGGGATTTTGCGATGTTAGGAGCTTTGGTGGAGCGATGGCACCCGGAGACTCACACCTTCATTTTTGCTGATTTTGAATGCTCCATTCTTCTAGAGGAAGTGGAGCTTATCTTAGGCCTGAAGGCCAGCGAGATGGGTGAATCCCCGGATTTCTTTGTTCCATCCATGGATTGCTCGTGCTTACACGCATTGAAGGAATTCATGCCTCGTTCGGAGGCAATCGCATTGTTGTATAGTGAAGGGGTCAACTTGTCTCGCTTATACTGTTGGACTTTGTCTTGCTCGGAGACCACTAGTGATTCAGCAAAGCAGTTGACTTCTGGACTAAAGGGGGCCATCATATGTATCGTGATCACTGTTTTGTACCCATCTGGAGGCGATGTCATCAGTCCCGCACAGTTGGCATATGTGAAGGGCATATGGGGCGGCCGACGGCTAGCTATGTCAGTTCTTAGTTTCCTCTACCAAGGGTTGACTGAAGCCAGCTTAGGTCGTTCTTTCTCAGGCAGCCTTTTGTTGTTTAGTTGTTGAGATGACCTTCATTTCAGGTTTACTGCGTCTACTCCTAGCTTCCTGAGCACTTTTACCCGAAGTTCCCTGTCCGGGGTGGCGAGGCAGACGGGCTTGGGTAGAGGCGTCTGGGATCACTGTCCTGGCTTTCGGTCGAGGCGTAGCTGGTGAGACCACTTCGAGGCCGCCATGCATCAACATTTCTTTGTTGTCTCTCAGCTGGTGACCTGGACCTTCTTCCAGACTTGTCTTGTTCCTGGTAGGGAGCTGTTCTTGGTGACGGCGAGCTCCCTTGTGTTGTACAACCCCCATCATTGCGCGCTTCAGCTGAACGTGCCTGTTTTTGAGCTTCTGCTTCGCTCTCCGATTCCAAGGATCAGGACCAGGCGCTTGGAGGCGAACGAGCAACATCTTATTTTAGTTCAGGCCGGCTGGCAATGCTGTCAGCTAGCTTTCGTGTCCCGAGGAGAGCTTCATGGCCATGACAGCTTCATGGAGTATTTCATGTTACTGTCTGTTGTCTTGGACTAGAGTTTGTTTTGAAAAGGGTTTAGTATGAAGATGTACAAAGAAAAGAACAACTTTTATATTTGAAGCATTTAGAATCTTTAAAAATCAATTGCCATGCTTATATGATTGTCCAAATGATTGTAAAAACGTCTATTTTCTTTTTCTGTGTTGCACCGGGTAATCAGGTCGGTACGACATGACTATCGGGTCAAATTGGTCTTCCATGTTCCAAACTCAGGATCGGAAGGTACCCATAAGGAATTTCCATTTTACTGATGTTTTTGGTGATTTTTCAGAATTTTTGGACATTAAGCAAAATTTTCACTATTTTTATATAAAGGGTTCAGATTTGCCATTCATTTTCACACGTTCTGACGGTGATTCCGCGTTCAGAAATACACGGGTGATTTTTGTGGCTTCCCTTTCCTTCCACGATCTCCGAGGTCCGTTATTCTTTTTACGACTATTGTATATCGCAGTTTCTACTTTTCATGGGCGCAAAAAAATTTGGAATCGGAAGTCGGTAGAGGGAAAAACGGCCGAGAGAGGGGGACGTGTGCGTCCCCTTCTCCAGGCGACCCGAGGTCGCCTGGGCGGCCCGGCATCGGGTCACCTGCGGGTGGCGACCCGATGTCCGGGCCGCCTGGGCGGCCCAACGTGCGGGTCGCCTGGGCTGGCGGCCCGGGCGTCGGGCCGCCCGGGCGACCCGGTGCTAGGTCGCCTGGGCCAGGCGGCCCGACAACCAGGTCGCCTGGGCGACCCAGAGACCAAGTCGCCTGTACATTCCGAAAATGCCGGAATGCCTAGGAATTCCATTTTTTTGGCTTATTTCATGCGTCTAATGTGTTTTGCCTCTGTTATTTACAGATGGTGCGACGTTCCCACACCTCAGAGGCCTCCACCTCATCCGTGGCGCCTGCGTTGTCCGACGAGGACATTGGTGACAATGTTTTTGCGGTGCTCGAGGAGTATGTGGAGCCTAAAGTTCCGGTAAACATGCATGATAATTTTATAACTGATGTTTTTTTTTCCTGATTGGGACTGACATGGTTTATATTTATTGCAGAAAAAGATTCACTCCCAGTTCTTGTGGGAATTAGTGGGCATAGTATACGAGGCGCTCTAGCCCTTCCAGCAGTGGCGCCTGGAGAAGATGGGTTTCGACCCATTTTTTTGCTGCACGCCGTTCTGGGAGGATCTCCCTTTTGTCTAGGCGATGAGGGAGAGGTGGGATTCCACCTCTCATTCATCCTTTTTCCGTGGGGGCACATGGTGCCCACACTGGAGGACGTGGCACGCATCACCAGCTTGTGTGTCCATGGACGCCCCGTGACGGGGAAGTCCTATAGTGACTACTCGGGGAAAAAGCAATCTTTTTTGTTGCTTTTTCAGATTTGGGGTTACTTGCACCTTCCCCTCGGATGGGGAATCCGCTCGGACCCGCCCGAGTATCCGTTTTTACGCGGGTGGTCAGTGCAGTGACCACTCATGCCTCATGACGCCCAGTTAGTTGACCTTCGTCGTCGGCTACTTCGCTTCCCCCATGATCAGGTATGCCTTTTGCCCTCAGATCTGATTATAACATTTCTGATAGCTCTGTTCCTCTAACCAATATTCTGTGCAGGTTGTCTGGCAGCCTTATCTAGGGTCGGACGAGGACGAGAAGCCCTAGGTTCAGGCTACCTTGGGGGATTTCAGCCGAGACACCTTCCTCATCTGCCTCAATGAGGTGGAGCCTTTGTGGGTGCATTTAACGATGCACTCATTGGGGCTCCACCAAGAGTGGGTCATCCTAGACCCCCATGAGCAGATGGGGAGGTCGGCTCGAGGCATGACCATTGCCGTGGACTGGTGGCAGGAGTGCCGTGCAACCTTGGATGTCTGGCGGTGCGACGGCACTCCCGTGGTGTCCACGACTACAGATAGCTCGGCGTACCTGGAGTAGCATGCTGAGTTCTACGGTCACCTCTTCTTCGGCCAAGAGGTTCGCAACCCCTTTCTTATTTTTTGAGAATTTTTCTTGCTACTTACCTGTCTGGATAACTGATGATGCGGCCTTCTTTGGTGTAGGAGGAGGTGGAGAGTGAGTTGGTTCGCCTTCGCGAGAAGGTGAACTCCCTCTGAGAGAAGGCCCGATGCCTGGTATGATTCATCCTCTTTTCTTTGCTGCTTGTTCATGACCATCAGATTAATGCCACTGTGTTTTTCTTCTTTCTTTCAGCGTGAGAGGCGTCGAGAGAAGGAGGAGCGGGCTCAGCGCCGGTTGAAGACAGCGCAGGATCGCTACCTCCAGAGCAGCTACGAGGTCTGTCCTCTCGCTTTCGGCCTTTGTTCTTGTCATTTCATCGATTTATTCTGGTTCCTTTTTAGCGTGACGAGGTTCGCCGCCAGTTGGAGGAGTTGCAGGGCCGGACCGGAGAGGCTGAGCCCATGGACACCGATGAGATGGGTGTTCCCCCTACGGAGGTGGTGGCTTTCTTCACGGGAGAGGCCGCCACAGCCTGGCCCTCACCGGTGGGAGAACCCTCCTGTTCAGCGGTTGTTCCATACGGCGATCGCTCCACCTTGTGGGCGGACCTTCTTGCCATGATATGTCATTATTTTGCTTATCCCTTGCTTCTTTTTCCCTTGTCTGATGCTGACATTCTCTTTTTGCAGAACGGAGAGCTCCTCCATCAGGTCACCGAGTCGGCAAAGAAAGAGCAGAGTCTTCGTGACGAGGTGAGCTCAATGGTCTTCTTCTTTTTCTTCTTGCATGTTGTTGAGCAAATTCCTCTTTCAGGTCGACCGGTTGTCGAGGCATGTCGGGGAGCTCGAGTTACAGCTCTCCTCATCGTCTTCGGAGGTAAATTTTTTTTACTGGAGCTCCTTCCTTGCTTTAGATAATTTCTGACATGTCTTCTAGTCTGACTGCAGCTTACCACTCTTCGGAGGAAGGTGGAGGATCTCTCCCGGCCGTCTGGTGAGCGGGAGATGGGCCTCCGCTTGGCCTTCATCGAGGAGACCCGCGCACTGGAGCTGCGCCACACGGATCGGATTCAAGCATTGGAGGAGCATTATGTGGTGGAGATGCGTAAGGTTTCAGACCAGCAATATCAGCTGACCCTAGAGTTTGCTCAGGCCCGGTCCGAGACGTGCTCCCACCACTCCGGCGCCTCCTAGATGACGACCTAGCGGGGCCCCAGCCGGAGTCGTGTGGCTACCTCTGCTCGGCGAGATGATGAGAGAGCTACGATGCCACCTCTTGTCGCCTCAGCTCCGGAGGATTTTGTACCAGAGGGAAGCGGCGAGTCTTGATTGTGCCGTCTCCCTCCTTATCCTTGTACATTATGATCATTAGTAAAATTGCATTTATTCTTCCTCCAGCGTGTCCAGACTTTTGAGAGCATGTTAGTTTTCTTTTAGGGTATAGTCCCTTGCAAATTGTCAAGGGGCGTTTCCCCTCTCAAACAGGAAAGATAATAAATGTGCAATGCATTAAAAGGAAATATGCAAGACAGAAATTAAATATGGATGCAAAAGGTAGTATTTTTGTTGTTGTTTTGGGGTTTTCTACTTTGTTTGGATTTTGTGTGTTTTTATATTTTGTTTGGGTTTTTAAAAGCTTTTATGATTTTTTTTGTAATTTTTGATTTTCTGATTTGTTTGTGTTTTAGATATTTGATTTTTTTGTGCAAAGAGAGTGGCCATCTTTCATCCTCTAGCTTGCTTGCAAACCAGCATACTTTCATTTCCTTTCTTGATTAAAGATAAACACCACGTGTAGATAGGTTGCCCTGACTTGGATCTTTTGGCCTTCTACCTTTAGTCGGCCAGGGATCCCTTCTAGCTAGATTAGTCAATCCTTATTTGTGGTGGTTAAGAGGGAATAAAATCGAGGTAAGCTCGAGGTAGGATTAGGGAATTCGAACTTGTTTTCCCTACTAATGCCCGGATTATCCGTTGGGATTTGGCCTCTTCAGGTCTCTCCTTCTAATTGCCCCTAATTTTGTGGCCCTCATTTAGACGGATTTTTTTCTTCTTTTTCTTGATCCGTGGGGTTCATTGCCCATCTTTTGGAGACATTTTTCATTTCTGGGGTTACTCCAGGTGCTCATTCAGACAAGTCAGATATATATATTTATTTCTTTTCATGACCTGAGGTGTTCATTGCCCATATTTTTTCACCTATTATTTTAAGAACTTAGACCCTCTGAGGCCGCCTCCTACTAGGGTGGCGGGCTTTTCGAGTACTCCTTATTCTAATCACTGCACCTGCCGTGGACCGAGTTGTAGAGGGAATCAGATAAGAACGTTGTTTCTTTGCCAGGAGGTTTCCCAACCCTTCTTCCAGTATCGAGCCATTGGATGCAAGATCAGGGCGTGAAGTGGGTGCAGTATGGTGCTTATCCTTAGCCTCGATTGAATGGTTATGCCGTGTAGCAAGCAAACCTTGGATGATAGAAAGTTCTTTTTCTTTTTCGCAGCATTTTGTTGTATATATAGTTTTTTTTGGATTTTTATGAAAAATATTTTTTGAGAAAGAGTCCATTCCACGGATGATTCAATTCTTCTCCCTCAGCATTAAGCAGTTTGTAAGAATTGCCAGGATAGATAGCTGAAATCACAAAGGGGCCCTCCCAATTAGGTTGAAGTTTGGAGCGAGGGCCTCCCGACTTAACAAATATTATTTTAAGTACTACTTCTCCAACTTGAAATCTTCGCTCAACTACCTTTTTATGATAAAATCTTTTGAGCCGATTCTGGTAAGCTCTAGCATGTTCAGCAGCGGCCAGCCTCTTTTCGCCCAGCAAATCGAGTTGTACAAGAAGAGATTCCCTGCGTTCACTCACTGGGATGTCCTGATCAAGTTGGACTCGGAGGGATGGTATGAGAACCTCGTATGGGACTACAACCTCCATCCCATATGCCAGGGCATAGGGGGTTTGACCTGTTGGTGTTTGAACTGAAGTGTGGTAGGCCCATAGAGCATCCACCAACTTATCTAGCCAATCGGCGAACTTACTAGACTCACACGTTTTTTTGATGATTTTAATTAGAGTTTTATTTGTTGCCTTTGCATGGCCATTACCTTGAGGGTAATATGATGATGAATGATGCAATTTTATGCAATACCTATTGCAGAGGTCCTGTAGCTCTTGAGAGACGAATTGTGGCCCATTGTCGGTGATGAAGTTGCTAGGGATCCTGAATCTGGCGAGAATGTTGCACTTGATGAAGGTACACACGGTAGACGCCTTGATCTCTGCATATGCCTCTGCTTCGGCCCACTTGGTGAAGTACTCCGTGGCCGTAAGGATAAAAGATTTGGTTTTGTTGGTGGAGTTTGGGTCTCCAAGGGGTCCAATGATGTCAAAGGCCTACATGGCGAAAGGCCATGGGGCGTGTATTGGGTGAAGAGAAGAGGCAGGTGAATGGATTTTGTCAGCATGGAGTTGACATTGATGGCAATGCCGGACAAAGATCGAGCAATCTTCTTCTAGAGTGGGCCAATAATACCCTTGCCGAATGATCTTTTTGGCAAGGGCTTGGGCGTTGACATGACCCCCACATACTCCAGAATGGGCTTCCTTAAGCACCAGTTTGACCTCTTCTTCATCTATGCATCTTAATAGGATCCCAGTCAGGCTTCTCCTGAATAAGGTTCCCCCCAGTAGCTCATACTTTTGAGAGATTCTTCTAATGGTTTTCTTTTCGGAGGGTGTTGATCCTAGTGGGAATGATTGATCTTTACAAAATTGAGCAATTTTGGAGTACCAAGGCCTTTCTTCTTCTTCAAGCAACTCTTCTGCCTCAACCAAAGTTAATTCTTCCCTTTGCCTTAGATGCTTCTTTTCTTCGAATCTGGTTCTTACCTTGAGGAAATAGGGGTCTTCCACGGCAGGCATAGCTTGCCGGTGGACAAAAATATTCTTCTCTAATTTACCTAGAGGAATGGATAGGGATGATGCCAATGATGCCAAAGAATCAGCGAGTATGTTCTGAGCACGAGAAACGTGGACAAATTCAAGCTTGGAAAAGAGTTTAATGACATATGAGGCAAGTTCTTGGTAAGGCTTGAGTCTGAGGTGAGAGGTTCTATAACGAGCCAAAACTTGGCGGAGGATCAGCTGACTATCTCCTATTATTCTAAGCTTAGTGGCTCCATGTAGATGAGCAGCTCTCAACCCAGCTAGCAAGGCCTCATATTCAGCTATGTTGTTGGTTACAGGGAAGCTGAGCTAAAAGGCCTGGAGGATGGCTATGCCTTCGGGAGATAACAAAATGATCCCAATACCCCTACCTTGGGAATTAAGAGCTCTGTCGAAGTGTAACGTCCATAAATAAGGGATTTGGACGGACATTAACTCTTCGTCGTGCAATTCATTTCGGACAGGATCAAAGGTAGGGACTGGATGATGAGCTAGATGTTCGGTGATAGCATACCCCTTGACTGACTTTTGTTGGACATAGCTGATATCGAACTGGGAGAGGAAACTTTGCCAGCGAGCTAGCCGATCGGTTAGAACTGACTTTTCAAGAAGAAACTTGATCAGATTCATTCGGGCAATAAGATGAACTTCGTGAGCCAAGAAGTAATGCTTGAGTTTCTACACCACCCACACAAGGGCAGAGCATGTCTTCTCCATGTTGGTGTACTTGAGCTCACAAGAATCGAAGATTTTGGAGAGATAATAAGTGGCCCTCTCCTTGCCCTCTTCATCTACTTGTACCAATACCACCCCTAGGGATCCCTCAAGCACAGAGATATACAAGATTAGGGGTTTTCCTTGGACGGGTGGTCTAAGCACCAGTGGATTTTCTAAATAGTCTTTAAGTCCCTGGAATGCTTCCTGGCACTTTCTATCCCATTTAAACTCAGCTCCTGCTCAGGTCAATTCGTAGAAGGGTTTGCACCTTTGGGAATGCTGAGAAATGAATCGCAGGATAAATTGCAACCTTCCAATCAATCCTCTGAGTTCCTTGAGGTTGCGAGGAGGCGGGAGGTTGGTGATTGCCATAGCTTTGTTGGGATCAATTTCAATTCCTCTCTTACTGATGATGAACCCTAGCAACTTTCCTGACGAAACTCCGAACACACATTTCTTAGGGTTCATCCTAAGCTTGTATTCTTCGGCCCTTTGTAAAACTTTTCTCAAAGCTTCTGGGTGATCGTCTAGAGTTCTAGATTTAACCACCAAATCATCCACGTATACCTCAACAACTTTATGCATCATATCATGAAAGATAGCCATCATGGCTCTTTGATAGGTTGCACTGGCATTTTTTAGTCAAAATGGCATGACAACATAGCAATAGGTGCCCCAAGGTGTGGTGAAAGAAGTTTTCTCTTCATCTTCCTTGGCTAATCGGATCTGATTGTAGCCCGAATACCCATCCATGAATGAGAGAGCCTCATACCCTACTGTGTTGTCAACTAGTACATCAGTATGAGGGAGGGAAAAATCATCTTTAGGACAGGCCTTGTTTAAGTCCCGAAAATCGATACATATCCGAATTTTACCATCCTTTTTCGAGACGAGGACTATATTTTCCACCCATTGTGGATAGAGAACAACTCTAATGAATTTAGCTTGATGTAATTTGTCAACCTCTTCTTTCATTTTCAAAGCAACATCTGGGTGGAATCTTCTAAGTTTTTTTTTAACCGGGTTTGCTCTCTCCTTAAGGGTCAATCAGTGTTCAACTAGGGAATTATCCAGCCTAGGCATGTCTTGATAGGTCCAAGCAAAGGCCTCTTTATAATCCCGCAAGACTTTCACAAGATTCTCTTCCTGAACAGGGGTGAGGTTGGCACTTATGAGGACAGTTCTGGGGTCTTCTGGCGTGCCGAGATTCAGTTCCTTAGTGGGCTCATCGGCTGCGGCTGAAGGTTCCTCGAATCTCTTAATTCCAGACGCATAACTGTCAGCCACGTCCTCTTCTTCATCCTCGGATTCAAAATCCTTTCCGGTAGCCACCTTGTATACCCCCAAGGATGTATCAATATCATCTTCTTCTTCATACATGATCTCTTCTAAGGGAAGTGGATTTTCTAAGAATCCTGGCATCTTGGCGTATTCCAATGTTGCTTAGGTTAGCTGGTGTAAGTATCGGTTTGGAACTCTCCTTCCTTTCCTCTTAGATTGAACTACTCCTACAGAAAGTGAAGGTACGGTATTTACAAGGGGAAAGGGTGGATTATCTAGCTTGGTGGTGGAAGAGGTGGCCTCTGGGGCCAAGAGAGATGTCTCCTCGATCGACTAACGAGTCATGAAGAGGACGTTTTTCTTTTGTGAAAATCAATCATGGAGATCGACCTAGTTTCCGGTGCCTGCTTGGCACATAAAGACAAAAGGGTAAGGAGATCTGACAGACTCTCCGGATTATCGGGGGTTGTTGTGATTTCACGAGATCTTGGTGGTATAGGACCGAGATTTAAAGAGGAGAATGCTCAGAGGAGCATCGGATGTAAGGGGCTAGCAGGCCCGATGGAAAGAGTATCAGTGAAAGATTGCCTAGGCCTGATCTCACCTGAGAAAAATGGCCGTTTGGTCTTGTTACCACTGAAGGGAATGGGGAGTCCATGAGATAGACTACGTTGAATAGGGGAATGAAATCCAGAAAAGGTGAGGATGATGGACGACCCTCGGGGAATAGATTGATAATGAAAAGAAAATTGCCTGGCAGATTGGTCCCATGAATCAGGGCTGAGTCGGTTTTGGTTCCTTAACTTGATCCCTCTTCATCGGCCAAAAATAATGAGTGTAATGAGAGATAAAGCTCTTCCTCACCTTCATCGGTTCTTTGTCGTTTCCTAGGCCTCGTGTTGATATCGTGGCAGTATCTTGGCCCTTCTTGGCAAATCTGGATAACTCCACCTCGGAGAAAATACTCAAACATATTACTTTTTCATGGTGTTGGTTCAGATGCCCTCCTGTCTTTGTCAGTTTCTTGATACCCAAGCCCTGCTTTGGTTTTCTGCTGGGGGAGCTTGATGGGTTTGTCAATTCCTTGTGAGAACTTACCCAGACCTTGCCCTTCTTGATAACATAGCATTTTCATAATGTGCCAGCCAATGGGAAGCTCAGCATCTCTCTTTTATATTGAATTTGCCGTGAAGATTCACCGGTCTCTGGTAACTCCATCAGAGTTAGTATTGGCTGGGTTGGCATCCATGAGGTTGTAGATGGTAAAGGACTCACATAACTTGATACTTTGATAACTTGTCCCTTGTATGGAAATTTGATGCATTGGTGATTTGTGGATGCCACTGCCCCAAGAGTCTCTAAATAAGGATGCCCCAATATGGCCTTGTAAGTAGGGTCTATTCCAAGTATGTGGAACTCGGCCGTGATCACCTTGGGGCCTAACTCCACTTCTAGCATTATTGTGCCTTGAGCGGGCCTCTTGATATTGTAAAATGCCGTAACCGTGAGGCCTGAAGGGTTGATTTCTTCCATGGATATGCTGCATAACTCCAATGTTTCTGGCGGCATGATGTTCAAGGAAGTCCAGTGTCTACCAAGCAGTTTGTGAGTAATACCCCCTTAACACCAATAGTTAAGCATAAAGCACATCTCTGGACATCGGGGCTTGCTAGTTCTTCATTGGTGAAAGTTAGAGTGGGGTGCTCACTTTTCGGTGCTAGGACAACAGTAATCTTTTCAAGGGGGAGGCTTTCATGCACCATTACCCTTTGAAGATAATGTTGCAAGACTTCCTGATGAGTTTTGGACCTTTTGATTAATTCCAAAATGGAGATCCGCGCCGGTGTTTTGTCCAAGTGTTTCAGTAAATCATATGATATCCCTGGAGCTGGCTCTTCGATGATTTCTTCTTCTGGTTCCTATGCTGCCCCTACTTTTGGGAATACACGTTGAAACATGCGCCTGCTCTGGAGAATCGTGGCAAGTTGGGGTTGAGTGGACTGGCAGGTCATTGTTGGTTGGGCAGGCGGTGGGTTGGGAATAGTAGGTGTTGATGTTGGTTTTATGGTTGTCGGGGTTGGAGTTGTCAGGGGTGTGGGATTAGTGAGAGGTGTGGAGTTAATAGATGGTGGGGTTTCTTTTTTGGCGACTGGAGGTGTGAGTACGGGCCGAGAGGGAGGTGGTCGAATGATGGGTCCGAGGGGGAGTGGTGGCGGAGTGGATGGGGCTACACTTGGTCGAATTATGGTTCATCCTGGATACAATGAGGCGGAGGAAGGTCTTATAATGGGTGGAAGGTTAATTGGGGATCGGGGTATGGTGAGTAAAATTCGGTTGGCATGGGTTAGTGGTGGCCGAGTCGGGAAGGTCGGTGTGAGATTCTCAAATTGCCATTTCTGTTCTCGGTCCTAAGCATCTTTCGAAGGGGTTGAGATGTGGACAACTCGGTGGCCATCAAGTGCGGGTGCGGGCGCATGTGTTGGTAACGAGTTTTGCACTATTCCCAAGTTTACTTGCTGCTGC
The DNA here is from genome assembly GCA_036172225.1 of Cryptocoryne crispatula var. balansae. Taxonomy (NCBI): domain Eukaryota; kingdom Viridiplantae; phylum Streptophyta; class Magnoliopsida; order Alismatales; family Araceae; genus Cryptocoryne; species Cryptocoryne crispatula. Next base: position 23,826,894 of record CM069924.1, read on the forward strand.
TGTCTTTCTTGTATAGGTGGCCCTCGAGTTTTGAGTGATGTAATATATTCTCCCATCTGTGCCCAGTCTATGCTGCCTTGTTCATTTAAATCATGAATGTAATCCCGGAAATAATAACAATCTTCTATGGTGTGTCCAGGATATCTATGATAGATGCAATATTTGTCTGTGTTTGCTGTTCCTGGCCAGACCATCCTCTCCTTTGGGAGTGTTATTTGTTGTGCGGCCATCAGGGCATTAAAAATATCAATTAAGGAATAATGCAAAAGAGGGTAATTCTTTCTTTTGGGCCCCACTCTCTTCTGACCATATGTGTTTGGTGGGGGTACCTGTTGGTAGTTGGGTGACCTGGGTGGTTGACATTGGTTGTTAACCGGGTTTTGTGAATGTTGAGGTGGAGGAGGCAACTGGGGCCTTGGGGGTCGAGGAGGTGGTTGCTGGTAGGTTCTTGTGTTGTGGTTAGGTCGAGGGTGCTGGTATTGGGGAGAAGGGTTACAGATCGGGTTTCCCACCAGGCTCACATTCTCATTGTTGACTATTCCTTCGATCACTGGGCTGGTAGTGGTGAAAGCGGCCTTTTTGGTGGTTCAGGGTTTTGGGTCATAGAGGTTCATCAAGGGTGTATCTTTGAGCTGAGTTTGGATGTATCTGGCTCTCTCATATAACTCAGCCATAGTTCCCGGATGGTGCATGACAAGTATGTTTCTTAGTGTTGGGGCGGCATTGGCTATGATCATCTTGACTTGTTCAGCTTCAGAAACCAGGTCAGTTAACTTTTCAGCCATGGATCTCCATCTGTCAGCATATTTGACAAAATCTTCTTCTGCCCTCATTCTTTCTGACCACAAATCTGTAATTGAGTAACTTGGGCCCATCATGTCCCTGTATCTCTGCAAGAATTTGGGTTTAACAATGTCAAAATTGCCGGCCTCCAAGGGGTCAAGTGAATAGAACCATTCTAGGGCATGCCCTTCCAAAGATCTTCGAAAGATATAGGCAAGGGCTTGCCGATCGTCTTGCCAGGCAGATGATTCATAAAGAAAATCTTTGACATGAATGTAAGGGTTACCGGTGCCGTTGTAACGACAAAAAACCTGTAATTCAATATGCTTAAATTATTTTTAATATGTTTATATAGATACGTAAGTGTTTTTTTCGGTGTTTTAGTAGTTGAGTAGATCATTTTATTTGTATTTATATTAGGTGTTATTTAATGATTTAATCTCTTCTTAATTTTTTTCTATTATCTCCCTCTATGTATTCTCTCTCACATCCTACTTACCTCGTCCGCCGTTTCCTCTTTTTCGTTTCTTCTCCTCGCATCATTTCCTTCTTTTCCTCCCCCCTCCGAATGCTTCTTCCCTCTTCTTGCGCACGCCATCACCGCGGGCATTTTCGCTCACTGCATCGCCAATGCCTCTGTGCGCGCCCAGTCACCGGTCACCTCGGCCTCGCCGTCCGCGAGCATACGCGGTCGCCCTGTCAATGCCGCCTTCGCGCGTGGACAGCCACTGCGTCACCGTCGTCCGCGCTCAGCCACTCACGCCATCGCCGCTCGCTCTCTCTCTCTCTATCTCTCTCTCTCTCTCTCTCTCTCTCAACTTTGACTTAGGTCAAAGGGAGAGCCTTCTTAACAAGGTAAATAAAGCAAAAATGGATATGCAATGTAAGAATGGAAATATGCATGACAGAAAAATGAACATGGATGCAACTAAGGCAATGGTCATGACTGAGCATTTTTTGGATTTTCTTAGAAATATTCAATTTTTTTGGATTTTTTGAATATTCAAAATTTTTTTGGATTTCTGAAATATGTAATTTTTTAGATTTTGAAATATGTATTTTTTTAGATTTTTGAAATATGCATTTTTTTTGGGTTTTTGAAATATGCAAACTTTTTTGCACTTTTAAAATATGCATCTTTTTTGGTTTTTTTGAAATATGTATTTTTTTTGGATTTTTGAAATATGTATTTTTTGGATTGTTGAAATATGTATTTTTTTGGGTTTTTTTTGAAATATTCCTATTTTTTTGTGGATAAAATGCTAATATTTGAGACAAGTCATCGGTCTTTGGGGTTTGTCAAGACTCAAGTGGTAGATGCCACGTGCAAAAATAAAGTTCCCTACCTAGAATCCTTCTAACCTTCTCCTTTGATCGGCTTGGATTCCACATGGATTTGGTCGGTTTACCCTACCCAAGGGGTTTAAGGAGGAAGAGTATAGAGGAAGTCCTAGATAGGGTTTGGAGATGTTGAGAGGGATTTCTCTATTCTCACTCAAATTACCCATTGGGGTTCGGCCTCTTTGGGTTTTTCTTTCTTTTTTTGCTCTTTTCTATGTGGCACATATTTGGACAGGTTTTTTTTTGACCCATGGGGACATTGCCCATCTTTTAGTGCCCTTTTGCCTTGACTATCATTCTGGGTACTCATTCAGACAGGTTGATCATTTTTCTTTTTCTAACCTGAGGGGTTCATTGCCCATCTTTTGGCACCCTTTTGTACCCTCTAAGACGGCCTCCTACCAAGGTGGGAGTGTTTTCGATACTACCCCTCTCTAATCTTCTCTCCCTATCTTGGACCGAGTAGAAGAGAATAGGGTAAGGGTACTCCTTCCATTTCTAGATTTCTGCCTTGCCTTTCGCAAGTGTCAGGTTGTCTGGATTCTAGGATCGGGAGGTGTTGTGTGTGTAGGATGGTACCTACCCTTGACTTCTCACGAACAACCTAGGATCGATGACTTGAGATTATACCAGTGGTTTCTCAATTTTTATGAAAAGTACTTTTTAAGGTAAACTCCATTCCAAGGATGATTCAAATTTTCTCCATCTGCATTAGTCAATTCATATGCATTAACTGGATACTTTTCAGTGATTACAAAAGGCCCTTCCCAGTTAGGTTGCAACTTGGAGCGGGGACCCCCTGGCTTAACGAATATGCGTTTGACTACCATCTCACCGATCTCGAATTTTCTGTCGACCACCCTATTTTGATAAAACTTTTTAAGTCTGTTCTGATAAGTCCGGGCATGCTCAGCGGTGGCTAGCCTTCTTTCATCCAAGAGTTCAAGATGTGCAAAGAGAGATTCTCTTCTCTCATCAACAGGAATATCCCTGTCGAGCTGAACTCGGAAAGATGGAAGTAATACTTCGTAAGGGACCACTGCTTCCATCCCATATGCCAAAGCATACGGGGTTTGTCCAGTGGGAGTCCTTACAGAAGTACGATAAGCCCATAGAGCATCTATAAGCTTATCAGGCCAGTCGGAAAATTTGCTAGACTTACAAGATTTCTTGATGATTTTGATTAAGGTCTTATTGGTGGCTTCTGCTTGACCATTGCCTTGAGGATAGTACGGTGATGAATGATGCAATGAAATGCGATACCTGTTGCAAAGATCACGCAGATCTTGAGAAAGAAATTGTGGCCCATTATCGGTGACGATGTCGCTGGGGATCCCGAACCTTGCTAGGATGTTGCGCTTGATGAAGGAGCAGACTGTTGACACTTTAATCACCACGAATGCTTCTACTTTAGCCTACTTTGTGAAGTACTCCGTTGCCATCAGAATGAATGATTTTGAGCACATTTCGGAGTTGAGGTCATTCAAGGGGCCAATGATATCAAAAGCCCACATGGCGAAAGGCCATGGGGCATGAATTGGATGAAGGGAAGATGCGGGAGAGTGAATCTTGTCGGCATGGAGTTGACATGAATGACAATGCCGGACAAAGATGGAGCAGTCTTCTTCTAGAGTTGGCCAATAATACCCTTGTCGGATGATTTTCTTAGCAAGGGCTTGGGCATTCACATGACCACCACAAACTCCAGAATGTTCTTCCTTCAGCACCAACTCAGCTTCTTCTTCATCAAGACACCTGAGTAAGATTCAACTTAGGCTTCTCTTATAGAGCACTCCTCCTAGGATTGTATACCTCTGGGATACTCTTCTGGTTGCCTTCTTTTCTTTGGTGGTTGATACAGGAGGATATGACTGATCTTGGCAATACCTCGCAATCTCGTCATACCAAGGTCTCTCACCTTCTTTTAATTCTTCCAACTCAATTAAGGAGATTTCTTCTTTATGTTCTAAGTATTCCTTTCTGTTGAACCTCAACCTTCAGAAAATGTCCATCCTCAATTGATGGAATTGTCCTTTTACAAATGTGGATAGTTCGCACTTGCCTGCCTAGCAGGACAGATAGGGATGAAGCTAGTGATGCTAAGGCATCGGCGAGGATATTCTGAGAGCGGGGGACATGGACAAAGGTAAGTTTGAAGAATAGCTTGATGTAGCAGGTGGTGAGCTCTTGGTAGGGTTTGAGGTTTGGATGGGAAGTTCGGTACTTGGATAGGACCTGGCGTAGGATCAATTGACTATCACCTATCACCCTCAGTTCGATGGCACCATGGAAATGAGCGGCCTCCAGCCCAGCCAGCAAGGCTTCATACTCAGCTATGTTGTTGGTTGCTGGAAAGTTAAGCTGAAAAGCCTGTGGAATGGTGACACCTTCAGGTGACAGAAGGACAATACCTATCCCTCTACTATGAGAGTTCAGAGCCCCGTCAAAATATAATGTCCAAAGATTGGAAGATCGGACTGACATTAGTTCGTCATCTGGGAACTCCGACCGGACTAGGTCAAAAATGGGTATGGGATGATGTGCAAGGTGTTCAGCAATAGCATAGCCCTTGATTGCCTTCTGTGGGACATAAGTGATATCAAATTGGGATAAGAAACTCTGCCATCGCCCTAACCGATCGGTCAAGACTGTCTTCTCTAATAGAAACTTATTGGGATTGATACGAGCAATGAGCTTGACTTGGTGAGCAAGGAAATAATGTTTGAGTTTCTGAACCACCCAAACAAGAGCGGCACAGGTCTTTTCTACCACAGTGTACTTCAGCTCACAAGCATCAAACATCTTAGACAAGTAATAAGTAGCTCGTTCTTTCCCTTCTTCATCAACTTGTGCAAGGACTTCCCCAAGAGAGTTCTCAAGAACTGAAATGTAGAGGACCAAGGGTTTGTCGGGAATTGGTGGTCTAAGTACAGGGGGACTTTCCAGGTATGTTTTCAACCCATCAAACGCCTCCTGGCACTTCGAATCCCATTTAAACTCGGCCCCCACCTTAGTTAACTCATAGAAAGGTTTACACCTTTGGGAATGTTGTGAGCTAAACCGGCAGACAAATTGTAGCCTCCCAATCAATCCTAGAAGCTCTTTCATATTCTTCGGAGGAGGCATACCAATAATTACTTTGGCCTTGTTTGGGTCGATCTCTATGCCCCTTTTGCTTACTATGAACCCAAGTAGCTTTCCTGATGAAACTCCAAATGTACACTTCTTAGGGTTCATTTTTAGCTTGTATTCTTTAGCTCGTTGCAAAACTTTCCTTAGCACTTCAGAATGATCTTCCCGACTCTTGGACTTGATAATCAAATCATCCACATACACCTCTACAAGGGTGTGCATCATGTCATGAAAGATAGCCATCATAGCCCTCTGATATGTAGCACCAGCATTCTTTAACCCAAAGGGCATGACAACATAGCAATATGTTCCCCAAGGTGTAGTGAATGAGGTCTTCTCTTGGTCCTCCTCAGCTAACCGAATCAGATTGTATCCAGAATAGCCGTCCATGAATGAAAGCATTTCAAAGCCAGCTATGTTATCAACCAAAACATCGATATGAGGTAAGGGAAAATCATCCTTTGGACACGCTCGGTTCAAGTCCCTGAAGTCTATACAAATCCGAATTCATCCATCCTTTTTCATAACAGGAACTATGTTAGCCACCCATTGTGGATATAGGACAACCTTAATAAATTTTGCTTGGTGTAGTTTGTCAACCTCTTCTTTCATTTTGAGTGCAATATCAGGGTGGAACCTCCTGAGCTTTTGTTTAACTGGGGAGTTCCAGGTTTCAAGGTTAATCTATGTTCAACCAGTGAATTATCTAATCCCGGCATGTCTTCATATGTCCATGCGAACGTGTCCTTATATTCTTCCAAAACATTGATCAAACATTGTTCTACTGAGGGAGTGAGGTTTGCACTAATGAGGATAGTCTTAGGATCTTCCAGGGTTCCTAAATTCTGTTCCTTGGTTGGTTCATTCCCTGTGGCTGATGGTTCTTCATATCTTCTAAGTCCAGATGCATATGCATCAGCCAAGTCCTCGATTTCATCCTCGGATTTGAGATCCTTCTCTGATACCACTTCATATACTCCCAAAGTATGATCTATGTTATGCTCATCCTCATATCGGATTTCATATAGCTGGATGGTATTCTTTAAAAAGTTTGGCAGCCATGCACACTCTACACATTTCTGTGCCAATTGTTGCAGATACCTATTTGGAACTCGCTTGCCTCTGACTTTCCTATTTCCTAACCTAACTTGACCTACTAAAGATAAAGCTGGAAAGGTGGTATTTATAGTGGAGGGAGGATCGAGTAAATCGATCAATGATTCAGAAAAGAGGGATCCCTGATTGGGAGACCCTCTGGGATGAGTAAAGACGTCTCCTCGATAGAAATGTGAGTTTCAGAGAAGACGTTTTTTTTTTGGATTCTCAAGTAAAAAGATAGAATGAGCCTGAGTGACTCGAGGCTTGCTAGAAGATGACTGAATTAATAGAGAGAAAAACTTAAGAATAAAGGGGAAAAGGGGCTCGTGGGCCCAATGGTAACAGAAAGTGGACACATGGGTCCAAAACTGATGAAAAAAGTAAACGGGTATGTGGACCCGATCATAGAAATAAATGGGCATGTAAGCCCATGTTGGGAAAAGCCCTCAGTTCTGAAGTTGATGAGGGAAGCAAATGGGCAAGCATGCCCAGTAAGAGTGGAAGGTTGAAGAGGGCTCATGGGCCCAAAGTGGGTAAGTGGGCCCTGAAGCCCATCCAAAAGATCTAGAAACAATGGTACGAGGTTCAAACATGGCATTGTTGTATTTGGGCCTCGTGGAATGGTTTTGACTTCGGTAACATGCTTAACTAGATGATCCAAGATTGGTCTGCCCTTGAGTGGTTCCTGATACTCTTCCCCACTTGAGAACAAATGAGTTAAAGATAAGCACAGGTCTTCCAAGTTTTCTTCTTCTTCATCTGGAGCCTTTCTTCTCTTGACAGCTATCACAGAACTTTTGCCATCTTCAGCCATCATCATGGTCTCCTCTTTGATAAAGAATGTATGGAGCCCCATAGCATATCCTGGCTGGAAGATCCTCCTTGGGATGGAACCCTCTTCATATCCCAACCCCTGCCTGCGTGGCCTTTTCACAGTTTCAATTGGCTGAGTGATCCCTTGAAGATCCTTGCCTAAACCTCTTCCAGGCTGATAGCCCAATTTCATCATCATCCTCCATCCCAGTGTGTCTGGTAGAGAGGCGGTCATGCATCTGACTTCCGGTAATTCTCCCACTAAGATCTGGGGCTGTATTGACAAACCAAGGGGTGTAAAGGTAGGATCATTCATCTCGTCCCTTATAGGCATGCTAGTCACTTTGACCACTTGTCCTTTAAAAGGAAACTTTATGCACTGGTAGTTTGTTGAAGCCACGTCTCCTATTGCCTCAAAGTATGGCCTCCCAAGTATAGCCCGAAAAGTTGGATCTAATTCAAGAACATGAAAATCCGTTGTGACCGTACATGGTACAAGTTTAACTTCTAGAGTGACCACCCCACGTGCAGACTTCTTGGAGTTATCGTAGGCCGTCACCATGGCACAAGATGGCTTGATTTCTTGCTCAGAAATACCGCACAACCGCAAAGTTTCTGGCGGCATAACATTGATAGAAGCTCCAGTGTCAACCAAACATAATTTCACTTCAATATTACAAATAACCACAGCCACATGCAAAGCATATCTCCTAAATTCTGGATCTGCTAATTCCTCCTGAGAGAAAGTGAGTGTTGGGTGCTCACTTCTAGGGGCTAACACTGTAGTTATCTTTTCTGGTGGGAGATCTTCACTCACCATGACCCTTTGTAAGTACTGCTGTAGAATCTCCTGGTGCACCTTTGATCTTTTGATCAACTCAAGTATGGAAATACGGGCCGGTGTTTTATCTAAATGCTTTAACAAATCATAGGTCGTGCCCGGCAATGGTTCTTCTACTTGTTCCTCCTCCACTGGATCCTGCGGTTGAGTACTCGCTTGGGGAAAGAGCCGCTGGAACATCCTCCCACTCTGAAGCACCGGGGCTATTTGGCGGTCGGGTAGAGGTGATGGGTTAACTGGGGTGGGAACAGGTGGTGTAGGTGCAGGTATGGTAGGCAATGGGATTGGTGGTTCTAGGATGATTGGGTTAGTTGGTAGAGGGGTAGGATTTGGAGGTGGTAGTGATGGTGATACTGGTGGCCTAATAAGAAGAGGCCGGGGTGCAGAAGTGGTTGATGAGTTTAATGAAGGTGTAGGTTGTGGGATTGGTTGTGGTGTTGGTGGTATGATAGGTTGGGGTTTTAGAGTGGTAGAGCTCATAGGCTGGGGGTTCAGGTTTGGTGGTGATTGTGGGGGTCGGATGAGCAAGGGCCGGTGTGTAGAAATGGTTGAAGAAGGTGTAGTTAGAGAGGGGGATGGCCTAATGATGGGTCGGCAAGAAGAAGTGGCAGCCAATGGTTGGGTTATTGAGCTTTGTGGTAGTTGTGGAGTAGCAGGTGCGCGGATTATCTGTCTAGGAGGGTTCCTAGCAGGAGGCCTAGTTGGGTTGGCAGGCATGGTTGCACTTTGGTTTTCTAGTTGCCAACCTTGAGCATGACTGGCGTCTCCCTGGACAATAGAGTGTACTAGACCAATTCCTGGGTTTGGATGTGCTGGTGTCGGCGCTGGAGCAGGAGCATGTAATGGGAGCGGATTCTAGACAATCCCCAAGCCAGGTTGTTGTTGAGGTTGAGCCGGTGGACGTTGCCGCTGCTGCTGCCTAGCCTTCATAGCTTGTATGCATTCCCCCATTTTAGCCCAATCAATGCTTCCTTGGTCATTCAGATCGTGGATGTAATCTTTGAATTGAAAGCACACTTCTACAGTGTGACCAGGACACCGGTGGTAAGCACAGTATCGGGACATATCTGCGTTTGTTGGCCAAACCTCTCTTTCCTTGGGCAATTCCAACTGTTTTTATGCCATGAGTACATTGAAGATGTCGGTCAAGGAGTAAGGGAGTTGCTGGTAGTACTCTCTCCTAGGACCTACCCTTCGTGGTGCTTGATTGGGTGGTGGCGGTGCCCTATTGTAGGCAAGTTGACGAGGTTGCTGGGGTTGTGCTACTGGTTGCGGGGGTTGTTGTGGTTGTCATGGTTGTTGTGGCCTAACCTGTTGTTGAGGGGGGTAATAGGAAAGGTTTTGTGGTGGGTTTCTGTACTGGTTTTGACGGTTCTCTCCCTGGTTCCCCACAATGTTTATTGCTTCGTTGTTAACCACTCCCTCGATTGTAGGACCAACTGGTGCAGAGGGGGTTTTCCTGAAGTTTCTAGGTTTGGGATCAAATGGATTTATCATTGTGGCATCCTTGAAGTGGGCTTGCAAGTATCGGGCACTATCATAGAGTTCATTGATTGTGGTAGGACCGTGTATGATCAAGACATTCCTCAAGGCAGGTGTAGTGTTGCCGATAAGCATCTTTACTTGTTCCCCTTCAGAAATAACATCTGTCAATTTCTCTGCCATTCCCCTCCAGTGATCAGCAAACTTTATGAAGTCTTCTTCGGGCTTCATCTTCTTAGCAATCAAGTCTGTAATGGAGCATGCTGGTGCCACCCGGTCTCTGTATCTTTGCAAAAATTTGGTCTTCACAATATCGAAGTCTCCTGCCTCAAAGTAGTCGAGTGAGTAGAACCATTCCAATGCAGACCCTTCTAATGATCAACGGAACAAGAAGGCAAGAACCCTACGATCATTTTTCCAGAATGAGGATTCATAGAGAAAATCTTTAAGGTGGAGAAAAGGGTTACCAGTACCATTGTAACGGCGATAAACTGGTAGCTCAGAAGGTGGCAGGTGTAGGACTGGCAGAGAAGGAATAGAATCTCATGCACTAACTTGGAGTCCAGGCGACATCTCAGCTCTTCTTAACATTCATTTATCTGGGTGAGCTGATTCATGATTGCCTGGGTGAGAGCAGGTTCTTGGTTTACTGGTGGGGGTATGTGGTTAGAGGCATGATTTTGGAATTGAGGAGCATGACTTGGCAAATTTACTGAAGATTGTCCTATGACTTGATGGGTCAGGGGAGCAACATGGTTGAAATAAGATGGTTGAACAAATGAGGGTTGGACCACAGATGGTTGAACTACAGATGGTTGTGCTAGTGATGGTTGAATCACAGATTGTTGAACAACAGGAGGTTGAACAAAGGGTGATTGAATGAGTGGTGGTTGAACTAGAGGACGAGGAGATAAGGCAACTTGATTGGTTTCAGCCTGATCTGAAGCAACTTTGCCCTTCACCATGGATTGTATACGGGCATAGGTTTCTGGGTCGGTATAGAGAGACAACTCCCTAAAGAGTTGTTCAACATCACGAGGAGCAGATGGTTGAGGGACCTCTTGCGCTTCTGACTCAAACAATGGATTAACACGACCATCTGACGGATTTGGTTGATGACCCATCTCGTGCTCTCGATGTTCAGCTTCTTCCGCCATTCCAACGTGCCTTCCAGACCTTAGTTGCATTGAACTTCAAGGAGAAAGTAAAACAAACAAGTTGACAAAGTAAACAAAGAACTTTTTTTGATTTTTTTTAGTATTTTGCAAAAAGTTAGAGGTTTGAATTTTTGTTTGACAAGCAAGTTATGCAAAGACTTGAAAGAAAAATCACGCAATGATTTTGATTAAACCTTAGGTTTATGAATTTTGTTAAGAATTGTTCTCTCAACAAATGGGTTAGTATCCTAACTCCAATCTCCAATGACCTAGGTTTCACACAATCTCACCACGTGTAGGTAACATAGGATGCTTCGGGTTTTGGGGAGTGGTACAACCAACCCGATCGTGAAGAGGAATACTCCACGTATGAGGAATTACAGAGGCCTTGATGAAAGCCAACCAAGTCAACTAAAAAGGAATATCCCAGAAGAGAGGTCAGAATCCACCAAGAGGGTGTTTTGGAAGGGAGGGATAAATGGGAGAGTGAGCTCCTGCCTCAAAAAAGTGTAAAAGAAGGAGGTAGAGAGAAGGAGCAGAGAATGCATTCAAGTAATAAAACAAGTAATGAGCAAAACATGAACTTAAATAAACAAGCAATCAACACCAGACAAGCAATTAGAAACTAGACAAGCAACTAGAAACTAGAATCTAGACTTGTTTCTTATGTGAGCCAAATGGAGATAGTGAAAAGTGATGGAAAGAAGAGGGTTCAGATCTGATAGCCAAGCAAAAGGGTGGTCCACGTGGGGACCGATGTGGGAACTGGGGTAAAAAGTAAAGGTGGATCACATGGGAACCGGTTTTGGGTAAAAAGGGGTGGTTCACGTGGGAACCGGTTTGAATGGTCAAAAGAGGGCCACGTGGGGCCAATTAATAGTGAATAAAGATCTGATCCAAGTGGGGATAGATCTGAAGGAAAGTGGTTTTGTTCACGTGGGAACCGAAGTAAAGAAAGAGATTGGTTCACCTGGGAACCGGTTTAAAAGGAAAAGGGTGGTTCACGTGGGAACCGGTTTAAATAAAATGACAGAAATTAAATGGCATACTTGGCACTTCAGATCTGATGAAAGATGGGTGAAATCAGAAATTTTGAGATGACATGAAGTTAAGAGAGGTGGAAAGAAGGAAAGGCTCACGTGGGAACCGGTCTAGAACTAGAACTAGTCGCAAACAAAACACTAAGCACCCACGGTTGATGACATTGCTTGTCCCACCGTGGTCGCCACAAAGCTGTCGACTCTGAAAATTCGACGGGGTCCTCTCCTTTTCATGGAAGTCTGTGAACCCAGATCGTCACCTCAAGAGGGGATGAGAAAGAAAGGAATAAAACATCGTAAAGCAACTCTCACCTTGGTCCCACACTCACATTGATCCCCGAACTTTCATCCCTTGGCGTCGCTCGATCACCAAAGAGACGGTTCGGGTCATGTGGGAGGAGGGTGAGAAGAAATAAATGTGGTCGCTGTAGACACGCCAAATTCGCCTAATTCAGAGCATAAAACTCATGTTTTATAGGGTAACATGTATGATTGACCTTATAATGATGTTGGGTCCTTTTAATGTTGATTTGAATCTTCGCCGAACGAAATCGGATGTTTTTCGATGTTTTCCGCAAAAAGCCATAATTTCCGAGCGAAAGCCACACGTAAATCGTGTAAACATGAAAATTGGCTGAATGACCAATGCCTAATGATCATGCATTGAAGGTTATGGTCATATTCACACCCCGGACAAGTTTTGTTGCATACCGTGCCTTTCCGATTTGCCGTCGGAGTCATTTTGACCTGTATCGGATCTTCTGTTCACTGCCCTAACTTCTGGACAAAATTCTGAAGTTTTGGAGGGTGTGATGTCTGATACTATGCTATGGTAAGCTTCTTTTGCCTGTTCTCTTTCCAACGCAACAAACGGCGTCGAATTCCGAGTTCGGGAGTGTTCGCAATGGCTTCCGGAAGAAGGACGCGCAAAAAACAGTCGCATGCGCCCAGGTTCCTGGTCACATGCGCCCGGGGCCCAGGGCACGTGCCCATGCGCCCTACTAGTGAGGCACGTGACCTTGTGCCCTCACTTTATGGCACATGCGCCCCACCCTTGAGGCACGAGGGACCCAGTTTTTCACCGGGACTCTACCACTGAACTGATCGATCGGATAAGGTCGAAATTTTTGGGAATAGTGCCATGCGCCCCTTCCAGGGGGCGCATGTGCCCCTGCACCAGTTCCCTTTTCTTTGGCTTAAGAGAGAGGAAGGCTGGTCTGTAGGTGATCTTCCAGGTCTCTTTTCTTTGGCTTCTATAGCAGCATGTGGATGTATGCTTCTCGAGCTCTCAACATCAAAGCTCTTCCTCTTCGAGTCTTCTTCTGTTTGCAATCAATGGAACATGATTCCAAGGTTAGGATGGACGTGGCGAGTGTCGACTCTGAAAATTCGACGGGGTCCTCTCCTTTTCAGGGAAGTCCGTGAATCCAGATTGTCACCTCAAGAGGGGATGAGAAAAGAAAGGAATAAAGCACGGAAAGCAAATCTCAGCTCGGTCCCACACTCACATTAATCCCCGAACTTTCATCCCTTGGCGTCGCTCGATCACCAAAGAGACGGTTCGGGTCATGTGGGAAGAGGGTGAGAAGAAATTAATACATGTGATCGCCAGGAACCGTGGGTTCCAATTTATAGAATTAAAATGACCGTGTGTACCTTAGCGTGAAGAATATGAGTTAAAGCTTCTCCTTCTTCGGCTGGCCAATGAAGAAGAGTCCTCAATGTGTGGGTGCTTGATATTATGTGCAAATAGACAAACAAACAAGTGAAATAGACAATTAGAACTAAACAAGGTGGAGTATATGTAAAGAGAATAACATAAAACACACAATTGACTAGAAACTGACCAGATTCAGGTTATCTCTAACCCTTTTTTTATTTTCGGAATAACAAAATAAAAGTAATGCAAAAAAATGTAAAAAATTATATGAGTATGTAGAATCACTAAAAAAATATATAGGAATTCTGAGTTGAATAGAGAAAGATACAGCCAAATCTGGGTTGTCGAAAAAGCCGAGCAGCAGTCCAGGATCTGCCAGGCGCGACTTTGCTTCTGCACTCGTCACGACCACTCCCGACCTCCGAATCAAGTTAAGTCGATTGTAAACTGAAGACGACTTGCAGAGGAAGAACTTTGATGAAGAGAGCTCAGGCAGAAGACGTACACACACTGCTGTAGAGGCCGAAGAAGAGAGACCTGGCAGATCACCTGTAGAACAGCCTTCCTCTCTCTTGAACCGACTTTTCTCTCTCTAAAAACTCGAAATTCTCTCTCTAAAAATCACAAAATCAATGCAGGAGGGAGGTTGGATGTCTTGAGATGCCTGGGGGGTCGTGCTCCTACCTCTGGAATGACCAGAATCAGAGTTAATTTATAGGAGAACAGACGGTCTCATCCGGGCTAAAAAATAGGGTCCTTGCGCCCCACCCCTGGGCGCATGCGCCCTAGTGCAGGGCGCATGCGCCCCACTGACGGGTGCATGTGCCCCCCAGTGAGGGCGCATGGCACTATTCCCGAAAATTTTGACCTTATCCGGTCGATCGGTTCAGTGGTAGAGTCCCGGTGAAAAACTGGGTCCCTCGTGACTCAAGGGTGGGGCGCATGTGCCCTCAAGTGAGGGCACAAGGTCACGTGCCTCACTGGTAGGACGCATGGGCACGTGCCATGGGTCCCGGGTGCATGTGACCAGGAACTCGGGCGCATGGGACTGTTTTTTGCGCGTCCTTCTTCCGGAAGCCATTGCGAACACTCCCGAACTCGAAATTCGACGCCGTTTGTTGTGTTGGAAAGATAACAGGCCGAAGAAGCTCTGTGTAGCATTAGATCAGCCATCACACCCTTAAAAACTTCAGAATTTTGTCCGGAAGTTAGGGCAGTGAACAGAAGATCCGATACAGGTCAAAATGACTCCGACGGCAAACCGGAAAGGCACGGTGTGCAACAAAACTTGTCCGGGGTGTGAATATGACCATAACCTTCAATGCAGGATCATTAGGCATTGGTCATTCAGCCAATTTACGTGTTTACACGATTTACGTGTGGCTTTCCCTCGGAAATTACGGCTTTTTGCGGAAAACATCAGAAAACATCCGATTTCGTTCGGCGTAGCTCCAAATCAACTTTAAAAGACCCGGCATCATTATAAGGTCAATCGTACATGTAACCCTATAAAACATGAGTTTTATGCTCTGAATTAGGTGAATTTGGCGTGTCTATAGCTTGCCTCGCCTTGATGTCGGCTTTGTAAGGGAGTGGCATGTATTGAAGCGGAGTGATTCGGAGTAAACTATAATGGAATGCAAGTGAACGTAGATGAATGTAGCGGGATGGAATGGTGATGGACTGAAAAGGTGGCATCAAGGTGTAGATATAGACACTCTTATCTACCCGTTCCAGCAAAATGAATCTCTCTGAGTATTCTAGATCGCTTTCATGTTCTATCAAAACCTCATATAATTGACTGGTAAAAGACATGCCCTTGGCACGAGAGATGAAAAAGTAAATGATAAAGGATAAAGGATGTAGCCAACCCTCAGCGTGGTGAGGAGTCCCCGAATTCGTAGGTTCATCATCAGCCAGCAACCCGAACTTTGCGGTGTTGTTGTACTGTGATGGGCTAAAATTTGTAAAAGAGAAGTTGATCTTAAAATGAAAAGAATACCAATCCATCATATTTGGAATCTCAAGTTCATTCAAGTTTCACCAAAATACTCAGTTTAATTCTGAGTGGAATAATCCCAAATTCTAAAAGGGTTCGTTTTAAGCAAAACAAAATTGCTCGGGTATCGTGAAAACCATGAATCACGCTATAACAGAAAATCAAGTATTCGGAAAACGACAAAACAAACTTAAGCCATAGTGATATTGAAAGACAATGGTGGGACTAACATAGAATGATGGGAAAGAAGAAACAATGGCATGACAAATATGTCACGGTGGGATAAAATAAAAGACACAGTGGGATAAAAGAAAGGAAAGAATAAAACATGATGGAACAAAAAGAAAGGAATAAAACATGAAGAGATAAAATTGGTAATAATAAGAATGAAAAAGAGATGGATATGCAAACATAGAAAATTATGTAGAAAATAGTTGAAGATATAGATTGTCTAATGGAGGGCAAGACACCTGATTAGGAACCATCATCCCTCCAATGTTCAATTTTGGCTTATCCGTGAGTGTGAAGAAATGACCAAGCCATCGTAGATTTTGTTGAAGGGGACCTCGGGCCCAGTGATTTTCACTCTCAAGGTCTTCAACATTAATGCATATAATATGTATCAAATGGACCTAACATAACTAGGTGACAAATGGTAAGAGTGATGTGAAGTGCAAAATGGAGTGTTGGTGATGATGTGAGATTGATGAGAATGTGGATTTGAGTGAAGTCTTCAGGCATAGTGCATTGACCAGCATCTCTGGTCCATCCTTGTCTTGCCTTCTGACGGAATACAACACCATGAGAATGTTCAGCTGGGTGGTGCTTCCTTTCTTTTCGCCGCAAGGTTGGCATGACGTTCCTTGGGGAACACTGATCTCGCCAATTCACCTGTTAGGACTAAAAAGGTTGCCTGCACATTTCTGGTTAGTACCCAACAGACAGAATTATCATATGAAGTAGATTGTTCATGAAATGATCAACTGAAGATTTTACTATTAGAACCATCATTTGGATGTTAAAACAATGTTTTTGATGATGGTTCCTTTAACAAAAATGTCATTTTTAACATTATAGACAATTTTTGAATTTTTGAATTTTTTTTGAATTTTTTGAAATTTTTGTCCATGTGCCCCCGATCGGGGGCACCTGGCCATGCGCCCTGAGGTGGGGCACCTGGCCATGTGCCCCCAGATGAGGGCACGTGCGCCCTGAGGCTCTTTTTTTTGCAGAAAAATTGTACCTAATGGCCC
The DNA here is from genome assembly GCA_036172225.1 of Cryptocoryne crispatula var. balansae. Classification (NCBI taxonomy): domain Eukaryota; kingdom Viridiplantae; phylum Streptophyta; class Magnoliopsida; order Alismatales; family Araceae; genus Cryptocoryne; species Cryptocoryne crispatula. The sequence continues at coordinate 23,843,493 of CM069924.1, forward strand.
TTCTCTTTTGCTTCTTCAGCCCCTGCAAACACTTAGCAAAGATGATTAATTTTTCATCCTGACTCATCCCTTTGCCTGTATATCGTTTGCCTTGATTTTGAGTCAAAGGGAGGAGCCTTCTTAACAAGGTGGAATAAAACAAATGACTTAAATGAAATAGGGGTAAGGGTTAAGAGAACTTACCTGCCGTGGTGTGAATCTTCTCCTCTTCTACATTGAAATGCCTGAAACACTTGATAGAAAGGGGATTAGATCTTCACGTGACTCATCCCTTTGCCTATTATGGTCAACTTTGACTTAGGTCAAAGGGAAAGCCTTCTTAACAGGGTAAATAAAGCAAAAATAGATATGCAATGTAAATATGTATGACAAAAAAATGAACATGGATGCAACTAAGGCAATGGTCATGACTGAGCATTTTTTTGGATTTTCTTAGAAATATTCATTTTTTTTAGATTTTCAAAAGTATTCATTTTTTTTGGATTTTTTGAAATTTTTGAATTTTTTAAATATTCATTTTTTGGGTTTTTGAAATATTCAATTTTTTGGGTTTTTGAAATATGCATTTTTTTGGGTTTTTGAAATATGCATTTTTTTTGGGTTTTTGAAATATGCATTTTTTGTGGATTTTTGAAATATGCAACTTTTTTTGTGGAGAAAATGCTGGTATTTGAGACAGTTCATCGGTCTTTGGAGTTTGTCAAGACTCAAGTGGTGGATGCCACGTGCAAAAATAAAGTTCCCTACCTAGAATCCTTCTAACCTTCGTCCTTTGATCGGCTTGGATTCCACCAGGAATTGGTCGGTTTACCCTTCCCTAGGGATTTAAGGAGGAAGAGTATAGAGGAAGTCCTTGATAGGGTTTGAATATGTTGAGAGGGATTTCTCTACTCTCACTCAAATTACCCATTGGGGTTCGGCCTCTTTGGGTTTTTCTTTCTTTTTTTGCTCTTTTCTGTATGGCACATATTTGGACAAGTTTTTTGACCCGTGGGGACATTGCCCATCTTTTAATGCCATTTGCCTTGACTATCATTCTGGGTACTCATTCAGACAGGTTGATCATTTTTTTTTCTTTTCCTAACCTGAGGGGTTCATTTCCCATCTTTTGGCACCCTTTTGTACCCTCTGAGATGGCCTCCTACTAGGGTGGGAGTGTTTTCGATACTACCCCTCTCTAATCTTCTCTCCCTATCTTGGACCGAGTAGAAGAGAATAGGGTAAGGGTACTCCTCCCATTTCTAGATTTCTGCCTTGCCTTTCGCAAGTGTTGGGTTGTCTGGATTCTAGGATTGGGAAGTGTTGTGTGTGTAGGGTGGTACCTACCCTTGACTTCTCACGAACAACCTAGGATCGATGACTTGAGATTATACCAGTGGTTTCTCCATTTTTATAGAAAGTACTTTTTGAGGTAAACTCTATTCCAAGGATGATTCAATTTTTCTCCATCTGCATTAGTTAATTCATATGCATTACCTGGATACTTTTCAGTGATTACAAAAGGCCTTCCCAATTAGGTTGCAACTTGGAGCGGGGACCCACTGGCTTAACGAATATGCATTTGACTACCATCTCACCGATCTCAAATTTTCTCTCGACCACCCTTTTTTGATAAAACCTTTTGAGTCTATTCTGATAAGTCCGGGCATGCTCGGCGGCGGCTAGCCTTCTTTCATCCAAGAGTTCAAGCTGTGCAAGGAGAGATTCTCGTTTCTCATCAATAGGAATATCTCTGTCGAGCTGAACTCGGAGAGATGGAAGTAATACTTCGTAAGGTACCACTGCTTCCATCCCATATGCCAAAGCATACGGGGTTTGTCCAGTGGGAGTCCTTACAGAAGTACGATAAGCCCAAAGAGCATCTATAAGCTTATCAGGCCAGTCGGCAAACTTGCTAGACTTACAAGATTTCTTGATGATTTTGATTAAGGTTTTATTGGTGGCTTCTGCTTGACCATTGCCTTGAGGATAGTATGGTGATGAATGATGCAATGAAATGCGATACCTGTTGCAAAGATCACGCAGATCTTGAGAAAGAAATTGTGGCCCATTATCGATGACGATGTCGCTGGGGATCCCGAACCTTGACAGGATGTTGCGCTTGATGAAGGAGCAGATTATTGAGGCTTTAATCTCCACGAATGCTTCTGCTTCAGCCCACTTTGTGAAGTACTCCGTTGCCATCAGAATAAATGATTTTGAGCGCATTTCGGAGTTGAGGTCACTCAAGGGGCCAATGATATCAAAGGCCCACATGGCGAAAGGCCATGGGGCATGAATTGGATGAAGGGAAGATGCAGGAGAGTGAATCTTGTCGGCATGGAGTTGACATGAATGACAATGCCGGACAAAGATGGAGCAGTTTTCTTCAAGAGTTGGCCAATAATACCCTTGTCGGATGATTTTCTTAGCAAGGGCTTGGGCATTCACATGACCACCACAAACTCCAGAATGTGCTTCCTTCAGCACCAACTCAGCTTCTTCTTCATCAAGACATCTGAGTAAGATTCCACTTAGGCTTCTCTTATAGAGCACTCCTCCTAGGATTGTATACCTCTGAGATACTCTTCTAATTGTCTTCTTTTCTTTGGTTGTTGATCCAGGGGATATGACTGATCTTGACAATACCTCGCAATCTCGTCATACCAAGGTCTTTCACCTTCTTCTAATTCTTCCAACTCAATCAAGGAGATTTCTTCTTTATGTTCCAAGTATTCTTTTCTGTTGAATCTTTCCTTAACCTTTAGAAAACGTCCATCCTCAATTGCTGGAATTGTCCTCTTACAGATGTGCATAGTCCGCACTTGCCTGCCTAGCGGGACAGATAGAGTTGAAGCTAGTGAAGCTAAGGCATCGGCGAGGATATTCTGAGAGTGGGGGACATGGACAAAGGTGAGTTTGAAGAATAGCTTGATGTAGCAGGTGGTGAGCTCCTGGTAGGGTTTGAGGTTTGGATGAGAAGTTCGGTACTTGGATAGGACCTGGCGTAGGATCAATTGACTATCACCTATCACCCTCAGTTCGGTGGCACCATGGAAATGAGTGGCCTCCAGCCCGGCCAGCAAGGCTTCATACTCAGCTATGTTGTTGGTTGCTGGAAAGTTAAGCTGAAAAGCCTGTGGAATGGTGATACCTTCAGGTGACAGAAGGACAATACATATCCCTCTACCATGAGAGTTCAGAGCCCCTTCAAAATATAATGTCCAAAGATTGGAAGATCGGACTGACATTAGTTCGTCATCCGGGAACTCCGACCGGACTGGGTCAAAGACGGGTATGGGATGATGGGCAAGGTGTTCAGCGATAGCATAGCCCTTGATTGCCTTCTGTGGGACATAAGTGATATCAAATTGTGATAAGAAACTCTACCATCGCCCTAACCGATTAGTCAAGACTGTACACATTTCTATGCCAATTGTTGCAGATATCTGTTTGGAACTCCTTTACCTCTTACTTTCCTATTTCCTAACCTAACTTGACCTACTGAAGATAAAGCTGGAAAGGTGGTATTTACAATGGAGGGAGGATCGAGCAAATCGATCAATGATTCAGAAAAGGGGGATCCCTGATTGGGAGTACCCTCTGGGATAAGTAGAGACGTCTCCTCGATAGAAATGTGAGTTTCAGAGAAGACGTTTTTTTTTCGGAAATCTCAAGTAAATAGATAGAATGAGCCTGAGTGACTCGAGGCTTGCTAGAAGATGACTGAATTAATAGAGAGAAAAACTTAAGAATAAAGGGGGAAAAGGGGCTCGTGGGCCCAATGGTAACAGAAAGTGGACACATGGGTCCAAAACTGATGAAAAAAGTAAACGGGTACGTGGACCCGATCATAGAAATAAATGGGCATGTGAGCCCATGTTGAGAAAAGCCCTCAGTTCTGAAGTTGATGAGGGAAGCAAATGGGCAAGCTGGCCCAGTAAAAGTAGAAGGTTGAAGAGGGCACATGGGCCCAAAGTGGGTAAGTGGGCCCTGAAGCCCATCCAAAAGATCTAGAAACAAAGGTACGAGGTTCAACCATGGGATTGTTGTATTTGGGCCTCGCGGAATGGTTTTGACTTGGGTGGTATGCTCAACCAGATGATCTAATATTGGTCTGCCCTTGGGTGGTTCTTGATACTCTTCCCCACTTGAGAACAGATGAGTCAAAGATAAGCATAGGTCTTCCAAGTCTTCTTCTTCATCTGGAGCCTTCCTTCTCTTGACAGTCATCATGGAACTTTTGCCATCTTCAGCCATCATCATGGTCTCCCCTTTGATAAAGAAGGTGTGGAGTCCCATGGAATATCTTGGCTGGAAGATCCTCCTTGGGATAGAACCCTCTTCATATCCCAACCCCTGCCTGCGTGGCCTTTTCACAGTTTCAATTGGCTGAGTGATCCCTTGAAGATCCTTGCCTAAACCTCTTCCAGGCTGATAGCCCAATTTCATCATCATCCGCCATCCCAGTGTGTCTGGTAGAGACGCGGTCATGCATCTAACTTCTGGAAATTCTCCCATTGAGATCTGGGGCTATATTGACAGACCTAGGGGTGATGAAGCATCGTTCAGCTCGTCCCTTATAGGCTTGCTAGTCACCTTGACCACCTGTCCTTTAAAGGGAAACTTTATGCACTGGTGGTTTGTTGAAGCCACAACTCCTATTGCCTCAAAGTATGGCCTCCCAAGTATAACCCGAAAAGTTGGATCTAATTCTAGAACATGAAATTCCGTTGTGATCGTACATGGTCCAAGTTTAACTTTTAGAGTGACCACCCCATGTGCAGACCTCTTGGAGTTGTCGTAGGCTGTCACCATGGCACAAGATGGCTTGATTTATTGCTCAGAAATACCACACAACTACAAAGTTTCTAGCGGCATAACGTTGATAGAAGCTCCAGTGTCAACCAAACATGATTTCACTTCGACATTGCAGATAATAACTGCCACATGTAAAGCATATCTCCTAAATTTTGGATCTGCTAATTCTTCCTGAGAGAAAGTGAGTGTTGGGTGCTCACTTCTAGGGGCTAACACTGTAGTGATCTTCTCAGGTGGGCGATCTTCATTCACCATGACCCTTTGCAAGTACTGCTGTAGAATCTCTTGATGCACCTTTGATCTTTTGATCAACTCAAGTATGGAAATACGGGCCGGTGTTTTATCTAAATGCTTCAACATATCATAGGCTGTGCCTGGCAATGGTTCTTCTACTTGTTCCTCTTCCACTGGATCCTGTGGTTGAGAACTGGCTTGGGGAAAGAGCCGCTGGAACATCCTCCCACTTCGAAGCACCGAGACTATTTGGCGATCGGGTAGAGGTGACGGGTTAACTGGGGTGGGTTGTGGTGGAACAGGTGGTTTAGGTGCATGTATGATAGGAAATGGGATCGATGGTTCTGGGATGATGGGGTTAGTGATAGAAATGTATGCTCTACAAGCCAATCATATATGATATGATTCAACATTTCTAGAAATATCTCATTCAATTAATTAGGCAAATCTTCATTATAAGCTCTTATTAGAAGCGAATATCATAATGAAGTCCTTGATCAAATACAATGATGATTAAATCATAATGAGATCATGATAATGAGATTGATCATCTAGAGGTATTTGATCTAAATGTTCCTAGTCATAGGATACTTGAGACGGACATCAAGGATCCGGATAGACTGTTGTATGTGATGTCTTATCATGTGATGAGGACGACCGATCTCATTGGTCATTAGTGTGGAGACACTGAGATACACATACAGGTGCTCATTAGTTGAATGAGTTCACTGAACTGACCGAATTAGAAACCCTGAATGGTATCTTACCGAACTGTCTATCAGGGTTTTCTATCATCACGGTTACATGGTTGGATCTTTGACCTGAGTCGCCAAAGATGCCTTGTTGGGTGGAACTTGTGCTTTGACCATTGACTTATGGATCACAATTTAGATGGTCCTATATAGCGATGGATCGGGTACAAGGAAAATCCGATGGAGGCAATTGAGCGGACAACAAGGGATCGTCCACTCTCGGTAAGTGAGAGTGAATGTCCTATCGGATAGTACTCTAAATCCCTGTCCAGGGTAGATAGGATAATTGGAAAAGGAGTTTTCTAATTGATCCAATTTCGAGTACAGGATCCTATAGAGTCGGTACACTAAGGAGTTGACAGTCGATGCCGTACTCCTTTCCGACCGGGACATTGGATGGATGAGGGTTTATATCCATGTTGTAACTTATGATGCAAAAGGCTCAATGGAGATGAGATTATCCCCATAGCCCTTTGGGATCATGGGATGTGGCTTGTACCCTTCATGATCGGTAGGCCGATTAATCTGTTATCGGATAACGGATTAAATTAAATTAAATAGAATTGTTCTATTTTATTTAGGCCTCAACCAAATTGGCTATTGGGCCTAGTGGGTCACACACAAAAGGACTTATCCACAAGTACAGGGGCAAGGGCGTAATTTATAGAGATTTTGGGTTTTTATGAAAAATTCCATAATTCTCTATAAATGCTAATGGTTTCAGCCAAACCCCATCAAGCCAAGGGTGAAAATCACGTCCCTATTCTCTTCCCTACCTCCTCATCTCTCTAGAAGGTGTCCATGGTCGATGGAGCTCAGTTCGGGAAGAGTTCTCGAGGCCGGCGCTAAGGGAGAACCTGTTGTGGATGAAGTTCGTGTGGATACTGCTGGAGACCGGATGCTTGAACGGTTTGTAGTGCTTAAGAAGCTCATCTCCTTCCTCTCCATGGGATTATATGAATCCCTATCAGGTATATTCGAACCCGATTTTATCGGTTTTCCATTTTCGTCGTTCGGTTCTGATTGAGACGGATTCTAAAGGAACCCATAGGAATCGTTGCTTCCTGTGCTCCAAACTTTTATGGACGATTTATTACAGTGGTATCAGAGCCAGGTTCAAGTCTCGGTCCAAACCGACATCGAATCGACATTGTTTTATGTTATTTATGTGTTCCCGAATCTGTGCAAACGTCTGTTTTGACGAGGCCACCATATTATGTGTATGACTCAGATAAAATATTGGTTGGCTCCGGTAGAATCTAGTGATACAGGGCTTTCCAACTCCACAAACCGATTGAAGTTTGAATCTCTGTAGTGTTCGGGAGAAGCGTCAAAAGTTGGTGTTTCTGTCATGCCCGAACCGACACCCGGATTTGGGGATTTTGTGAAATCTCCATCCACAGAAGAAATTGAGGCTTGGAAAAGGTTTATAAGATGGGTAATATGATTACCTAGCCTTTACCTTTGATATCCATCTTTGAACGACGGCGGAGGGGGAGAAATTTTGAGTTTTCCGACGAACTAGGGTTCTGCGGAGTCTGGCGGCGCCGACTTGTTTCTTCCTGATTTCCCGTTGATAGAGAATTTTTCTATGAAGGGATATATACTTATTTGGAAACATAATTTGATGAGGATTCTAAATTGTATTTTTGTAGAATATTTGGCTTCCGGGATAAGGAGTTATCCTCGTTACAAAATTGAGATTTCTGCTACGGAATCTCGGTGTCCTCCGCCTCTTCTTTCTCATTTTACGGTCGATTGGGATTTTTCCTGGATATGATGCTGACTGTTTTGGATTCCTTATTCGATAAGAATTCCAATGCATATTTTTCCATAATTTTCGGAGTTTGGTATAGGAAGATAAGGACCTGCTTTAATTGGATACTCTCCTACGGATGAAAAGTGCACCGGCCGACATCTTATCGGGCGGAGAAGAAGGGTCCGAATCGGACCCGGAACCGGATCCTGATCCGGGTCAAACCCCGGTTTGACCGGGGCTCGCGTGCGCACTGCGCCGGTGCACCGGCGGCGCAGGCGCCGCGACGGCGGCGGCGGCGCAAGGCGTCAGCGCCCGCGGCGCACGCCGGACGGGCACAGTGTGCCGCCATACGCGGCGCAATGTGCCAGTTCTTTTTCAAATGTTTTTAAATTGTTTAAAATCATAGAAAATTCCTAAAAATTGCCATAAAATTCCATAAAAATTTTGAAAAAAATTATAATATTATTTAACATGTTTTAAAGTGTTTAATGACATGTTAGATGATGTTTAGTTCTATTTACATAGATTCACTCATGGTTAAATTTTAAAATTGTTTTAAAGGTTTAACTTAAATTATTAGTGTCTTAATTAATTCTGTAAAATGGGATTTTACAGAATATAAATTGGGACATTAATTTCTGATCTTGCACAGTATTGGGAATGCATGAATGTTCTAAATAGTTTAGTTTTGTATGCTCATTTCATATAAATTGTTTATATGTTGTTGTCATGTTATTTTCATGTTATTTATGTCATGAAAATTTGACATGCATGAAATTGAGAATTTCAAAATAAATCATATATAATTTTATGCTGATATATATGATATATCTCATATAATTATCACGTATGCGCTCTATGTTCATGTGATGAATGCTAGTGTGTATGGAGGTGATCATGGACTTAATTGTGCTTGGCTTGTGATTGCTTTTAATTGTGTTGGTTATGTTATTAAATGGGGCCTGCGTGTGCCTCCTCTCTCTCTATACAATCTGATTGTACATTCTACCTCCCTCCATTAATGTACTCCCCTTGGTTAAAACCAAGGTTTCTTATTGAGTTATGTACATTTGTGGGGTCTGCGTACCCTTAAGCCGCTTGTAAGAGTTAGAAGCCGGTTCGTGGAAGGTTGGAGAGTGGGACCACTTGGAGAAGCACCCTTCTGAAGTGGGAGCATGCCAACTCAAGCATCTGAAGCAAGGATTTGCACCTATAGGGGTGCCTTAGGTGCATGCTTAGGGTTAAGTCCATGATCACCTGATTTTGTGCATATTTGATATGTGGATGTGTGCTACAGGTTATACCTTAGATATATGATATTCCAAAGGTATTATATATACTTAGCACATATTATTGATGAGACTAAAATAAAATCCCTCCTTGTCATAATTAGATTGAAAAACGTGTGACATTAAGAATGACTCACGTAGCCTTCCATTGTTATGGTCTTGATGAGCCAATCTTAGATTGGATGGGTTTGTTGTGCTACCACAAGACTCATTTAGCAAGGGATTGGTGATCATGGCTAAGGCATTTGTCGAACCTTGGGGTGGACCATTTGCATGGCTTTGTTGTGCTACCACAAGGGCTGTGTGAAGAATCCATTCTCATAATGTAACAAGCGGGTTTGACCTAACTAGAGTATATGGCTTGTTGTGCTACCACAAGGTCATAACTCTAGAGGCTAAATGACTAAGAGTTGCAAGAGTTGCAACTGGCAATAGTTTCCTACCTATTAAGTATTGGGTGATTTGTTGTGCTACCACAAGGTCATCACCATAAGGTTAATAGGGTCTTAGTCCCCACTAGGATTTCATTGTGATATCCCGTCTTTGCATAATGAGGGTTATGCAAATTCGTCGAAAATTAGTGGGAGCATAAATTAGGATCAAAGACCATATCTTAATTTTAATGAATGTTTGCAATGTTATATTGATAAAATGATATCTCAGTTGTAGAATATGATAATAAACCACCATTTGTATGGCATATTAGATGCCATATAGCTTAATGGCTCACACTTTTTAGACTGGTTTAGAACTAAGAATTGTTCTCATAGTTTACCAATTAACTACTCTACTTGAGAAGTAGGTGTCTCCTAAATTATCTAGTGATATGAAAGAAAGATAAGATCTTATCTCATAGACAAGATGCATTGTTTGCCTTAAACTAGATGTTAGTCTCTATGAGACATAATTATAGAGACAACATGGATAGATGGATATGAGATCCATCATGGCTCATAGTGATGAGCTAACTAAAGGGCAACTTAGATCAACAATACATCTTAATTACTTCTTGTTGGTGAGACCAATAGTAAGAAGTAAAATCATTAGATAGAAATAGGAGAGAGTTAATAGTAAAAGAAGGTGGTCAAGATAATAAAGCTAGAATAAGACAGGATTCTTACACTGTCATGATGATGATATGTGGAAGAGGAAGTACAAAGTGTTTTGTATATAATGCAAAGGTGGAGCTTGAGAAGCTTCATGTATCCAAGTCATTGGCACTTACTTGTTTTAAATATACACTTAATAGTATTAGATACTATATGTGTATATCATAATATTAGATACTATGGATGCATCTAATGGTATGAGATACCAGATATGCATCTTATATCCACAAGGAGTTGTAGATGATGACAAGTAAATGAAGGCTTAATAAAGAAGATGTTGACCTACATATGAAATGGTGCAAAAGTTGCATCACTATTAGTGGGAGGTGCAATTCTTTAATAGCCTTATGGAGATGTCTTAATAATTAATATTGCTATTATATCCTTCTAAAAGAACATTATATGATTTCCTACTTGAATAAATGTTGATTTATTCTAAGCTATGGAATTGATAGATGTTCTAATAGATTGAATGGCAAAGTGTTTGCCAGTGGGAGCTTAATGATTTGTTTAATCATATTTGATATGTTAGCTCTCATGTTATGTGTGAATATTCCTTTTAAGAGGAAATGGGTTGATTTAGATCAATCTACACTTTAGCTTTATATAGACATGGAGAATGGGTTAATGAGTTATTAGAACTTGTACTTCTAGATGTATGTTAGCCCATATCTAGTAAGGCTAAAGAAGAATATTTCTACTTCATTATTTCAAAGATGATGTCTCTAGTTATGGATACATGTACTTTATGAAGTACAAATCTAAGACCTTTGAGAAATTATTTGAGATTAAGAATGAAGTAGAGATACTAATGGAAAGAGTATTAGAACTCTTTGATGAGATCAAGGAGGGGAATACTTAAGTACATAATTTACATATAATAGAAGGATAATAGAATCTAATGGACATCTTTACACATTTCAGCTTAATTGAGTAGTTAAAAGGAAAAGCCATATTATGTAGGACTTAATATGAATAATGACAAGCTTTGCAAATTTTATCTTTGTCTATTTTGGTTAAGTACTCGTTATAACCACTTGATTTTAAAAAGTACCTTCTAAATCTGTTCTGACTATTCCATATAGGATATGGAAAAGGGGTTAAAGCTTGACCTTAAGCAAGTTAAGGTTTCAGAATGTCCGACTTGGTGAAGAAGTATAACTCTAACAAGTTGGAATATAAGACTATGAAGTGTTGGTTTGTGAAATATCCTAAGGAAACTTTTGGATATTAAATATACGACCCTTATGTATAAGGGTATGTGTTGCTCAGCTCACTATATATCTAAAGGAAAAGTTCCTTCTTAAGAAAGATAGTGGGAGCAAGGTATATATGGAAGATGTTCCAGTCCCACAACCCAATAACACTTCTATTAAGGTGCTAGTTAATAATTACATAAGGACAAATGATAGGTCTTTACTTGTGTCCATTCTACTTAAGAGATATGTGAGACATATCTCTGATAGATGAAATGAGGCATAAGATAATAAGGATATTGATCCTAGGATCTATATAGAACCAATATGAGATATTGATTCATTAATGGGAAGAGACAATATGATCCGATATAAACTTTATCTATTCTAATCAAGTTTAGAACTTGATAGATCCACCTAAGGGTATAGTATCCATAAGGAATAAATGGATCACTAAAGAATAGATTGGAGTGGATTAGAAGGTAGATACCTTCAAAGGTGAGAATAGTTGAAAAGGATATCATTGAAGTCAAATGGTTGACTATGATGAGATCTTTTACCTATTCCATTGATTAATCCATTCGGATTTTGATTGTAACACTTTATGATTATGAGATAAGCTAATTGGATGTTAAGATAGTGTTCCTCTAAAGTATTTTGAGGAATAGGTGTATATGATACAACTATAGGGAATCAAGTCCCACTAACATCCAAGATGAGTGTGTATTAAGTTCATTTATGGACTGAAGTAAAAATTTCCCATAGATCATATATATGGTTTAATGAGATTAAATCTTTTGACTTCGTTAAGAATGAAGAGGAGCCTTGTGTATTCAACAAGATAAGTGGGAGTGCTGTTACTTTCTTGACATTTTATGTTGATGACATACTACTCATTGAGAATGAAGTAGGTGTGTTATCTTAAGTGAACCTAGCTATCAAATTGATTCTCCAAACACAATTTGGGTTTTGAGATCTATGGAGATAGATCTAAAATCAATGCCCAGTTAATGTACGTGGTCACCATAGTCAAAGGGTTTGACATGATAAACTCCAAGATAGGTTTCTTACCTATGTGGTGTGGAGTTGATCTCTGTAAAGTGTTGTCTTTGTAGACTTCTTGAAAGATAAAGAGATCACATAAATAGAGCCCTTATGCCTTTGTCATAGGGTCTATTATTTATATGATGCTACGTACATGATGTGATTAATGCTTTAAGTGTTATGAGCATTCATCAGGAAAATCCAGGTGAGAGTCACTGGATAGTTTAGAGATATATCATTTGGTACTTAAGAAGCACTGAGAATGTATCTCTATACACTGGAGGATAAGACTTGAAATCTTGTAGTTTTACAAACACAAGCTTCTAATCAAATAAGTTTGATATTAAGTCAGAATAATGGTGGTGCAGTGAGTTGAAAGAGTTCTATGTGATAGAACACTGTAAGTTCTACAACATATGTAAACAAGTTTAAATAGTGGTTGCACACTACTTGAGAAGTAGTCTAGATGAAGTTTTTCATCTACATATTTGATATGGGATTGTCTCAATTTTCTCTGAAAGTGTATCATTATTTTGAGAAAACAATGGAGTAGAGCCGATGTCTCATCAGAAGTTTAGAACTTCTGTGGCGATACCATACAATCAGAGAGATTGCAACTTATAGAGATATAATTAAAGATAAAGTATTTACCATTAATAACATTGTAAATCCACTAACTGAAGCAGTTACTCAAAGAGTGTTTGAGCTTCACCTCGAGCTGATACGGATCAGCCAGATGGGTGATTGGCTTTAGTGCAAGTGGGAGATTGATAGAAATGTATGCTCTACAAGCCAATCATATATGATATGATTCGACATTTCTAGAAATATCTCATTCAATTAATTAGGAAAATCTTCATTATAAGCTCTTATTAGAAGCGAATATCATAATGAAGTCCTTGATCAAATACAATGATGATTAAATCATGATGAGATCATGATAATGAGATTGATCATCTAGAGGTATTTGATCTAAATGTTCCTAGTCATAGGATACTTGAGACGGGACATCAAGGATCCGGATAGACTAGTGTATGTGATGTCTTCTCATGTGATGAGGATGACCGATCTCATTGGTCATTAGTGTGGAGACACTGAGATACACATACATGTGCTCATTAGTTGAATGAGTTCACTGAACTGACCGAATTAGAAACCCCGAATGGTATCTTACCGAACTGTCTATCAGGGTTTTCTATCATCACGGTTGCATGGTTGGATCTTTGACCTGAGTCGCCAAAGATGCCTTGTTGGGTGGAACTTGTGCTTTGACCATTGACTTATGTATCACAATTTAGATGGTCCTATATAGCGATGGATCGGGTACAAGGAAAATCCGATGGAGGCAATTGAGCGGACAACAAGGGATCGTCCACTCTCGGTAAGTGAGAGTGAATGTCCTATGGGATAGTATGGATGGATGAGGGTTTATATCCATGTTGTAACTTATGATGCAAAAGGCTCAATGGAGATGAGATTATCCCCATAGCCCTTTGGGATCATGGGATGTGGCTTGTACCCTTCATGATCGGTAGGCCGATTAATCTGTTATCGGATAACGGATTTAATTAAATTAAATAGAATTGTTCTATTTTATTTAGGCCTCAACCAAATAGGCTATTGGGCCTAGTGGGTCACACACAAAAGGACTTATCCACAAGTACAGGGGCAAGGGCGTAATTTATAGAGATTTTGGGTTTTTATGAAAAATTCCATAATTCTCTATAAATACTAATGGTTTCAGCCAAACCCCATCAAGCCAAGGGTGAAAACCACGTCCCTATTCTCCTCCCTACCTCCTCCTCTCTCTAGAAGGTGTCCATGGTCGATGGAGCTCCGTTCGGGAAGAGTTCTCGAGGCCGGCGCGAAGGGAGAACCTGCTGTGGATGAAGTTCGTGTGGATACTGCTGGAGACCGGACACTTGAACGGTTTATAGAGCTTAAGAAGCTCATCTCCTTCCTCTCCATGGGATTATATGAATCCTTATCAGGTATATTCGAACCCGATTTGATCGGTTTTCCATTTTCGTCGTTCGGTTCTGATTGAGACGGATTCTAAAGGAACCCATATGAATCGTCACTTCCACTGCTCCAAACTTTTTTGGATGATTTATTACAGTTAGTTGGTAGAGGGGTTGGATTTGGAGGTGGTAGTGATGGTGATACCGGTGGCCTAATAAGAAGAGGCCGGGGTGCAGAAGTGGTTGATGAGTTTAATGAAGGTGTAGGTTGTGGGATTGGCTGTGGTGTTGGTGGTATGATAGGTTGGGGATTTGGAGTGGTAGAGCTCATAGGCTGGGGGTTCAAGTTTGGTGGTGATTGTGGTGGTCGGATGAGCAAGGGCCGGTGTGTATCAATGGTTGAAGTAGGTGTAGTTAGAGAAGGGGATGGCCTAATGATGGGTCGGCGAGAAGAAGTGGCAGCCAGTGGTTGGGTTATTGAACATTGGTGGTGGTTGTGGAGTAGAAGGTGCATGGATTATTTGTCTAGGAGGGTTCCTAGCAGGAGGCCTAGCCGGGTTGACAGGCATGGTTGTATTGTGGCTTTCTAATTGCCAACCTTGAGCACGATTGGCATCTCCCTGGACAATGGAATGTACTAGACCAATTCCTGGGTTTGGATATACTGGTGCCGGTGCTGGAGCGGGAGCATGTAATGGCAGCGGATTCTGAACAATCCCCAAGCCAGGTTGTTGTTGAGGTTGAGCCGGTGGACGCTACCGCCGCTGCTGCCTAGCCTTCATTACCTGTATGCATTCCCCCATTTGAGCCCAATCAAAGCTGCCTTGGTCATTCAGATCGTGGATGTAATCCTTGAATTGAAAGTACACTTCTACAGTGTGACCAGGACACCGGTGGTAAGCACAGTATCGGGACATATCTGCGTTTGTTGGCCAAACCTCTCTTTCCTTGGGAAATTCCAACTGTTTCTCCGCCATGAGTACATTGAAGATGTCGGTCAAGAAGTAAGGGAGTTGCTGGTAGTTCTCTCTCCTAGGACCTCCCCTTCGTGGTGCTTGATTGGGTGGTGGCGGTGCCCTATTGTAGGCAGGTTGACGAGGTTGCTGGGGTTGTGCTACTGGTTGTGGGGGTTGTTGTGGTTGTCGTGGTTGTTGTGGCCTAACCTGTTGTTGATGGGGGTAATAGGAAAGTTTTTGTGGTGGGTTTCTGAACTGGTTTTGACGGTTCCCTCCCCGGTTCCCCACAGTGTTTATTGCTTCGTGGTTAACCACTCCCTCGGTTGTAGGACCAACTGGTGTAGAGGGGGTTTTCCTGAAGTTTCTAGGTTTAGGATCAAAAGGGTTTATCATGGTGGCATCCTTGAAGTGGGCTTGCAAGTATCGGGCACTGTCATAGAGTTCATTCATTGTGGTAGGATGGTGCATGATCAAGACATTCGTCAAGGCAGGTGTAGTGTTGCCAATAAGCATCTTCACTTGTTCCCCTTCAGAAATCACATCTGTCAGTTTCTCTTCCATTCCCCTCCAGCGATCAGCAAACTTTATGAAGTCCTCTTTGGGCTTCATCTTCTCAGCAATCAAATCTGTAATGGAGCATGCTGGTGCCACCCGGTCTCTGTATCTGCAAGAATTTGGTCTTCACAATATCGAAGTCTCCTGCCTCAAAGGAGTCGAGTGAGTAGAACCATTCTAATGCAGACCCTTCTAATGATCGACGGAACAAGAAGGTAAGAACCCTACGATCATTTTTCCAGAATGATGATTCATAGAGAAAATCTTTAAGGTGGAGAAAAGGGTTGCCAATACCATTGTAGCGGCGATAAACTGGTAGCTCAGAAGGTGGCAGGTGTAGGACTGGCAGAGAAGGAATGGAAATCTCAGGCACTAACTTGGAGTCCAGGCGACATCTCAGCTCTTCATAACGTTCATTCATTTGGGTGAGCTGATCCATGATTGCCTGGGTGAGAGCAGGTTCTTGGTTTGCTAGTTGGGGTATGTGGTTAGAGACATGATTTTAAAATTGAGGAGCATGACTTGGCAAATTTACTGAAGATTGTCCCATGACTTGATGGGTCAGGGGAGCAACATGGTTGAAATAAGATGGTTGAACAAATGAGGGTTGGACCATAGATGGTTGAACTATAGATGGTTGAACTACAGATGGTTGTGCTAGTGCCAATGATGGTTGAATCACAGATTGTTGAACAATAGGTGGTTGAATAAAAGGTGATTGAATGAGTGGTGGTTGAACTAGAGGACGGGGAGATGAGGCAACTTGGTTGGTTTCAGCCTGATCTGAAGCCATTTTGCCCTTCACCATGGATTGTATGCGGGCATAGGTTTTTAGGTCGGTATAGAGAGACAACTCCCTAAAGAGTTGTTCAACATCACGAGGAGCAGATGGTTGAGGGACCTCTTGCGCTTCTGACTCAAATAATGGATTAACACGACCATCTGACGGATTTGGTTGATGACCCATCACGTGCTCTCGATGTTCAGCTTGTTCCGCCATTCCAACGTGCCTTCCAGACCTTAGTTGCACTGAACTTCAAGGAGAAAGTAAAACAAACAAGTTGACAAAGCAAACAAAGAACTTTTTTTTTTGGTTTTTAGTATTTTGCTAAAAGTTAGAGGTTTGAATTTTTTGTTTGACAAGCAAGTGATGCAAAGACATGAAAGCAAGATTACGCAATGATTTTGATTAAACCTTAGATTTATGAAATTTTTTAAGAATTGTTCTCTCAACAAATGGGTTAGGATCCTAACTCCAATCTCCAATGACCTAGGTTTCACACAATCTCACCACATGTAGGTAACGTAGGATGCTTCGGGTTTTGGGGAGTGGTACAACCAACCCGATCGTGAAGAGGAATACTCCACGTATGAGGAATTATGGAGGCCTTGATAAAAGCCAACCAAGTCAACTAGGAAGGAATATCCCAGAAGAGAGGTCAGAATCCACCAAGAGGGTGTTTTGGATGGGAGGGGTAAATGGGAGAGTGAGCTCCCGCCTCAAAAAAGTGTAAAAGAAGGAGGTAGAGAGAAGGAGCATAGAATGCAATCAAGTAATAAAGCAAGTAATAAGCAAAACATAAACTTAAATAAGCAAGCAGTCAACACTAGACAAGCAATTAGAAACTAGACAAGCAACTAGAAACTAGAATCCAGACCATGTTTCTTATGTGAGCCAAATGGAGATAGTGAAAAGGTGATGGAAAGAAGAGGGTTCAGATCTGATAGCCAAGCAAAAGGGTGGTCCACGTGGGGACCAATGTGGGAACTGGGGTAGAAAGTAAAGGTGGTTCACGTGGGAACCGGTTTTAGGTAAAAAGGGGTGGTTCACGTGGGAACCGGTTTGAATGGTCAAAAGAGGGCCACGTGGGTCCAATTAAAAGTGAATAAAGATTTGATCCAAGTGGGGATAGATCTGAAGGAAAGTGGTTTTGTTCACGTGGGAACCGAAGTAAAGAAAGAGATTGGTTCACGCGGGAACCGATTTAAAAGGAAAATGGTGGTTCACGTGGGAACCGGTTTAAATAAAATAACAGAAATTAAATGGCATACTTGGCACTTCAGATATGATGAAAGATGGGTGAAATCAGAAATTTTGAGATGGCATGAAGTTTAAGAGAGGTGGAAAGAAGGAAAGGTTCACGTGGGAACCGGTCTAGAACTAGAACTAGTTGCAAACAAAACACTTAGCACCCACAGTTAAAGACATTGCTTGTCCCACCGTGGTCGCCACAAAGCTGTCAACTCTGAAAATTCGACGGGGTCCTCTCCTTTTCAAGGAAGTCCGTGAATCCAGATCGTCACCTCAAGAGGGGATGAGAAAAGAAAGGAATAAAGCACGGAAAGCAAATCTCACCTCGGTCCCACACTCACATTGATCCCCGAACTTTCATCCCTTGGCGTCGCTCGATCACCAAAGAGACGGTTCGGGTCATGTGGGAAGAGGGTGAGAATAAATTAAGACATGTGGTCACCAGGAACCGTGGGTTCCGATTTATAGAATTAAAATGACCGTGTGTACCTTAGCGTGAAGAATGTGAGTTAAAGCTTCTCCTTCTTCGGCCGGCCGATGAAGAAGAGTCCTTAACGTGTGGGTGCTTGATATTCTGTGCAACTAGACAAACAAACAAGTGAAATAGACAATTAGAACTAAACAAGGTGGAGTATATGTAAAGAGAATAACATAAAACACACAATTGACTAGAAACTGACCGGATTCGGGTTATCTCTAACCCTTTTTTTATTTTCGGAATAACAGAATAAAAGTAATGAAAAAATGTAAAAAAATGATAGGAGGATGTATAATCACTAAAAAAGGAGATAGGAAAAAGAACTGAAAGATTCTGAGTTGAATAGAGAAGGATATAGCCAAATCTGGGTTGTCGAAAAAGCCAAGCAGCAGTCCAGGATCTGCCAGGCGCGACTTTGCTTCTGCGCTCGTCACGACCAGCACCGACCTCGGAATCAAGTTCTGTAGATTGTAAACTGAATAATACTTGGAGAGGAAGAACTTTGATGAAGATATCTCAGGCATCAGACATCCACACACTGCTGTAGAGGCCAAAGAAGAGAGACCTGGCAGATCACCTGCAGAACATCCTTCCTCTCTTTTGAACCGACTTTTCTCTCTCTAAAAACTCAAAATTATCTCTCTAAAAATCACAAAATCAATGCAGTAGCGAATGATTTCTCGGGCGGACTCAAAATTTTGAACTCGAAATTTCTCTCTCTTGGACGTCTTGAGATGCCTAGGGGGTCGTGCTCCTGCCTCTGGAATGACCGGAATCAGAGTTAATTTATAGGAGAACAGACGGTCTCATCCGGGCTAAAAAATAGGGTCCTTGCTCCCCACCCCTGGGTGCATGCGCCCTGGGGCAGGGCGCATGCTCCCCACTGAGGGGCGCATGTGCCCCCCAGTGAGGGTGCATGGCACTATTCCCGAAAATGTCGACCTTATCCGGTCCATCGGTTCAGTGGTAGAGTCCCGGTGAAAAACTGGGTCCCTCGTGCCTCAAGGGTGGGGCTCATGTGCCCTAAAGTGAGGGTACAAGGTCACGTGCCTCACTGGTAGGGCACATGGGCACGTGCCCTGGGTCCCGGGCGCATGTGACCTGGAACCCGGGCGCATGAGACTATTTTTGCGCGTCCTTCTTTCGGAAGCCATTGCGAACACTCCCGAACTCGGAATTCGACGCCGTTTGTTACGTTGGAAAGATAACAGGCCAAAGAAGATCTCTGTAGCATTAGATCAGCCATAACACCCTTCAAAACTTCAGAATTTTTTCCGGAAGGTAGGGCAGTGAACAGAAGATCTGATACAGGTCAAAATGACTCCGACGGCAAACCGGAAAGGCACGGTATGCAAAAAAACTTGTCCGGGGTGTGAATATGACCATAAACTTCAATGCATGATTATTAGGCATTGGTTATTCATCCAATTTCCGTGTTTACACGATTTACGTGTGGCTTTCGCTAGGAAATTATGGCTTTTTGCGAAAAACATCGGAAAACATCCGATTTCGTTCGGCGAAGCTCCAAATCAACTTTAAAAGACCCGGCATCATTATAAGGTCAATCGTACATGTTACCCTATAAAACATGAGTTTTATGCTCTGAATTAGGTGAATTTGGCGTGTCTACAGCGAGTGCAGAAGCAAAGTCGCAACTGGCAGATCCTGGATTGCTACTCAGCTTTTTCGACAATCTAGATTTGGCCATATCTCTCTATTCTTATCAGAAATTTTCTGTTCTTCTTCCTATCTCTTTGTTTCGTGATTATCCATCCTCCTATCATTTTTTACATTTTTTGCATTAGTTTTAGTCTGTTAATCCAAAAAATAATAAAAAAGGGGTTAGAGATAATTTGAATCTGGTCAATTTTTTTTTCAATTGTGTGTTTCATGTTATTTTATTTACATATACTCTACTTTATTTAGTTTTAATTATATTTTCATCTATTTGTTTGTCTAGTTGCACAGAAAATCAAGAACCCACACGTTGAGGACTCTTCTTCATCGACCTGCCGAAGAAGGAGGAGCTTTGACCTGCACTCTTCCTGCTAAGGTACACACAGTCATTTTTATCGCATAAAGCGGAACATGCGATTCCTGGCAACCACATGTCTTAATTTCCTTCTTCTCATCCTCCTCCCACATGACCCGAACTATCTCTTCAATGATCGAGTGACGCTGTGGTATGAAAGTTCATGGATCAATGTGAGTGTGGGACTGAGGTGAGAGTGTTTTCCGTGTTTTCTTCCTTTCTTTCTCATTCCCTCTTGAGGTGGCGATCCGGATTCACGGACTACCCTGAAAAGGAGAGCCTTGTCATTTTTCTGAGTCGACAGTCTTGTGCACACCCAGTAGGGAGATGATGAGCTGGGTCTGGCCAGCAACAACCAAGGTTAGCCATCTCAGGTTAGGTTTAACCCTGGTTTGATCAAAGTACTCCCTATCCGATGGATGCCATAAATTTTGAACGAAATCCATTAAATAAAGTCCAAATTGACTCAAAAATATCTAGAACATACCTTGATGGATGTTGATTCTATGCTTCATCTTGATGTGTGGCTGAGATTTCTTGATTTGCATCAGATCTCTGATTTTACCGATTTCTCCGATCGGTACGATCTCGGCCGTCGATAATTCCAGAAATTGCAATTGAATTCATTTAAATTATTCTGTTGGTCAAATTTTAATTTTCATACATCAATATTCCCGAGACTAAAGTCTTAGACTAGGAAATTGAAATGTTCAGCCCGTGGGCCGATTCGTAAACTAATTGGACCATTATACCCCAGAAACGACGACGTACGGACTCCCGTCCAGATTCAATCTTTCTTGAATATCTCTCCAATCAATGGTCAGATTTTTGATCCATCTTGAAAATTGTGCATCTCTAACATAGACCAACATTGTGATGAAATTGAATTTTTTCAAAGGAGTCTTGATTCGTCCTGAAGTGTCAGGGGCAAAATGGTCATTTTGACCTTCTAGTGTCTATTTTTCACGTTTTGGGCACCATTGCAAAGATCTCAACCAGAGCTACATAATGAGCACATTTTCTTAACCATTTGGGGTCTATTAAGCCATGTCAAGGCAATTTTAGAACCTATTTGCATCATCTGTACTTGAATTTACTGAATTTGGGTTAGATTTTGGAACCGACTTCAACACTACTCAAATTTGTATTGGGTGAGCTACATGGAGTTGTTTATACTTTCTTGGGCCATTATCTGACTTCTTGGGTGGGCCCATCAAGCCTTATTGGGCCTAGCTGGTTCATTAGGCCACTGTCGTGGGCCCCACCCCCATTTTGTACCTTTGGAAAATTTTGGTGCCAACACACATCCACAATGGGATGGCATTGACATACACACATGATGGGACCTAGTGGACATTTGAAACCATAGTGGGACATAGAAGTGCTAAGATAAGAATCATGATGGGTAAACACATGCATGGCAAAACATTGCACACACGATAAGAAGAAAAGAATGACACATTGAAGTGAAAATTGATGCATGCAATGCAAAAATGCAAAAGCCTATATGATGGATGTTGAATTAAAAACGTCAAAAATTACTTAGAATATAGTTGAAGATATAGATTGTACATCAGTCGTCAAGACACCCAATCGAGAACAATCATCCCTAGATGTTCAATTTTGGCCTATCCGTGAGCATGGTGAAGGACTGGACCATTGTGGATTTTGGTTAAGGAAATTTTGGGTTTAGTCTTCTTTTTCATACTCACAGTCTTCAACATCAATGCAGAAATATATAGTAATTCACCTAACATATAATAAAAGGGAAAAGATATAAGTGAGACTGCAATGTTGTGACACGAATTCTCACTAAAGATGACTATATGTCCTGATGATGACACAAAGTGCCGTTTTCTTGAAGTGAGACCCTTGCCGTTGTCGAGGCCAAGCATGTGGTGACACCACCTCCTAGGAATGCCCAGGGGAGGGAAGTGGCGAGCATTGTTAGCACTTCTTTATCTTGCTTTGCATCTTTTTTTCAACAAAACAGTTCTACATGCCTGAAACACTTAAAAAGGAGTTTAGACCTTCAACATGGCTCAATCCCTTGAATGGGATGGCTTGCCTTGATCTTCATCAAGGGGAATGAGCTATCTTAAACTATGGAAAAGCCTGGACCCTACTCATCTCTTCACTCCTGCTCATACAAGCTGTCAGTATAGTTCATTTGAGAACCTAAAAAGCCTTGCTGCTCTACAACTTGTTGATCAGATTCTCTACTAGTAACAGTCTTCAATTCAAGAAGCCAATCATTTCGGGGTTGTTCAATGGCAGGCACGGCGATGTCTACGAGCCCTTTTCTCTCGATCTCTAGGTCAACCCTTTCCATCGCTTCCCTTCCAAAGGCTCGTTCTCTGTTCCCCATCCAAGAGGTAGCTTGGAATCCGCCGCTGCCGCCTTCAACAACACCCACATCGACTGGAAGGAGGTGCCAGAGGCCCATGTCTTCATGGCCGACCTCCTCGGCATGAAGCAGGAGGAGGTGAAGCCGAAGGTGAAGGCCATCAAAATCTTCAACTAATATCTCTAGCAACCATGGACATTTCCAGTGTGATAACAAGGGCGGCCGTATAATCGTCCTTTGCTTCAGATGAAAGAAATAAAAATATGGACTTTCTTTTCAATGATCATGTTTTGTTTCAGTGTAATTTATGATATAAATAAGTGATTATGAATTGTATCTATTGGTCCAAACATGATTTGTAAAATAAATTGTACAAAACGAAATGTTGTCATGTTTGTCTTTATTTCTTTAGCGTTCATGTTTTACAATTCTATCTAAATAATTGTTCTTCAAGGAGAAGACAAATTTTAGTTAAAAAATTAGAAGGGGGTGGTTTTGAAAAACTAAGAGAATCATATTTAGAGGTTTTATTGTGGGTCGTTTAAATCATGTTCAGTGTTTGTTTAATCTGGAGTTCAAATTTTGATATGAGGTTATTTAGGAAATTTGTACTAAAGTTTTATTTGAATTTGTTTATGAAGTTTAAGTTTAAGTTTAAAATTTTAAGCTAAAAATCAGATTTTTATAGTTTTAAAAAATAAATGGAGAGCAAGTAAACTTGAAGAAAAATAGATGATACTTTAAAGAAACTAGTATGCAACTTAAACAAATAACAATGCAAGGAAATAAAAATGACTCATAGAAATGGAAACGAAACTAAACATGCTTTCATATGAACATTCTTAGGAAAGAAAATAGGAATTGACTAAAGCAAAGTCGATCCCACCATGGTCACCAATAGGTGTGGACACCTGAAATGTATCTGGATCTCCTTTTTTGGCCCTACGCTTTCTTTCGAGACTTGGTGGATGGGTTGTAAGTAGTCGCCATGAACCAAAGAGTCCGAAATAAAGTAGAATGTAAAGAAAAGAAATGGAGACTAAAAATGACCGATGTACCTTCTGAAGCGAAGAGATTGTTGGGTTCCGACTTCTTCTCTCTCGGCCGGCCAAAAGAAGAGAACATTAGTGAGTTCCTTTTCTTCAATCTGGTTGAAGCTCCACCTCAACTGGATTTATCTGAAAATATCTATAAGAAAACATAGAAATGAGTGAAATCACCATTAGTTCTAGTTAAAGCATATCATCATGCTCAAATTTGAATTCAAACATACAAAAAGAAAAAAACTAACTAGATTGGGATTAAATCCTAACCCCTATTTTTAATAAGTTTTAAAGGTGTATGAGGATGCAAATGTATAGCCTAATGCATGCTAAATGTCATGATAATGGAAGCTAGAATGAAAGAGAAGAGTAAAGAATTGATCGGGGGTAAAAAAACAAAACGGTGCAAAACGGGGTCTGCCCCTGCTAGTGCCCCACTGATGGGGTGCTAGCTGTAGGTGCCCCATTGGTGGGGCATGTTGACCAAAGTCAAAAAGCCCCGTGATGGGGCACTAGGGACTAGTTCCAACAGATTTTATTTCCTTCTTCATGGCATCACCCGGAATGTAGGATGACCTCCTGGACAAAAAGAGAACTTCTCCAAACAACCATTACACAAGAGAAGCTAGTGAGTGGGTGATTTGGCATTATACGTAAGGAAAATAGCTTGTAGAGGCTCTCAAAGTTGGAGAAAAACCATATTTTTGAAGAAGAAAATTATGATTTTTTTTGGTTTTTGGAGAAGGGTTTTGAAACAATTTAAAGGTTTGGGGAGGTTATGCTAGGATTAGGAAGTAGAGAATGGTTATGGTGGGATGATACATGAAATGATGTATAAAATGATGCATGTAGAATTTAAAGAAATACAAATAAGTATATGAAAATAGTTGAAGATATAGGTTTTGAAACAATTTAAGGGTTTGGGGAGGTTATGCTAGGATTAGGAAGCAAAGAATGGTTATGGTGGGATGATGCATGAAATGATGTATAAAATGATGCATGTAGAATTTAAAGAAATACAAATAAGTATATGAAAATAGTTGAAGATATAGGCTGAACATAATGGGTCAAGACATCTGCAAAGAAGCCATCATCCACGCACATTCAACTTTGGCCTATCTAAAAGCCTTAGGAATGACTGAGCCCTCACTAATTTTATTGAAGGGGTTCTTAAGCTCAGCCCTCCCAGACTTGAGGACCTCAACATCTGAAATACTATTTATTTTTACAAATGCAATACTAAATGCAAGTCCTAATAGTGGCCGGGGTAGTCCACTTTTGTTTTTTTTAATTTTTTGATTGTTTTTACTTGCTTTAAGTGTTTGGGGATATAAAGTTGGTATGCCTTCTCCTATTCCTGCATCCACTTGGGAGAGGAGATTAGAACATTAATTTGTCTTAGTCTCTTGTGAGGAGAGGGCAAGGTTGCCTTGATCTTTCATAAAGGGAAGGGACATAGGCCTTATTAAGGTAAAGATAACATAAAACACATAAGTATGCACAAAAGGAAACACGCAAGACTAAAATAAGGCATGAATGCAAAGGCAACTAGTCAATTAGAAAGCAAAATTTTAAGTGTTTTTAAAATTTTTTGATTTGTTTGGGTTTTGATGGTTCTATAATTTGTTTGGGTTTTTGGAATTTTATGGCTTTTTTGTTATTTTGGATCTTGATTTTTAAAGATTTTTTATTTTTAAAATTTGTTGGTATTTTTAAATATTTGATTTTTTATGTGGTATGGAGGAAATGATCATCTTCATCCTCTACCTTGTTTGCCATATGTGCCCCTTATTCTCACCCAAAGGTTAAGAGTAGGAACTATGTGTTAAAAAATGCCTTCATTCAGAATCTTCTGACTTTTTGCCTTAGAAAAGCTACGACTTCTTTTAAACCTAGCTAGTCAACCCTATCTATAAGGTTAAAGAAGGATGAGGATTGGTGGTAAGCCCTTAGTGGAGTTTGGGGATGTCGAACTTGTTTCTCTTCTAATGCCTACATTGCCCATTGGGGTTTGGCCTCCTCGAGTCCTTCCTTCTAGCCCATTTTCTTTTGGAGGCCCACATTCAGATAGGTTCTTTGATTTTGACCTTAGGGGTTTAATGACCATCTTTTGAAGCCTTTTTTCTTTCTTTTCTTAAGCTTTTATCAATACACATTCAAATAGTCCATTCTTTTGCTAATCTAAGGGGTCATTACCCATCTTTTGGTACATTTTCTTGTAAGAAGTCATACCTTCAAAGACTGCCTCCTACTAAGGCAATGGACACTTTCGATACTCCTTATTTTAATCCCTTTTATTCACTTAGGACCAACATAGGAAAAGAATAGGATAGGGCCGACCTTCTTTTGCTAATTGTTCCCTAGCTTTTTCTCTGGTTCCAGCCATTAGATTCTAAAACCTAGGCATGTAGTGTGTGCAGTATTGTGCCTATCCTTAATTCCCCAAGTGATGAATCAAGGCACCAAACAAGCAAGCATTAGATGTTAACAACCATCTTTCACATTTTGAGTTTTACAACTTTTTTTGTATTCTTCTTTAAGAAAAATATTTTTTTAGGTAGACATTATTCCAGGGATGACTCAATTCTTCTCCTTTTGCATTAGTTAGCTTATATGAATTACCAAGATAAATAGTTGAAATTACATAAGGACCCTCCCAGTTAGGTTGAAGTTTGGAGCAGGGATCGCCCGGCTTGACAAATATTCTTTTAAGCACAATCTCACCGACTTCAAATTTTCTCTCTACCACCCTTTGTTGACAAAATCTTTTAAGTCTAGTTTGGTAAGATCTAGCATGTTTAGCAGTGGCCAGCCTCTTTTCGTCTAAGACTTCAAGTTGCACGAGAAGGGATTATCGGCATTCATCCATAGGGATGTCTTGATCGATCTGGACTTAGAGGGAAGGGATGAGCACTTCGTATAGGACTACAACCTCCATCCCAAATGCCAACTCATTAGGGGTCTAACTCGTTAGGGTTCGAACTGATGTGCGGTAGGCCCATAGAGCATCAACTAACTTATCTGGCTAGTCCGCAAACTTGCTAGACTTACACCTTTTCTTGATGATTTTTATCAGAGTTTTATTTGTGGCTTCTACTTGACCATTACCTTGAGGGTAATATGGAGATGAATGATGCTACTTGATGCAATACCTGTTGCAAAGGTTGCACAGTTCCTAAGAGATGAATTGAGGTCTGTTGTCGGTGATGATGTCGCATGGGATTCCAAACCTGGCAATGATGTTGTGCTTAATAAAGGTGCAGACTGTTGATGTTTTGATCTCGATATATGCTTCCACTTTTGCCCACATAGTGAAGTACTTTGTCACTGTTAGAATGAAGGATTTGGTTTTGTTTGAGGAGTTTGGGTCACCAAAGGGTCCAATGACATGAAAAGCTCACATAGTGAAAGGCTATGGGGCATGAATTAGGTGAAGGGAAGATGCGAGAGAGTGAATCTTGTCGACGTGAAGTTGATATTGATGACAATGCCGAACAAAGATTGAGCAATCTTCTTCTAGAGTAGGCCAATAGTAGCCTTGATTGATGATCTTTTTGGCAAGAGCTTGGGCATTTACGTGGCCTCCACACACTCTAGAATGTGCTTCTTTAAGAACCAATTCAGCCTCATATTCATCTATACATCACAATAAGACTTTAGCCAAGCTTCTCTAGTAGAGCACTCCTCCTGAGATAGTGTATCTCTGGTAAACCATTCAGATAGATTTCTTCTTCTCATTGGTTGATCTTGATGGATATGTCTGATCCTGACAATAATTTGCAATCTCATAATACCATGGTTTCTCACCTTTATCTAATTCCTTCAACTCAACCAAATACAGTTGCTCCTTTTCAATATTCCTTCCTTTTAAACTTTTCTTTGACCTTTAAGAACTATGCATCTTTTATGGCTGGAGTGGATCATCAGTGGACATAGATTGTCTTAACATGTCTGCTTAGTAGAACAAATAGAGAAGATGTTAAAGAGGCGAGAGCGTCAGCAAGGATACTTTGAGCACGAGGGACATGAACGAATTTGAGCTTAGAGAATAGCTTGATGTAACAAGTGGTGAGTTCTTGATACAGTTTGGGCCCAAGATGAGATGTGTGGTACTTGGGCAAGCACTTGACAGAGAATCAACTGACTATCACAAATTACCCTTAATTTAGTGGCACTATAAAAGTGACTAACCTCCAGCCCAGCCAACAAAGCTTCATACTTAGCTATATTGTTTGTTGCCAGAAAGTGAAACTGAAAAAGTGGAATGATGACACCCTTGGGTGATAAAAGAATGATCTATATACCCCTATTTTGAGAGTTCAAAGCCCCATCAAAGTACAAAGTCCAAAGATTGGAGTATCGAATGGATATCAATTATTTGTTAAGAAATTATTATTAGACAGGGTTGAAGAATGGAATGGGGTGATGGGCTAGATGTTCAGCAATTGCATAGCCCTTGATCACCTTTTGTTGAATTTAAGTGATGTTAAATTGAGAGAGAAAGCTTTGCTAATGTGTTAACCAATTAGTCAGGATAGAGTTTTCAAGAAGAAATTTGATAGGATTCATGCAAGCGATGAGGTTAACCTTGTGTAATAGAAAGTAATTTTTAAGTTTCTGATCGACCCAAACTAGGGCATCATGGTATTTCCCATGGTTGTATATTTCTGCTCACAAGAATCAAAGATTTTAAATAGATAATACGTTGCTCGCTCCTTACCTTCTTCATCCAATTGTGCCAGCACTGCTCTAAGAGAACCATCCAAAACTTATATGTACATGATTTAAAGTTTGCCAGGGACTGGAGGCTTGGGTACAGGTGGGCTTGATAGATATTTCTTTAGGTCATCAAATGCCTCATAACATCTCAAGTCCCATCTAAATTTGGCCTTCACCTTGGTCAGCTCATAAAAAGGTTTACACCTTTGAGAGTGTTATGAGATGAACTAGTGAACAAATTGTAGCCTCCCAATCAATCCCCTAAGCTCCTTTATGTTCTTTGGTATCAATAATTTCCTTGGCCTTATTATGATCGATCTCAATGCCTCTTTTGCTGATGATGAACCCATGTAGCTTGCTTGATGATACTCCAAACACATATTTCTTGGGGTTCACCTTAAGCTTGTATTCCCTGGCTCATTGCAAAACCTTTCTTAGTACTTCAACATGTTCATCTCTGGTTTGAGATTTGACTACCAAATCATCTACATACATCCATACAAATTTGTGCATCATATCATGAAATATCGCCATCATAGCCCATTGATAAGTTGCTTCGTCATTCTTTAATCCAAAGGGCTTGACAACGTAGCAATAAGTTCCCCAATGTGTAGCAAATGAGGTTTTCTCTTAGTTTTCTTCTACTAACCAGATTTGATTGTACCCTAAATATCCATCCATGAAAGATAGGATTTCATATCTTGTTATGTTGTCAACAAGAACATCAATATGAGGAAGAAGGAAATCATCTTTTGGGCACGCTCAGTTTAAGTCCCTGAAGTGAATGTAAATTCAGACCTTTTCGTCCTTTTTCATCACTGGGACTATGTTGGCCACCCATTGTGGATAGAGAACGACCCTAATAAATTTTTCCTAGTGCAATTTATCGACCTCTTCTTTTATCTTCATTGCTACGTCTAAGTGGAACTTTTTAACTTTTGCTTGATCGGGGTGGCTTTGGGTTTCAAAGTCAATCGATGCTCTACCAGCAAATTGTCTAACCTCGGCATATCTTCTTATGTCTAAGCAAATGTGCCCTTGTATTCATGTAGTACCCCCATTAGATTTTGCTCTTCCAAAGGGATGAGGTTGGCGCTTATGAGGATATTTTTGGGATCTTTTGGTGTTCCAAGATTAAATCCTTGGTTAGCTCATCCACTATGACTGATGGTTCTTCAAATCTTTTTGATATGGAAGCATAAGCATTAGCCAAATCCACTTCTTCATCCTCAGTGTTCAGATCTTTTCCTGACACAATCTCAAAAACCTCCAAGTATTCTAGATACCTGGCACATTCTATGCTTTTCTGAGCTAACTGATGCAAGTATCATTCTGGTACTCTCCTACCTAGGATTATTGTCCAGTTTTTATTAGGATATAAACCTAGGGAAGGAGAAGGTTAGGAAGTGGAGGGAGTGGAATTTATTGGAGAGGATGGAGGGCAAAGGAGGTCAATCAAAGATTTGGTGGCTTCTTGTGTCAAATGGCCTTCTGGAACAAGTTAAGACTTTTTTTAATCAAAAGTTGACTTTAGAGGAGGACATTTTTTTGGGAAGCGCTAAACATAAAGATAGAATGGGTTTCAAGTACCTAATTTGTGGTGAGATCGGCTTTGGAAGCCATAGTAGGAAGAGATATTGATAAAGAGGGGAAGACCTCAAGCAATGTTTGATAGAGGGGGCTCTCGAGCCCAATGTTGACGAAAAGAGGTGATGGGCTGATAGGCCAGATGATCATGGAAGAAGGCGGGCTCATGGGCCCCATAAGAGAAGGATGTGGGCTCGAGGGTCCAAATTTAGTAGGAGGAGATGGGCTTGTGGGCCTGATAAGAGGAAGTGGGCTCGAGGGCCCAAAAGTTGAAGAAAATGGGCACATAGGCTTGGATTCAGTAGGAGGAGATGGGCTTGTGGGCTTGATAAGAGGAACTTGGGTGGAGGGCCCAAAAGTTTGAGAGAATGGATGCAAAGGCCTGGATTCAGTAGAGGGGCTTGATGGCCCAGGAGTGACAAGTGGGCACATGGACCTATAAGTAGAGGTTTGGCTCGAGGGCTCGAAAATAGGGATCGAGCCAAGAAACCCGAGAAGAACATCAAAGTGAATTGGGGCATCAGAATCGAAAGATGAGATAATGAGGGAAGGCCCCCACGAAGTTGG
This sequence comes from Cryptocoryne crispatula var. balansae, assembly GCA_036172225.1. Classification (NCBI taxonomy): domain Eukaryota; kingdom Viridiplantae; phylum Streptophyta; class Magnoliopsida; order Alismatales; family Araceae; genus Cryptocoryne; species Cryptocoryne crispatula. The sequence goes on from CM069924.1 coordinate 23,873,953, forward strand.
TTGAACTTCTTCTTGAGTCATTTTGGTAATACGACTCTCAGGTGGGTCAACAGGTGGTTCAGCCTAGAGCAGTTCCTTGCTCGTGATAGAAATGTATGCTCTACAAGCCAATCATATATGATATGATTCGACATTGCTAGAAATATCTTATTTAAATAATTAGGCAAATATTCATTACTAGCTCTTATTAGATGTGGATATCATAATGAAATTCTTGATCAAATACAATGATGATTAAATCATGATGAGATCATGATAATGAGATTGATCATCTAAAGGTATTTGATCTAAATTTTCCTAGTCATAGGTTCCTTGAGATGGGACATCAAGGATCCAAATAGACTAGTGTGTGATGTCTTCTCAAATGATAAGGATAACTGATCTCATTGGTCATTAGTGTGAAGACACTAAGATAGACATACAGGTGCTCATTAGTTGAATGAGTTTATTGAACTGATCGAATTAGAAACCATGAATGGTATCTTACCTAACTGTCAATCAGGGTTTTCTATCATCACGGTTACATGGTTGGACCTTTGATCTGAGTCACCAAAGATGCCTTGTTGGGTGGAATTTGTGCTTTGACCATTGTCTTATGAATCACCATTTAGATGGTCTAGTATAGCAATAGATCGGGTATAAGAAAAACCCGATGGAGACAATTGAGCAAATAACAAGGGATTGTCCACTCTCAGTAAGTGAGAGTGAATGTCCTATAGAATAGTACTCTAAATCCCTGGCCAGGATAGATAGGATAATTGGAAAAGGAAATTTTCAATTGATCCAATTCCGAGTACAAGATCCTATAGAGTTGGTACATTAAGGAGTTGACAGTCAATGTCGTACTTCTTTCCGACTAGGACATTGGATGGACGAGTTTATATCCATCCGGTAACTGATGATGGAAAGGCTCAATGGAGATAAGACTATCCCCATAGCCATTTTGGATCATGGGATGTGGCTTGTACTCTTCATGATCGGTAGGCTGATTAATCTGTTATCGGATAACAGATTTAATTAAATTAAATAGAATTGTTCTACTTTAATTATGTCTCAACCAAATAGTCTAGTGGCCCTAGTGGGTCACACACATAAGGACTTATCCATAAGTATAGGGGCAAGGGTGTAATTTATAGATATTTTGAGTTTTTATGAAAGATTCTAAATTCTTTATAAATACTAATAGTTTTAGCCCCAAATCATATCAAGCCAAGGGTGCAAAACCACGTACCTAACCTCCTCCACACATCCTCCTCTTTCTAGAAGCTTTCCATAGTTGATGTAGTTCCATTCAAGAAGAGTTCTCGAAGCTGACACAGAGGGAGAACCTGCTGTGAATGAAGTTCGTGTAGATACTGCTGGAGACCGGACACTTGAATGGCTTTAAAATATTTATAAGCTTATCTTCTTTCGCTCCTTGGGATTATATGAATCCCTATTAGGTATATTCAAACTCGATTTAATCAGTTTTCAATTTTTGTCGTTCGGATCCAATTAAGACAGATTCTAAAGGAACCTATAGGAATCATTGCTTCCGCTGCACCAATATTTTATGGACGATTCCTTATAGCTCGAACCTTCTTCATCGGTGGAAAATAAAAAAGATATTTTAGGATATATCTCATCTTCAGGGTCGTTGATTCTCCTTCTTTTCTTTTGCTCCAGCTCTTATTCTTCCTTGTTCTCAGCTAGTTGAATTGTTTCTTTCTTGATGAAAATTTTTTGTAAGCATCTAGAAAAGTATTTTCTTTTGAGATTTTGACCATTGGCAGTCATTCCATCATAACCAACCCCACTTTTTGATTGTAACCTCAATAGATTGATTGGCTCAGCTATTCCTTACAGTTTTTTGTCTAGTCCTTGGCCCCCCTGGTATACCAAACTCTTTATTATATGCCATCCAACAGTTTCATTTTTCTCTCTTTTCCTTCTCCATACTTGCTTGGGCTGCTTACTTATTTCTATAAGATCAAAGATTATCAAAATTGGCTCACTTGGCAACCCAAGAGGTGGTGGTGGAAAAGATGGATGGTCTAGGGGCATGCTAATCACTTTAATCACTTGTCCCTTGTAAAATAATTTGAGACACTAGTGATTGGTGGAGGTGACTACCTCTAGTGCTTTCATATAAGGTTGTCCTAGAATGGCCCTGTAAGTTGGATCCATCTCTAGTATGTGAAAGTCGACAGTGACTGTCCGGGACCTGAGCATGACATCCAATCTAATCATACCATCGGTGGGCTTCTATGAATTATCGTATGCAGTCACTGTTATTTGAAATGGCCGAACGTCATCCTCAGATATTTCGCAAAGATGTAATGTTTCTAGTGGCATCACATTAATGGACGCTTCAGTATCAATCAAACATGATTTGATGCTTATTTTGTTGATGTGAAATGTGATGTATAGGGCACACTTTCTTATTTCTAGGTCTTCTAACTCTTCTTTTGTGAATGTAAAAACTGGGCACTCAGTTCTCGGGATCAAAATTGATAAGTTCTTTTCTAGAGGGAGGCTCTTGTTCACCATTACTTTCTATAAGTACTGTTTAAGAACCTCTTAATGAATTTTAGATCTTTTAATCAACTCTAAGATAGAGATCCATGTCGGGGTTTTATCAAGAGGTTTCAACAAGTCAGAGGATGTCCCAGATAGTAGCTCTTCAATGTGTTCTTCTGCCTCTGGTGCTAGCCTTGATTAACTGGCCTGGGGAAAGACCCTTTGGAACATGTGCCCACTCCTAAGTACTGTGGCAAGTTGAGGAGCTATAGTTGGGGTGGTAGTGGTGGGTGGTGGGTTAGGTCAAAATGATGGGAGCTCTTGGGATGGGTGTAATGATGGTGGCTTGAGGCATAGTAGCGTATGTAGGTTCGAAGGTATAGTTGCACGGGGTGGGATGATGATGGGTCCTTGTGGTGGTGATGTTTGTAGTTGTTCTATAGAGCAAATTACGGTCCATCCTAATTGGAGTTGCATGGCTGGTGGTGTTATGATGGGTTGTGATGGTGCTCAGATAATGGGTGGCCAGTTGAGAGTAATGGGGTTGGGTGATGTAGCTTGGGGTATAGAGTGGACAGTCTAGTAGGTTGACATGCATGGCAGAGGTGGCTACCTCACTTTGCCAATTCTAGCCTCGATAATGATACTCTTTGAAAGAGATCAAGATGGGGTTAACTTGTTGATTCCCAGGTGTGGGTGCATGTGGAGGTAAAGAATTTTGGATAATCCCTAAGTTGGAGTTATGTTCTTGTTGCTATTGAGCTAGTGTGTGCTATCGTTGAGGTTGACTTTTCACTGTTCTAATGTATTCCCTCATTTGGTCCCAGTCAATATTGCCTTGCTCATTAAGGTCATGGATATAGTCTTTGAATTGAAAACAATTTTTTAGGGTGTGCCCAAGATATCTATGAAATAGACAGCATCGCTCTATGTTGACATTTTGCGGCGGCTCCATTTTTTCCTTTGGTAATGCAATTTTCCCTACCGCCATGAGTGCATTAAAGATGTCCATGAGAGAGTACGGCAAAAGCGGATAATGATTTCTCTTGGGTACTACCTTTTGGAATTCATAGGCCATGGGAGGGGGTGATTGGTTGAGTTGTTGTTGTGGTGGTTGGGGAACTGGGGCTTGTATGGCTGGTTGTTGTGGTCGCTGAGGGATTGGAGCTTGTTACTGACGGGGCTAAAATTGAGGTTGAGGGTGAGGTTGAGGTTGACGAGGGTTTCTAAATAGTTGACTTTTTGATGGTTCCTAAATTGGTGTTGATAATTGCTAGGTGGGTTTCTACAACATTGAGGTTTTTGTTTGTCACTATGCCCTCAGTCAATGGGCTGGTTGTGGTAAAAGTGGTTTTTTTGACAACTCGGGGTCTGGGATCAAATAGGTTCATGATAGGTGAGTCCCTAAGCTATGCATGGATGTACCATGCCCTCTCATAGAGTTCAATCATAGTTGTGGGGTGATGCAAAGCCAACATGTTCTTTAAGGCTGAATTGGCATTGGTGATGATCATCTTCACTTGCTCTGGTTCTGATATAAAATCAATGAGCCTCTCTGCCATTGACCTCCACCTATCAGCATATTTGATAAAGTCTTCATCATTCCTCATCCTTTCAGCAATGAGGTCAGACTCTATCTTGATATCTCTACAAGAATTTAGATTTAACAATTTTGAAATTACTCACCTCTGAAGAGTCAAGCAAGTAGAACCATTCTAAGGTTGAACCCTCTAATGATCTTCTGAAAAGAAAAGTAAGTGCCCTTGGGTTATTCTGCCACATAAGTAACTCATAGAGGAAGTCTTTGATATAATTGAAGGGATTATCGGTCCCATTGTAGCGACAGTATACCAGTATTTTGGAGGGAAATAGATGAAAAATAGAGAGGGAAGGAAGAGAAATTTCGGGGACTACCTTGGTGTCAATTAAACTTCTAAGCTCTCTATACTGCTCATCCATCTAATTGATTTTTTTAATAATAGTCTAATCGACAGAAGGTTCTCGAAGAGGAGGAGGAGGAGGAGTGGGTGCTTGGTGCATCGAAATTGGAATCGGATGGATCGAAGAGACTGGATAAGAAGGTTATATCAGGGATGCACCAAAGGATGAGATGACTAGAAGAACAAACTGGTGGCTAGAAGGAAAAATAGCATTTAGATCAGGATGATCTAGATTAGCCACTGAATGAGGAGAACTTGGGGCCCTGAGTCCAGTATGAGAATGGCCATGAGTGGGCACATTGGGTTGACATGCCACTAACTTAGGGGTAGAGATGTGAAGACCACCTTAAGGAGAAATGTTATCGGTGGGCGACTTGCCCTTGAAAATGGCTTCGATATCCTAAAGTTGGGTGGGGTCGGCATGAGAGAATGTCTCCCAAAGTGAATTTGGATTGGGTTGAGGAGAAATTTTACTAGATTCGAAGAGAATTTCAGGTTTATTGATGGCACATATAGCATCAGGGTAGAAATAAGACTGGTCTTACTCCAACTGCACTTGCTCATATCTTTGATCCGCCATTCCGACAACTCATCCTAACTTTAAATTCCTAAACACAACAAGGAAAAAAGGTTGACAAATAAAAGCTCAAGGATTTTTTTTTTGGTTTTGATTTTTTGTTGAAAAAGCAAGTTATCAACCATATTTTTGTTTTGGTTTTTTAGATTTTTTAAAATTTTATTTAATTTTTAATTTTTGTTTGCAAACAAGTAATAACAAATACTTGAAATGATTAACACATTTTTTTGGTTTTTACCTCAAATTAATGGCTTGTTAAGAGAAATATTGTCCACTCAAATAAATGGGTAGGATCCTATGCTCTCATAATGCTAAGCAATCTATGGTCGTCACTCCTTTCACAATGATAGGTAATAGGTGTGCCAGGTTTTGGGGTAAAAGGGTACAACTAGCAAAATTAGTGAAGAGAGAATCCTTTACATCTGGAAACGTACAGAGGCCTGGATAGAAGCTACTCAATCCTTCAGAGAGAGAATCCCTAGAGGAGGAGTTGGCAACCACCAAGAGGGGTGTTTGGATGTGTTGGACTTTGTGAGGGGAGAGCCCCCTTCTTGGATGATGTAAGGAGCCGAACTCCAATGCAAACTAAATGCAGTGTAATGTCATGGAATAATAAACAAGCAAGAAGAAAATAAAAGCATACAATGATCAATGAGATGTTGTAGAAAGCAAGTAAACAAGACAATGATATGAAATCAAACTAAGATAGAAGAAAGAACTTATTTTAGCCAAGCATGATTTGAAAATTTGCTAAAGGAAAACTAGACATAAAAGGAAATAGACAAATATACTAAACAAGAGATGAAAGAAGAGGATCTCTAAGATGCTAAGGTAATCTAAGTTGATAAGCAAAGCTAAAAATCAGATTGTTATGCTTCTAAAGAGATAAACAGAGAACAAGTAAACTTGAATAAAAATATATGACACTTTAAAGAAACTAGTATGCAACTTAAACAAATATCAATGTAGGAAAATGGAAATGACTCACATGGGAATGGAAATGAAAATAAACATGCTTGCATATGAACATTCTTAGGAAAGAAAATAGGAACTCACTAAAGCAAAGTCGGGCCCACCGTGGTCGCCAAAAGTTGTGGACACCTGAAACGGATTCGGATCTTCTTTTTTGGCCTATGCTTTCTTTGGAGACTTGGTGGATGGGATGTTAGTGTTCACTAGGAGCCAAAGACTCCAAAATAAAGTAGAATGAAAATAAAGGAAATGGAGAATGAAAATTATTGATGTACCTTTGAAAGCGGGGAGATTGTTGGGTTCCGACTTCTCCTCTCTCGGCCAGCCGAAAGAAGAGAGCATTAGTTAGTTCCTTTTCATCGATCTGGTGGAAGCTTCACCTCAGCTAGATTTACCTAAAAATGTCTATAAGAAAATATAGAAACGAGTGAAAGCGTCATTAGTTCTAGTGACAGCATAGCAACATACTCAAATTTGAATTCAAACATGCAAAAGGAAAGAAACTAACCGGATTGAGACTAAATCCCAATCCCAATTTTTGATAGGTTTTAAAGGTGTATGAAGATGTAAATGTATTGCCTAATGCATGCTAAATGTCGTGATAATGAAAGCTAGAATGAAAAAGAAGAGTAAAGAATCGATCGGGGGGTGAAAATAAACATAAAGGTGCAAAATGGGGTCTGCCCCTACTAGTGTTCTACTGATGGGGCGCTAGCTGTAGGTTCCCCATTGGTGGGGCGTGTTGACCAAAGTCAAAGTGCCCCTAGATGGGGCACTAGGGACTGGTTTCGGTAGATTTTCTTCCATTCTTCATGGCGTCACCCCAGAATGTAGGATGACCTCCAAGACGAAAAGAGAACTTCTCCAAATAGCTAATACACAAGAGAAGCTGGTGGGATGGTGATTTAGCACTAGATGTAAAAGAAATAGCTTGTAGAGGCTCTCAAAGTCGGAGAAAAACCATATTTCTGAAGAAGAAAACTATGGGTTTTCAAGTTTTTGGGAAAGGGTTTTTGGACAATTTAAGGGCTTGGGGAGGTGTTGTGAGGCCTTAGATGCGTAGTTGTGGATGAGGAGGAGTGGTGGACGGACTTGGAACTCTTTTAATTCTTCAAATGGGGATCCTTTTATAGCCAAAAGAAATGCACTTTGGAAATATTCAAAAAGCTGCTCCACAGGACAAAGCACCCCATGGCAGGGTGCTAGCATCATGAGGCTTGTCTTTTCAACAAGATGACTGACAAAGAGGTCAAATCGACTATGGAGTTGATTTGGTTAGGAAGCATGCACCCTACCAACAAGGTGCCTAGAACCCTACCAACAGGGCACCTAGCACCCTGGTTATGGGGCACTTTGACCCTAGTCAAAGCACCCCATCTAGCCTAGAATGCATTGAAAGCTTCAATTTTGAGTCCACCGGAATGATACTCAAGTGTTCTTCATAAAAACAAGAATTTAAGCTTTTTGACTAGACCGAAATTGCATGTCTACAGGAGCTCATGGCCCAATTTCAGGCATTCTTCTATAACATGGTGAATTACCCTCCTCCGACTTCCTACAACAATAGAGGTTGGGTTCATCTAGGTATTTAGGTTAACCTCTCAGCCCGGAGGAGGAATGAGCAAATATTCTAGAAGAAGCATGGTGGACAAATCCAACATTCGAATAAGGTTATTTACCTTGGAGGTGACGAGCCTGGCCTTGTGCCCATTCTAGCTGTCAGATAACCCCCTAGGCAAGACATTAACACAAGTGGATCTGCAAGTAGTCCAAGTATGCTAAGAACCAGCTCAGACGCTCCATCAACATCAGCCTGTGTTCAGGACATTGACACCAGAGAGGCCGACCAGCCTGGTCCCTCTCACCTAAATCAACTTATGGCTGTAGACACGCAAAATTGGCCTAATTCAGAGCCCCAGAATCTTATTCCATTGGAAATATCTTTTATTTGACCGTTATCTAATCTGGATTACTTCCTGGAGATAAGCTAAGGATGTTAGTGGAGCCACTCGTGAGTTGGGAATGGATCAATGATTTCTGGAATAATGTCGTAACCTTCAAGCGAGAGCCACGCGTGAACCGTGAAAACACAAAGCCTGCTCAATGACTGACCATGAATGGTCCATACTTGAAGGTCTTGGAAGTCCAGCGTGTGTTCCCTAACATTCAGGGTTTCTGAGAAGTCATTTTGGCAATCGTCGGTCTATAACGGCTTTTGTTATGACTTTTCGATATGTACTGACACGGCTATCTTGGACCACGTGCTAGGCCTTTCCAGTCATCACCAGGTCTTTTTGGGTCATCTGGGTCGATCCTAGCCGTATATTTCATCAACTAAGGCTATACGGCCATTTCGGTCGATTTTAGGGTTTCCTGGCTTTTCCAAACTTCAGTTCATGTTTACCGGGTTAATCTTGAATTTTTTGATGATTTCAGGGTTTTCGACCATACCAAACTTGTTTGGTCATCATTTTAAGTCATCCCGAGTTGACCCAAGATTCCTCGACCGGAACCGTGCCCTTTTGGATCTTTGCCACAGTTTTTGGCTTTCCGCGAGAGGGTAAACCGGTAGAAAGCTCCGTGCGAACATCTTGGAAATCATGCCAGCTAGTTTACTAACTTGAGGAGCTGTGGTTTAATGCCCTGTTTCCAATGCAAAAAATGGGAGCCAAATCGAACATCCCATTTACAAGTTACGGCCCGCAAAATGCGTGCATAGGAGAGACAATGTACTGCACCCCCGCCCCCCTTGAAATGGGAGGGCGCGGTCACACTAGGGACGCACCCTGTGCACCCTCAGTCTGGGGGGGGACCCTACGTACCCTCGCTCCCTTTGAAAGGCGGGGGCATGGTCTGTTTACAGAAACCAGAAATTACCTCGATTAGCACCTTCTAAACCAATTTTTGTAAAGTTTCCTTCGCTAATTAACGTTTATTTTGACCGCGTCTCCAAGTCGGGGGCGCATTCATCTTGTCAAGTCCGATTTTTAGAAATTTCTGGAAGGTTCAGGCGATTTTTAGTAATGAAATATTTAAAGCTCCCCTGCCCCCCTTGAAACAAGAGGGCATGCCCTGCATGCCCTCAAGGTGAGGGCACGCCAAGTGGAGGGTGCACCCTCACCTCCTTTGAAAGGTGGGGGCACGGTTGGCCAATTTCCCCCGTTTGCACCTGTTCTCCGTCTCTATAAATTAAGGGCTATTCCCAATGAACCAAGGTTAACCCCCCATGCCTAGCTCATCCTGAGTCATCCAAGTTCCCTCCTGAAGCCATCCTGATGTCCCAAGCTGATCCGATGTCGAGAGATCGATCCCGAAGCGAAAAAGAAGGCCCGATCCGTGCGCTCTACATCACAAAAATTCATCGGTATCTACATAAAATTAAGGGCTTGTTCTGCCAAAGTGGTCAACATAAGAATCATTCCTCTCATCTCCCTCTTTCGTTTTAAACTGGCAGCACTCGATTCCAACTTTCCGTCTATCTGTGGTGATTGCTACACTGAGGGCGTGTATCCAGGTTCTATTCTTCCATATTTATCCACTTTTAGATTTTCTACAGGCTTGTACATACAAATTTAGGAGAAGTCATCAACAGGAGATCTCTTCCTCTCTGAGTTCTCCATTGATAAAAATAAACGGCACTCAATTCTGACATTGGGGTCATCTGTAACATTCTCTGCACAAAAGTTGTGCCAGAAGGGTGCAAGGCTACCCGAACCGGCCTTCTTCAACCAACTCAGCTTCAACTCAAACCAATTGACTTCATAAGTTCTTCTTAAATCATTTCATTCAGTCTATTTATTTGTTAGAAAATATTTTAATTTAGTTTGCATCATTTGTACATAACTAAAAACACAAAAAAAGGGTTAAGGCTCACCCAGAATCCAGTGAGTTCGGTTTCAATTGCTTCCTTTCCCATTTTCTCTTTGCAGTTACTACACTTCCCACAAGTCTAATCCATCCCTTCACTTGTTTCTTTGTTTAATAGTTGCATAGATTGATCAAGCTAGCATCAGTTGGACTCCCCCTCATCAGCCGACAGAAGAGGAGGAAGGTTGGACTCACATCTCAATCTCCCACACTAAGGTACACACGGTCATCTAACTTAATTTCTTGTTCATTTCCATAAAGCAAAGCCCGCAGCTCCTAGCGACCACCTCTTTTATTCATGCTTTAAGTCAATTCATTTCTCACTCTCCTTTCACATGACCCGAACCATCTCCGGTGCTCGAGCGACGCCGTGAGATGAAAGTTTGGAGATCAATGTGAGTGTGGGAACGAGGTGAAGATTTTACCACTTTCCTAGTGCTCTCCGATTCACTCCCTTTCTCCTATTCTATCTTTCACCTTTTATTGAGGTGCCGATCTAGAACTTGTTTCTAGAGTCGACAGCTTTTTGGCGACCACGGTGGGACAACCAATGTCTTCAACCATGCTAGCTTGATTCAACCGTGCTACTAGTTGTTTTCCGATTTGGTTCCCGCGTGAACTAGCTTGTCTTTTACCCTTTCTATGTCAATTTACCTTTAAACTTATTTTTTAATATTTCTTTAAGATTGTCTCCCATGTGGACTTTACTTGCTTTCTTTTAAATTCAATTTGGTTTCCGTCTGAACCACTCTTTTCTTCTTACAAACTGGTTCCCGCGTGAACCACCTTTCTTTTCCAACTTGGTTCATGTGTGAACCAACTTAATTTCAAATTGGTCCCCTCGTGGACCACCTCTTTACAGCACCTTCAGATTGGCCCCACGTGGCCCTCTTTCCATTTTATCATCTTTTACACCGGTCCCTGTGTGAACCACCCTTTTCTTCATAAAAATCGGTTCCCGCGTAAACCAACCCCTTTTCTAAACCGGTTCCCGCGTGAACCAACCCACTTTCAGATCGATCCCCGCGTGGACCACTCCTTTACACCACTTTAGATTGGCCCCACGTGGCCCTCCTTTCCTTTTTCCAATCAAACAAACTAGTTCTGGTGTGAAGCACTCCTTTTACTTCAAAAATCGGTTCCCATGTGAACCACCTACTTTTCCAAAACTTGGCTCTTACGTGAGCCACCTTATTTCCAAATCGGTCCATGCATGGACCATCACTTTTACCTTCATTTCATATTTGTCCCTACTTGGACACTCCATCATAAGCTGGTTCCTGCGCGAATCACCTTTTTAGTTGCTAGTTGCTAGTTATTTGTTTTACTTTATCATTGCTTGTCATGGTTGCATACTCTTGCTTGATTTACTTAATAGCTTTTTTTCATTTTCGTGCTTGTGCACATTGTTTGCTTCTTCTACTCTTACCCTCCATTTTTACTTTTGCATTAGCTTTTTGCTTAAGGTACCGGACCTGATCCATAGGGCATTCGAGGCGAGGGCTCTCTCTCCCAACACACCCTCACCCTCCAAACACCTTCTTGGTTGATTCTAACCTCTCTTCTAGGATATCCCTTCCTAGTTGATTTGGTTGTTTCCATCAAGGCCTCCGTATGTCCCCATCCATGGAGTATTCCTCTCTGCACGATTGGGCTGGTTGTACCACTTCCCCAAAACCCGAAAAACCCAAGTACCTACTCGTGGTGATTGAGTGACAACCTTAGGTCTTGAAGATTTAAGAAATAGGAACCATACCTACTTGAGTGAACAATTGCTAACAATCTATCTGAATCTAAGGTTTCAACCTAAAAATTGTCGAGTAGTCATTTTAAGAACGTCTTTGCATAACTTGTTTGCTTACCACAATTGAAAACAACTAAAAAGTTCTTTTTTCAAAACATCTATGAAAACAAAACAAAAATCCTTCTAATTTTGTGTTCAACTTGCTTGCCAAACAACAAAATTGAAACCAAATCAAATCAAACAAAACAACACAAACATAACAAACAAAAATTCTCTTTGTATTTATACTTTTCACCTGCTTTCTTTCAACCATCTTTTTAAAAAATTTGACATGATGCCCATGATGCTAAGGTCTGGAAGACACGTCGGGATGTCAGACTACTACGGGCAAGAAGAGGAGTACGAGACGGGTCACTATGAGCTTCAACAACCCATGGTCCAACCAGAGGGCCATGTTAATGCCGTGATGGAACCTGAGGTCCAAGATCCCACTCACCGATCTGCCTCACATAGTATAGAACAAGCTTTCAAGGATCTATCTCTTCACCTCGATCCCAAGACCTTTGCAATCATCCAATCCACCACTAAGGGCAAGATGCCCATCAAATAGATTGAGGGAAACCAAGCCCTCGTGCCACCTCGATCGGCAACTAGGCCTTTTATCATCTCCTCTCTTGGGCAACCCTGCCGCGTCTCTACTCACCCAACCATAGAGCACCTATCAAATCCTATGTTGGTTCCTCCCTTCAACCCACCACTTCCATTTCCTTCTAACTATCCTGTAACTCACATGCCAGCACCAGTGGCTTGGGAACCCAATCTCACTCTAGCTTTCATTGATAAGCTTAACCGAATGGATGAGCGTTTTGAAGAGTTAAAGCACCATTTGGACTCCAAGACTGCTCCTGAAATCTCAATCCCATCCTTCCCAGTTCTACACCTTCATCCTTCAGAGATACCAGTTTTTCAACATTACAATGGGACTGGTAATCCTTTCACCCATCTGAAGGATTTCTTATATGAATCTGCCTTCTGGAAAAATGACCTCAAAGCCCTTGCTTTTCTATTTCGTCGATCATTGGAGGGATCCACCCTTGAATGGTTTTACTCTTTGTCGACTCCGAAAACGGGTTTCGGATCGGCACCTCAAGAGAAGGTGGAAGATGGAATGGGGGAAGGGACCGAATCGGAAAACACTTGGAAAGCGGTAAAAAGTCCTCACCTCGGTCCCACACTCACATTGATCCCCGAACTTTCATCTCACGGTGTCACTCGAGCACCGGAGATGGTTCGGGTCATGTGGGAGGAGAGTGAGGAGGAGATGAACTTAGAACATGAATAAAAAAGGTGGTCTACAGGAGCCGTGGGCTCCGCTTTATGGAATAAAAGACAAGATTAAGTTGAATTGACCGTGTGTACCTTAGCGCAAGAGATTATATGTGGGTTAAACCTTCTTCTTCTTCAGTCGGCCGATGAAGAAGAGTCCAACCAGTGCTAGCTTGATAGACCTGTGCAACTAGAATAACAAACCAAATGAAAGAAACTGATTAGAACCATGTGAAGTGTAGAAACTATAAGAGAGGAGATGAAAGAAAGAAGCAATTGGAATCGAACTCACCGGATTGGGGCGAGCCCTAACCCCTTTTTTGTGTTTTTAATTATGTAAGAATAATGCAAACTAAAATAAAATATGTTCTAAAAAGTAAATTAACTGAATGAAATGAGTTAAGAAGAACTTATGAAGTGAATCGGCTTGAGTTGAAGCCGAGTTGGTTGAAATAAGCCGGTTCGGGTAGCCTTGCACCCTCCTGGTCCGACTTCAGTGTAGAGAACTCTATGGATGACCCCAATGTCAGAATCAAGTTCTGTTTGTTTCTATGGATGGAGAACTTGGATAGGAAGATATCTTACATTGACGACTTCTGCAAAATATTTTTTTAGAAGTCTATAAAAAAATCTAAAAGTGGGCGGATGTGGAAAAATAGAACCTGGATGCGCGCCCTCAGTGTAGCAATCGCCACAGATAGACGAAAAGTTAGAATCAAGTGTCGTAAGTTGCAAATGAAATAGGAAAAAAATAAGAACAGCTCTTCTGTTGAAGACTTTGATAGAATAAGCCACAAATTTTCTACAGAAGCCGATGAAGTTTGGTTGTTGCAGAACGCACGGATCGGGCTTCTCCTTCGCTTCAGGATCAATCTCTCGACGTCGGATTGGCTTTGGACGTCGGGACGGCTTTGGGAGAGAGCTTGGACAACCTCAGGATGAGCTAGGCATGGGGGGTTCAACCTTGGGTCATTGGGAATAGCCCTTAATTTATAGAGATAGAGAATCGGTGCAAAATATGGAAACTGGCCGACCGCGCCCCCGGCTTTCAAAGGAAGCGAGGGCACGCAGGACACGCCCCCACCTGAGGGTGCTCAGGGCGTGCCCTCACCTTGAGGGTGTGCACGCGCCCTCCTGTTTCAAAGGAAGAGGGGGTGCGTTACACTCTCTCTCCTGCGCACATGTTCCGCGAGCCATAACTTGCAAACGAGATGTCCAATTCTGCTCCCATTTGTTGCGTTGGAAAGAGGACATTAAACCGCAGTTCCTCAAGTTGGTAAATCAGCTGAAATGACTCCCAAGATGTTTGCATGGGGCTTTCTACCGGTTTACCCTCTCGCAGAAAGCCAAAAACTGTGGCGAAGATCCAAAAGGGCATGGTTCCGGTCGAGGAATCTCGGGTCAACTCCGGATGACTTAAAATGATGACTGAAAAAGTCCGGTATGATTGGGAAACCTAAAATCATTTAAAAATCTAAGATTAACCTGGTAAACATGAACCAAAGATCGGAAAAGCCAGAAATAATTGGGAAATATACGGCCGTATGGCCCCAGTTGATGAAATATACTGCTAGGATCGACCCGTATGACTCAAAAGACCCGATGATGATCGGAAAGGCCTAACGCGTTGTTCGGGATAGCCATGTAAATACAGATCGACAAGCCATAACGAAATGCCGTTATAGACCAACATCTACCAAAATGACTTCTTGGAAACCCTGATTGTTACGGAACACATGCAGGACTCCCGAGACCTTCAAGTATGGACCATTCAAGGTTGGTCATTGAGCAAACTTCGTGTTTTCACAATTCACGCACAGCTCTCGCTTGAAGATTACAACATTATTCTGGAAATCATCGGTCCATTCCCAACTCACGAGGGGCTCCACCAACGTCCTTAGCTTATATCCACAAGGTGATATGGATCAGATAACAGTCAAATAAAAGATATTTCCAATGGAATAGGAGTCTCGGGCTCTAAGTCAGGCCAATTTGGCGTGTCTATAGCTTGCCTCGCCTTGATGTCGACTTTGCAAGGGAATGGCGTGTAGCGAAGCAGAGTAAAACGTAGAGAAAGCGTAGCTAAGCGAGACAGATCATAGTGGAATGTAGTGGAGTGAAATAGCAATGGACTGAAAAGGTGGCATCAAGGTGTAGATATAGACACACTCAACGATCAGATTCGGCAAGACGAATCTCTTTAAGTGTCCTGGATGACCGCCATGTTTCATCAAGTCTTCCTATGTTTGATTGGTAAGAAAGGGAATGGCGTGTAGCGAAGCAGAGTAAAACGTAGAGAAAGCGTAGCTAAGCGAGACAAATCATAGTGGAATGTAGTGGAGTGAAATAGCGATGGACTGAAAAGGTGGCATCAAGGTGTAGATATAGACACACTCAACAATCAGATTCGGCAAGACGAATCTCTTTAAGTGTCCTGGATGACCGCCATGTTTCATCAAGTCTTCCTATGTTTGATTGATAAGAGATGTGTCATTGGCATGAGAGAAGAATAGCCAACCCCCAATGTGGTGGGGAGTCCCCGAAACATGGGTTCGTAGGTTCATCATCAGCTGGTAACCCGATCTTTGCAGTGTTCTAGTACTATGATAGGCTAAAGTTGTAAAAAAAGAATTATTTTGTAAAAATAAAAGAATGCCATTCGAGCATATTCTCTCTCAGATTTATTTAAGTCTTCTAAGAGACAAGATTCAATTCGGAATAGAATGATATCGAATTTCGAAAGGCAAATGTTGAAACTTAGATCGTGAAGATAATGATGGTGCAAGTTCTGATCAAAGAAAAGGCCCTTGGTGGGATGAGTTGACTGCCACGGCGGGATGCATAGCAAGAGAGTGGCCACAGTGGGCATAGAAATATAAGATTTGAAGGCACAAGGTGATTACCGAACACGGTGGGATTAAAAAGACACTGTGGGATAAATATGGTGGGATTAGAAAACATGGTGGGATTAGAAAGATTGGAATTGTGGTATATGATGGAAAGAAGGGACCCGGTAGGGTTCAGAGATATCCCGACTAAAGTAGAAGATCATGAATAGATGTATGCAATGATGATGAAGAATGCAATGCAACTAATACCACATGATACATGCTGGGCTCAAGAAAAGAAAAACAAAACTTGTATAACAATTATTGAAAATATAGATTGTCTATGAGGTCAAGATACCCATTCGGGAACCATCGTTCCTCATTGCACAATTTTGGTTTATCTGTGAGTACGAAAGATGACCCGACCGTCATGGATTTTGATGAAGGGGATCTCAGGTCAAGTCTTCTTCGTAGTCACGGTCTAATACATCAATGCATAAAATAAGTGGTAATGCACCTAATATACGTTAAGAAAGGAAATGATGATGGTGAGTTTGCAGTGTGATGACATGCATTCTCACAAAAGAGTTCATATGCCTTAAAGAAGACATAGAGCAAAAGTTTCTCGACAAAGTTGAGGCCGAGGTAATGATGACACCTCCTCCTGATAATCCTCAAGGGAGGGAAGTGGCAAGCATCGCCTAATTGAAATCTTAAAAAATGCTTCTCGGAAAAGTTGAGGCCGAGGTCATGGTGACACCTCCTCCTAAGAATCCTTGGGGGAGGGAAGTGGCAAGCAATGCCTTGTTGTGCAGAGTTCTCTGTGTTTGTGTCTGAAACACTTAGAAAAATAAGATTAGAATGCCAATATGGCTTATCCCCTTTGTAAGTTGCAATATGCCTTAACCTTTGTCAAGGGGTGTAGCCTTCTTAAAGGTATAAAAATAAAGCAGCAAATATGCAATGAAAAATTTGAAACATGAGAGACTAAGAATAAATATGAATCTAAAGACGAGAATTCAAACCAAGCATGCATGGTGATGAAATTTTTTTAAAATTTTGTTGGAATTTGAAAAAGAAGTTTTGTAAAAAGATTTAATTTTTTTGAGATTTTAAAGTTTTGAAATTACTTAATTTTTTATTATTTTTGAAGATATTCATTTTTTATTTTCGAAGATATTCAATTTTTTTAGAGAGAAAAATTAGTATTGACAAAAGTCCTCATCACTTTGTTGTTATTCTAGGTTCAGAGGTAGGCACCATATGCAAAATGGGGTTCCTTACCTAGAATCTTTCCGACCTTCAACCTTTGATCGGCCAGAACTTAGCTTCGATTTAGTTGGTCCACCCACACCCTGGGGGTTTAGAATGAAGAATTGAGGGAAAGTCCTTGATAGGCTTTGGAGATGTCGAGACGGATTTCTCTACTTGCACCCAATTGTCCATTGGGGTTTAGCCTCTTTGGGTATTTTCTTCTTTATCGACCAACCTATTTTTGTGGCACACATTCGGACAGGTGCTTTGACCTATGGGGTTATTGCCCATCTTTTGGTGTCTTTTTTTTTCATTTTCTATATGTTTTTGGGTACTCATTCAGACAAGCCCATATTTGTTTAAACCAGTGGGGTTCATTGCCCATCTTTTGGCACCCCTTTTTCTATTTGAGAAGTTGGACCTTCTGAGACAGCCTCCTAGGGCGGCGGATGCTTTCAATACTCTCCCCCTCTAGTCCCCTTCGCCTATCTTAGACCGAACAGAAGATAATAGGGTGAGGGTTTTTCTTCTACCTCTAAGCCTTGCCTAGCTTCTCTCGGGTGTTTAGTCATCCAGATTCTGGGATCAGGACGTGTTGTGTGTGTAGAATGGTATCCACCCTCTGATAGAAATGTATGCCCTACAAGCCAATCATATATGATATGATTCGACATTTCTAGGAATATCTCATTCAATTAAATAGGCAAAACTTTGTTACTAGCTTTTATTAGAAGCGTATATTGTAATGAAGTCCTTAATCACATACAATGATGATTGAATCATGATGAGATCATGATAATGAGATCGATCATCTAGAGGTATGTGATCTAAATGTTCCTAGTCAAAGGATCTTTGACACGGGACATCAAGAATCCGGATAGACTAGTGTGTGTGATGTCTTCTCATATGATGAGAATGACCGATCTCATTGGTCATCAGTGTGGGGACACTGAGTTACACACACAGGTGCTCATTAGTGGAATGGGTTCACTGAACTGACCAATTTAAGAAAACCTGATCGGTATCTTACCAAACTGTCTATCAGGTTATTCTTACATCTCAATAGCACGGTTGGATCTTTGACCTGAGTCGCCAAAGATGTCTTGCCAGGCGTACTATGTACTTTGACTATTGACTGATGGATCACTTAGTATTGTGGTCCTATATAGTTAATGGATTGGGTATATGGGAAACCCGGTGGAGGCAATTGAGCGGACAATAGGGGATCGTTCACCCTCGGTAGGAGAGAGAGAATGTCCTATGGATAGTACTCTAAATCCTTGGCCAAGGTAGATAGGATAATTGGAAAAGGAGTTTTCCAGTTGATCCATTAATGAGTACAAGATTTCATAGAGTTGGAATATTTAGGGATTGACAGTCAGTGCCGAACCCCAGACCGACCAGGACACTGTATGAAGGAGGATTTAAATCCGTGTGGTAATTGATGATGGAAAGGCTCAATGGATGTTATTTAACTCCCCAAAGTCATTTGGGATCATAGGATGTGGCTTGTACCCTTTATGATCAGAAAGTCGTAAAAACTGTTATCGGATAACGGTTTTGATTTAATTTAAAGGAATTGTTCTTTTAAATTAATTAAGGCTTCAACCAAATTGACTATTGGGCCTAGTGGGTCACACACAATAGATCTGGTCAATAAGATGAGGGCATGGACGCAATTTTATAGAAGTTTTGGGTTTTTGTGAAAAATTCTATCTTCTATATATAAATGGCTTATGAAGCCAAACCCTAACAAGCCATAGGGCTGGAGCACGTCCCAAGCCTCCTCTCTCCCTCCTCTCTCCTCTAGAAGGGGATCTCCCATGGTCAAGCTTGGATCTGGAAGGTTTCTAGAGGCCCGAAGGAAGAGAGAACTCGTCTATTGAAGCAGATCGTGTGGATACCGCTAGAGACCGGACACTTGAACGGTTTTCAGCAAGGAGAAATGTCCTCTCATCATTCAGGGTGAGGGATTTGATAAATCCCATGAGGTACTCTCGTTCTACTTCATATTCGGTTCCCGGTTTTACTCGTTCGGCATCGATCAAGGCAAAGATCATGGTTTTATGGAATCAAAATTTTTTCGCTGTCATGTATTGATTCCTTACAGTGGTATCAGAGCCCGGTTGAAGCCTTGGTCGAAGCTGAATCGAAATTGTCTTGATTTCATGTGATTTTTGCTTTCCCGAAACTGTATACAGAGCTATTTTGATTTGATCACCACAGTTTGTATGAGATACGAAACTGTGTGTGGTTAGATTCATTAGATTCTCGTGGATGAGATATTTCCAATGCCGCAAACCTCATGAATTTTGGCCATCCGGAGAGTCCGTAATGAGTTCGGAAAGTTGCTAAGATGATCATATCCGAAAAATCCGGCCGAAATTAGGGGAGTTGATGAACTTACCTATTTGGACTCAAATACCTCTATATAATGACGTATTAAGATAGGAAATTAAGTTTCCTAGAGTTTCCATAAGTTATTGGACACTCAATGGCCCTTGGAGGTGCCGGATTTGAGAGGTATTTGCGGTTTAGTTTAATTGCGGCCGTGGCAACTTCCTCCAGAAACTGCGCGTTGTATAGAATTTTTCATGAGATGAAACTACTATAAATAGAATACCTATTCTTCAAGGATTCCAACTCATATTTTTTTGGATTTTTTGGACTCCGTTTGACCCCCCAAATAAGGCCCGAAAGTCGGCATTTTTCTAGGGTTTTCGGGTGCTACAGTGTCGCCTCGCCCTTATCGGGCGGAGAAGACGAGTCCGGATTGGATCCGGACTCAACCGCGCGGGGGGGAGGGGTACGTGGCGGAAGGACGGCGCACCCGGGCCGCGGTACGCGGCCACCCCACGTTGGCGCAGGAGGCGCGCGCCGGCGCACGCGGGCACGAGGCGCTGGCAGCTCGGCGCACTCGCAAGGGGTACGTGGCATTGGCGCGTCGTGCCCGCGGTGCCGTGGCCGGCGCCCATTGGTCGGCGCACTGCGCCTCTATTTAATCTTTTTAAAATGGTTTTAAATTGTTAAAATTAATTTTTGATCCGAAAAATTGCCAGAAAATTCCAGAAAAAATCTGAAAAATTGTAGAATTTATTTAATGAGTTATTAAAGTGTTTAATGATTTATTAAATAAAGTTTTACTATTTTGTCATTGAATTCTATTATTTTGATTTTCAAAGTGTTTTAAGATCAAAATTAATGAAATTAATGATTATATAAGTTCTGAAAAATTATTTAGTAGGTTTGTAAAATGTTTATGAACCTGTTAAATAGTTTTGGACTTTGGTTGCCATAGAATCATTTTATAAATGATTTTAAATTTGTTTTAAAATCTTTATTGACTAAATTAGTGTTCAAATAAATTCTGAAAAATGTGATTTTGAAGAATTATGATTTGGACATTAATTTAATGCTCTGATAAATTTTGGAAAAGCATGAATCATCTGAATATTTTGTATTGCTTGTCTTATGCATGTAAATTGTTTATATGTGCATTTCATGTTATTTATTCTTTGAAAAATTCGACAAGCATGAAATTTGGAATTTAAAAATTACAGTATATAATTTTATGATGGTATATATGATTTATCTCATATAATTATCACGTATACGCTCTATGTTCATGTGATGAATGATGGTGTGTGTATGGAGGTGATCATGGACTTAAATATGCTTTGCTTTTGATTGCTTGGTTAATTAAGTTGGTTATGTTATTAAATGGGGCCTGCGTGTGCCTCCTCTCTCTCTATACAATATGATTGTACATTCTACCTCCTCCCCATTTGTGTACTCCCCTTGGTTAAAACCAAGGTTTCTTATTATGAGTTGTACATTTGTGGGTCTATGTACCCTTTAGCTGCTTGTAATGGTTAGAAGCCGGCTCGTGGAAGAATGGAGAGCGGGACCACTTGGAGAAGCACCTTTGAAGTGGGAGCATGCCAACTCAAGCACGAAGCAAGGAATTTCACCTATAGGGGTGCCTTAGGTGTATGCTTAGGGTTAAGTCCATGATCACCTATGTTTTAATGCATATTTGATATGTGGTGTGTGCTACAATTTATACCTTAAATATATGATATTCCAAAGGTATATTAATATTTATATGTAGCACCTATGTTGATGAGACTAAAATAAAATCCCTCCTCGTTCTAATTAGGTCGATAAACGTGAGACATTAAGAATGACTCACGTAGCCTTCCATTGTTATGGTCTTGATGAGCCAATCTTAGATTGGATGGGTTTGTTGTGCTACAACAAGGCCTATTCAGCAAGGGATTGGAGATCATGGCCAAGGCATTAGCCGAACTTTGGGGTGGACCATTTGTATGGCTTTGTTGTGCTACCACAAGGGCTGTGTGAAGAATCCATTCTCATAACGTAACAAGCGGGTTTGACCTAACTAGAGTATATGGTTTGTTGTGCTACCACAAGATCATATAACCCTAGAGGCTAAATGACTAAGAGTTGCAACTGGCAATAGTTGCCTACCTATTAAGTATGTGATGATTTGTTGTGCTACCACAAGGTTATCACCATAAAGTTAGTAGGGTCTTGGTCCCCACTAGGATGTTATCGTGATATCCCGTCTTTGCATAATGAGGGTTATGCAAATTCGTCGAAAGTTAGTGGGAGTATAAATTAGGATGAAAGACCATATCTTAATTTTAATGAATGTCTGTAATGTTGATATAATTATATCTCTATTGTAGAACATTATAAACTACCATTAATCTAGCATGCTAGATGCTAAGTATTTTAATGGCTCACACTTCTTATATCGGTTTAGAAC
The DNA here is from genome assembly GCA_036172225.1 of Cryptocoryne crispatula var. balansae. Classification (NCBI taxonomy): domain Eukaryota; kingdom Viridiplantae; phylum Streptophyta; class Magnoliopsida; order Alismatales; family Araceae; genus Cryptocoryne; species Cryptocoryne crispatula. The sequence goes on from CM069924.1 coordinate 23,895,752, forward strand.
TAAGAGAATAGTTCTCATAGTTGACCTATTGACTATCCTACTTGAGAAGTAAGCATCTCCTTCACTATCTAATGATGAGAGAGAAAATAAGATCTTATCTCATTGAAAAGATGTATTAATTGTCGTATATTATATGTTAGCCTCTATCAAATAAAATTAGTAGTGGCAACATGGATAGATGGATTTGATATCCATCATGGATCATGGTGATGAGCTAATTAAAGGCGATGAACAATAATACATCTTGAATACTTCTTATTGGTAAGACCAATAGAAAGAAGTAAGATCATTAGATAGAAATAGATGGTGATAGTTAAAAGTCAAAGAAGTGAGTCAAGATATTGTAACCCAAATTTGACATAGCATTCCTCTACTATCATGATGATGGTAAGTAGAAGAAGAAGTGCAAAGTGTATTGCACATAATGCAAAGGTGGAGCTTGAGAAGCTCCATGTATCTATGTCATTAATATTTACTTGTCTTAGATACACATTTGATAGTATAAGATACTATGTATGTGTATTCTAGTATAAGATACTAGGGGTGCATATAATAGTATGAGATACCAGAGATGCATCATATATCTACAATGAGTTGTAGATAATAGCAAGTAAATGAAGACTTAAAGAAGATTGTTATCCTACATATGAAATGGTACAAGATGTTGCATCATTACTAGTGGGAGATACAAATTTTCTATAGCCTTCTAGAGTTGTCTTAATTATCCTTCTAAAAGAATATTGTTTTCATTTCCTAGTTGAATAAATGGAGATTTATTCTATTTTATGAAAATGATAACTGGTAAAGTGTTTACCAGTAGGAGCATAATAAAGAGTTTATTCATATAAGATATGTATGCTCTTATAATATGTGTGAATAATCCTCATTAGGTAAAGTAGATTGATATTGATCAATCTATTGTTTAGTAGTATGGTCATATTTATAAGAGAAGACTTAAGGAGTACTATTCGGATAGTAACATATAGGTAAATGATTTAGAATCATTAACTATATGTAAGTCTTATCTTATTAAGCAAAATGACCAACTCTTCATTTGTTAGACATGGAGAGAGGGCTAATGAGTTTATAGAACTCATGCATCTAGATGCATGTTAGCCCATATCTATTAATGATAGAGGATAATATTTCAACTTCATTAATTTTCAAAGATGACTTCTCTAGGTATGGACATATGTACTTTATGAAGTACAAATCCAAAACCTTTGAGAAATTATTTGAGATTAAGAATGAAGAGGAAATATTAATGAAAAGAGTATTAGAACTCTTTGATGAGATCAAAGAGGGAATACTTAAGTAATAATTCACACATAAATGAAGGATAGTAAAATCTAATTTTGATGGACACCTCTTATATATTTTAGCTTAATTGAGCAGTTAAAATGAGAAGCCATATTGTGTAGGACATAATATGGACATTGACAACCTTTGCAAAATTCTTCTTTGTCTGTTTAGGGGTTAGCACTCAATATAGATATTTGATCTTAAATCGGTACCTTTCAAGTCTATTCCAATTATTCCATATTAGATATGGAAAGGGATTAAAGCTTGACCTTAAGCAAGTTAAGGTTTCAGAATGTCTGGCTTGGTAAAGAAGTATAACCCTAGTTGGAATATAAGACTACAAAGTATTGGCTTGTTGGATATCCTAAGGAAACTTAAGGATATTAATGCCTCCCTTAGGAAGAAGGGTATGAGTTGCTCATCTCTCCATATTTCTAGAGGAAGAGTCCCTCCTTTAGAAAGACAGTGGGAGCAAGGTATAAATGGAAGGTGTTCCAGTCCCACAATCCTTGAACAATTTTATTAAGGTACTAGCTTATATTTACATAAGGGCAAATCATAGATCTTTTCTTATGTCCAATCAACCTAAGAGATATGTGAGACATATCTTTGATGGAAGAAATGAGACATAAGATAAAAGGATAATGATCCTAAGATTTATATTGAAGCAATATGAGATATTGATTCAAAATGGGAAGAAACAATAAAATCCGATATAAATGGATCACTAAAGAATAGATTGAAGTATATTACAAGGTAGAGACCTTCAAAGTAAGGATAGTTAAAAGGGATATCATTTATGTCAAATAGTTGACTATGATAAGACCTTTTACCTATGCCATGGAATTAATCCATTCGGATTTTGATTGTTACACACTATGACTATAGGATATGTCAAATGGAAGTTATTGATAGTGTTTCTCTATATTATTTTGAGGAAAAGGTGTATGTGATGCAACCTTTGGGAATCAAGTTCCAAAATATCCAAATAGTGTGTGCATAAGGTCCATTTATGGACTAAAGTAAAACTTCTCATAGATGGTAGATAAGGTTTAATGAGATTAAATCTTATGACTTCATTGAGAATGAAGATATGCCTTGTGTTTTCATATAAGATAAGTGGGAGTGCTATTATCTTCTTGACATGATATATGTATGACATACTACTCATTAAGAATGAATTAAGTATGTTATCATAAGTGAGCCTAGTTATCAATTAATCCTCCAAACTTAATAAGGGTTTTAAAATCTATGAAGATAGATCTAAAAAGGTTTATTGGCCTTACCCAATTCATGTGCGTAAATACCATAGTCAAAGAGTTTGACATGGTAAACTCCAAGATAGGTTTCTTACCTATGTAGTGTGGAGTTGATATCTTTAAAGAGATGTCTTTGTAGACTTCTTGAGAGATAAAGAGATCACATTAGTATAGCCCTTATGCCTTTGCAATAGGACCTATCACATTTGTGATGCTACGCACATGACTTCATTAATGCTCTAAGTGTTATAAGCATTCATCAAGTAAATCCTTGTAAGAGTCACAGGATAATTTAGAGATGTGTCCTTGAGTACTTGAGAAGCACTATGGATATATCTCTAATGTATGGAGGATAAGACTTGAAGTCTTGTAGTTTTATGAACACAAGCTTCTAATCAGATAAGTCTGATAATAAGTCAATATAATGGTGGTGCAGTGAGCTGGAAGAGTTCCATGCAAGAGAACACTGCTAATTCTACAACTAATCTAAAGTAGATTGAATAATGACTGTATATTGCTTGAGAAGCTGACTAGATGAAGATGTTCATCTAGCTTATGGGATTGTCCCAACTTTCTCTGAAAGTGCATTGTTTTGAGAAAACAATGGGGTAGAGCCAAAGTCTCATTAGAAGTTTCAAACTTCTATGGCAATACCATAGAATCAGAGAGAATGCAATTGATAGAGATATAATTAAAGATAGAGTATATTCCGTTAATAACATTACAGATCCACTAACTAAAGCAGATACTCAAAGAGTGTTTGAGCTTCACCTTGAGCTGATAGAGATCAGCCAGCTGGGTGATTGGCTTTAGTGCAAGTGGGAGATTGATAGAAATGTATGCCCTACAAGCCAATCATATATGATATGATTCGACATTTCTAGGAATATCTCATTCAATTAAATAGGCAAAACTTTGTTACTAGCTTTTATTAGAAGCGTATATTGTAATGAAGTCCTTAATCACATGCAATGATGATTGAATCATGATGAGATCATGATAATGAGATCGATCATCTAGAGGTATGTGATCTAAATGTTCCTAGTCAAAGGATCTTTGACACGGGACATCAAGAATCCGGATAGACTAGTGTGTGTGATGTCTTCTCATATGATGAGAATGACCGATCTCATTGGTCATCAGTGTGGGGACACTGAGATACACACACAGGTGCTCATTAGTGGAATCGGTTCATCGAATGACCAATTTAAGAAAACCCGATCGGTATCTTACCGAACCGTCTATCAGGTTATTCTTACATCTCAATAGCACGGTTGGATCTTTGACCTGAGTCGCCAAAGATGTCTTGCCAGGCGTACTATGTACTTTGACTATTGACTGATGGATCACTTAGTATTGTGGTCCTATATAGTTAATGGGAAACCCGGTGGAGGCAATTGAGCGGATAATAGGGGATCGTTCACTCTCGGTAGGAGAGAGAGAATGTCCTATGGATAGTACTCTAAATCCTTGGCCAAGGTAGATAGGATAATTGGAAAAGGAGTTTTCCAGTTGATCCATTAAAGAGTACAAGATTTCATAGAGTTAGAATATTTAGGGGTTGACAGTCAGTGGCGAACCCCTGACCGACCGGGACATTGTATGAACGAGGATTTAAATCCGTGTGGTAATTGATGATGGAAAGGCTCAATGGATGTTATTTAACTCCCCAAAGTCATTTGGGATCGTAGGATGTGGCTTGTACCCTTTATGATCAGAAAGCCATAAAAACTGTTATTGGATAACGGTTTTGATTTAATTTAAAGGAATTGTTCTTTTAAATTAATTAAGGCTTCAACCAAATTGACTATTGGGCCTAGTGGGTCACACACAATAAATCTGGTCAATAAGATGAGGGCATGGACGCAATTTTATAGAAGTTTTGGGATTTTGTGAAAAATTCCATCTTCTATATATAAATGGCTTATGAAGCCAAACCCTAACAAGCCATAGGGCTGGAGCACGTCCCAAGCCTCCTCTCTCCCTCCTCTCTCCTCTAGAAGGTGATCTCTCATGGTCAAGCTTGGATCTGGAAGGTTTCTAGAGGCCCGAAGGAAGAGAGAACTTGTCTATTGAAGCAGATCGTGTGGATACCGCTAGAGACCGGACACTTGAACGGTTTTCAGCAAGGAGAAATGTCCTCTCTTAATCCATGGTGAGATATTTGAGAAATCCCATGAGGTACTCTTGTTCTACTTCATATTCGGTTCCCGGTTTTACTCGTTCGGCATCGATCAAGGCAAAGATCATGGTTTTATGGAATCAAAATCTTTCCGCTGTCATGTATTGATTGATTCCTTACACCCTCGACTTCTAGACAACAACCTAGAACATGTGGACTCAAGTCATACTGGTAGTTCTCTCCACTTTTGGGGAGATTACTTTCCATGGGTGATTCACTATTCGCATGCCTTACAATGTAAATAATTCATTTTGATAAAACAAAAAGTAGTTATCGTCAATCATAAACTTTCTCTCAAGTAATATTGTCATGTGAAATTCAAAATCATTTCAAAAAACATTGCCTCGCGAATGACATAATGATAATGAACGCAATTTCATGTAATACCTGAGAGAAGAAGTTCATTACTGATGACGGCTTTGCTTGTGCTTGCCTTGCCTTGCCTGCCGTGCCTTGCCTTGCCTTGCCCAATTTCTTCCACTGTTGATACATTTGATCGAAGTGTTAGAGTCATACGGTGAAATGAAAGATGTCGGGGATTCAATTTGTCATGGCGGAACTAGGATTGATGATATAGAAGGCAAAGATTGGGGTATCATCTGTCGACTCCGAAAATTCGATGGGCCCCTCCTTTTCAGGGAAATCCGTGAATCCAGATCGTCACCTCAAGAGGGGATGAGAAAGAAAGAAGAAAACATAGAAAGCAACTCTTACCTCGGTCCCACACTCACATTGATCCCCGAACTTTCATCCCTTGGAGTCGCTCGATCACCAAAGAGATGGTTCGGGTCATGTGGGAGGAGGGTGAGAAGTAGAAAATTAAAACAAGTGGTTGCCAGGAACCGTGGGTTTAGATTTATGAAATTAAAGATGACCATGTGTACCTTAGCGTAAAGAGTGGGGGTCAAAACTTCTCCTTCTTCGGCCGGCAGATGAAGAAGAGTCCTCAACACGTGGATGCTTGATTTTCTGTGCAACTAGACAAATAAGCAAGTGAAAGAGACAATTAGAACTAAAAAAAGTGGAGTATATTTATAGAAAAATGACATGAAACACACAATTGACTAGAAACTGACCGGATTCAGGTTATCTCTAACCCCTCTTTTTTTATTTTCGGATTAATAGACTAAAAAATAATGCAAAAATGTAAAAAATAATATGAGGATGGAGAATCACGAAACAAAGAGATAGAAAAAATAAAATAAATATTCTGAATAGAATAGAGAGAGATATGGCCAAATATGGGTTGTCGAAAAAGCCAAGCAGCAGTCCAGGATCTGTCAGGCGCAACTTTTCTTCTACGCTCGTCACGACCAGCCCCGTCCTCAAAATCATGTGCTGTTGATTTTAAACTGAAGAAAACTTGGAGAGGAAGAACTTTGATGTTGAGAGCTCATGAAGAAGACATCTACACGCTGCTGTAGAAGCTAAAGAAGAGAGACCTAGAAGATCACCTGCAGACCAGTCTTCCTCTCTCCTGAACCAACTTTTCTCTCTTTAAAACCTCGAAATTCTCTCTCTAAAAATCACAAAATTGATGCAGGAGGGAGACTGGACATCTTGAGATGCCTGGGGGGTTGTGCACATGTCTTTGGAATGATCGGAATCGGCCTCAATATAAAGGAGAAAGATCGTCGCGATCAACACTACAAAATAGGGGACCTTGTGCCCTACCCTAGGGTGCATGCACCCTGGTGCAGGGCGCATGTGCCTCCTAGTGGGGGCACATCCAATCCATTCGAAATTTTCGGTCTTATCCAGCCCGATCCGTTCATAGGTAGAGTCCCGGTGAAAAACTGCTTCCATCGTGCCCTCGATCAAGGGCACAAGGCCACGTGCCTCAGGGGTAGGGTGCATGGCCACATGTCCTGGGTCCTAGGCGCATGTGACCAGGGACTTGAGTGCATGGGACTGTTTTGCGCGTCCTTCTTCCGGAAGCCATTGCGAACACTCCCGAACTCAGAATTTGATACCGTTTGTTGCGTTGGAAAGATAACAGGCCGAAGAAGCTCTTTATAGAATTGGATCAGCCATCACACCCTCCAAAAATTCATAATTTTATCCTAAAGTTAGGATAGTGAACAGAAGATCCGATACTGATCGGGATGACTCTGACGGCCAACCGGAAAGACACAGAATGAAAAACAACTTGTCCGGAGTGTGAATCTGACTGTAACCTTCAATGCATGATTATTAGGCATTGGTCATTCAGCCAATTTCTATATTTACATGATTTACGTGTGGCTTTCACTTGGAAATTATGGCTTTGTGCGGAAAACTTCGGAAAACATCTGTCGTTCGGTGAATCTCCAAATGAACAATAAAAGACATGGCATCATTATAAGGTTAATCACATATGTTACCCTATAAAACATAAGTTTTATGCTCTGAATTAGGCAAATTTGGCATGTCTACATCATCTAGAAAATTTCTCTACCTTTGATTTTTTTTGAAAGTAAAACTTGGAAAAAAATGAGAATTGAAAAAATAAAGAAATATGTTTGAAAATTAAAATTGAATTAAAATGGGCTCTTGAGCTGGAGAATGGTTGGAATCAAGAGGCACATGGGCCCTGTCGACTCCAAAAATTCGACGGGCCTCTCCTTTTCAGGGAAGTCCGTGAATCCAGATCATCACCTCAAGAGGGGATGAGAAAGAAAGAAGAAAGCATGGAAAGCAACTCTCACCTCGGTCCCACACTCACATTGATCCCTCAACTTTCATCTCTTGGAGTCACTCAATCACCAAAGAGATAGTTCGGGTCATGTGGGAGGAGGGTGAGAAGAAGGAAATTAAGACATGTGGTCTCTAGGAACCGCGGGTTACAATTTATGAAATTAAAGATGACCGTGTGTACCTTAGCATGAAGAGTGTGAGTCAAAGCTTCTCCTTCTTCGGCTGACCGATGAAGAAGAGTCCTCAATGCGTGGGTGCTTGATCTTCTGTGCAACTAGACAAACAAACAAGTGAAAAATACAATTAGAACTAAACAAAATGGAGTATATGTATAGAAAAATGACATGAAACACACAATTGACTAGAAACTGACCGGATTTGGGTTATCTCTAACCCCTCTTTTTTTCGTATTAACAGACTAAAAATAACGCAAAAACATGTAAAAAAATTATAGGAGGATGGAGATTCATGAAACAAAGAGATAGAAAAAAGAACAGAAAGATTCTAAATAGAATAGAGAGAGATGGCCAAATCTTGGTTGTCGAAAAAGCTGAGCAGCAGTCCAGGATCTGCCAGGTGCGACTTTGCTTATGCGCTCATCACGACCAGCCCCAACCTTAGAATCATGTTTTGTTGATTGAAAACTAAATAAAACTTGGATAGGAAGAACTTTGATGTTGAGAGCTCGGGCAGCAGACGTCCACACGCTGTTGTAGAGGCCGAAGAAGAGAGACCTGGCAGATCACCTACAAACCAGCCTTCCACTCTCATGAACCGACTTTTATCTCTCTAAAAACTTAAAATTCTCTCTCTAAAAATCACAAAATGGATGCAGGAGGGATCTTGGACATCTTGAAATGCCTAGGGGGTCGTGTACATGCCCAAGAGCTCAATTCAAGTCCCTGAAGTCTATACAGATTTGAACTCAACCATCCTTCTTCATAACAGGGACTATGTTTGCCACCCATTGCGGATAAAGGACAAGCTTAATGAATCTTGCTTGATGTAACTTGTCGACCTCTTCTTTCATCTTAATTGCAACATCAGGGAGGAATCTCCTTAATTTTTCTTTGACCAGTGTAGCTCCAAGTTTCAAAGTTAGATGATGTTCAACTAAAGAGTTGTCTAACCCTGGCATGTCTTCGTATGTCCATGCGAACGTGCCCTTGTATTCTTCCAAAATTTTAATTAAGCTTTGTTTCTCAGTAGGAGTGAGGTTTGCACTTAGGAGGACTATCTTAGGATCTTCCGGTGTTTCGAGATTCAATTCATTCATCAGTTCATTCACCGTGGCTAATGGTTCTTCAAACCTTTTAAGTCCAGATGCATATGTATCAGCCAAGTCCTCAATTCCATCATAGAAATCAGGATCCTTTTCTGATAAAACCTCATAAACTCCCAGTGTATGATCTACATTGAATTCATCCTCATATTGGATTTTGTCAAGATGGATAGCATTTTCCAAGAACCTTGGCAATCTTGCACATTCCTTGCATTTCTGAGCTAATTGCTGGAGATATCTCTCTGGAAAGCGCTTACCTCGGATTTTTTTCTTTCCTATCCTAACTACTCCTAAAGAGGACGGAATTGAAAAGGTGATATCTACAATGGGTGAAGGATCGAGCAGATCGATCAGTGAGTTGGAGAAGAAGGGTCCCTGGTTGGGAGCACCCTTCGAGACAAGTAGAGATGTCTCCTCAACGGAAAACTGAGTTTGCGAGAAGACATTTATTTTGGGTGTTTCCAATAACGGAAAGAAAGTGAACCGGTGGGGCTCGAGCAAAAGTAGAAAGCTTAAGCAAACATAAGAGAGAAAAATGGGCTCGCGGACCTGACAATGACAAGAAATGGGCAGATAGGCTCAAAGCTAGTGAAAAGATCTAAGCGGCACGTAGACCCAAATGGTGGGCACATGGGCCCAAGGCTAGAAAAGAAGTTTAAAGGGCATGCGGGCCCGATTGGTGGGCACACGGGCCCAATGTTGTTGGGTTGAAATGGGCATAGAAGCCCAGTGGAGTAAGAAGATTTGAATGGGCTCTCAAGCCCAGTGATTAGTTCGGGTGGCCATTTCGGGGGAATCGGGCTAGAGAGCCCGTCAAACGAATCTAGGAGGGAGAACGTGAGGATTTTGAAATACATGACCGTAGGATACGGTTCACATGGAATGTTGGTTGGAAGTTTTCTAGAATGGATGAGTTGTGTAGAAAAGGATTTGCCCTTGACTGATTCTTCCTCCTCCATGAACAACCGAGCTAGAGATGAACTCAGGTTGTCCACTTCTTCCTCTTGCTCTGGTGCCTTCCTCCTCTTAGTTGGTTCTTTTTCTTCATCCCTGGCCATCATCATGGTCTTCCCTTTGATGAAGAATTTTTGGAGTCCCATGGCATTTTTTGGCCGGTAGACCATCCTCGGAGTGAAACTGGGATTATAGCCAAGCTTGTGCCTCTTTGGTCTTTGTATGACTTTAATGGGGTGCACAACCCCCTGCAGCTCCTTTCCCAACCCCTTTCCTAGCTGATAGCCCATCCCCTTCATTATCCGCCATGCAACGGTATCTGGAGGCATTGTTAACATCATGACTTCGAGCAGCTCTGTAGTTGAAACCAACGGCTGGACAAATTCTGATACTAGCAGTGCAGAATAGGCATCATCCATGTCATTTAAAATGGGGATGTTGGTTACTTTAATCACCTAGCCCTTATATGGGAACTTTAGACATTGATGATTAGTGGAGGCAACAACTACTATTGCCTTAAGATATGGGCGTCCCAAAATAGCTTAAAATGTAGGGTCCAGTTCTAAAACATGAAACTCGGCGGTGACAGCACACGGCCTGAGCCCTACTTTCAATGTAACCACCCCTTGTGCCGGCTTCCGGGAGTTATCATATGCTATCACCGTGACGGCAGAAGACTCGATTTCTTCATCGAAGATGCCGCAAAGTTGCAATGTTTCTGGCGGCATGACATTTATAGAGGCTCCGGTGTCAATTAAACAAGACTTGATTTCTATGCCTCTGATGACCACTGCGATGCGTAAGGCATATTTTCTGATTTCAGTCTATGCCAACTCCTCCTGTGTGAAAGGGAGTGCCGGGTGTTCACTCCTCAGGGTCAAGACTGTAATGATATTTTTGGGTGGGAGGTCCTCATTGACCATGACCCGTTGCAAGTACTATTGTAGAATGTCTTGATGATTCTTCGACCTTTTTATCAGCTCCAGTATTGAAATCTATGCCGACATTTTGTCCAAGTTCTTCAAAAAGTCATATGCCGTGCCAGGCAACGGTTCTTCTACCACCTCCTCTTCTGCCTGTTCCTGTGGTTGCATCCCGGCTTGGGGGAAGACTCTTTGGAACATCCTCCTGCTATGAAGTACCAGCGCCATCATGGTAGGAGAAAGTGGTGATGATGGTAATGGTAGGGTTGGTTGGTATGTTGAGGGGCCCGTGGTAGGTAAGGGCAGTGAGGATCGGATGATGAGGGGTCGTGGATTGGTGGAGGCCGGTATGTTAGGTGATGGTTGGGGTGTTGGTGGTGATGGTCTAATGATGAGGGGTCGGGGAGTGGTAGTGACTGGTAGGTTGGGTGATAGTTGGGGTGTTGTTGGTGATGGTCGGATGATTAAGGGTCGCAGAGTGGTGGCAACTGGTAGGTTAGGTGACGGTCGGATAATGAGAGGCCGAGGGGTCGTGGAGGCTGGTAGGTTAGGTGATGTTTGGGGTGTTGGTGGCGGTCTGTTCACTATTTGGTTCAACCCAAAAAACCAAACCAAACCAGGAGTTTGGTTTGGTTTGAACTACCGATCAGTTTGGTTTGGTTCCTAGAGCCCTTCAAACCAAACCAAACCGCTAAACCGAATAACCCGATTTAGATTAAATATTTTATTTTAAGTTATATATAATATAATTTTTATGTGCCTTTTCTTATAAAAATAAACTGGTTTCAAGAGTTTTTAAAGAAAATTAATGAAATGTATAAACAAATACACTAAATTTTAATAGAATATGATTTAAAAAAATAAACCGAAATTATATATTGAAATATTTACTCTACCTTAATAAAATATAGTTTGAACCAGGCAAAACCAAACCAAACCGAATTAATTTGGTTTGGTTTGGTTTGGTTTGGGAGATAGTTTGGTTTGGTTTGGTTTGAGAAAAAATACTATGAAACCAAACCAAACTAGACCATGAACACCCACTGACGCCGGGGAAGAATGATGGTTGATGGGTTAGGTTGGGGTGATGGTTGGGGTGCTGGTTGGGAGGCTATTTGGGAGGCTGGTGGCGGTCTAATGATTAGGCATCGTGGAGGGTTAATGGCTGGTGAGGGTAATGGTGTTTGGGTAGTTTGTGGGTTGGGGGCAGCTCTCGGTATGGAGAGTATGGTGTGATTTGTAGGTGGGGTTGGTCTCGCAGGTACAGAGGTGGTTCGATCCTCAACCTGCCAACCCTGGGCATGGTGGGTTGACTCCTCGATGGTGGAGTGGACGAGGCCGAGTTATTGGTTTGGTGGTGCTGGTGCTGGTGCTTGAACGGGTGCATGTACCAGTAGTGGATCTTGGACTATGCCCAGGTCGGGCTGCTGTTGTGCTTATTGTGGCCGTGGTTGATTATGCCATGCCTTCATAGCATGTATGGACTCCCCCATTTGTGCCCAGTCAATGTTCCCCTGATTGTTGAGGTCATGAATGTAGTCTTTAAATTGGAAGCAAACATCCACCGTGTGCCCAGGATACCGATGGTAAGCGCAGTACTTTGTCATGTCAACATTCGCCGGCCATCCTTCTCTCTCCTTTGAAAGATCCAACTTCTATTCAGCCATCAATGCATTAAAGAAATCAGTGAGGGTGAATGGCAGTTGAGGATAGTATTTTCTCTTGGGTCTCCCCTCCTAGGCCGGTTGGCTGGTGGTGGCACTTGGTTGTAAGCTTGTTGTTGTGGTGGTGGTCAGTTGAAGATGGGTTGTTGCTGAGGCACTCAGTTGTAGACATTTTGTTACTAGGGTGCTCGGTTGTAGGTGGGATGCTATGGTGGTACTCAGTTGTATGCAAGTTGTTGTTGGGGTTGAGGAGCTGGCTAAGGAGCTGGTCGGTATTGTTGGTTGGGTGGTGGGTTACGATATTGGCTTTGGCGATACCCACCCTGATTACCCATGGCATTAACACTCTCGTTATTGACTACCCCTTCAGTGGTGAGTCCTACAGGTGTAGGCTTTCTAGTGTTACGAGGTTTGGGGTCAAATGGGTTGATCATGGATGTGTTCTTAAAATGGGCTTGGAGGTAGCGGGCGCTATCACACAGCTCACTCATGGTAGTCGGGCGGTGCATGATCAGGAGGTTGCGAAGGTTAGGCATGGTGTTTCCGATGAGCATCCTCACCTGCTCCCCTACTGAGATGGTATCAACTAGCCTCTCAACTATTCCCCCCACCGATTAGTGAATTTGGCAAAATTTTCATCCGGCTTCATTTTCTCAGCAATTAAATCTATTATCAAGTAGGCTGGCCCCACCCGGTCCTTATACCTCTGCAAAAACTTTGCCTTGACAATGTCGAAATCTACCGCCTCAATAAAATCAAGAGAATAAAACCAGTCAAGGGCGGATCCTTCCAATGACTGACGGAATAGGAAGGCAAGTGCTTTACAGTCATTCTTCCATAACGTGGAGTCGTATAAGAAATCCTTCAAATGGTTGAAAGGATTACCAGTCACGTTGTAACGTTAAAAAACTGGTATCTCTGAAGCAGGAAGGTGTAGAACTGGGAAGGATGGGATTGAGATTTCAGGAGCATTTTTAGAGTTTAAACGGTGCTTTAATTCTTCAAAGTGCTCATCCATTCAGTTGAGCTTATCAATGAAGCTTGGGTGAGGCTGGATTCCTGAGCCACTAAAGCAAAGTGTTTAGGTGAATGGGTTGGAAGAGGTGGGTTGGAAACAGGAGTTGGAATAGCATTACGTGAATGCCCTACAACGGGGTGAGTGGAGACACGGTAGGGTTGCCCAGGAGAAAAAATGATTAGGGGCCTGACTTCCGATTGAGGTGGTGAGGGGGCTTGATTTCCTTCGACCGGATCTTGATTGGCGGGCATCTTTCCCTTTGTCAAGGATTGCACAAGCGAAAAGGATTCAGGGTCTAGATGGAGAGATAGACCATGGAGGAGTTGCTCCATGCTAAGTGAAGCAGGTTGATGAGTAGGATTTTGAATTTCAGGCTCCCTTACAACATTGACATGGCCCTCTGGTTGGACCATGGATCGTTGCAGCTCGTAGTGGCCCGTCTCGTACTCCTCTTCTTGCCCGTAGTAGTCCAACATCCTGACGTGTCTTCCGGACCTTAGTATCATGGGCATCTTGTCAAATTTTCTTACAAAAAGGTTGAAAGAAAGCAAATGAAAACTGTAAATGCAAAGAGAGTTTTTGTTTGGTTATGCTTTGTTTTTTTCTTTGATTAGATTTGGTTTCAATTTTGTTGTTTGGCAAGCAAGTTGAACACAAAAATTAAAGAGATTTTTTGTTTTGTTTTAGGTGTTTTGAAAGATTTTTTTGGTTATTTTCAATTGTTGTAAGCAAACAAGTTATGCAAACAGGTCTTTAAAATGACTACTCAACAATTTTTGGGTTGAAACCTTTGATTAGATAGATTGTTAGCAATTGTTCACTCAAATGGATATGGTTCCTATTACTTCAATCTTCAAGACCTAAGGTTATAACTCAATCACCACGAGTAGGTACTTAGGTTCTTTGGGTTTTGGGAAAGTTGTACAACCAGCCCAATCGTGCGGAGAGAATACTCCACGGATGGGGACTCATGGAGGTCTTGATGGAAACCACCAAATCAACTAGGAATAATATCCTAGAAGAGAGGTAAGAATCTACCAATAAGGTGTTTGGAGGGTGAGGGTGTGTCGGGAGAGAGAGCCCCCGTCTCGAATGCCCTATGGATCAGAGCAAGTTCGGTACCCGATGCAAAAGCTAATGCAAAAATGAAAAATGGAGGGTCGGAGGAGAAGAAGCAATCAATATGCAAACATGAATGAAAGCTATTAAATAAATCAAATAAGTGAATGCAAGCAAGACAAGCAATGATAAAGTAAAACAAATAACTAGCAACTAGCAACTAAAGGTGGTTCATGCGGAAACCGGCTTGTGATGGAGTGTCCAAGTGGGGACAAATCTTAAGTAAAGCTAAAATAATGGTCCATGCGGGGACTAATTTTAAAATAAACTGGCTCACACGGGAGCCGAGTTTGGAAAAGGTAGGTGTTTCACATGGGAACCGGTTTTTGAAGGAAAAGGAGTGGTTCACGCGGGAACTGGTTTGTTTGGTTGGAAAGGAACCGGTTTGTTTGGTTGAAAAAAGAAAAGGAGGGCCACATGGGACCAATCTAAAATGGTGCAAAGGGGTGGTCCATGTGGGGACCAATCTGAAAGTGTATTGGTTCACGCAGGAACCGGTTTAGAAAAGGGGTTGGTTCATGCGGGAACCAGTTTTTGTGAAGAAAAGGGTGGTTCACGCGGGAACCGGTGTAAGAGTTGACAAAATAGAAAGAGGGCCACGTGGGGCCAATATGAAGGTACTGTAAAGAAGTGTTCCACGCGGGGACCGATCTAAAAATAAGTTGGTTCACGCAGGAACCGAGTTGGAAAAGAAAGGTGGTTCACGCAGGAACCGGTTTATAAGAAGAAAAGTGGTTCATGCGGGAACCAGATTGAAATTAAAGACAAGAAAATCAAGTCCACATGGGGGACAATCTTTAAAGGAAGAGTAAACAGCAAGTTTAAAGGTAAATGAACATGGAAATGGTAAAGGACAAGCCGGTTCACGCGGGAACCAAGTCGGAAAACAACTAGTTGCACGAATCAATCAAGCTAGCACGGTTGAAGATATTGGTTGTCCCACCGTGGTCACCAAAAAGCTGTCGACTCCAGAAATAGGTTCCGGATCGGCACCTCAAGAGAAGGTGAAAGATAAAATAGGGGAAAGTGAGTGGATTGAAAAACACTCGGAAAGTGGTAAAGAGTCCTCACCTCGGTCTCACATTCACATTGATCCCCGAACATTCATCTCACGGCGTCGCTTGAGCACCGGAGATGGTTTGGGTCATGTGGGAGGATAGTGAGGAGGATATGAACTTAGAACATGAATAAAAAGGTGGTCGCCAGGAGCTGCAGGCTCCGCTTTATGGAATGTAAATCAAGAGATGAGTTGACCGTGTGTACCTTAGTGCAGGAGATGACATGTGAATTAAACCTTCTTCCTCGTCAGCCGGCCGATGAGGGAGAGTCCAACCGATGCTAGATTGATCAACCTGTGCAACTAGAACAATAAACCAAGTGAAATAAACCTATTAGAACTATGGGAAGTGTAGAAACTATAGAAGAGGAGATGAAACAAAGAAGCAATTGGAATAGAACTCACCGGATTGGGGCGAGCCCTAACCCCTTTTTTGTGTTTTTGGTTATGAAAAAATAATTAAAACTAAGTAAAATATGCTCTAAAAATTAA
Source organism: Cryptocoryne crispatula var. balansae (assembly GCA_036172225.1). Lineage (NCBI taxonomy): Eukaryota > Viridiplantae > Streptophyta > Magnoliopsida > Alismatales > Araceae > Cryptocoryne > Cryptocoryne crispatula. Next base: position 23,911,680 of record CM069924.1, read on the forward strand.
ATGAACTGAGTTAAGAGAAACTTATAGAATGAAACAGCTTGAGTTGAAGCCGAGATGAGTGAAACAAGCCGGTTCGGGTAGGTTTGCACCCTTCTGGCGCGACTTTGGTGCAGAGAATGATACGGACGACCCCGATGTCAGAATAGAGTGCTGTTTGTTTATATAGATACATAACTCGTAGAGGAAGATATATTTTGTTGATGACTTCTCTAGAATATGTCTATAAAATCCTGTAAAAAATACTAAAGTGGGAGGATATGGAAAACAAAACATGGATGCACGCCCTCGGTGCAGCAATCTTCACGGACAGACGGATAGTCGGAATCAAATTCCGCTGGTTGCAAATGAAAGAGGACAAAGAGAGGAACAACTCTTATGTTTAAGACTTTTGTAGAAGAAGCCCATAATTTTATTCAGAAGCTGATGAATTTGGTTGCTGCAGAATGCACGAATCGGGCTTCTCCTTCGCCTCGGGATCGATCTCTCGACGTCGGATCGCCCTTGGACATTGGGACGGCTTTGGGAGAGAGCTTAGAATACCTCAGGACGATCTAGGCATGGGGGATTAACCTTGGGTCATTGAGAATGGTCCTCAATTTCTAGAGGAGGGAAACTAGTGCAAAATATGGAAACTGGACCAACTGCGCCCCCGCCTTACAAAGGAAGCGAGGGCACGCCCTCACCTTGGGGGCGCGGTCTGCATGCCCCCTAGTTTCAAAGAAACCGGGGGCACGTTACACGTGTTATTGATAAAATTCACCAGAATCTTTTGGAAATTACTAAAAATTGACTTGACAAATGTAATGCGCCCCCGACCCTGGGCGCGGTCAAAATAATCAATAATTAGTGGGGCAAACTTTCCAAAAAACCTGTTTAGAAGGTGCTAATCGGGGCAATTTTTGGTTTCCGAAAACATACCGCGCCCCCACGTTTCAAAGGAAGCAGGGTCGCGCAGGGTGCGCCCCCATGTTGAGGGGGCGCAGGGTGCACCCCCAGGTTGAGGGCGCGGTGACTGCGCCCTCCCATTTCAAAGGGGCGGGGTCGCGGTACACTCTCTCTCTCTTGCGCGTGCATTCCGCGGGCTGTAACTTTCAAATGGGATGTCTGATTTGTCTCCCATTTGTTGTGTGGAAAGAGGGCCTTCAACCGCACCTCCTCAAGTCGGTAAACCAGCCAGAACAACTCCCGAGACGTTCGCACTGGGCTTTCTACCAGTTTACCCTCTCGCAAAAAGCTAAAAACCGTGTCGAAGATCCGAAAGAGCACGGTTCCGGTTGAGGAAACTCGGGTCAACTCAGGATGACATAGAATGATGACCGAACAAGTCTGGTACCATCGAAAAACCCGAAGTCTTCGAAAAATCTAGGATCAACCCAGTAAACGTAAATTGAAACTCGGAAAAGTCGTAAAACCCTAAAATCGACCGAAATGGCCATATGGCCCCAATTGATGAAATATACGGCTAGGATCGACCCAGATGACCCAAAAAGACCCGATGATGACCGAAAAGGCCTAACACGTGGTCCGAGATAGCCGTGTCGGTACAGATCGACAAGCCATAACGAAGAAACCGTTATAGACTAATGCCTATCGAAATGACTTGTCGAAAACTCTGGATGTTACGGAACATACGTGGGACTCCCGATATGTTCAAGTGTGGACCATTCAAGGTTGGTCATCGAGCAGGCTTTGTGTTTTCACAGCTCACGCGCGGCTCTCGCCTGAAGGTTACGGCATTATTTCGGAAATCATCGGTCCATTCCCAACTCACGAGGGGCTCCACCAACGTCCTTAGCTCATCTCCACGAGGTAATCCAAATCAGATAATTGGTCAAATAATGGATATTGCCAATGGAATAAGAGTCTGCGGCTCCGAATCAGGCCAATTTGGCGTGTCTACAATGAGTACATTGAAGATGTTGGTCAAGGAGTAAGGGAGTTGTTGATAGTTCTCTCTCCTAGGACCTCCCCTTCGTGGTACCTGATTGGGTTGTGGCGGTGCCCTATTGTAGGTAGGTTGACGAGGTTGCTGGGGTTGTGCTACTGGCTGAGGGGGTTGTTGTGGTTGTCATGGTTGTTGTGGCCTAACCTATTGTTGAGGTGGGTAATAGGAAAGGTTCTGTAGTGGGTTTCTGAACTGATTTTGACGGTTCCCTCCCTAGTTCCCCACAATGTTTATAGCTTCGTTGTTGACCACTCCTTCAGTTGTAGGACCAACTAGTGCAGAGGGGGTCTTCCTAATGTTCCTAGGTTTGGGATCAAATGGATTTATCATGATGGCATCTTTGAAGTGGGCTTGCAAGTATCGAGCACTGTCATAGAATTCATTCATGGTGGTAGGACGGTGCATGATCAATACATTCCTTAGAGCTGGTGTGGTGTTCCCGATAAGCATTTTCACTTGTTCCCCTTCAAAAATAACATCTGTCAATTTCTCTGTCATTCCCCTCCAGTGATCAGCAAACTTTATGAAGTCCTCTCCGGGCTTCATCTTCTCAGCAATCAAATCTGTAATAGAGCATGATGGTGCCACCCGGTCTCTATATCTTTGCAAAAATTTGGTCTTGACAATATCAAAGTCTCCAGCCTCAAAGGGGTCAAGTGAGTAGAACCATTCCAATGCAGACCCTTCTAGTGATCGACGAAACAAGAAAGCAAGAACCCTATGATCATTTTTCCAGAATGAGGACTCGTAGAGAAAATCTTTTAGGTGGAGAAAAGGATTGCCAGTACCATTGTAGCGATGATAAACTAGTAGCTTAGAAGATGGTAGGTGGAGAACTGGCAAAGAAGGAATAGAGATCTCAGGAACTGACTTAGAGTCCAGGCAACATCTCAGCTCTTCATAATGTTCATTCATCTGGGTGAGCTGATCCATGATTGCCTTGGTGAGAGCAGGTTCTTGGTTTACTAGTGGGGGTATGTGATTAAAGGCATGATTCTAGAATTGAGGAGCATGACTTGGCAAATTCTCTGAATATTGTCCCATGACTTGATGGGACAAAAGAGCAACATGGTTGAAATAAGGTGGCTGGACAAATGATGGTTGAACCAAAGATGGTTGAACTATAGATGGTTGAACTACAGATGGTTGTGCTAATCATGGTTGAATCACAGATTGTTGAACAATAGGTGGTTGAACAAAGGGTGATTGAATGAGTGGTGGTCGAACTAGAGGACAAGGAGATGAGGCAACTTGGTTGGCTTCAGCCTGATCTGAGGCAATTTTGCCCTTCACCATGGATTGTATGCGGGCATAGGTTCCTAGGTCAGTATAGAGAGACAACTCCCTAAAGAGTTGTTCAACATCACGAGAAGCAGATGGTTGAGGGACCTCTTGCGCTCCTTACTCAAACAATGGATTAACATGACCGTCTGACAGAATTGGTTGGTGACCCATCTCGTGCTCTTGGTGTTCAGCGTGTTCTGCCATTCCAACGTGCCTTCCAAACCTTAATTGCATACCTTTCAACTTCAAGGAGAAGGTAAAACAAATAAGTTGGCAAAGCAAACAAAGAACTCTTTTTTGGATTTTAGTTTCTTGCAAAAAATGTTAGGGGTTTGAATTTATGTTTGTCAAACAAGTGATGCAAAGACTTGAAAGCAAAATTACGCAATGATTTTGATTAAACCTTAGGTTTATGGATTTTTTTAAGAATTGTTCTCTCAACAAATGGGTTAGGATCCTAACTCCAATCTTTAATGACCTAGGTTTCACACAATCTCACCACGCGTAGGTAACATAGGATGCTTCGGGTTTTAGGGAGTGGTACAACCAACCCGATCGTGAAAAAGAATACTCCACGTATGAGAAATTACGGAGGCCTTGATGAAAACCAACCAAGTCAACTAGAAAGGAATATCATAGAAGAGAGGTCAGAATTTACCAAGAGGGTGTTTTGGATGGGAGGGGTAAATGGGAGAGTGAGCTCCCACCTCAAAAAAGTGTAAAAGAAGAGGTAGAGAGAAGGAGCATAGAATGCAATCAAGTAATAAAGCAAGTAATAAGTCAAACATAAACTTAAATAAACAAGCATTCACACAAGATAAGCAATTAGAAACTAGACAAGCAACTAGAAACTAGAATCTAGACCTTGTTTCACACAGGAGCCAAATGGAGATAGTGAAAAGTGATGGAAAGAAGAGGGTTCAGATCTGATAGCCAAGCAAAAGGGTGGTCCATGCGGGGACTGATGTAAGAATAAGCTGGTTCACGCGGGAACCGGGGTAAAAAGTAAAGGTGGTTCACGCAGGAACCAGTTTTGGGTAGCAAAGGGGTGGTTCACGCGGGAACCGATTTGAATGATTGAAAAGGGCACGTGGGGCTAATTAAAAGTAAATAAGGATCTGATCCAAGTGGGGATAGATCTGAAGGAAAGTGGTTTGGTTCACATGGGAACATAAGTAAAGAAAGATATTGGTTCACGCGGGAACCGGTTTAAAAGGAAAAGGAAAAGGGTGGTTCACACAGGAACCGGTTTAAATGACAACTAAAAATAAAAGAGGGTCACGCGGTGACCAATTTGAGGGTGATAACCTGCAGCAAAGAGAAAAAATCTGATTTGAATGACTGAAAATGAATGTTGGTTCACGTGGGAACCGGTTTGTAGAAGAGAGTTGGTTTGCGCGGGAACCAGTTTTAAAGCAAAAGTGGATTCACGCTGAAACCAATTGAAATAAAATGACAGAAATTAAATGAGGTACTTGGCACTTCAGATATGATGAACAATGGGTTAAATCAGAAATTTTGAGATGGCATGAAATTTATGAGAGGTGGAAAAAGGAAAGGCTCACGCCGGAACCGGTCTAGAACTAGAACTAGTTGCAAGAAAACACTGAGCACCCATGGTTAAAGACATTACTTGTCCCACCATGGTCACCACAAAGCTGTCGACTCCGAAAATTTGATGGGCCTCTCCTTTTCAGGGAAGTCCGTGAATCTAGATCGTCACCTCAAGAGGGGATGAGAAAGAAAGAAGAAAGCATGGAAAGCAACTCTCACCTCGGTCCCACACTCACATTGATCCCTGAACTTTCATCCCTTGGTGTCACTCGATCACCAAAGAGATGGTTCGGATCATGTGAGAGGAGGGTGAGAAGAAGGGAATTAAGACATGTGGTCTTTAGGAACTGCGGGTTCCGATTTATGAAATTAAAGATGACTGTGTGTACCTTAGCGTAAAGGGTGTGAGTCAAAGCTTCTCCTTCTTCGGCCGGCCGATGAAGAAGAGTCCTCAACGCGTGGGTGCTTGATCTTCTGTGCAACTAGACAAACAAACAAGTGAAAAGGACAGTTAGAACTAAACAAAGTGGAGTATATGTATATAAAAATGACATGAAACACACAATTGACTAGAAACTGACCGGATTCGGGTTATCTCTAACCCCTCTTTTTTTATTTTCAGATTAACAGATTAAAAATAATGCAAAAAAATGTAAAAAAATGATAGGAGGATAAAGAATCATGAAAAAAAGAGATAAGAAAAAGAATAGAAAGATTCTAAATAGAATAGAGAGAGATATGGCCGAATCTGGGTTGTCGAAAAAGCCAAGCAGCATTCCAGGATCTGCCAGGCGCGACTTTGCTTCTGCGCTCGTCACGACCATCCCCGACCTCAGAATCACGTGTCATTGATTGCAAACTTAATAAAACTTGGAGAGGAAGAACTATGATGTTTAGAGCTGGGGTAGCAGACATCCACACGCTGCTGTAGACGCCGAAGAAGAGAGACCTGGTAGATCACCTGCAAACCAGTCTTCCTCTCTCCTGAATCGACTTTTCTCTCTCTAAAAACTCGAAATTCTCTCTCTAAAAATCATCAAATGGATGCAGGAGGGAGATTGGACGTCTTGAGATGCCCATGGGGTCGTGTACATGCCTTTGGAATGACCAGAATCGGCCTCAATTTATAGAAGAACGACCGGTCTTATCTGCGCTAAAAAACAGGTGAGTTGCACCCTACCCCAGGGCGCATGCGCCCCCTGGAAGGGGCGTATCTCATCCTTCCTTAAATTTCAGTCTGGTCCGATCGAAAAATTTGATCCGATCCATTCACAGGTAGAGTCCCAGTAAAAAACTGATTCCCTCGTTCCCTCGATCGGGGGCACAAGGCCACGTGTCTCAGGGTTAGGGCGCATGGCCACGTGCCCTGGGTCTTGGGCGCATGTGACCAGGGACCTGGGCGCATGGGACTATTTTTTGCCCGTTCTTCTTCCGGAAGCCATTGTGAACACTCCCGAACACGAAATTCAACACCGTTTGTTGCATTGGAAAGATAACAGGTCGAAGAAGTTTTCTACAGCAATAGATCAGCCATAACACCCTCGAAAACTTCAGAATTTTATCCCAAAGTTAGGCAAGTGAACAGAAGATCCGATACTGATCGGAATGACTCCGACGGCCAACCGGAAAGGCACGGCATGAAACAAAACTTGTCTGAAGTGTGAATCTGACTGTAACCTTCAATGCATGATTCTTAGGCATTGGTCATTCAGCCAATTTCCGTGTTTACATGATTTACGTATGGCTTTCACTCGAAAATATGGCTTTGTGCGGAAAACTTTGGAAAATATCCAATTCCGTTCGACGAAGCTCTAAATGAATTTTAAAAGACCCAGTATCATTATAAGGTTAATCACATATATTATCCTATAAAATGTAAGTTTTATGCTCTGAATTAGGCAAATTTGGCATGTCTATAGGACCAAGAGTTGAATGCAGGCCAGAGGGCCCAGTTGATAGGCATAAGGGCCCAATTGGAAGTGATGGGCTCAAAGGCCCGATTGGAGGTTGAGCCCGAGGGACCCAACAAAAAGAGCGGGCACATGGACCCGATTTAGGTGATTGAGGGCATGGTCGTGCTTTTGAAGATTGATGATGGGCTCGTGGGCGCCATTGAAGAGTATGGGTGTGCGAACCCGAATTTGAAGAAGTGGGGGCACGGGGGCCCGATTTCAAAGAAATTTGGGCATACGGGCCTGATTGCGAAGGAATGGGGGCACGCAGGCCCGAAGTTAGAGTGTGAGAATGTGTGCTCAAGGTTGATGGATGGTGGGTACGTGGGCCCGATTTAGAAGAAATTTGAGCACATGGGCCCGGTTGCAGAAAAACGTCGGCATTTGAGCCCGATTGTGGTGAATTGCAGGCACGAGAGCCCGATTAAGGTGAATTATGGGCACACATACCTGATTTAAAAAAAATTAAGGGCACGTGGGCCCGATTTGGGAGAGTTGTGGGCACCTAGGCCCGATGGAAGGAAAGGGGCACGTAGGCCCAGTTGGGGAAAAGGGGCATATGGGCCCAGTTGATGGAAAGGGGCACGCAGGCCCGATTGATTAAAAGGGGCATGTGGGCCCGGTTGGATAAAGGGGGCACATGGGCCCAGCTGATGGAAAGGGGCATATGAGCCCAGTTGATGAAAAGGGGCATAAGAGCCCGATTGACGAAAAGGGGCATAAGTGCCCGAAAATGGGGCATAAGGGCCGATTATAGAAAAGGGGCATAAGAGTCCAATCGAATGGGATGAAGTATGGGTGGTGGCCCTAATATTAAAGAATTGGGGGCCCATGGGCCCATTTGACGATTGTGAGGAAGATGAATATAGGGTGGTGGCCCTAAGATGGATGCATTGTGGGCCCATGGGTCCGATCGTTGATTCTGAGAAGAATGTGGTATAAGTAGGGGCTCTAAGATTGATGCTATGGGATTTGCCTGACTAGTTGGAGGAGGTCCTAGTATCCCCTTGCTAAGGTCTGTATCTTCCTTCTGTAGGTTTATGGATTTCTTCCCCATTTCACTGACCAATTTCATCTCCTTACTTCCCAGCTCAAGAGTCAATTCAATCTGACCAACTTTAGAGATCAATTCCAATGATGACGACAGTTGATCTATACCAGGAGAATCCTTGCCTAGTCCTTGACAATCAACTAAATTTATGATCTCCTCATCTAAACTCCTTATAGTACGCTTCTCCTTAGGTTGTTCTAGGGAAGAGGGCATGCCTAGTTTAGAGGATTCTAGAATGATAAAAGAGTTTGGTTTTGTAGACACGCCAAATTTTCCTAATTGAGAGCATAAAACTCATGTTTTATAGGGTAACATGTATGATTGATCATATGATGATGCCGGATCCTTTTAAGTTTATTTGGAGCTTCGCCGAACGAAATCGGATGTTTTCCGACGTTTTCCGCAGGAAGCCGTAATTTCCGAGCGAAAGCCACACGTAAGTCGTGTAAACATGGAAATTGGCTGAATGACCAATGCCTAATGATCATGCATTTAATTTTATGGTCATATTCATACTCCGAACAAGTTTTGTTGTATTCCGTGCCTTTCCGGTTTGCCGTCGAAGTCATTTTGACCTATATCGGACCTTCTGTTCACTGCCCTAACTTCCGGATAAAATTCTGAAGTTTTGGAGGGTGTGATGGCTTATCCTATGCTATAGAAAGCTTCTTCGGCTTGTTATCTTTCCAACGCAACAAACGGCATCGAATTCTGAGTTCGGGAGTGTTCGCAATGGCTTCCGGAAGAAGGACGCGCGAAACCAGGCCCATGCGCCCGGGTTCCTGTCACATGCGCCCGGGACCCAGGGCACGTGGCCATGCGCCCTACCAGTGAGGCACGTGGCCTTGTGCCCTCACTTGAGGGCACATGCGCCCCACCTTTGAGGCACAAGGGACCCAGTTTTTCACCGGGACTCTACCACTGAACCGCTGACTGGATAAGCCCTATTTTTTCGAAGTTTGTGCCCATGCGCCCCCCCTGAAGGGCGCATGCGCCCAGCACCAGGGCGCATGTGCCCAGGGGTGGGGCGCAATGCCCCTATTTTTTAGCTCCGATAAGACCTTATGTTCTCCTATAAATGGACTCTGATTCTGGTCATTCCAGAGGGATGATCACGACCCCCCAGGCATCTCAAGACGTCCAACCACCCTCCTGCATCAATTTTGTGATTTTTAGAGAGAGAATTTCGAGTTTTTAGAGAGAGAAAAGTCGGTTCAAGAGAGAGGAAAGCTGTTCTGCAGGTGATCTGCCAAGTCTCTCTTCTTCGGCCTCTACAGCAGTGTGTGGACGTCTGCTGCCAGTGCTCTCTTCATCAAAGTTCTTCCTCTCCAAGTCTGCTTCATTTTGCAATCGACGGTACTTGATTCCTAGGTCGGGGCTGGTCGTGACGAGCGCAGAAGCAAAGTCGCGCCTGGCAGATCCTGGACTGCTGCTCGGCTTTTTCGACAACACAGATTTGACTATATCTTTCTCTATTCAACTCAGAATCTTTCATTTCTTTTTCCTACCTCTTTTTTTATTGATTCTACATCATCCTATCATTTTTTTAAATTTTTTTGCATTACTTTTACTCTGTTATTCCGAAAAAAATAAAAAAGGAGGTTAGAGATAACCCGAATCCGGTCAGTTTCTAGTCAATTGTGTGTTTTATGTTATTCTCTTTACATATACTCCACTTTGTTTAGTTCTAATAGTCTCGTTCACTTGTTTATTTGTCTAGTTGCACAGAATATCAAGCACCCACCGCGTTGAGGACTCTTCTTCATCGGCCGGCCGAAGAAGGAGAAGCTTTAACCCACATTCTTCACGCTAAGGTACACACGGTCATCTTTCATTTTAATTTCATAAATCGGAACCCACGGTTCCTGGCGACCACATGTCCTAATTTATTTCTTCTCACCTTCCTCCCACATGACCCGAACCGTCTCTTTGGTGATCGAGCGACGCCAAGGGATGAAAGTTCGGGTATCAATGTGAGTGTGGGACCGAGGTGAGAGTTGCTTTCCGAGCTTTATTTCTTTTCTCATCCCCTCTTGAGGTGATGATATGGGTTCACGGACTTCCCTGAAAAGGAGAGGACCCCGTCGAATTTTCAGAGTCGACAGCTTTGTGGCGACCACGGTGGGACAAGCAATGTCTTCAACCGTGGGTGCTTAGTGTTTTGTTTGCAACTAGTTCTAGTTCTAGACCGGTTCCCACGTGAGCCTTTCCTTCCTTCCACCTTCCTTAACTTCATGCCATCTCAAAATTTCTGATTTCACCCATCTTTCATCAGATCTGAAGTGCCTAGTATGCCATTTAATTTCTGCATTTTGTTTAAACCGGTTCCCATGTGAACCACCCTTTTCCTTTTAAACCGGTTCCCACGTGAACCAATCTCTTTCTTTACTTCGGTTCCCACGTGAACCAAAACCCTTTTTTCCAGATCTATCCCAACTTGGATCAGATCTTTATTCACCTTTAATTGGCCCCACGTGGCCCTCTTTTGATCATTCAAACCGGTTCCCACGTGAACCACCCCCTTTTACCCAAAACCGGTTCCCGCGTGAACCACCTTTACTTTTTACCCCAGTTCCCACATTGGTCCCCACATGGACCACCCTTTTGCTTGGCTATCATATCTTAACCCTCTTCTTTCCATCACCTTTTCACTATCTCCATTTGGCTCACATAAGAAACAAGTCTAGATTCTAGTTTCTAGTTGCTTCTCTAGTTTCTAATTGCTTGTCTGGTGTTGATTGCTTGTTTATTTAAGTTCATGTTTTGTTACTTGTTTTATTACTTGATTGCATTCTCTGCTCCTTCTCTCTACCTCCTTCTTTTACACTTTTTTGAGGCGGGAGCTCACTCTCCCATTTATCCCTCCCATCCAAAACACCCTCTTGGTGGATTCTGACCTCTCTTCTGGGATATTCCTTCCTAGTTGACTTGGTTGGCTTTCAACAAGGCCTCCGTAATTCCTCATACGTGGAGTATTCCTCTTCACGATCGGGTTGGTTGTACCACTCCCCAAAACCCGAAGCATCCTATGTTACCTACACGTGGTGAGATTGTGTAAAACCTAGGTCATTGGAGATTGGAGTTAGGATCCTAACCCATTTGTTGAGAGAACAATTCTTAACAAAATTCATAAACCTAAGGTTTAATCAAAATCATTGCGTAATCTTGCTTTCAAGTCTTTGCATAACTTGCTTGTCAAACAAAAATTCAAACCTCTAACTTTTTGCAAAATACTAAAAAAAAAAAACCAAAAAAGTTCTTTGTTTACTTTGTCAACTTGTTTGTTTTACTTTATCCTTTAAGTTCAATGCAACTAAGGTCTGGAAGGCACGTTGGAATGGCGGAACAAGCTGAACATCGAGAGCACGAGATGGGCCATCAACCAAATCCGTCAAATGGTCGTGTTAATCCGTTGTTTGAGTCAGAAGCGCAAGTGGTCCCTCAGCCATCTGCTCCTCGTGATGTTGAACAACTGTTTAGGGAGTTGTCTCTCTATACCGACCCAGAAACCTATGCCCGCATACAATCCATGGTGAAGGGCAAAATGGCCTCAGATCAAGCTGAAGTTAACCAAGTTGCCTTATCTCCTCGTCCTCTAGTTCAACCACCACTCATTCAGTCACCCTTTGTTCAACCACCTGTTGTTCAACAATCTATGATTCAACCACCTGTTGTTCAACAATCTATGATTCAACCTCCTGTTGTTCAACAATCTATGATTCAACCATCTGTAGTTCAACCCTCTATAGTTCAACCGTCTGTGGTCCAACCCTCATTTGTTCAGCCATCTTATTTCAACCATGTCCCATCAAGTCATGAGACAATCTTCAGTGAATTTGCCAAGTCATGCTCCTCAATTTCAGAACCATGTCTCTAACCACATACCCCCACCAGTAAACCAAGAACCTGCTCTCACCAGGGCAATCATGGATCAGCTCACCCAGATGAATGAACGTTATGAAGAGCTGAGATGTCGCCTGGACTCCAAGTCAGTGCCTGAAATCTCCATCCCTTCTCTGCCAGTACTACACTTGCCACCTTCTGAGCTACCAGTTTATCGCCGCTACAATGGTACTGGCAACCCTTTTCTCCACCTTAAGGATTTTATCTATGAATCCTCATTCTGGAAAGATGATCGTAGGGTTCTTGCTTTCTTGTTCCGTCGATCATTAGAAGGGTCTGCATTGGAATGGTTCTACTCACTCGACTCCTTTGAGGCAGGAGACTTCGACATTGTCAAGACAAAATTCTTGCAAAGATACAGAGACCGGGTGGCACCAGCATGGTCCATCACGGATTTGATTGCTGAGAAGATGAAGCCCGAAGAGGACTTCATAAAGTTTGCTGATCGCTGGAGGGGAATGGCAGAGAAATTGACAGATGTTATTTCTGAAGGGGAACAAGTGAAGATGCTCATTGGCAACACTACACCTGCCTTGAGGAATGTCTTGATCATGCACCGTCCTACCACAATGAATGAACTCTATGATAGTGCCCGATACTTGCAAGCCCACTTCAAGGATGCCACAATGATAAACCCTTTCGATCCTAAACATAGAAACCTCAGGAAAACCCCCTTTGCACCAGTTGGGCCTACAACCGAAGGAGTGGTCAACAACGAAGCTATAAACATTGTGGGGAACCAGGGAGGGAACCGTCAAAACCAGTACAGAAATCCACCACAGAACCCTTCCTATTACCACCCTCAGCAACAAGTTAGGCCACCACAACCACGACAACCACAACAACCCCCGCAACCAGTAGCACAACCCCAGCAACCTCGACAACCTACCTACAATAGGGCACCGCCACCACCCAATCAAGCACCACGAAGGGGAGGTCCTAGGAGAGAGAACTACCAGCAACTCCCTTACTCCTTGACCGACATCTTCAATGTACTCATGGCGGAAAAACAGTTGGAATTGCCCAAGGAAAGAGAGGTTTGGCCAGTAAACGCAGATATGTCCCGATCTGTGCTTACCACCGGTGTCCCGGTCACACTGTAGAAGTGTGCTTTCAATTCAAGGATTACATCCACGATCTGAATGACCAAGGCAGCATTGATTGGGCTCAAATGGGGGAATGCATACAAGCTATGAAGGCTAGGCAGCAGCAGCGGCAACGTCCACCGGCTCAACCTCAATAACAACCTGGCTTGGGGATTGTCCAAAATCCGCTCCCATTACATGCTCCCGCTCCAGCACCGGCACCAGCACATCCAAACCCAGGAATTGGTCTAGTACACTCCATTGTCCAGGGAGATGCCAGCCGTGCTCAAGGTTGGAAACTAGAAAACCAAAATGCAACCATGCCTGTCAACCCAGCTAGGCCTCCTGCTAGGAACCCTCCTAGACAGATAATCCATGCACCTGCTACTCCACAACAACCACAAAGCTCAATAACCCAACCACTGGCCGCTACTTCTTCTCGCCGACCCATCATTAGGCCAGCCCCCTCCTTAACTACACCTCCTTCAACCATTGCTACACACCGGCCCTTGCTCATTCGACCACCACAATCACCACCAAACCTGAACCCCCAGCCTACGAGCTCTACCACTCAAAAACCCCAACCTATCATACCACCAACACCACAACCAATCCCACAACCTACACCTTCATTAAATTCATCAACCACTTCTGCACCCCGGCCTCTTCTTATTAGGCCACCGGTATCACCATCATTACCACCTCCAAATCCTACCCCTCTACCAACCAACCCCATCATCCTAGGACCACCAAACCCATTGCCTACCATACCTGCACCTACACCACAATCCACCCCAGTTAACCCGTCACCTCTACCAAACCACCAAATAGCCCCGGTGCTTCGGAGTGGGAGGATGTTCCAGCGGCTCTTTCCTCAAGCCGGAACTCAACCGCAGGAGCCAGTGGAGGAGGAATAAGTGGAAGAACCATTGCCAGGCACGGCGTATGATGTGTTAAAACATTTGGATAAGACACCAGCCCGTATTTCTATACTTGAGTTGATCAAAAGATCAAAAGTGCACCAGGAGATTCTACAACAGTACTTACAAAGGGTCATGGTGAATGAAGATCTCCCACCTGAGAAGATCACTACAGTGTTAGCCCCTAGAAGTGAGCATCCAACACTCACTTTCTCTCAGGAAGAATTAGCAGATCTAGACTTTAGGAGATATGCTTTGCATGTGGCTGTTATCATCTGTAATATTGAAGTGAAATCATGTTTGGTTGACACTGGAGCTTCTATCAACGTTATGCCGCCAGAAACATTGCAGTTGTGCGGTATTTCTGAGCAAGAAATCAAGCCATCTTGTGCCATGGTGACGGCCTACGACAACTCCAAGAAGTCTGCACATGGGGTGGTCACTCTAGAAGTCAAACTTGGACCATGTACAGTTACAACAGATTTTCATGTTCTAGAATTAGATCCAACATTTCGGGCTATACTTGGGAGGCCATACTTGGAGGCAATAGGAGCTGTGGCTTCAACAAACCACCAGTGCATAAAATTTCCCTTTAAAGGACAAGTGGTCAAGGTGACTAGCATGCCTATAAGGGACGAGCTGAACGATGCTTCTTTACCCCTAGGTCTGTCAATACAACCCCAGATCTCAGTGGGAGAATTGCCAGAAGTCAGATGCATGACCACCTCTCTACCAGACACCTTTGGGATGGCGGATGATGATGAAATTGGGCTATCAGCCTGGAAGAGGTTTAGGCAAGGATCTTCAAGGGATCACTCAGCCAATTGAAAATGCGAAAAGGCCACGCAGGCAGGGGTTGGTATATGAAGAGGGTTCCATCCCAAGGAGGATCTTCCAGCCAGGATATGCCATGGGACTCCATACTTTCTTTATCAAAGGGGAGACCATGATGATGGCTGAAGATGGCAAAAGTTCTGTGATAGCTGTCAAGAGAAGTAAGGCTCCAGATGAAGAAGAAGAAGACTTGGAAGACTTGGAAGACATGTGCTTATCTTTGACTCGTCTGTTCTCAAGTGGGGAAGAGTATCAAGAACCACCCAAGGGCAGACCAATCTTGGATCATGTAGTTAAGCATATCACCCAAGTCAAAACCATTCCACGAGGCCCAAATACAACAATGTCATGTTTAAACCTCGTGCCGTTGTTTCTAGATCTTTTGGATGGGCTTCAGGGCCCACTTACCCACTTTAGGCCCATGAGCCCTCTTCAACCTTCCACTCTTATTGGGCCAGCTTGCCCATTTGCTTCCCTCATCAACTTCAGAACTGAGGGCTTTTCTCAACATGGGCTCACATGCCCATTTATTTCTATGATCGGGTCCACGTACCCGTTTACTTTCTTCATCCGTTTTGGACCCATGTGTCCACTTTCTGTTACCATCGGGCCCACGAGCCCCTTTTTCCCTTTTATTCTTAAGTTTTTCTCTCTATTAATTCAGTCATCTTCTAGCAAGCCTCGAGTCACTCAGGCTCATTCTATCTTTTTACTTGATATTTCCAAAAAAAAACGTCTTCTATGAAACTCACATTTCCATCGAGGAGACATCTCTACTCATCCCAGAGGGTGCTCCCAATCAGGGATCCCTCTTTTCTGAATCATTGATCGATTTGCTCGATCCCCCCTCCACTGTAAATACCACCTTTCCAGCTTTATCTTCAGTAGGTCAAGTTAGGTTAGGAAATAGGAAAGTCAGAGGTAAACTAGTTCCAAATAGGTATCTGCAACAATTGGCACAGAAATGCGTAGAGTGTGCAAGGCTGCCAAACTTTTTAGATGATACTATCCATCTAGATGAAATCCGATATGTGGATGAGCATAACATAGATCATACTTTGGGAGTATATGAGATGGTATCAGAGAAGGATCCCGAATTCGAGGATGAAATTGAGGACTTGGCTGATGCATATGCATCTGGACTTAGAAGATTTGAAGAACCATCAGCCACAGGGAATGAACCGACCAAGGAACTGAATTTAGGAAACCTGGAAGATCCTAAGACTATCCTCATCAGTGCAAACCTCACTCCCTCAGAAGAACAACGTTTGATCAAAGTTTTGAAAGAATATAAGGACACGTTCGCATGGACATATGAAGATATGCCGGGATTAGATAATTCATTGGTTGAACATAGATTAACCTTGAAACCTGGAACTACCCCGGTTAAACAAAAGCTCAGGAGGTTCCACCCTGATATTGCACTCAAAATGAAAGAAGAGGTCGACAAACTACACCAAGCAAAATTTATTAAGGTTGTCCTATATCCGCAATGGGTGGCTAACATAGTCCCTGTTATGAAGAAGGATGGACGAATTTGGATTTGTATAGATTTCAGGGACTTGAACCGAGCGTGTCCTAAAGATGATTTTCCTTTGCCTCATATCGATGTTTTGGTTGATAACACAGCTGGGTTTGAAATGCTTTCATTCATGGATGGCTATTCTGGATACAATCAGATCCGGTTAGCTGAGGAGGACCAAGAGAAGACCTCATTCACTACACCTTGGGGAACATATTGCTATGTTGTCATGCCCTTTGGGTTAAAGAATGCTGGTGCTACATATCAGAGGGCTATGATGGCTATCTTTCACGACATGATGCACACCCTTGTAGAAGTGTATGTGGATGATTTGGTTATCAAGTCCAAGAGTCGGGAAGATCATTCTGAAGTGCTAAGGAAAGTCTTGCAAAGAGCTAGAGAATACAAGCTAAAAATGAACCCTAAGAAGTGTACATTTGGAGTTTCATCAAGAAAGTTACTTGGGTTTATAGTAAGCAAAAGGGGCATAGAGATCGACCCAAACAATGCCAAAGCAATTATTGGTATGCCTCCTCCGAAGAATATGAAAGAACTTCGAGGATTGATTGGGAGGCTACAATTTGTCCGCCGGTTTATCTCACAACATTCCCAAAGGTGTAAACCTTTCTATGAGTTAACCAAGGCGGGGGCCGAGTTTAAATGGGATTCGAAGTGCCAGTAGGCGTTTGATGGGTTGCCAACATACTTGGCAAGTCCCCCTGTACTTAGACCACCAATTCCCGACAAACCTTTGGTCCTCTACATTTCGGTTCTTGAGAACTCTCTTGGGGCAATCCTTGCACAAGTTGATGAAGAAGGGAAAGAACGAGCTACTTATTACTTGTCTAAGATGTTTGATGCTTGTGAGCTGAAGTACACTGTGGTAGAAAAGACCTGTGCTGCTCTTGTTTGGGTGGTTCAGAAACTCAAACATTATTTCCTTGCTCACCAAGTCAAGCTCATTGCTCGTATAAATCCTATTAAGTTTCTGTTAGAGAAGACAGTCTTGACTGATCGGTTAGGGCGATGGCAGAGTTTCTTATCTCAATTTGATATCACTTATGTCCCACAGAAGGCAATCAAAGGTTATGCTATTGCTGAACACCTTGCCCATCATCCCATACCCGTCTTTGACCCAGTCCGGTCGGAGTTCCTGGATGACGAACTAATGTCAGTCCGATCTTCCAATCTTTGTACATTATATTTTGACGGGGCTCTGAACTCTCATGGTGGAGGGATAGGTATTGTCCTTCTGTCACCTGAAGGTGTCACCATTCCACAGGCTTTTCAGCTTAACTTTCCAGCAACCAACAACATAGCTGAGTATGAAGCCTTGTTGGCCGGGCTGGAGGCCGCTCATTTCCATGGTGCCACCGAACTGAGGGTGATAGGTGATAGTCAATTGATCCTACGCCAAGTCCTATCCAAGTATCGAACTTCTCATCCAAACCTCAAACCCTACCAGGAGCTCACCACCTGCTACATCAAGCTATTCTTCAAACTCACCTTTGTTCATGTCCCCCACTCTCAGAATATCCTCGCTGATGCCTTAGCTTCACTAGCTTCATCTCTATCTGTCCCGCTAGGCAGGCAAGTGCGAACTATCCACATTTGTAAGAGGACAATTCCAGCAATTGAGGATGGACGTTTTCTGAAGGTTAAGGAAAGATTCAACAGGAAAGAATACTTGGAACATAAAGAAGAAATCTCCTTGATTGAGTTGGAAGAATTAGAAGAAGGTGAGAGACCTTGGTATGACGAGATTGCGAGGTATTGTCAAGATCAGTCATATCCGCCTGGATCAACCACCAAAGAAAAGAAGGCAATCAGAAGAGTATCCCAGAGGTATACAATCCTAGGAGGAGTGCTCTATAAGAGAAGCCTAAGTGGAATCTTACTCAGGTGTCTTGATTAAGAAGAAGCTGAGTTGGTGCTGAAGGAAGCACATTCTGGAGTTTGTGGTGGTCACGTGAATGCCCAAGCCCTTGCTAAGAAAATCATCCGACAAGGGTATTATTGGCCAACTCTAGAAGAAGACTGCTCCATCTTTGTCCGGCATTGTCATTCATGTCAACTCCATGCCGACAAGATTCACTCTCCCGCATCTTCCCTTCATCCAATTCATGCCCCATGGCCATTCGCCATGTGGGCTTTTGATATCATTGGCCCCTTGAGTGACCTCAACTCCGAAATGCGCTCAAAATCATTCATTCTGACGGCAACGGAGTACTTCACAAAGTGGGCTGAAGCGGAAGCATTCGTGGAGATTAAAGCGTCAACGATGCTGCTCCTTCATCAAGCGGAACATTCCGCCAAGGTTCGGGATCCCCAGCGACATCGTCACCGATAATGGGCCACAATTTCTTTCTCAAGATCTGCGTGATCTTTGCAACAGGTATTACATTTCATTGCATCATTCATCACCATACTATCCTCAAGGCAATGGTCAAGAAGAAGCCACCAACAAAACCTTAATCAAAATCATCAAGAAATCTTGTAAGTCTAGCAAATTTGCCGACTGGCCTGATAAGCTTGTAGATGCTCTATGGGCTTATCGTACTTCTGTAAGGACTCCCACTGGACAAACCCCGTATGCTTTGGCATATGGGATGGAAGCAGTGGTCCCTTACGAAGTATTACTTCCATCTCTCCGAGTTCAGCTCGACAGGATATTCCTGTTGATGAGAGAAGAGAATCTCTCCTTGCACAGCTTGAACTCTTGGATGAAAGAAGGCTAGCCGCCGCCGAGCATGCCCAGACTTATCAGAATAGACTTAAAAGGTTTTATCAAAAGAGGGTGATCGAGAGAAAGTTCGAAATCGGTGAGATGGTAGTCAAACGCATATTCGTTAAGCCGGGGGGTTCCCGCTCCAAGTTGCAACCTAACTGGGAAGGGCCTTTTGTAATCACTGAAAAGTATCCAGGTAATGCATATGAATTGACTAATGCAGATGGAGAAAAATTGAATCATCCTTGGAATGGAGTTTACCTCAAAAAGTACATTCCATAAAAATGGAGAAACCACTGGTATAATCTCAAGTCATCGATCCTAGGTTGTTCGTGAGAAGTCAAGGGTAGGTACCATCCTACACACACAACACTTCCCGATCCTAGAATCCAGACAACCCGACACTTGCGAAAGGCAAGGCAGAAATCTAGAAATGGAAGGAGTACCCTTACCATATTCTCTTCTACTTGGTCCAAGATAGGGAGAGAAGATTAGAGAGGGGTAGTATCGAAAACACTTGCCACCCTAGTAGGAGGCCGTCTCAGAGGGTACAAAAGGGTGCCAAAAGATGGGCAATGAACCCCTCAGGTTAGAAAAAAAATGATCAACCTGTCTGAATGAGTACCCAGAATGATAGTCATGGCAAATGGCACTAAAAGATGGGCAATGTCCCCACGGGTCAAAAACCTGTCCAAATATGTGCCACATAGAAAAAAACAAAAAAAGAAATAAAAACCCAAAGAGGCTGAACCCCAATGGGTAATTTGAGTGAGAGTAGAGAAATCCCTTTCAATATCTTCAAACCCTATCAAGGACTTCCTCTATACTCTTCCTCCTTAAACCCCTTGGGTAGGGTAAACCGACCAAATCCAGGTGGAATCCAAGCCGATCAAAGGAAGAAGGTTAGAAGGATTCTAGGTAGGGAACTTTATTTTTGCACGTGGCATCTACCACTTGAGTCTTGACAAACTCCAAAGACCGATGAACTGTCTCAAATACCAGCATTTTCTCCACAAAAAAATACATATTTCAGAAATCCAAAAAAATACATATTTCAAAAACTCAAAAAAATGCATATTTCAAAAACCCAAAAAAATGCATATTTCAAAAATCCACAAAAAATGCATATTTCAAAAACCCACAAAAAATGCATATTTTAAAAACAAAAAAATTTTGAATATTTCAAAAATTCAAAAAAAAACACATATTTAAAAAATCCAAAAAAATTGAGTACTTTTTTCAAATGATTGTTTTCAAGAAAATCCAAAAAAAAAAATTTGCTTAGTCATGATCATTGTCTTAATTGCATCCATGCTTATTGTCATGCATATTTTCATTTCTGCATTGCATATCCATTTTTACTTTAATTACCTTGTTAAGAAGGCTCTTCCCTTTGACCTAAGTCAAAGTTGACCATAATGGGCAAAGGTATGAGTTCTGATGAAGATCTAATCCCCTTTTATCAAGTGTTTCAGGCATTTTCAATGCAGGAGAGGAGGGGATTCACACCACGGCAGGTAAGTTCTCTCAACCCTTACCACCATTTCATTTAAGTCATTTGATTTATCCTACATTGTTAAGAAGGATCCTCCCTTTGACTCAAAATCAAGGCAAACGATGAATAGGCAAAGGGATGAGTCATAATGAAGATTTAATCATTTTCATTAAGTGTTTGCAGGGGCTGAAGAAGCAAAAAAAAAAGAGAAGGGCAATCAGGTACAAATTTTTTTCAAAAAAAAAAAAAATGGCCTCAGGGCGCATGTGCCCTCATCTGGGGGCACATGGCCAGGTGCCCCACCCCAGGGCGCATGGCCAGGTGCCCCCGATCGGGGGCACATGGACAAAAAATTCGAAAAAATCAGAAAAATCTCAAAAATTCAGAAATTGTCTATAATGTTAAAAAATGACATTTTTGCTAAAGGAACCATCATTAAAAACTTTGTTTTGACATCCAAATGATGGTTCAAATAGTAAAACCTTCAATTGGTCATTTCATGAACAATCTGCTTCATATCACAATTCTGTCTGTTGGGTACTAACCAAAAATGTGCAGGCAACCTTTTTTAGTCCTAACAGGTGAATTGGTGAGATCAATGTTCCCCAATGAACGTCATGCCAACCTTGCAGCGAAAAGGAAGCACCACCTAGCTGAACATTCTCATGGTGCTGTATTCCGTCAGAAGACAAGACAAAGATTGAATCAGAGATGCTAATGAATCAGGCGGTCGATGCAGCTTACCTAAAGATTTCATCCTCAGCTTCTCATCAATCATCACATCACATCACCACCATCACTTCATTTTTGCACTTCACATCACTCTTACTATCTGTCACCTAGTTATGTTAGGTCCATTTGATACATAATATATGCATTAATGTTGAAGACCTTGAGAGTGAAGATGACTGGGCCTGAGATCCCCTTCAACAAAATCTACGACGGCTTGGTCATTTCTTCACACTCACGGATAAGCCAAAATTGAACATTGGAGGGACGATGGTTCCTAATCAGGTGTCTTGACCTCCAATAGACAATCTATATCTTCAACTATTTTTTACATAATTTTCTATGTTTTCACATCCATCTCTTTTTTTCATTCTTATCATTACTAATTTTATCCCTTCATGTTTTATTCCTTTATTTTATCCCACCGTGTCTTTTATTTTATCCCACCGTGTCATGGCAATTGTCATGCCATTGCTATTCTTCTTTACCATCATTCTATGTTAGTCCCACCATTATCTTTCAAACTCACTATGGCTTAAATCTATCTTGTCATTTTTCGAATACCGGGTTTTTCTGCCAGAGCATGATTCATGGTTTTCACGATACCCGAGCAATTTTGTTATGCTTAAATGAACCCCTTTAGAATTTGAGATTATTCCACTCAGAATTAAACTGAGTATTTTGGTGAAACTTGAATGAACTTGAGATTTCAAATATGATGGATTGGTATTCTTTTCATTTTAAGATCAACTTCTCTTTTACAAACTTTAGCCCATCACAGTACAAGAACACCGCAAAGTTCGGGTTGCTGGCTGATGATGAACCTACGAATTCGAGGACTCCTCACTGTCGACTCTGAAAATTCGACGGGGTCCTCTCCTTTTCAGGGAAGTCCGTGAACCCAGATCGTCACCTCAAGAGGGGATGAGAAAAGAAAGGAATAAAGCTCGGAAAGCAACTCTCACCTCGGTCCCACACTCACATTGATCCCCGAACTTTCATCCCTTGGCGTCGCTCGATCACCAAAGAGACGGTTCGGGTCATGTGGGAGGAGGGTGAGAAGAAATAAACGTGGTCGCCAGGAACCGTGGATTCCGATTTATAGAATTAAAATGAAAGATGACCGTGTGTACCTTAGCGTGAAGAGTGTGAGTTTAAGCTTCTCCTTCTTCGGCCGGCCGATGAAGAAGAGTCCTCAACGTGTGGGTGCTTGATATTCTGTGCAACTAGACAAATAAACAAGTGAAATAGACAATTAGAACTAGACAAAGTGGAGTATATGTAAAGAGAATGACATAAAACACACAATTGACTAGAAACTGACCGGATTCGGGTTATCTCTAACCCCCTTGTTTTTATTTTCGGATTAACAGAGTAAAAGTAATGCAAAAAAATGTAAAAAAATGATAGGATGATTAAGAATCACTAAATAAAGAGATAGGAAAAAGAACTGAAAGATTCTGAGTTGAATAGAGGAAGATATAGCCAAATCTGTGTTGTCGAAAAAGCCGAGTAGCAGTGCAGGATCTGCCAGGCGTGACTTTTCTTCTGCACTCGTCACAACCAGCCCCGACCTCAGAATTGAGTGCCGTCGATTGTAAAATCAAGAAAACTTGGAGAGGAAGAACTTTTATGAAGAGAGATCTGGCAGCAGACGTCTACACACTGCTGTAGAGGTCGAAGAACATAGACTTGGCAGATCACCTGCAGAACAGCCTTCCTCTCTCTTGAACCGACTTTTCTCTCTCTAAAAACTCGAAATTCTCTCTCTAAAAATCACAAAATCGATTCAGGAGGGTGCTAGGACGTCTTGAGATGCCTGGGGAGTCGTGCTCCTCTTCCTTGGAATGACCAGAATCAGAGTCCATTTATAGGAGAACAGGCGGTCTTATCGGAGCTAAAAAATAGGGTCTATGCGCCCCACCCCTGGGCGCATGCGCCCTGGTGCAGGGCGTATGCGCCCCACTGAAGGGCGCATGCGCTCCCCAGGGGGGGCACATCTTATCTTCTCCGAAAATTTCGATCTTATCCGGTCCGTCGGTTGAGCGGTAGAGTCCAGGTAAAAAACTGGTTCCCACGTGCCTCAAAGGTGGGGCGCATGTGCCCTCAAGTGAGGGCACAAGGCCACGTGCCTCACTGGTAGGGCGCATGGCCATGTGCCCTGGGTCCCGGGCGTATGTGACCAGGAACCCGGGCGCATGGGACTGGTTTCGCGCGTCCTTCTTCCGGAAGCCATTGCGAACACTCCCAAACTCGGAATTCGATGCCGTTTGTTGCGTTGGAAAGATAACAGGCCGAAGAAGCTTCCTATAGCATCGGATCAGCCATCACACCCTTCAAAACTTCAGAATTTTGTCCGGAAGTTAGGGCAGTGAACAGAAGATCCGATATAGGTCAAAATGACTCCGACGGCAAACCGGGAAGGCACGGTATGCAACAAAACTTGTCCGGAGTGTGAATATGACCATAACCTTCAATGCATGATCATTAGGCATTGGTCATTCAGCCAATTTCCGTGTTTACACGACTTACGTGTGGCTTTCGCTCGGAAATTACGGCTTTCTGCGGAAAACGTCGGAAAACATCCGATTTCGTTCGGCGAAGCTCCAAATCAACTTAAAAGGACCCGGCATCATCATATGATCAATCATGCGTGTTACCCTATAAAACATGAGTTTTATGCTCTGAATTAGATGAATTTGGCGTGTCTACAGCTTGCCTCGCCTTGATGTCGGCTTTGTAAGGGAGTGGCATGTAATGAAGCGAACTGATTCGGAGTGAACTGCAATGGAATGCAAGTAAACGTAGATGAATGTAGCGGAATGGAATGGTGATGAACTGAAAAGGTGGCATCAAGGTGTAGATATAGACACGCTTATCTACCCGATCCAGCAAAATGAATCTCTCTGAGTATTCTAGATCGCTTTCATGTTCTATCAAAACCTCATATAATTGACTGGTAAAAGACATGCCCTTGGCACGAGAGATAAAAAGTAAATGATAATGGATAAAAGGATGTAGCCAACCCTCAGCGTGGTGAGGAGTCCTCGAATTCGTAGGTTCATCATCGCCCGGCAACCCGAACTTTGCGGTGTTCTTGTCATGTGATGGGCTAAAGTTTTGTAAAAGAGAAGTTGATCTTAAAATGAAAAGAATACCAATCCATCATATTTGGAATCTCAAGTTCATTCAAGTTTCACCAAAATACTCAGTTTAATTCTGAGTGGAAGAACCTCAAGTTCTTAAAGGGTTCGTTTTAAGCATAACAAAATTGCTCGGGTATCGTGTAAACCATGAATCACGCTCTAGCAGAAAATCAAGTATTTAGAAAACGACAAGACAGATTTAAGCCATAGCGGGATTGAAAGATAACGGTGGGATTAACATAGGATGATGGGAAAGAAGAAACAATGGCATGACAATTGCCATGGCACGGTGGGATAAAATAAAAGACACGGTGGGATAAAAGAAATGATAGAATAAAACATGGTGGAACAAAAAGAAAGGAATAAAACATGAAGGGATAAAAGAAAGAATAAAACATGATGAAATAAAGGAAAGAGAAAACATAATGAAATAGAATTGGTAATGATGAAGAAAGAAAAGGAGATGGTTGTGAACACAGAAAATCATGTAGAAAATAGTTGAAGATATAGATTGTCTATTGGAGGTCAAGACACCCGATTAGGAACCATCGTCCCTCCAATGTTCAATTTTGGCTTATCCGTGAGTGTGAAGAAATGACCAAGCCATCGTAGATTTTGTTGAAGGGGATCTCGGGCCCAGTCATCTTCACTCTCAAGGTCTTCAACATTAATGCATATAATATGTATCAAATGGACCTAACATAACTAGGTGACAGATAGTAGGAGTGATGTGAAGTGCAAAAAAAAGAAGTGTTGGTGATGATGTAATGTGAGATTGATGAGAATGTGGATTTGAGTGAAGTCTTCAGGTGTAGTGCATTGACCAGCATCTCTGGTCCATCCTTGTCTTGCCTTCTGACGGAATACAACACCATGAGAATGTTCAGCTAGGTGGTGCTTCCTTTCTTTTCGCCGTAAGGTTGGCATGACGTTCATTGGGGAACACAGATCTCGCCAATTCACCTGTTAGGACTAAAAAGGTTGCCTGCACATTTCTGGTTAGTACCCAACAGACAGAATTGTCATATGAATCAGATTGTTCATGAAATGATCAACTGAAGATTTTACTATTTGAACCATCATTTGGATATCAAAACAAAGTTTTTGATGATGGTTCCTTTAGCAAAAATGTCACTTTTAATATTATAGACAATTTCTGAATTTTTGAGATTTTTCTGAATTTTTTGAATATTTTTGTCCATGTGCCCCCGATCGGGGGCACCTGGCCATGCGCCCTGGGGTGGGGCACCTGGCCATGTGCCCCAAGATGAGGGAACATGCGCCCTGAGGCCAAATTTTTTTTTTTTTTTTTTGCAGAAAAATTGTATCTGTCCACCCTTCTCTTTTTGCTTCTTCAGCTCCTGAAAATACTTAATGAAAATGATTAAATCATTACTCATCCCTTTGCCTGTATATCGTATGCCTTGATTTTGAGTCAAAGGGAGGAGCCTTCTAAACAAGGTGGACTAAAACAAATAACTTAAATGAAATAGGGGTAAGGGTTAAGAGAACTTACCTGTTGTGGTGTGAATCCTCTCCTCTCCTGTATTGAAATGCCTGTAACACTTGACAGAAGGAGATTAGATCTTCACCATGACTCATCCCTTTGCCCATTACGGTCAACTTTGACTTAGGTCAAAGGGGAAGAGCCTTCTTAACAAGGTAATTAAAGTAAAAAAATGGATATGCAATGCAGAAATGAAAATATGCAAGACAATCAAATAAGCATGGATGCAACTAAGGCAATGATCATGACTAAGCAAAATTTTTTTTTTTGGTTTTCTTAGAAATATCATTTTTGGTGGATTTTTGAAAATATTCAACTTTTTTTGGATTTTTGAACTATGCAAATATTTTTTGGATTTTCTTGAAAATAATCATTTGGATTTTAAAAAGTATTAAATTTTTTTTTGGATTTTTGAAATATGTGTTTTTTTTTTGAATTTTTGAAATATTCAATTTTTTTGGGTTTTCGAAATATTCAATTTTTTTTGGTTTTTGAAATATGCATTTTTTTGTGGGTTTTGAAATATGTATTTTTTTGGATTTTTGAAATATGTATTTTTTTTGTGGATTTTGAAATATGCAATTTTTTTTGTGGAGAAAATGCTGGTATTTGAGATAGTTCATCGGTCTTTGGAGTTTGTCAAGACTCAAGTGGTAGATGCCACGTGCAAAAATAAAGTTCCCTACCTAGAATCCTTCTAACCTTCTTCCTTTGATCGGCTTGGATTCCACCTGGATTTGGTCGGTTTACCCTTCCCTAGGGTTTAAGGAGGAAGAGTATAGAGGAAGTCCTTGATAGGGTTTGAAGATGTTGAGAGGGATTTCTCTACTCTCACTCAAATTACCCATTGGGGTTCGGCCTCTTTGGGTTTTTCTTTCTTTTTTTGTTCTTTTCTATGTGGCACATATTTGGACAGGTTTTTGACCCGTGGGGACATTGCCCATCTTTTAGTGCCTTTTGCCTTGACTATCATTCTGGGTACTCCTTCAGACAGGTTAATCATTTTTTTTTCTAACCTGAGGGGTTCATTGCCCAACTTTTGGCACCCTTTTGTACCCACTAAGACGGCCTCCTACTAGGGTGGCGAGTGTTTTCGATACTACCCCTCTCTAATCTTCTCTCCCTATCTTGGACCGAGTAGAAGAGAATAGGGTAAGGGTACTCCTTCCATTTCTAGATTTCTGCCTTGCCTTTCGCAAGTGTCGGGTTGTCCGGATTCTAGGATCGGGAAGTGTTGTGTGTGTAGGATGGTACCTACCCTTGACTTCTCACGAACAACCTAGGATCGATGACTTGAGATTATACCGGTGGTTTCTCCATTTTTATGGAAAGTACTTTTTGAGGTAAACTCCATTCCAAGGATGATTCAATTTTTCTCCATCCGCATTAGTCAATTCATATGCATTACCTGGATACTTTTCGGTGACTACAAAAGGCCCTTCCCGCTAGGTTGCAACTTGGAGCGGGGACCCCCGGCTTAACGAATATGCGTTTGACTACCATCTCACCGATTTCGAACTTTCTCTCGACCACCCTCTTTTGATAAAACCTTTTGAGTCTATTCGATAAGTCCGGCATGCTCGGTGGCGGCTAGCCTTCTTTCATCCAAGAGTTCAAGCCGTGCAAGGAGAGATTCTCTTCTCTCATCAACAGGAATATCCCTGTCGAGCTGAACTCGGAGAGATGGAAGTAATACTTCGTAAGGGACCACTGCTTCCATCCCATATGCCAAAGCATACGGGGTTTGTCCAGTGGGAGTCCTTACAGAAGTACGATAAGCCCATAGAGCATCAACAAGCTTATCAGGCCAGTCGGCAAACTTGCTAGACATACAAGATTTCATGATGATTTTGATTAAGGTTTTGTTGGTGGCTTCTGCTTGACCATTGCCTTGAGGATAGTATGGTGATGAATGATGCAATGAAATGCAATGAAATGCAATACCTGTTGCAAAGATCACGCAGATCTTGAGAAAGAAATTGTGGCCCATTATCGGTGACGATGTCGCTGGGGATCCCGAACCTTGCCAGGATGTTGCGCTTGATGAAGGAGCGGACTGTTGACGCTTTAATCTCCACGAATGCTTCCGCTTCAGCCCACTTTGTGAAGTACTCCGTTGCCGTCAGAATGAATGATTTTGAGCGCATTTCGGAGTTGAGGTCACTCAAGGGGCCAATGATATCAAAGGCCCACATGGCGAAAGGCCATGGGGCATGAATTGGATGAAGGGAAGATGCGGGAGAGTGAATCTTGTCGGCATGGAGTTGACATGAATGACAATGCCGAACAAAGATGGAGCAGTCTTCTTCTAGAGTTGGCCAATAATACCCTTGTCGGATGATTTTCTTAGCAAGGGCTTGGGCATTCACGTGACCACCACAAACTCCAAAATGTGCTTCTTTCAGCACCAACTCGGCTTCTTCTTCATCAAGACACCTGAGTAAGATTCCACTTAGGCTTCTCTTATAGAGCACTCCTCCTAGGATTGTATACCTCTGGGATACTCTTCTGATTGCCTTCTTTTCCTTGGTGGTTGATCCAGGCGGATATGACTGATCTTGACAATACCTCGCAATCTCGTCATACCAAGGTCTCTCACCTTCTTCTAATTCTTCCAACTCAATCAAGGAGATTTCTTCTTTATGTTCTAAGTATTCCTTTCTGTTGAATCTTTCCTTAACCTTCAGAAAACGTCCATCCTCA
Source organism: Cryptocoryne crispatula var. balansae (assembly GCA_036172225.1). NCBI lineage: Eukaryota > Viridiplantae > Streptophyta > Magnoliopsida > Alismatales > Araceae > Cryptocoryne > Cryptocoryne crispatula. The sequence continues at coordinate 23,940,038 of CM069924.1, forward strand.
ATTGCTGGAATTGTCCTCTTACAGATGTGGATAGTCCGCACTTGCCTGCCTAGCGGGACAGATAGAGATGAAGCTAGTGAAGCTAAGGCATCGGCGAGGATATTCTGAGAGCGGGGGACATGAACAAAGGTGAGTTTGAAGAATAGCTTGATGTAGCAGGTGGTGAGCTCCTGGTAGGGTTTGAGGTTTGGATGGGAAGTTCGGTACTTGGATAGGACCTAGCGTAGGATCAATTGACTATCACCTATCACCCTCAGTTCGGTGGCACCAAGGAAATGAGCGGCTTCCAGCCCGGCCGGCAAGGCTTCATACTCGGCTATGTTGTTGGTTGCCGGAAAGTTAAGCCGAAAGCCTCGTGGAATGGTGACACCTTCAGTGACAAGGACAATACCTATCCCTCTACCATGAGAGTTCGAGCCCCGTCAAAATATAATGTCCAAAGATTGGAAGATCGGACCGACATTAGTTCGTCATCCGGGAACTCCGACCGGACCGGGTCAAAGATGGGTATGGGATGATGGGCAAGGTGTTCAGCAATAGCATAACCCTTAATTGCCTTTTGTGGGACATAAGTGATATCAAATTGGGATAAGAAACTCTGCCATCGCCCTAACCGATCAGTCAAGACTGTCTTCTCTAATAGAAACTTAATGGGATTGATACGAGCAATGAGCTTGACTTGGTGAGCAAGGAAATAATGTTTGAGTTTCTGAACCACCCAAACAAGAGCAGCACATGTCTTTTCTACCACAGTGTACTTCAGCTCACAAGCATCAAACATCTTAGACAAGTAGTAAGTAGCTCGTTCTTTCCCTTCTTCATCAACTTGTGCAAGGACTGCCCCAAGAGAGTTCTCAAGAACCGAAATGTAGAGGAACAAAGGTTTGTCGGGAATTGGTGGTCTTAGTACAGGGGGACTTGCCAGGTATGTTTTCAACCCATCAAACGCCTCCTGGCACTTCGAATCCCATTTAAACTCGGCCCCCGCCTTGGTTAACTCATAGAAAGGTTTACACCTTTGGGAATGTTGTGAGATAAACCGGCGGACAAATTGTAGCCTCCCAATCAATCCTCGAAGCGCTTTCATATTCTTCGGAGGAGGCATACCAATAATTGCTTTGGCCTTGTTTGGGTCGATCTCTATGCCCCTTTTGCTTACTATAAACCCAAGTAGCTTTCCTGATGAAACTCCAAATGTACACTTCTTAGGGTTCATTTTTAGCTTGTATTCTCTAGCTCTTTGCAAGACCTTCCTTAGCACTTCAGAATGATCTTCCCGACTCTTGGACTTGATAACCAAATCATCCACATACACCTCTACAAGGGTGTGCATCATGTCGTGAAAGATAGCCATCATAGCCCTCTGATATGTAGCACCGGCATTCTTTAACCCAAAGGGCATGACAACATAGCAATATGTTCCCCAAGGTGTAGTGAACGAGGTCTTTTCTTGGTCCTCCTCAGCTAACCGGATCTCGATTGTATCCGTAATAGCCTTGCATGACTGAAAGCATTTCAAACCCCACTGTGTTATCAACCAAAACATCGATATGAGGCAAAGGGAAATCATCTTTAGGACACGCTCGGTTCAAGTCCCTGAAATCTATACAAATCCGAATTCGTCCATCCTTCTTCATAACAGGGACTATGTTAGCCACCCATTGCGGATATAGGACAACTTTAATAAATTTTGCTTGATGTAGTTTGTCGACCTCTTCTTTCATTTTGAGTGCAATATCAGGGTGGAACCTCCTGAGCTTTTGTTTAACCGGGGTAGTTCTAGGTTTCAAGGTTAATCTATGTTCAACCAATGAATTATCTAATCCCGGCATATCTTCATATGTCCATGCGAACGTGTCCTTATATTCTTCCAAAACTTTGATCAAACGTTGTTCTTCTGAGGGAGTGAGGTTTGCACTGATGAGGATAGTCTTAGGATCTTCCAGGGTTCCTAAATTCAGTTCCTTGGTCGGTTCATTCCCTGTGGCTGATGGTTCTTCAAATCTTCTAAGTCCAGATGCATATGCATCAGCCAAGTCCTCAATTTCATCCTCGGATTCGGGATCCTTCTCTGATACCACCTCATATACTCCCAAAGTATGATCTATGTTATGCTCATCCTCATATCGGATTTCATCTAACTGGATGGTATTATCCAAAAAGTTTGGCAGCCTTGCACACTCTACGCATTTCTGTGCTAATTGTTGCAGATACCTATTTGGAACTCGTTTACCTCTGACTTTCCTATTTCCTAACCTGACTTGACCTACTGAAGATAAAGCTGGAAAGGTGGTATTTACAGTGGAGGGGGGATCGAGTAAATCGATCAATGATTCAGAAAAGAGGGATCCCTGATTGGGAGCACCCTCTGGGATGAGTAGAGACGTCTCCTCGATGGAAATGTGAGTTTCAGAGAAGACATTTTTTTTTTGAAAATTTCAAGTAAAAAGATAGAATGAGCCTGAGTGACTCGAGGCTTGCTAGAAGACGACTGAATTAATAGAGAAAAAAACTTAAGAATAAATGAGAAAAAGGGGCTCGTGGGCCCAATGGTAACAGAAAGTGGACACATGGGTCCAAAGCTGATGAAAAAAGTAAATGGGTACGTGGACCCGATCTTAGAAGTAAATGGGCATGTGAGCCCATGTTGAGAAAAGCCCCCAGTCTCGAAGTTGATGAGGGAAGCAAATGGGCAAGCTGGCCCAGTAAGAGTAGAAGGTTGAAGAGGGCACATGGGCCCAAAATGAGTAAGTGGGCCCTGAAGCCCATCCAAAAGATCTAGAAATAATGGTACGAGGTTCAAACATGGTATTGTTGTATTTGGGCCTCGTGGAATGGTTTTGACTTGGGTGATATGCTCAACCAAATGATCCAAGATTGGTCTCCCCTCGGGTGGTTCTTCATACTCTTCCCCACTTGAAAATAGACGACTTAAAGATAAGCACAGGTCTTCCAAGTCTTCTTCTTCTTCATCTGGAGCCTTTCTTCTCTTGACAACTACCACGGAACTTTTGCCATCTTCAGCCATCATCATGGTCTCCCCTTTGATAAAGAAGGTGTGGAGCCCCATGGCATATCCCTGGCCGGAAGATCCTCCTGGGGGTGGAACCCTCTTCATATCCCAACCCCTGCCTGCGTGGCCTTTTCACAGTGTCAACTGGCTGAGTGATTCCTTGAAGGTCCTTGCCTAAACCTCTTCCAGGCTGATAGCCCAATTTCATCATCATCCGCCATCCCAGTGTGTCTGGTAGTGAGGCGGTCATGCATCTGACTTCTGGCAATTCTTCCACTGAGATCTGGGGTTGTATTGACAGACCTAGGGGTAAGGAAGCATCGTTCAGCTCGTCCCTTATAGGCATGCTAGTCACCTTGACCACCTGTCCTTTAAAGGGAAATTTTATGCACTGGTGGTTTGTTGAAGCCACAGCTCCTATTGCCTCCAAATATGGCCTCCCAAGTATAGCCCGTAAAGTTGGATCCAATTCTAGAATATGAACATCTGTTGTGACCGTACATGGTCCAAGTTTGACTTCTAGAGTGACCACCCCATGTGCAGACTTCTTGGAGTTGTCGTAGGCCGTCACCATGGCACAAGATGGCTTGATTTCTTGCTCAGAAATGCCACACAACTGCAAAGTTTCTGGCGGCATAACGTTGATGGAAGCTCCAGTGTCAACCAAACATGATTTTACTTCGACATTGCATATGATAACAGCCACATGCAAAGCATATCTCCTAAAGTCTGGATCTGCTAATTCTTCCTGAGAGAAAGTGAGTGTTGGATGCTCACTTCTAGGGGCTAACACTGTAGTGATCTTTTCAGGTGGGAGATCTTCACTCACCATGACCCTTTGCAAGTACTGCTGTAGAATCTCCTGGTGCACCTTTGATCTTTTGATCAACTCAAGTATGGAAATATGGGCCGGTATTTTATCCAAATGCTTTAACAGATCATAGGCTGTGCCTGGCAATGGTTCTTCCACTTGTTCCTCCTCCACTTGCTCCTGCAGTTGAGTTCCGGCTTGGGGAAAGAGCCGCTGGAACATCCTCCCACTCCGAAGCACCGGGGCTATTTGGCGGTCGGGTAGAGGTGATGGGTTTACTGGGGTGTGTTGTGGTGGAACAGGTGGTGTAGGTGCAGGTATGATAGGTAATGGAATCGATGGTTCTGGGATGATGGGGTTAGTTGGTAGAAGGGTAGGATTTGGAGGTGGTAGTGATGGTGATACCGGTGGCCTGATAAGAAGAGGCCGGAGTGCAGAGGTGGTTGATGAGTTTAATGAAGGTGTAGGTTGTGGGATTGATTGTGGTGTTGGTGTTATGATAGGTTGAGGTTTTGTAGTGGTAGAGCTCATAGGTCGGGGGTTCGTGTTTGGTGATGATTGTGGTGGTCGGATGAGCAAGGGCCGGTGTGTAGCAATGGTTGAAGGAGGCGTAGTTAGAGAGGGGGCTGGCCTAATGATGGGCCGGCGAGAAGAAGTGGCGGCCAGTGGTTGGGTTATTGAGCTTTGCGGTAGTTGTGGAGTAGCAGGTGCATGGATTATCTGTCTAGCAGGGTTCATAGCAGGAGGCCTAGTCGGGTTGATAGGCATGGTTGCATTTTGGTTTTCTAGTTGCCAACCTTGAGCACGATCGGCATCTCCCTGGGCAATGGAGTGTACTAGACCAATTCCTGGGTTTGGATGTGCTGGTGCCGGTGCTGGAGCGGGAGCATGTAACGGGAGCGGATTTTGGACAATCCCCAAGCCAGGTTGTTGTTGAGGTTGAGCCGGTGGACGTTGCCGCTGCTGCTGCCTAGCCTTCATAGCTTGTATGCATTCCCCCATTTGGACCCAATCAATGCTTCCTTGGTCATTCAGATCGTGGATGTAATCCTTGAATTGAAAGCACACCTCTACAGTGTGACCAGGACACCGGTGGTAAGCACAGTATCGGGACATATCTGCGTTTACTGGCCAAACCTCTCTTTCCTTGGGCAATTCCAACTGTTTTTCTGCCATGAGTACATTGAAGATGTCGGTCAAGGAGTAAGGGAGTTGCTGGTAGTTCTCTCTCCTAGGACCTCCCCTTCGTGGTGCCTGGTTGGGTGGTGGCGGTGCCCTATTGTAAGTAGGTTGACGAGGTTGCTGGGGTTGTGCTACTGGCTGAGGGGGTTGTTGTGGTTGTCGTGGTTGTTGTGGCCTAACGTGTTGCTGAGGGGGGTAATAGGAAGGGTTCTGTGGTGGGTTTCTGTACTGGTTTTGACGGTTCCCTCCCTGGTTCCCCACAATGTTTATAGCTTCGTTGTTGACCACTCCCTCAGTTGTAGGCCCAACCGGTGCAAGGGGGTTTTCCTGAGGTTTCTATGTTTAGGATCGAAAGGGTTTATCATTGTGGCATCCTTGAAGTGGGCTTGCAAGTATCGGGCACTGTCATAGAGTTCATTCATTGTGGTAGGACGGTGCATGATCAAGACATTCCTCAAGGCAGGTGTAGTGTTGCCAATGAGCATCTTCACTTGTTCCCCTTCAGAAATTACATCTGTCGCTTTTTACGCCATTCCCCTCCAGGCGATCGGCAAACTTTATGAAGTCCTCTTCGGGCTTCATCTTCTCGGCAATCAAATCCGTGATGGAGCATGCCGGTGCCACCCGGTCTCTCGTATCTTTGCAAGAATTTTGTCTTGACAATGTCGAAGTCTCCGCCTCAAAGGAGTCGAGTGAGTAGAACCATTCCAATGCGGACCCTTCTAGTGATCGACGAAACAAGAAGGCAAGAACCCTACGATCATCTTTCCGTAATGAGGATTCATAGAGAAAATCTTTTAGATGAAGAAAGGGGTTGCCGGTACCATTGTAGCGGCGATAAACCGGTAGCTCGAAGGTGGCGGTGTAAGACCGGCGGCAGAAGGGATGGAAATCTCAGGCACTGACTTGGAGTCCAGGCGACATCTCAGCTCTTCATAACGTTCATTCATCTGAGTGAGCTGATCCATGATTGCCTGGGTGAGAGCAGGTTCTTGGTTTACTGGTTGGGGTATGTGGTTAGAGACGTGGTTCTGGAATTGAGGAACATGACTTGGCAAATTCACTGAAGATTGTCCCATGACTTGATGGGTCAAGGGAGCAACATGGTTGAAATAAGATGGCTGAACAAATGAGGGTTGGACCACAGATGGTTGAACTAGAGAGGGTTGAACTGCAGATGGTTGTGCTAATGCCAATGATGGTTGAATCATGGATTGTTGAACAACAGGTGGTTGAACAAAGGGTGATTGAATGAGTGGTGGTCGAACCAGAGGACGAGGAGATAAGGCAACTTGATTGGTTTCAGCCTGATCTGAAGCAATTTTGCCCTTCACCATGGATTGTATACGGGCATAGGTTTCTGGGTCAGTATAGAGAGACAACTCCCTAAAGAGTTGTTCAACATCATGGGGAGCAGATGGTTGAGGGACCTCTTGCACTTCTGACTGAATCGGTTGGTGACCCATCTCGTGCTCTCGATGTTCAGCTTGTTCCGCCATTCCAACGTGCCTTCCAGACCTTAGTTGCATTGAACTTCAAGAAGAAAGTAAAACAAACAAGTTGACAAAACAAACAAAGAATTTTTTTGGTTTTTTTAGTATTTTGCAAAAAGTTAAAGGTTTGAATTTTTGTTTGACAAGCAAGTTATGCAATGACTTGAAAGCAAGATTACGCAATGATTTTGATTAAACCTTAGGTTTATGAATTTATTAAGAATTGTTCTCTCAACAAATGGGTTAGGATCCTAACTCCAATCTTCAATGACCTAGGTTTCACACAATCTCACCACGTGTAGGTGACATAGGATGCTTCGGGTTTTGGGGAGTGGTACAACCAACCCGATCGTGAAGAGGAATACTCCACGTATGAGGAATTACGGAGGCCTTGATGAAAGCCAACCAAGTCAACTAGGAAGGAATATCCCAGAAGAGAGGTCAGAATCCACCAAGAGGGTGTTTTGGATGGGAGGGGTAAATGGGAGAGTGAGCTCCCGCCTCAAAAAAGTGTAAAATAAGGAGGTAGAGAAGGAGCAGAGAATGCAATCAAGTAATAAAACAAGTAATGAGCAAAGCATAAACTTAAATAAACAAGCAATCAACACCAGACAAGCAATTAGAAACTAGACAAGCAACTAGAAACTAGAATCTAGACTTGTTTCTTATGTGAGCCAAATGGAGATAGTGAAAAGTGATGGAAAGAAGAGGGTTCAGATCTGATAGCCAAGCAAAAGGGTGGTCCACGTGGGGACCGATGTGGGAACTGGGGTAAAAGGTAAAGGTGGTTCACGTGGGAACCGGTTTTGGGTAAAAAAGGGGTGGTTCACGTGGGAACCGGTTTGAATGGTCAAAAGAGGGCCACGTGGGGCCAATTAAAGGTGAATAAAGATCTGATCCAAGTTGGGATAGATATGAAAAAAAGGGTTGTGGTTCACGTGGGAACCGAAGTAAAGAAAGAGATTGGTTCACGTGGGAACCGGTTTAAAAAGGAAAATGGTGGTTCACGTGGGAACCGGTTTAAATAAAATGCATAAATTAAATGGCATACTTGGCACTTCAGATATGATGAAAGATGGGTGAAATCAGAAATTATGAGATGGCATGAAGTTTAAGAGAGGTGGAAAGAAGGAAAGGCTCACGTGGGAACCGGTCTAGAACTAGAACTAGTTGCAAACAAAACACTTAGCACCCACGGTTAAAGACATTGCTTGTCCCACCGTGGTCGCCACAAAGCTGTCGACTCTGAAAATTCGACGGGGTCCTCTCCTTTTCAGGGAAGTCCGTGAACCCAGATCGTCACCTCAAGAGGGGATGAGAAAAGAAAGGAATAAAGCTCGGAAAGCAACTCTCACCTCGGTCCCACACTCACATTGATCCCCAAACTTTCATCCCTTGGCGTCGCTCGATCACCAAAGAGACGGTTCGGGTCATGTGAGAGGAGGGTGAGAAGAAATAAACGTGGTCGCCAGGAACCGTGGGTTCCGATTTATAGAATTAAAATGAAAGATGACCGTGTGTACCGTAGCGTGAAGAGTGTGAGTTTAAGCTTCTCCTTCTTCGGCCGGCCGATGAAGAAGAGTCCTCAACGTGTGGGTGCTTGATATTCTGTGCAACTAGACAAATAAACAAGTGAAATAGACAATTAGAACTAGACAAAGTGGAGTATATGTAAAGAGAATGACATAAAACACACAATTGACTAGAAACTGACCGGATTCGGGTTATCTCTAACACCCCTTTTTTTATTTTCGGATTAACAGAGTAAAAGTAATGCAAAAAAATGTAAAAAAATAATAGGATGATGTAGAATCACTAAATAAAGAGATAGGAAAAAGAACTGAAAGATTCTGAGTTGAATAGAGGAAGATATAGCCAAATCTGTGTTGTCGAAAAAGCCGAGTAGCAGTGCAGGATCTGCCAGGCGCGACTTTCCTTCTGCACTCGTCACGACCAGCCCCGACCTCTGAATTGAGTGCCGTCGATTTTAAAATCAAGAAAACTTGGAGAGGAAGAACATTGATGAAGAGAGCTCTGGCAGAAGACGTCCACACACTGCTGTAGAGGTCGAAGAAGATAGACTTGGCAGATCACCTGCAGAACAGCCTTCCTCTCTCTTGAACCGACTTTTCTCTCTCTAAAAACTCGAAATTCTCTCTAAAAATCACAAAATTGATGCATGAGGGTGCTAGGACATCTTGAGATGCCTGGGGAGTCGTGCTCCTCTTCCTTGGAACGACCAGAATCAGAGTCCATTTATAGGAGAACAGGCGGTCTTATCGGAGCTAAAAAATAGGGTCTATGCGCCCCACTGAAGGGCGCATGCGCCCCCCAGGGGGGGCACATCTTATCTTCTCCAAAAATTTCGATCTTATCCGGTCCGTCGGTTGAGCGGTAGAGTCCGGGTGAAAAACTGGTTCCCACGTGCCTCAAAGGTGGGGCGCATGTGCCCTCAAGTGAGGGCACAAGGCCACGTGCCTCACTGGTAGGGCGCATGGCCATGTGCCCTGGGTCCCGGGCGCATGTGACCAGGAACCCGGGCGCATGGGACTGGTTTCGCGCGTCCTTCTTCCGGAAGCCATTGCGAACACTCCCGAACTCGGAATTCGACACCGTTTGTTTCGTTGGAAAGATAACAGGACGAAGAAGCTTCCTATAGCATCGGATCAGCCATCACACTCTTCGAAACTTCAGAATTTTTTCCGGAAGTTAGGGCAGTGAACAGAAGATCCGATACAGGTCAAAATGACTCCGACGGCAAACCGGGAAGGCACGGTATGCAACAAAACTTGTCCGGAGTGTGAATATGACCATAACCTTCAATGCATGATCATTAGGCATTGGTCATTCAGCCAATTTCCGTGTTTACACGACTTACGTGTGACTTTCGCTCGGAAATTATGGCTTTCTGCGGAAAACGTCGGAAAACATCCGATTTCGTTCGGCGAAGCTCCAAATCAACTTAAAAGGACCCGGCATCATCATATGATCAATCATGCATGTTACCCTATAAAACATGAGTTTTATGCTCTGAATTAGGCGAATTTGGCGTGTCTACACTCACCACGCTGGGGGTTGGCTACATCCTTTTATCCTTTATCATTTACTTTTTCATCTCTCGTGCCAAGGGCATGTCTTTTACCAGTCAATTATATAAGGTTTTGATAGAACATGAAAGCGATCTAGAATACTCAGAGAGATTCATTTTGCTGGATTGGGTAGATAAGCGTGTCTATATATACACCTTGATGCCACCTTTTCAGTCCATCACCATTCCATTCCGCTACATTCATCTACGCTCACTTGCACTTCATTACAATTCACTCCGAATCACTCCGCTTCATTACATGCCACTCCCTTACAAAGCCGACATCAAGGTGAGGCAAGCTGTAGACACGCCAAATTTGCCTAATTCAGAGCATAAAACTCATGTTTTATAGGGTAACATGTATGATTGATCATATGATGATGCCGGGTCCTTTTAAGTTGATTTGGAGCTTCGCCGAACGAAATCGGATGTTTTCTGACGTTTTCCGCAGAAAGCCGTAATTTCCGAGCGAAAGCCACACGTAAGTCGTGTAAACATGGAAATTGTCTGAATGACCAATGCCTAATGATCATGCATTGAAGTTTATGGTCATATTCACACTCCGAACAAGTTTTGTTGTATTCCGTGCCTTTCCGGTTTGCCGTCGAAGTCATTTTGACCTATATCGGACCTTCTGTTCACTGCCCTAACTTCCGGATAAAATTCTGAAGTTTTGGAGGGTGTGATGTCTGATCCGATGCCATAGAAAGCTTCTTCGGCTTGTTATCTTTCCAACGCAACAAACGGCATCGAATTCCGAGTTCGGGAGTGTTCGCAATGGCTTCCGGAAGAAGGACGCGCGAAACAAGGCCCATGCGCCCGGGTTCTTGGTCACATGCGCCCGGGACCCAGGGCACGTGGCCATGCGCCCTACCAGTGAAGCACGTGGCCTTGTGCCCTCACTTGAGGGCACATGCGCCCCACCTTTGAGGCACAAGGGACCCAGTTAATCACCGGGACTCTACCACTGAACCGCCGACTGGATAAGCCCTATTTTTTCGAAGTTTGTGCCCATGCGCCCCCCCTGGGGGGCGCATGCGCCCTTCAGTGGGGCGCATGTGCCCAGCACCAGGGCGCATGCGCCCAGGGGTGGGGCGCAATGCCCCTATTTTTTAGCTCCGATAAGACCTTCTGTTCTCCTATAAATGGACTCTGATTCTGGTCATTCCAGAGGGATGAGCACGACCCTCCAGGCATCTCAAGACGTCCAACCACCCTCCTGCATCAATTTTGTGATTTTTAGAGAGAGAATTTCGAGTTTTTAGAGAGAGAAAAGTCGGTTCAAGAGAGAGGAAGGCTGTTCTGCAGGTGATCTGCCAAGTCTCTCTTCTTTGGCCTCTACAGCAGTGTGTGGACGTCTTCTTCCAGTGCTCTCTTCATAAAAGTTCTTCCTCTCCAAGTGTTCTTCATTTTGCAATCAACGGTACTTGATTCCGAGGTCGGGGCTGGTCGTGACAAGCGCAGAAGCAAAGTCGCGCCTGGCAGATCCTGGACTGCTGCTCGGCTTTTTCGACAACACAGATTTGACTATATCTTTCTCTATTCAACTCAGAATCTTTCATTTCTTTTTCCTACCACTTTGTTTAGTGATTCTACATCATCCTATCATTTTTTTTACATTTTTTTGCATTACTTTTACTCTGTTATTCCGAAAAAAATAAAAAAAAAGGGGTTAGAGATAACCCGAATCCGGTCAGTTTCTAGTCAATTGTGTGTTTTATATTATTCTCTTTACATATACTCCACTTTGTTTAGTTCTAATAGTCTCGTTCACTTTTTTATTTGTCTAGTTGCACAGAATATCAAGCACCCACCGCGTTGAGGACTCTTCTTCATCGGCCGGCCGAAGAAGGAGAAGCTTTAACCCACATTCTTCACGCTAAGGTACACACGGTCATCTTTCATTTTAATTTCATAAATAGGAACCCACGGTTCCTGGCGACCACATGTCCTAATTTATTTCTTCTCACCTTCCTCCCACATGACCTGAACCGTCTCTTTGGTGATCGAGCGACGCCAAGGGATGAAAGTTCAGGGATCAATGTGAGTGTGGGACCGAGGTGAGAGTTGCTTTCCGAGCTTTATTTCTTTTCTCATCCCCTCTTGAGGTGACGATCTGGGTTCACGGACTTCCCTGAAAAGGAGAGGACCTCGTCGAATTTTCAGAGTCGACAGGTTTGACCTCCCCTACTGGCTGACTTTGATCTTGAGAGATAGGAATGATATGTTGAGGAGTTGATTCCTCTGCCAGGGCAGGAGCACAAATGGTTAGAGCAATTGAATCATATTCTAGGGCAGGAGCTTGAAGGGTCGAAGTGACTGAATCTTCTACAAAAGCAAAAGTAAGAATAGTAGGATTGATTGATTCCTCTATTGGGGCAAGAGCACAAGGAGTCAAAGTGAATAAATCATCTACCATGGTAGGGGCATGAAGAGTTGAAGTGACTAAATCATCTACCATAGTAGGAGTAGGAATGATTAGATTAATTGGTTCCTCTGCTAGGGCAGGAGCATGAATGATAGGAGTGACTGGTTCCTTTGCCAAGGCAGGAGCAATAGAAGAAACAAGGGCCTTAACCAACTTAGGGTGAACTCTATTTTGAGGGGTTGATTGAATAGCCAAGGGTTGTTCAATTGGTGTTGGCATAGAAGTCGGTTTGGGCTGAGGAGCTACTGGTAAACATGGTTGAGGAGTCAAGGCTTGAATGGTTGGCCAAGAAGTTGTTGATGAAGTAGACTGAGAAGCCAAGGGCTGGATGATTGGCCGAGAGGCCTTTGGAAATGTTGTTGGAGTTGAAGGCTGGGGATTCGATTTTTATAATGAGGCGTTGGCACAATTGACATGAGGAGCTTGATTGTGCACAATTGATTGTGCCATTGACATGGGTTGCATGTCCGGCCGAGATTGAGGCATGGGTGGCCTAATCAATTGGCATTGAGGAATCGGCCAATGAAGATGATCAGAATGGGATTGGGGAGGACTCCTAGGTTGGTGCATAGCATCAAAGTTCTTCTCAAGCCTGGGCCTCAATTCATCAAAATATTGCATTAATTCCACATCTTCTTTTGCTTCCCCAATTATTGAAGAGCCTGGCCCATATCATTTCAAGAATTTGGCCTTGACAATTTCGAAATCCCATACCTCTACTTCGTTCAATGAAAAAAACCAATTTAGGGTTGCACCCTCTAATGATCGCTTGAAAAGGAAAGCAAGGGTCTTTCTATCATTCTGCCATCGAGATGATTTGCTCAAGAAATCATTGACATGGGTGAAGGGATCACCTGAGCCATTATAGCAATGGTAGATTGGCATTTGTAATGGAGGGATGTAGATAGTATAGAGGGGAAATTCAAGGGTTTCTTGATCCCTGGCAACAGGTGGAGAGGAATTCACCAGGGAGTGTGCACATGGCACTCTAATGGAAGGGAGGTTGGTGTGCAAGCTGAAGAATGACCTACAATGGGGTGAGTAGATGAAGTAACATGGAAGAACTGCCCAGGTGGGGTTATGGTAAGAGGTCGAACTACCGATTGGGGAGGTGAGGCAGCTCGGTTGACTTTGGCTGGACCTTGATTGATAGGCATCTTTCCCTTCACTAGAGATTGTATAATTGATAGGGCCTTGGGATCAAGATGAAAAGACAGTTCCTTAAAGAGTTGCTCCAAACTATATAGAGTGGATTGATGGGCAACCCCTTGCACTTCTAGTTCTATAGCAGAATTGACATGGCTCTCTGGTTGGACCATGGGTTGTGGTTGAAGCTTGTAGAGACCCGGCTCGTGCTCTTGTTGCTTGTACTAGTCTGACCCCCCAATGTGGCTTCCAGACCTTAGCATTATGGGCATCATGTCAATCTTTCTACAAAGATGGTTAAAAAAAAGAGAGCAAGCAAAGCACACAATTGAAGATTGTTTGTTTTGTTTTAAGTGTTTTGAAAGAAGAATTTTTTTTGGTTTTTTTTCAATTGTTGTGAGCAAGCAAGTTATGCAAACAAGTTCTTAAAATGACTACTCGACAATTTTTAGGTTGAAACCTTAAATTAGATTGATTGTTAGCAATTGTTCACTCAAATGGGTATGGTTCCTATTGCTTCAATCGACCTAAGGTTGTCACTCAATTACCACGAGTAGGTACTTGGGTTCTTCGGGTTTTGGGAAAAGGTACAACCGGCCGAATCATGCGGAGAGGAATACTCCACGGATGGGGACTTACAGAGGTCTTGATGGAAACCACCAAATAAACTAGGAAGGAATATCCCAAAAGAGAGGTAAGAATCCCCCAAGAAGGTGTTTGGAGGGTGAGGGTGTGTTGGGAGAGAGAGCCCCCTCCTCGAATGCCCTACAGATCGGAGCAAGTCCGGTACCCAATGCGAGAAAGCTGATGCAAAAATGAAAAATGGAGGGTAGGAGGAGAAGAAGCAATCAATATGCAAACATGAAATGAATGAAAACTATTAAATAAATCAAGTAAGTGAATACAATCAAGACAAGCAATGATAAAGTAAAACAAGCAATTAGCAAGTAGTAACTAAAAGGTGGTTCGCGCGGGAACCGGCTTGTGATGGAGTGTCCAAGTGGGGACAAATATGAAATGAAGGTAAAAGGGATGGTCCACGTGGGGACCAATTTGGAAATAAGGTGGCTCACGCGGGAGCCAAGTTTTGGAAAGGTAGGTGGTTCACGCAGGAACCGATTTTTGAAGGAAAAGGGGTGGTTCACGTGGGAACCGGTTTGTTTGATTGGAAAAAGGAAAGGAGGGCCGCATGGGGCCAATCTAAAGTGGTGTAAAGGGGTGGTCCACGTGGGGACCTATCTGAAAGTGGTTTGGTTCACGCAGGAACCGGTTTAGAAAAGGGGTTAGTTCATGCGGGAACCGGTTTTTGTGAAGAAAAGGGTGGTTCACGCGGGAATCGGTGTAAGAGTTGACAAAATAGAAAGAGGGCCACGTGGGGCCAATCTGAAGGTGCTGTAAAGAGGTGGTCCATGCAGGGACCTATTTGAAAATAAGTTAGTTTATGTGGGAACTGAGTTGGAAAAGAAAGGTGGTTCATGCAGGAACCCGTTTATAAGAAGAAAAGAGTGATTCACGTGGGAACCGGGTTGAAATTAAAGACAAGCAAGTCAATTCCACATGGGGGACAATCTTAAAGAAAGAGTAAATAGTAAGTTTAAAGGTAAATTTACATGGAAAAGGTAAAGGACAAGCCGGTTTACGCGGGAACCAAATCGGAAAACAACTAGTTGAACGGATCAATCAAGTTAGCATGGTTGAAGACATTGGTAGTCCCACCGTTGTCGCCAAAAAGCTGTCAACTCCAAAATGGGTTCCAGATCGACACCTTAAGAGAAGGTGAAAGATGGAATGGGGGAAGGGAGCGAATCAGAAAACACTCAGAAAGCGGTAAAATGTCATCACCTCGGTCCCACACTCACATTGACCCCCAAACTTTTATCTTACGGCGTCGCTCGAGCACCGGAGATAGTTCGGGTCAAGTGGGAGGAGAGTGAGGAGAAGATGAACTTAGAATATGAATAAAAAGGGTGGTCGCCAGGAGCCGCGGGCTCCGCTTTATAGAATAAAAGACAAGATTAAGTTGAATTGACCGTGTGTACCTTTGCGTAGGAGATGATGTGTGGGTTAAACCTTCTTCTTCTTCGATCGGCCGATGAAGACTCCAATCGGTGCTAGCTTGATAGACCTGTGCAACTAGAATAACAAACCAAGTGAAAGAAACTGATTAGAACTATGGGAAGTGTAGAAACTATAAAAGAGAAGATGAAAGAAAGAAGCAATTGGAATCGAACTCACCGGATTGGGGCGAGCCCTAACCCCTTTTTTGTGTTTTTTATTATGTAAAAATAATTCAATTAAAATAAAATTTATTATAAAAAGTAAATTAACTGAATGAAAAAAGTTAAGAAGAACTTATGAAGAGAACCGGCTTGAGTTGAAGTAGAGTTGGTTGAAACAAGCCAGTTTGGGTAGCCTTGCACCCTCCTGGCGCGACTTCAGTGTAGAGAACTCTACGGATGACCCCCAATGTCAGAATCAAATTTTGTTTATTTAAATGGATGGATAACTCGGATAGGAAGAGATCTTATGTTGACGAATTATGCAAAATCTTTCTATAGAAGTCTATAAAAAATTATGAATGTGGGCAGATGTTGAAAAATAGAACCTGGATGCGCACCCTCAGTGCAGCAATCGCCACGGACAGATGGCAAGTTGGAATCGAGTGCCACCAGTTGAAAATGAAAGAGGACAAAGAGAGGAACAACTCTTCTGTTGAAGACTTTGGTAGAAAAATCCCCAAATTTTCTACAGAAGCTGATGAATTTTGTTTGCTGCAGAACGCACGGATCGGGCTTCTCCTTCACTTCGGGATCGATCTCTCGATGTCGGATCGGCTTAGGACATCAAGACGGCCTTGGGAGAGAGCTTGGACGACCTCAGAACTTGCTAGGTATGGGGTGTTCAACCTTGGGTCATTGGGAATAGCCCTTAATTTATAGAGACGGAGAACCGGTGCAAAATATGGAAACTGGCCGACCACGCCCCCGGCTTTCAAAGGAAGTGGGGGCACGCAAGGCACGCCCCCCACCTGAGGGCACTCAGGACGCGCCCTCACCTTGAGGGTACACAGGGTGTGCCCTCTTGTTTCAAAGAGAGCGGGGGCGCGTTATGCGTTTCATTACTAAAAATCGTCGGAACCTTCCAAAAATTGCTAAAAATTGGACTTGATAAGATGAGCGCACCCCCGACCCGGGGGCGTGGTCAAAATAAACAATAATTAGCAGGGGAAACTTTCCAAAATCCAGTTTAGAAGGCGTTAATTAAGGTAATTTCTGGTTTCTGAAAAATGGACCGTGCCCCCGTGTTTCAAAAGAAGAGAGGGCGCGTAGGGCGCGCCCCCAGACTAAGGGCACTCAGGGCGTGCCCCCAATATGAGGGCACTCAGGGCACGTCCTACCATTTCAAGGGGAGCGGGGGCGCGTTACACTCTCTCTCCTACGCGCGTGTTTTGCGAGTCATAACTTGCAAACGGGATGTCCGATTCGGCTTCCGTTTGTTGCATTGGAAAGAGGGCATTAAACCGCAGCTCCTCAAGATGGTAAATCAGCCAACATGACTCATGAGACGTTCGCACAGGGCTTTCTACCAGTTTACCCTCTTGCGGAAAGCCAAAAACCGTGGCGAAGATCCGAAAGGGTACATTTCTGGTCAAGGAATCTCAGGTCAACTCGTGATGACTTAAAATGATGACTGGACAAGTCCGGTATGATCGGGAAACCAAAATCATCAAAAAATCTGTGATTAACCCGATAAACGTGAACCGAAGCTCGGAAAAGCTAGAAATAACTGGGAAACCGTAAAATCGACCAAACTGGCCGTATGGCCCCGGTTGATGAAATATACGATTAGGATCGACCCGGATGACTCGAAAAGACCCAATGATGACCGGAAAGGCCTGACGCGTTGTTCAGGATAGCCGTGTCAGTATAGATCAAAAAAGCCATAACAAAATACCGTTGTAGACCAATGCCTACCGGAATGACTTCTTAGAAACCCTGATTGTTATGGAACACATGCGGGACTCCTGAGAACTTCAAGTATGGACCATTCAAGGTTAGTCATTGAGCAGGCTTCATGTTTTCACAATTCATGTGCGTCTCTCGCTTGAAGGTTACGACATTATTCCGAAAATCATCGGTCCATTCCCAACTCACGAGGGGCTCTACCAATGTCCTTAGCTCATATACACAAGGTGATCTGGATCAGATAACGGTCAAATAAAAGATATTGCCAATGAAATAGGAGTCTCGGGCTCTAAATCAGGCCAATTTGGTGTGTCTACACCCTCTTGATTCTTTTGAGGCGGCAGATGTCAACATTGTCAAAGCAAAGTTTCTGTAGAGGTATAAGGACCGGGTGGGGCCAGCCTACTCGATAACAGACTTAATTGTTGAAAAGATGAGGCTAGATGAAGATTTTGCCAAGTTTTCTGATCGGTGGAGGGGAATGGTTGAGAAGCTAGTTGATACCATCTCAGAGGGGGAGCAAGTGAGGATGCTCATTGGGAATACCATGCCTAACCTTTACAACCTTCTGATCATGCACCGCCCAACAACCATGAGTGAGCTTTGTGATAGCACACGTTACCTCCAAGCCCACTTCAAAGACGTATTCATGATCAATCCATTTGACCCCAAACCCCGTAACACTAGAAAGCCTACACCTATAGGGCCCACCACCAAAGGGGTAGTCAATAACGAGAATATCAATGCCATGGGAAACCAGGGTGGGTATCGCCAAAGCCAATATCGTAACCCACCACCCAGCCAACAATACTAGCCAGCTCCTCAACCCCAACAGCAACTTGCATACAACCAAGCACCACCACAGCAACCCACCTACAACCGAGTGCCCCAGCAGCAAAATGCCTATAACCGAGCGCCTCAGCAACAACTTGTCTACAACCAAGCACAACCACCACAACAATAAGCCTACAACCAAGTGCCACCACCAGCCAACCGACCTAGGAGGGGGGACCCAAGAAAGAGTATTATCTTCAATTGCCATTCCCCCTCACCCATATCTTTAATGCATTGATGGCTAAGCAGTAGTTGGAGCTCCCAAAAAAGAGAGAAGGATGGTCGACAAATGCGGACATTAAAAAGTACTACGCCTACCATCAGTATCTTGGGCATACAATGGAAGTTTGCTTCCAATTTAAAGGTTATATTCATGACCTCAACGATCAAGGGAATATTGACTGGGCACAGATGGGAGAATCCATACAAGCTATGAAGGTGTGACAGAATCAACCATGGTGACAGTAGCCACCAGCACAGCAGCAGCCCAGCCTGGGCATAGTCCAAGATCTGCTCCCAATACATGCACCCGCTCAAGCATCGGCACCAGAACCACCAAACCAGCGACTCAGCCTTGTTCACTCCGCCATCGAGGAGTCAACCCACCACTCCCAGGGTTGGAAGGTTGAGGATCAAACTTCCTCCAGCCCTCCAAACCAACCCCACCCACAAATCGCACCATACTCTCCATACCGAGAGCTACCCCCAGCCCACAAACTACCCAAACACCACAAAGCCCAATCTCACCAACACAGCCCTCACCAGCTATTAACCCTCCATAGCGCCTAATCATTAGACTGCCACCAGCATCCCAACCACCACCTCAACCATCACCCCAACCTAGCCCATCAACCATCATTCCTTCCCGGCGTCTAATCATTAGACAGCCACCAACACCCCAAACATCACCTAACCTACCGGCCTCCACCACCCCTCGGCCTCTCATTATCTGACCATCACCCAACCTACCAATCGCCACCAGTCCACGACCCTTAATCATTCGATCATCACCACCAACGCCCCAACCATCACCCAACATACCGGCCTCCACCACTCCACGACCCCTCATCATTCGATTCTCACTGCACCTACCAACCACGGGCCCCTCAACATCCCAACCAACCCTACCATTACCACCTTCACCACCCTCCCCTACTATGCTTGCGCTGGTACTTTGTAGCGGGAGAATGTTTCAAAATGTCTTCCCCCAGGCTGGAATGCAACCACATGAACATGCAGAAGAGGAAGTGATAGAAGAATCGTTGCCCGGGATAGCTTATGACTTGTTGGAGCACCTAAACAAAATGTCAGCACGGATTTCAATTTTGGAGCTTATAAAGTGGTCAAAGAACCATCAAGACATCCTACAACAGTACTTGCAGCGGGTCATGGTCAATGAGGACCTCCTGCCTGAGAAAATCATTACAGTCTTGACCCCAAGGAGTAAGCATCCGGCACTTACATTTACACAAGAGGAGTTGGCACGGCCGGAGATCAAAAAGTATGCCTTGCACGTTGCAGTGGTCATTAGAGGTGTGGAGATTAAGTCTTTCTTGATTGACATCGGAGCATCTATAAATGTCATGCAACTAGAAACATTGCAACTTTATAGCATCTCTGATGAAGAAATCGAGCCTTCTGCTGTCACAATGACAGCATATGACAACTCCCGAAAGCCGGCACAAGGAGTGGCTACATTGGAAGTAGGGCTCGGGCCGTGTCTATCACCGCCGAGTTCCATGTGTTAGAACTGGACCTCACTTTCAAAGCTATTTTGGGATGCTCATATCTTGAGACAATAGGAGCTGTTTTTTTTTTTTCAAAAAAAAAAAAGGCAATAGGAGTTGTTGCCTCCACTAATCATCAATGTCTGAAGTTCCCATACAAGGGCTAGGTAATCAAAGTAATCAACATCTCCATTCTGAATGACATGGATGATCTCTCTTCTACACTGTTGATATCAGAACTTGCCCAGCCGTTGGTTTCAACTACAGAGCTGCCCGGGGTCATGGTGTTGACAACGCCTCCAGAAATAGCTACCTAGCGGATGATGAAAGGAATGGGCTATTAGCTAAGAAAGGGGCTGGGAAAGGAACTGTAGGGGGTTGTGCACCCTGTTGAAGCTGTACAAAGATTGAGAAGGCACTGGCTTGGCTATGAGCCCAGTTTCACTCCGAGGATGGTCTACCGGCCACAAAATACCATGGGACTCCAAAGATTCTTTATCAAAGGGGAAACCATGATGATGGCCAGGGACGAAGAAGAAGAACCAACCAAAAGGTGGAAGGCACCAGAGCAAGAGGAAGAAGTGGACAACCTGAGTACATCTTTGGCTCGGTTGTTCATGGAGGTGGAAGAACCAGTCAAGGGCGAGACCATCCCTGAACAACTCATCCACTCAAACTCACCTCCAATCAACATCTCACGTGAGCCGTATCCTACGATCACATAATTCAAAATCCTCATGCTCTCTCTTATGGATGCACTTGATGGGCTTTCTACCCTAATTTCTAACTCTAGGTCGGCTTGGCCACCCAAACTTATCACTAGGCCTAAGAGCCCATTTAAATTTTCTTACTTCAATGGGCTTCTATGCCCATTTCAATTCAACAACACTAGGCCAGTGTGCCCACCAATTGGGCCCACGTGCCCTTTAGATTTCTTCCCTAGCTTTGGGCCCATGTGCCCACCAATTGGGCCCACATGCCCATTAGATCTTTTTCTCTCTGGGCCTATCTGCCCATTTCTTGTCATTGCCGGGCCCGCGAGCCCATTCTTCTCATTTTTGCTTAAGCTTTTTATTTCTACTCAAGCTCCACCGGCTCATGTCTTCTTATTGAAAACATCAAAAACATCAAAAAAAGAACATCTTCTCGCAAACTCACTTTTCCATTGAGGAGACGTCTCTACTTGTCTCGGAGGGTGCTCCCAACCAGTGATCTCTCTTCTCCAAATCACTGATTGACCTGCTCGATCCTTCACCCATTGTGGATACCACCTTTTCAATTCCGTCTTTTTTAGGAGTAATTGGGTTAGAAAAAAATAAAATATGATGTAAACGAGTTCCAAAGAGGTATCGCTAGCAACTAGCTCTGAAATGCAAGGAATGTGCAAGGCTGCCAAGTTTTTTGGAAAATGCTATCCAACTTGTCGAAATACAATATGAGGATGAATTAAACGTAGATAATACACTGGGAATCTATGAGATTTTATCAGAAGAGGATTCTAATTTTAAGGAGTTGAGGACTTGGCTGATGTGTATGCATCTGAACTTAAAAGGTTTAAAGAACCATCAGCCAAACCATCAGCCATGGTGGAAGAGCCAACAAAAGAATTAAATCTTGGAACACTAGAAGATCTTAAGATGGTTTTGTGGGAACCTCGGGAATCTTTTTGATTCTTCGAAAAGATTTCTTGTTTTTGTATGTTTTGAAATATCGACATCCGAATTTTCTAGTAAAGTAGGTGATAGACCATAAAAATAATAGATAGTCCAGGTGATATTAAAAGAGTATAGAACCGAGGTTCGGGTTCTGTGAAAAATTTGTTAACCTCTCTCCATCGTATGGTGCGAATATCCGATGTTCATTTACATCGAGCAAACACTCGAACACCCTTGATTAACTGCCATAGCGATCTTGTTTGACGAGAGCGTGCACATCCACAACATATAAAGAACACAAAGGGCCCTGGCCTTTTAGGCCCGATGAGATGCAAACAAGTTTGATTAGATTTTGTTTGAAGTTGATTTATGTTTGATTTTAATGTGGTTTGAAATGTTAATTTCATATTTCAATTTGATTTAGATTTGAATGTTATTTGTTTCGAGCTTGTTTGATTTGTTTGGTTTGTTTTACTTCAATTGGTTGAAGTTTATTTTATTTTTTGTTTAAACTTGATATTTTAGATGTGTTGATCCATTTTGACTTTTTTAAGTTTAGTTGACATATGTTGAGTCATTTTTATGTGATTTTCTCATGTCGGTTGGTGTTTTAATACCTATTCGGGTGCGTTCGATAAGTTTTAAATGTTTTGACGTTTGGTTTAAATTGATTAAACTTGAACTTCAAATTGTTAATGATCTGAATTTGACATGTTTTAAGATGAATTTCATATGCATTAATGTTTTATTTATGTGTTCTTTTCAATTGGTTTGATTTGCACTTGTTTAAGCATTTGAATTCAAATGGATTAAGTGTATTGAATCAATTTTTCCAGATTGTATTAAATATGATTTTTGTTGAATGTTAAAGCTTTAATGATCTGTTTTAAGCATGTTTTAATGTTGGTTTGAATGTATTTTCAGATTTAATTAAGTTAACTTCAGATTTGGTTAACTCTTGTTCGGTTTGCATCACATCCGGTCTGTCAGGCTAGTGTCAATGCCCAGTCATATGCAATCAACTTGGCACTTGAAATGTTCATTGAATATTCATGTTCATGCTGGTGTACATCAAATGTGGCAGTTCTTATACCATGAATAATGCTTGTTGAAGTGTCAAAGTGTGAATATCCTTCCCTTGGTGTAAAATCCCACTTCACCGGGAGAATTTTGGCAGCATGCCGCCTTATTTTCCGATCGGTGTGGAATTTTTACCCATCTTACATGGCATAGTCTTTTGACTTTTCAAGTAGTGAGAAGGATCGTCTGCAATGGGAGCCGGCCCGCACCTACATCCGGGTCAGTGTTCCGGTGCAAGCCGGATGAGCCGCCCAAGGGGGAGCGCCCACGTGGTGGTGCTAACTCCTTATTTAATTTTGGCATTTCACTTTCAATTTTAGTTAAGTGTGCTTTTTAAATGTCCAAGGCCCAATGGGCCAGCTTCATCAGCACAATGGGCTGGTCTTCATGCTATGTCGGCCTGGTAAGGCCGGTCTTGAATATCTTGTCAACCTGGTTGGCCTGTTTTGAACATCTTGGGCCCTGGCGGCCTGATTTGCTTTTCAAGGGCCAACATGGCCTTTTTGCAGCACTTCAAGGCCAAAATGGCCAGCTTCAAACCCTGTATCCCTTTGCCATTTTTGTTTATTCTTGCAACAGTAGCAGGTGATGCAAGCCTCCATGTAGAGAGCTGAAGAGGGGCCTGTTTTGGTGCTGTTTTGAGAGCTGCCAATGGGCTGACTTCTTTTGCCATTCAGGTGCTATGTTGAAGGGCCATCAAGAGGGCACACAAGGACCTGATTAAGGTGTGTTTTGATAGGCCAAACATAGGCTGAAATGGGGCTTATGTTCGGATGCTGCTCAGGTGGGCAGAACCTGGGCCAGCAAGGGGGCCTGTTTTGAATGCCATTCGGGGCCTGATTGGGGGAGGCAGGAGGTGCATGTTCAAGTGACCATAAGTGGGTTCGAACAAGGCATGATAGTGGAAGGTTTAGGGGCCGAAATGGATGGCCAAAAGGGTGCACCAAGGGGCTGGTTTCCAAGCCATCCGAGGGGCCTGATTTCAAGGCCAGCAGAGGGGCCTGATTTGGGTGTTTTTTTGAAGATTGTCCAATTGGGCAGCAAGTATGGTCGAACATAGCCTGATTAAGAGCATGTTCAGGAGCCTAATTAGCTGCTAGAGGGATGGCAACAAAAGGCATGGTGTTAGGTGACAGCATGGGGTCGCTTGGGGATGCCAAATGGGCTGTTTACAGGCCACCTATAGGTTGTGCACACATGGGCAATGAGGAGCCAGAATTAGGATAGCAAGGGGTCTGAAATGAGAGGCTCAAAGAAGCTGATTTTTGATGGCTTGTGGGACCAACATAGGGAGGTTGAACATGGGCTTTAAGTGGTACCAACAAGGCTGGGTTTTGGAGCTTCTTGAATGACCAAAGAGAAGGCCGAGGGAAAGAGAAAGAAGAGGGGAGGAAGAGTATTAAAATTACATCTTTTTTCTCACCTTTTTGGCACAGCTTCTGTTGGAGATTGAATAAGAAGATGCCTGGACTTATCTCCTTCTTATTCTTCTTCTTTTGTTGCTGAAGATGGGGCTGTAATTGGTGCTCCAAGAAGGAACACCCGCTATTGGAATCGGTGCACCACCAGTTGGGCTGCTGCTGGTGCACCTGCTGGAGGGAGGCCTTTTCTCCTTCTTCTTCTTCACTTGGCACACCACAAAGGGGCTGGAGAGGTTGCTGACTTGCTGATGAAGACGTCCAAGCAAGGAGAAGATGTCTTGGAGCAGGGTAGAGGGAGGAGAGGCAGGGCTTCCGCAGGGTGATCAGCTTGTCGTCCACATGGCCAGCAGGGGGGTTTATAAAGAAGTTGATGGTGCCATCTGCAGGAAGAGATAAGGCTGGAAGTTGTTGAGATGAGATAAGGATAACTCAAGGGAGGTTGGGGATGATAAGGATAACCCATAGTTGGTTGTTGAGATGATTGTGCGCCAACTAAAAAGAGAGGGAGAGAAGGGTGTGCACATTCTCCTACTTTCAAGGAGGTGTGCGCACATGACATGTGGTAAGATGGATGGTTTGGCTAGGGCTTGGATGAGGATAGGCTTGGTTAGTTGTAGGATTAGTTAGAATGAAGATAAACCAAGGGAGTGGTTGAGGGTGATAAGGATAAGCCATGGGAAGTTGAGGTGGTTGAGGATGAGATAAAGATAAACCAAAGAGAGATGGAGAGAGTTGGGAAAGCCTTGCGCACCCTCCCCTACTTTCTAGGGCTGTTTGCGCACCCATAAGATGAGGGAGGATGGTAGGTTCGGCCATGACAGGTTGGGTTAGCTCATCTTGGGTTAGGTTTAACCCTAGTTTAATCAGAGTGCTCTCGATCCAACAGCTAGCATTAATTCCGGCCAAAACCAATTAAATAAATCCCAAATTGACTTCAAAAAATTCCAGATCATGCCCCGATGGCCATTGATATTATGCTACATCTTGATGTGTGGTTGAGATCACTTGAATTGCAACGGATCTCCTGATTTAGCTAGTTTCTCCGATCGGTGCGATCTCGGCCGTCGATAATGCCGGAAACTATAATTGAGTGCAATTACCTTCTCCCATTGGCCAAATTTACTTTTAATCCATAAATATTCATGAGATAAAAGTTTTGGGTCATGAAAATTGAAAATTTTAGCCCATGGGTCGATCTGGAGCTAATCATACCATTATGCCCTTGGTGCGACGACATACCGCTTTCCGTTCAAATTTGCTCTTTCTTGCATATCTCTTCATCCGGGGGTCGGATTTTTGATCCATTTTGAGCATTTCCTAGCTCTATTTATCCTTGAGAATGTGGTAAAGTTGGAATTCCATGTTAGAGTCCCAATTTGTCCCAAAGTGTCGGGGGCAAAATGGTCATTTCGGCCTTCCGGTGTCCGTTTTCCATGTTTTGGGCACCGTTGCGAAGCTCTTGACCGGGGCTATGCAATGAGCACATTATCTTGGCCATTTGTAGCATGTAAAGCCATACCAAGGCATTTACAGAGCCTATTTACATCATCTATTCGTGAATTTCCCGAATCTGGGTCAGATTTTTTGCATTGGCTTCGGCATTGCTGAAATTTGTATCAAGCAAGCTAAGCGGAAAAATTTGATGCCAACGGGTTTTCCAAGTGCAAACCTCACTCCCATTGAGGAACAGAGCTTAATTAAAATCTTGGAAGAATATAAGGACATGTTCGCATGGACATACAAAGATATGTCGGGGTTAGACAACTCACTGGTTGAGCATCATTTAACTTTGAAACATAGAGCTACCCTGGTCAAACAAAAATTAAGAAGATTCCACCCGATGTTGCACTTAAAATGAAAGAAGAGGTCGACAAGTTACGTCAAGCAAGATTCATTAAGGTTATCCTTTATCTACAATGGGTGGCAAACAGTCTCTGTCATGAAGAAGGATGGACGAGTTCAGATCTGCATAGACTTCAGGGACTTGAACCGAGCGTGTCCTAAAGATGACTATCCTCTACCTCATATTGACGTGTTGGTTGATAACAAAGCTGGATTTGAAATGCTGTCATTCATGGATGGCTATTCTGGGTATAATCAGATCCAATTAGCCAAAGAGGATCGGGAGAAGACCTCGTTCACTACACCTTGGGAAACATATTGTTATGTCGTCATGCCCTTTGGACTGAAGAATGCTGGTTCTACGTATCAGAGGGCCATGATGACTATCTTTCATGACATGATGCATACCCTTGTAGAGGTGTACGTGGATGACCTAGTCGATAAGTCTAAAAGCCGAGAAGGTCATTTTTAAGTGCTCAGAAGGGTCTTGCAGAGGGCTAAGGAATATAAGTTGAAGATGAACCCAAAGCAATCATTGGTATGCCTCCTCCAAGGAATATGAAAGAACTCCGAGGATTAATCGGGAGGCTACAGTTTGTCCTCTAGTTTATCTCACAACATTCTCAAAGGAGTAGACCTTTCTATGAGTTGACCAAGGCGGGGGCCAAGTTCAAATGGGATTTGAAGTGCCAAGATGCATTCAATGGTTTGAAAAGATACCTAGCTAGTCCCCCTGTGCTTAGACCACCAGTCCCTGTCAAGCCCTTAGTTCTGTACATCTTAGTTTTGGAAAATTTTCTTGGGGTAGTCCTTACACAAGTGGATGAAGAAGGGAAAGAGAGGGAAACTTACTATTTGTCAAAGATTTTTGATCCATGTGAGAAGAAGTACATTGTAATGGAGAAGACCTGTATTGCACTAGTCTGGGTAGTTCAGAAGCTTAAACACTATTTCTTAGCTCATGAGGTCAATCTTATCGCCTGCATCAATCCCATCAAATTCCTCCTTGAAAAAACTGTTCTAACTGATTGGTTAGGTTGTTAGCAAAGTTTCCTTTCACAGTTTTATATCACTTAAGTCCTATAGAAGGCAATTAAGGGCTATGCCATTGCTGAACACCTAGCTCATCACCCTATACCCCTCTTTGACCCGGTCCAATTGGAGCTCCTAGATGACGAACTAATGTTGATCTGATCTTCCCATCTTTGAACATTATATTTTGATGGGGTTCTGAATTCACACGATAAGGGAATAGGAATCGTCCTTCTGTCACTCGAGGGTGTGACCATTCCACAGGCATTTCAGCTCGACTTCCCAGCAACCAATAGCATAGCTGAATATGAAGCCTTGCTGGCCGGGCTGGAGGCCGCTCATTTCTATAGTGCCATGGAATTTAGGGTAATAGGTGATAGCCAACTAATTCTTCACCAAGTCCTAGCCAAATACCGAACTTCTCATCCAAACCTCAAACCTTACCAAAAACCCACATCTTGCTACATCAAACTCTTTTCCAAACTCACTTTTGTCCATGTTCCCCGAGCTTAGAACATCCTTGCTGATGCCCTAGCCTCCTTAGCTTCATCTCTATTAGTCCCGCTAGGTAGACAGGTGTGAACTATCTATGTCCATAGAAGGTCAATGCCGACGATTAACAATGGTCGATTTTTGAAGGTCAATGAGAGATTTGGCAGGAAGGAATATCTAGAGCAGAAAAAGGAAGTTTCTCTAATCGAGTTGGAAGAATTAGACGAGAGTGAAAGGCCTTTGTTCGATGAGATTGTGAGGTTTTGTCAAGATCAGACATATCCACCTAGATCAAATGCAAAAGAAAAGAAGGCTATCAGGAGAGTATCCCAGAGGTATACCATCCTAGGAGGGGCGCTCTACAAGAGGAGCCTAAGCAGAATCTTACTTAGATGCATTGATGAAGAAGAAGCAAAGTTGGTGCTTAAGGAAGCACATTCTGGGGTCTGTGGGGGCCATGTCAATGCTCAAGCTCATGCCAAGAAAATCATCAAGCAGAGGTATTATTGGCCAACCCCAGAAGAGGATTGCTCCATCTTTGTCTAGCACAGCCATTCTTGCCAACTCCATACTGACAAGATCTATTCTCCCGCATCTTCCCTTCATCTGATTCATGCCCTATGGCCTTTCACCATGTGGGCTTTCAATATCATTGGCTCTCTAAGTGATCTTAACTCTGAAATCCATTCTAAATCATTCATCCTGACGACAACAGAGTACTTCACCAATTGGGCAGAAACGGAAGTGTTCGTGGAAATCAAGGCATCAACACTGTGCTCCTTCATCAAACGCAACATCATCGCCAGGTTCGGAATCCCCAGCGACATCATCATCGACAATGGACCGCAATTTCTCTCTCAAGATCTGCACGATTTTTGCAATAGGTGCCGCATTGCATTGCATCATTCATCTCCATACTACCCGCAATGCAATGGCCAAGCAGAAGCCACCAACAAAACCTTGATCAAAATTATTAAGAAAACCTGTAAGTCTATCAAGTTCGCAAACTTTTGGACATTATATTTTGACGGGGCTATGAATTCACACGGTAAGGGAATAGGAATCGTCCTTCTACCACCCGAGGGTGTCACCAATCCACAGGCATTTCAGCTTGACTTCTCAGAAACCAACAATATAGCTGAATACGAAGCCTTGCTGGCCGGGCTGGAGGCCGCTCATTTCTATGGTGCCACGGAATTGAGGGTGATAGGTGATAGCCAACTAATTCTTCGCCAAGTCCTAACCAAATACCGAACTTCTCATCCAAACCTTAAACCTTACCAAGAACTCACCTCTTGCTACATCAAACTCTTTTCCAAACTCACTTTTGTCCATGTTCCTCGAGCTCAGAACATCCTTGCTGATGCCCTAGCCTCCTTAGCTTCATCTCTATCAGTCCCGCTAGGTAGACAGGTGCGGACTATCCATGTCCGTAGAAGGTCGATGCCGGCGATTAAGGATGGTCGATTTCTAAAGATCAAGGAGAGATTTGGCAGGAAGGAATATTTAGAGCAGAAAGAGGAGATTTCTCTAATTGAGTTGGAAGAGTTAGATGAGGGTGAGAGGCCTTGGTTTGATGAGATCGCAAGGTATTGTCAAGATCAGACATATCCACCTAGATCAAATGCAAAAGAAAAGAAGGCCATCAGGAGAGTATCCCAGAGGTATACCATCCTAGGAGGGGCGCTCTACAAGAGGAGCCTGAGCGAAATTTTATTGAGATGCGTTGATGAAGAAGAGGCAGAATTGGTGCTTAAGGAAGCACATTCCGGGGTCTGTGGGGGCCATGTCAATGCTCAAGCTCTTGCCAAGAAGATCATCAGGCAGGGGTATTATTGGCCAACCCTAGAAGAGGATTGCTCCATCTTTGTCCGGCACTGTCATTCTTGACAACTTCATGCCGACAAGATCCATTCTCCCGCATCTTCCCTTCATCCGATTCATGCCCCATGGCCCTTCGCCATGTGGGCTTTCGATATCATTGGCCCTTTAAGTGGTCTTAACTCTGAAATCCGTTCCAAATCGTTCATCCCGACGGCAACAGAGTACTTCACTAAGTGGGCAGAAGCGGAAGCGTTCGTGGAGATCAAGGCATCAACACTGTGCTCCTTCATCAAACGCAACATCATCGCCAGGTTCGGAATCCCCAGCGACATCATCATCAACAATGGACCGCAATTTCTCTCTCAAGATCTGCGTGATCTTTGCAATAGGTGCCGCATTGCATTGCATCATTCATCTCCATACTACCCGCAATGCAATGGCCAAGCAGAAGCCACCAACAAAACCTTGATCAAAATTATTAAGAAAACCTGTAAGTCTATCAAGTTCGCAAACTGGCCAGATAAGCTTGTAGATGCCCTATGGGCTTATCGTACTTCTGTTCAGACCCCCATTGGTCAAACCCCATATGCCCTCGCATATGGGATGGAAGCGGTGGTCCCGTATGAAGTACTCCTTCCATCACTCCGAGTTCAACTTGATAGGGACATTCCTATCGATGAGAGACAAGAATCTCTCCTTGCACAACTTGAACTCCTAGATGAAAGAAGGTTGGCTGCCTCAAAGTATGCCCGGACTTATCAGAACAGATTGAAAAGGTTTTATAAAAAGAGGGTGGTAGAGAGAAAGTTCAAAATCGGTGAGATGGTAGTCAAACGCTTATTCGCTAAGCCGGGTGGTCCCCGCTCCAAGTTGCAACCTAACTAGGAAGGGCCTTTCATTATCACTGAAAAATATCCAGACAATGCATATGAGCTAACTAATGCTGATGGAGAAAAATTGAACCATCCATGGAATGGCATTTACCTCAAAAAATATTTTCCTTGAAAAAAAATTGATAATTTCTGGTATGATATTAAGTCATCGATCCCAAAGTGTTCACTAGAGGACAAGGGTAGACATCACCCTGCACACACAACACCTCCCGATCCCAGAATCCATATGGCCTGACACTCGAGGGAGGCAAGGCAGAACCCTAAAGGTGGAAAAGAACCCTTGCCCTATTCTCTTCTATTCGGTCCAAGATAGGTGAAGGAGATTAAAGATGGATAGTATTAAAATGATTGCCACCTTAGTAGGAGGCCGTCTCATAGGGTGCAAAAGGGTGTCAAAAGATGGGCAATGAACCTCATAGGTTTAAACAAATATGGGCCTGTCTGAATGAGTACCCAGAAGAGTATAAAATGAAAAGAAGGCACCAAAAGATGGGCAATGACCCCACAAGTCAAAAACTTGTCTAAGTGAGTGCCACATATAGAAAAGACTCGAAGAGGTCGAACCCCAATGGGCAATTTGGGCATGAGTAGAGAAACCCTCCTCAACACCCCCAAATCCTATCAAAGACTTCCTCTATTATTCTTCCATCTTAGACCCCTAGGGTAGGGTAAACTATCCAAACTCAGGGGGAATCCAAACAGATCAAGAGAAGAGGGCAAGAAAGATTCTAGGTAGGGAACCCATTTTCACGTGGTGTTTGCCGCTTGAATCTTAATTAACACTCAAAAACCAATGAATTTTTTTTGAATATTTTAAAAATCTAAAAAAATTGAATATTTTCAAAATCTCAAAAAAAATATTTGTAAAAAAATTCAAAAAAGTATATGTTTTCAAAAAATCCAAAAAATGCATCATTTAACTTGGCATAACCTTGATTTGTGCCTTCGTTAGCATTCATGTTTATTTTTATGTCTTGCATATTTCATTTCTACATTGCATGTTTATCTTTATTATCACCCCGTTAAAAGGGCTCCTCCCTTTGACCTAAGTCAAAGTTGGCCGTAGTAGGCAAAGAGATGAGTCATTGTGAAGATATGATCCTTTTTTATCAAGTGTTTTCAGGGACTTTAAAGTAAGAAGGGAAGGTTCTCTCAATGACAGGTAAGTTCTCTTAACCATTTCATTTTGGTTATTTAGTTTATTTTTACACCTTGTTAAGAAGGATCCTCTCTTTGACCTAAGTCAAGGCAGACAGCAATAGGCAAAGAGATGAGCCATTGTGAATATTTAATCCCCTTTTTATCAAGTGTTTCAGGATTCTATGATCAAGAAGGGAGTAACTCTCGCCATAACAGGTAAGCTCTCTTAACCTTCACCTTATTTATTTTCAGTCATTTTGTTCATTCGACCTTATTAATAAGGCTACCCCCCTTGACATACAAGCAAGGCAAGATGACAATGAGCAAGGGGGTAAGCCATGATGCAAATCTAACCCCTTTATTGATTATTTCATAAAAGAGACACGAGTCAAGGAGGGGGGGAGGTCTCGCCAGCAGATCAAACAACACTAAAGTAAACAGATAAAGATCTTATTACACCATCAAGTGCTACAACAAGAAAGAAAAGTAACTACAACAGAAGAAGAACTAAGTCTGCTACAGATAACAACACCTACTGCTACCCTCCCCAAGGGAACGACCACATGGAGAAGGCATGGTAGCCGTGACTGCTAAGGCTGTTGTAGCCGCCTCGTTGCAGCGACGCTCTATAGAAGTGGCCAAGAACGCGGTGGCTCCACTCGTGTGGCTCCAACTCTACTTCTATTGGTGGAGGGCGCGGTGGCCACACCCCCGGTTCAGAGGCACATTCAGTCAAATTCTTTGAAAATTCACCAAAAATTCAGAAAATTTCAGAAAAAAATTTAAATCAAATTTGTTCATGTTTGAGGTCGAGTGGACATTTTTGTCCATTCGGGACTAACATTTTGATGGATAACAGGAATTGCTCAAAGAAATAGAAGAATGGACATGGGAAACCCCCCAATAGCTTGTCGACTAACATATAAGTCGTTAGTCATGTATTATTATTCTATGCATTATTGTTGAAGACCGTGAATGCGGAGAAGACTTGACCCGAGATCCCCTTCATCAAAATCTATGACGGTCGGGTCATCTTTCGTGCTCACGGATAAGCCAAAAGTTGTGTTGTGAGGAACCATGGTTCCCGAATAAGAATCTTGACCTTATAGACAATCTATATCTTCAACTATTTATTAAACAAGTCTTGTGTTTGTTTTCTTGAGCCCAGCATGCATCATGTAGTATTAGTTGCATTGCATTCTTTATTATCATTGCATTCATGCATTCATGATCTTCTACTTCCGTCAGGATATCTCTGAACCCTACCAGGGATGTTCTCCCATCATGTACCTCAATTCTGATCTTTCTAATCCCACTGTGTTTTCTAATCCCATCGTGTTTGCTAATCCCACCGTGTTCGGTAATCACCTTGTGCCTTCAAATCTTTTATTTCTATTCTCACTGTGGCCACTGCAACACCCTTCTTGCTATTTATCCCACCGTGGCAGTCACTTTATCCCACCAAGGTCCTCCTATTCGATTAGAACTTGCACCGTCATTTTCTTCACGGTCTGAGCTTCAACATTTGTCTTTTGGAATTTGAGATTATTCTATTTTGAATTGAATCTTGTCTCTTGGAAGACTTAAATGAATCTAAGAGCCTGAATGTGCTCAATTGGTATTCTTTTACTTTTCAAAATAAATCTCTTTTTAAAATTTAGCCCATCACAGTATAGGAACCCTGCAAAGATCGGGTTACCGGCTGATGATGAACCTACGAATCCATGTTTCGGAGACTCCCCACCGCATTGGGGGTTGGCTATTCTTCTCTCGTCCATTGGCATGTCTCTTACCAATTGAACATAGGAAGACTTGATGAAACATGGCGGTTAACGAAGAGACTTGAGGAGATTCATCTTGCCGAATCTGGTCATTGAGCGTGTCTATATCTACACCTTGATGCCATATTTTCAGTCCATTGCCATTTTGCTCCACTACATTCCACTACGATCCATCTTACTTCACTACATTTTCTCTACATTTCACTCCGCTCCACTACATGTCCTTCCCTTGCAAAGCCAACATCAAGGCGAGGCAAGCTATAGACATGCCAAATTGGCCTGATTTGGAGCCTCAAACTCTTATTCCATTGGTGATATCCTTTATTTAACCATTATCTAATCTGGATTACCTCGTTGAGATGAGCTAAGGACATTGGTGGAGCCCCCCACGAGTTGGAAATGGATCGATGATTTCCGGAATAATGTCGTAACCTTCAAGTGAGAGCCGCGCCT
Organism: Cryptocoryne crispatula var. balansae; assembly: GCA_036172225.1. Taxonomy (NCBI): domain Eukaryota; kingdom Viridiplantae; phylum Streptophyta; class Magnoliopsida; order Alismatales; family Araceae; genus Cryptocoryne; species Cryptocoryne crispatula. The sequence continues at coordinate 23,973,338 of CM069924.1, forward strand.
AAACCATGAAAACACAAAGCCTACTCAATGGCTGACCTTGAATGGTTCACACTTCAAGGTCTTGGAAGTCCTACGTGTGTTTCGTAACATTCAGGGTTTCCGACAAGTCAGTTTGGCAGTCATAGGTCTATAACGACTTTCGTTATGGCTTTTCGATATGTACTGACAAAGCTATTCCGAACCATGTGCTAGGCCTTTCCGGTCATCATCGGGTCTTTTCGGGTCATCTGAGTCAATCCTAGCCGTATATTTCATCAACCAGGGCCATACGGCTGTTTCGGTCGATTTTAGAGTTTCCCAGCTTTTTCGAGCTTCAGTTCACATTTACTGGGTTAATATTGTATTTTTCGATGATTTTAGGTTTTCTAGACATACCAGACTCGTTTGTTCATCATTTTAAGTCATCCCAAGTTGACCCGAGATTCCTTGACCGGAACTGTGCCCTTTTGGATCTTCGCCGCGGTTTTTGGCTTTCTACGAAAGGGTAAACTGATAGAAATCCCCATGCGAACAGCTCAGTAGTCATGCTGGCTAGTTTACTGACTTGAGGAGCTGCGGTTTAATGCCCTCTTTCCAACGCAACAAACAGGAGCAAAATCGGATGTCCCGTTTGCAAGTTACGGCCTGCGAAACGCGTGCGTAGGAGAGAGAGTGTACCGCGCCCCCGCCCCCATTGAAATGAGAGGGCGCGATCACTACGCCCTCACACTGGGGGCACGCCCTGCACGCCCTTGCTTCCTTTAAAAGGCAGGGGCACAGTCTATTTCCAGAAACCAGAAATTACCTCGATTAGCACCTTCTAAACTGATTTTTGGAAAGTTTTCCCCGCTAATTATCGTTTATTTTGATTGCGCCCCTAGGTCGGGGGTGCGTTCATCTTGTCAAGTCAAATTTTTAGCAATTTTTGGAAGGTTCCGGCGATTTTTAGCAATGAAACGCGTAACGTGCCCCTGCCCCCTTGAAACACGAGGGCGCAGTCGGCCAGTTTCCCCCGTTTGCACCGGTTCTCCATCTCTATAAATTGAGGGTTATTCCCAACGAACCAAGGTTAACCCCCCATGCCTAGCTCATCCTAAGGTCATCCAAGCTCCCTCCTGAGGTTGTCCCGACATCCAAAGCCGATCCGACGTCGAGAGATCGATCCTGAAGCGAAGAAGAAGGCCCGATCCATGTGCTCTACATCACAGAATTTCATCGGCTTCTACAGAAAAGTTGGGGCTTCTTCTAACGAAGTGGTAAATAGAAGAATCGTTCCTCTCGTCGTCCTCTTTCATTTGCAACTAGCGGTGCTTGATTCTGACTTGCCGTATGTACGTGGAGATTGATGAACTGAGGGCGTGCATCCAGGTTCTGTTCTTTCATATCTGTCCAATTTCATATTTTCTACAGGCTTGTACGGAAAGATTTTGGAGAAGTCATCAATAGGATATCTCTTTCTCTCTGAGTTCTCCATCTATAGAAATAAATGGCACTCAATTCCAACATTAGGGTCATCTGAAGAATTCTCTGCACCAAAGTTGCGCCAGAAGGGTGCAAGGCTACCCGAACTGGCCTTCTTCAACCAACTCAGCATCAACTCAAGCCAATTCACTTCATAAGTTCTTCTTAACTCATTTCATTCAGTCTATTTATTTGTTAGAAAATATTTTAATTTAGTTTGCATCATTTTTACATAACCAAAAACACAAAAAAGGGGTTAAGGCTCACCCCGAAGCCAGTGAGTTCGGTTTCAATTGCTTCCTTTCCCATCTTCTCTTTACAGTTACTACACTTCTCACAAGTCTAATCCATCCCTTCACTTGTTTCTTTGTTTAATAGTTGCATATATTGATCAAGGTAGCATTGGTTGGACTTCCCCTCATTGTCCGGCCGAAGAGGAGGAAGGTTAAACTCACATCTCCATCTCCTGAACTAAGGTGCACACGGTCATCTAACTTAATCTCTTGTTCAATTCCATAAAGCAGAGCCCATAGCTCCTGGCGATCACCTCTTTTATTCATGCTTTAAGTCAATTCATTCCTCACTCTCCTCCCATATAACCTGAACCATCTCCGGTGCTTGAGTGACGCCGAGATGAAAGTTCAAAAATCAATGTGAGTGTGGGACCGAGGTGAGGATTTTACCACTTTTCGAGTGTTTTCTGATTCACTCCCTTTCCCCTATTCTATCTTTCACCTTTTCTTAAGGTGCTGATCCGGAACCCGTTTCTAGAGTTGACAATGGCCAACCAGCCTCTTGCTACATTGGACTCCTAGGAGGACCAGCTTGACACCCTTGTGGCCTGGTACCCAACTATAGTTTCAACTTGGGATCTGGTCAACACCTCCCTGCTATCCATGATCAAGAGGCTTCTTGTACGCCTCATCATTTAGAAAGTGCTCTCTTTGAGTAAGGAGCATCATGATACCTGTAGACACACAAATTTGGCCTTATTTGGAGCTTAAAATTCTTATTCCATTGGCAACATCCCTTATTAGACCATTAAAATCAAGTTGAACCACCCTTCTGAACGAGTCGAGATGCTTGTTGTAAATTTGAGGACAAGTTACTGACCTCTGGCTGAATCTATGTTTACCGAGCGAAGGCCATTGTGTCATGTACTTTTGTCATGTCATTGTATGTTTTTTGCTTACCGTTAGAGTTTCCCAATTGCTGTCAAGTCATTCTGGTCAATATTGGGGGGCATAGAGAATGCAAGATTTGTCTCATTGTTTTCGGTCATCAACTTGAGTCATACGGGTTGCCACCAGCCTTTTTGGTCATTTTGAGTTCTTCCCGTAGTTTCTTGTTGTCAACTCTTTCAAACATCTTTCCAAGTTCTATGGATCATCCCTAGCTCTTTCAAGTTTTCTAGGTTCCTCCCATCGTTTCTTGTTGTCAACTCGAGTGGTATGGGTTGGCATCAGCTTTTTTTATCATTCCATGTTCTCCAGGCCATCCCCTTCTCTTCTGAGCATGACTTCAAGTTTTCCAGGTTTCTCCTATCATTTCTAGTCATCAACTCGAGTGGTACAGGTTGCCGCCAACTTTTTCTGATAATTCTGGGCTCTTCTGATCATCCTCAGCTCTTCCGAGAACCTTTTTGAGTTTTTTGGGTACCTCCCATCATTTTCAGTCATCAATCGGAGTTGTATGGGTTGCCACGGACCTTTTGGGTCATTCTGAGGTCTTTCAGGTTATCATCGGCTTTTCCAAGTTTTGGATCAGCGCTTGGGCCTTTGGCACCACCGAGAGGACAAACCGGTACTTACAGTCCTGCATAAAAGTCTTGGGATGCATATAGACTGGTTTATCAACTAGAGGAGCTGCATTTGTGAGTTCTCTTTCAGACGCAACAAACGAGGGTCAAAACGGATGTCATGTTTCTAAGTTATGGCTAGCGAAGCTGATGTGCAAGAGAAAGAACTAAACACACCACCGAATTGGGGGTGCGGTCTATGCGCCCTCAAGGTGAGGGCACAGTCTACGTGCCCTCAGACCCGGTCTATGTGCCCCCCAAACTGGGGCCACATCCAATTTTTGAAATCCAATTTGTTTCTATTTTCCAACTTTCCAAATCCATTTTGGAAGGTATCTTCCTCAAAATATGCTCATTTTGATCGCGCCCTCAAGTCTGGGGCGCGTCCACTTTGGAAATCTAGATTTCAGAAGGCTTCAGGAAGCTTCTAGATGGAAAATGGCAACCGGCACTAGACGCGCCCTCAAGTTGAGGGTGTGCCCACTATGCCCTTAGACTGAGGGTGTGGCCTGCGCACCCCCAAGTTGAGAGCATGGCCACTGCACCCCCAACCCTTGGGTACATCCAGTTTATTTTCCAGTTTTGCACCGGTCTACTTCTATAAATTCTGGCCATTGGAATATGATCTAGGATTACTCTTCTCATCCTCCGGCTACCCTAGGCTCATCCCAACCTTTCTAAGTCATCCTCTTTTCATCTCGGTGCCCAAAAATCATCCCAAAGTGAATGAGAAGCCAATCTATGCTCTATCGTGTTGTTTCGCTGATCATCAGCTTCTATAGAATTCCCTGAGCATTTTCTGGCCAATCTTCCTTCAAAAGAAGTGTTCCTTGTCCAGTTATCTTTCGTCTCTAACAAACGAAGATCAATTCCAACATCTCCTTGGCTCATAGAGGCTTCTACACCAACACTACACAGATAGATCCAAAGTCTACCCTTTCTCTGCCACCACCTTATCAGTCAATTTTCATACAATTTCAAGTAAATTCAGATTACACCATATTCATAAAAACTGTAACACGATGAGTTATCTTCATTTCCTAACAAGAATCATTTAATTCTGACATCTATGATGCCCATAGCCATCCTACAACAACATCACACCATTGGTTCCCAGATCTTCACCTTCTAACAGAAGACTTATCAAGTAAACTCAGATCTTTTATTAGAATATTCAAGAAAAATTCTCTTTATATCACTTTGTTAAGTCTTTTTTATTTTGAAACAAACAGAAGTTCATTATAACTTTTGTATTGTCTGTGGTGATCATTTCAACAAGGTTGCACAATCTGGTTCTGCTTCTAATTTCTATCCATTTATAAAAAATTACAGGTATTTAAGGGCATATTTTGGAGAAGTAATTAATAGACAAACTCTTCCTCTTTATGTTATCTACCCATTTCGACAAACAACACTCAATTTCGACATTGGGATTGCCCATGGTGATCTCTACACCGAAGTCACACCAAACAGAGTTCAATGCACCCCTAGACCAAAGGCGTGCCCACCACGCCCTCAAACCCAGGGCACAGCCTCTGCACCACTACTTGTGTGCAAGCCAACCAAATTGGTGATATCTCCTCCATTTAGCTTCGATTTGAGCCGTTCAAGTTTCTACTTCTTCGTCATTCATCCAGCATCATTTATACATCATTTTTATGTAGTTTTACATCATCTTTTATATCATAAAAACCAAAAAAGGGGTTAGGGTTAACCATGAAACTGGTGAGTTTGTTTTCGATTGTCATTTTAAGCTACTGTCTTTACAATTACCATAGTTCATTCAGTTTTAATCCTTCTTTCACTTGTTTTCTTATTTTCTTGTCTTCTAGTTGCACAGGTACATCAAGCAAGTGGTGGTTAAGGACTCTTTTTCATCGGCCTGCCGAAGAAGGAGAAGGTTGAAGTCGCACACCCATTTCCCACGCTAAGGTACACATGGTCATCTCTTGTTTAATCCGCATTCTATTTCATTCAAATCGGAGCCCATGGTTCCTAGCAACCACCCTTCTTCGAGGTGGAGGAGAGAGCAAGATGCATGGAGAAGAGTTCTTCAAGACATGATGACTTGTCAACACCGACATAGGATGTTGAATCCATTAATGCATACCGATCTGGCTCCGGTCATGCATTAACGAAATGAAAGTCCATGATCATTTATTTCAATTTTGCATATTTGATATGTATGTGTGTGTGCTAGATACCTTAGATATATGCTATTCAAAGGTATACATATATATATGTAGCACATACTATGATGAGACTAAAATAAAAGCCCCTCCTCATTTACATTAGGTTGATAAGTGTGGGACATTAAAAATGACATGTAGCCTTCCGTTGTTATGGCCTCGATGAGCCCATCTTAGATTGGGTGAGTTTGTTGTGTTTCCCACAAGACTCACTCAGCAAGGGATTGGTGATCATGGCTAAGGCTGAAAGCCGAACCTTGGGGTGGACCATTGGCATGGCCTTGTTGTGTTTCCCACAAGGGCTATGTTGAGAATCTATACCCATAACATAACAAGCGGATTCGACCTAACTAGAGTATATGACTTCTTGTGTTTTCCACAAGGTCATGATTCTAGAGGCTAAATGACAAAAGTTGCGACTGGCAAAAGTTGCCTACCTATTAAGTATGGGATGACTTATTGTGTTTTTCACAAGGTCATCACCATAAGGTTAATAGGGTCTTAGTCCCCACTAGGATGTCATCGTGATATTCCATCTTTGCATAATGAGAGTTATGCAAATTCACCAAAATTAGTGGGAGCATAAATTATGATAAAAGACTATATCTTAATTTACTTTGAATGTCTGCAATATTTTTTAAATAGAATTATATCTCCGTTATAGAATTTGATTCTTAACCACTAGTTATCTTGCATACTAGAAGTCATTAGGCTCATTAACATTAACTTTCTTGACTGGTTTAGAACCATGAGAAGTGTTATCATGGTTGACCATGTAACGAACCTACTTGGGAAGTGGGTGCCTACTAATCATCTAATATAGTGAGAGAAGATGAGATATTCATCTCATTAGAAAGATGTATTGTTTGCCTTACACTAAATCTTAGCCTCTGTATGAAGTTTAGAGGCGTCATGGACAGATGGATATGAGATCTATCATGGCTTATGGTGATGAGAAAATTTAGGGCAAGATTAAAATAACAATGCATCTCCAATACTTCTTGTTGGTGAGACCAATGAAAAGAAATGAGATTATTAGATGAGAAAATGAAGGCAAAGTTAAAAGTCAAGAAGACTGTCAAGAATTTTATGTCTAAATAAGACATAGGATTTTTCTTCTACTATCATGATGATTATTGGTGGAAATGATGCAAAGTATATTAAATATATTGCAAAGGAGGAGCCTAAGAAACATCTGGCATTTTAGTCATTGACTTACTTGTCATACATATATACACATCAAGTATAAGATACAATTTGTGTATATAATAGTATAAGATACTAAACATATGTCTTATGGTATTAGATACCAAATGTGTATATCTTGTATGAGATATTAGATATATACATATCATCTATAAAATGTTATATATGCATCTCTTAGTATGAGGTATTGGATATGTATCTTATATCAACAAAAGTCATTAACAATGACAAGTAAATGAAGGCTTGATGTATAAAGATTAACCTACATATACAAATGATGCAAGAGTTGTATCATTGATAGTGGGAGGTACAAATCTTTAATAGCCTTTTGGAGGTTTCTTTATCTTAAAAATTGTTGGTTTTATCCTTCTATATGAACATTATCGATATTTCCTACTTGAATAAATATTGATTTATTTTGAGTTATGAAAATGATATTTTTTCTAAAATTATGAATGAAAAAATGTTTTCCAATGGGAGCTTAGTAAATAGTTTAATCATATATAATATAGAAGCTCTCATGGTATGTGTGAATGCTCCTCTTAGGAGGAAGTAGGTTGATATAGATCAATCTATTTTTTAGCTTAATATAGACATAGTCATATCAATGAGAAAATACATATGGATGAAAATATGAAAAAGAAAGATTTTGAATCATTAACCAAATATGAGTCTTATCTCATTGAAAAATGACTAACTCTCCATTTATTGGAAACGGAGGGTGGATCAAGGAGTTATTAAAACTCATACATTTTGATGTGTGTTGGTTTGTCTATTAAGGCTAAAATGGACATTCTTACTTTATCTTTAATAGATGATTTCTCTAGGCATAGATATGTGTGCTTGTGAAGTACACATATGAGACTTTGAGGAATTGTCAAAGGTTAAAAATGAAGTAAAGAATAAATTGAAAGAGTATTAGAGCTTTTGATTAGATTAAGAAGTGAAATACTCAAATATTAGATTCACACATTATTTGAAGGATATTACAACTTTGTCTTAATGGACATCTCCCTATAACCCTTAGTTTACTTGAGTAGTATAAACAAGGGTGATTGTGTCATATGTGATATGACACAAGTAATGACAACTTTTGCAATATTCCTTGTCTATGTTGGTACCATCTAAAAGTATTATGATTATTCCATATATGATATGAAAAAAGTGATAGAAATGTATGCCCTACAAGCCAATCATATATGATATGATTCGACATTTCTAGGAATATCTCAATCAATTAAATAGGCAAAACTTTGTTACTAGCTTTTATTAGAAGCGTATATCGTAATGAAGTCCATAATCACATGCAATGATGATTGAATCATGATGAGATCATGATAATGAGATCGATCATCTAGAGGTATGTGATCTAAATGTTCCTAGTCATAGGATCCTTGAGATGGGACATCAAGAATCCGGATAGACTAGTGTGTGTGATGTCTTCTCATATGATGAGAATGACCGATCTCATTGGTCATCAGTGTGGGGACACTGAGATACACACATAGGTGCTCATTAGTGGAATGAGTTCACTGAACTGACCAATTTAGGAAAATCTGATCGGTATCTTACCGAACTGTCTATCAGGTTATTCTTACATCTCAATAGCACGGTTGGATCTTTGACCTGAGTCGCCAAAGATGTCTTGCCAGGCGTACTATGTACTTTGACTATTGACTGATGGATCACTTAGTATTGTGGTCCTATATAGTTAATGGATTGGGTATATGGGAAACCTGGTGGAGGCAATTGAGCGGACAATAGGGGATCGTTCACTCTCGGTAGGAGAGAGAGAATGTCCTATGGATAGTACTCTAAATCCTTGGCCAAGATAGATAGGATAATTGGAAAAGGAGTTTTCCAATTGATCCATTCATGAGTACAAGATTTCGTAGTGTTGGAATACTTAGGGGTTGACAGTCAGTGCCGAACCCCTGACCGACCGGGACATTGAATGAACGAGGATTTAAATCCATGTGGTAATTGATGATGGAAAGGCTCAATGGATGTTATTTAACTCCCCAAAGTCATTTGGGATCATAGGATGTGGCTTGTACCCTTTATGATCAGAAAGCCGTAAAAACTATTATCGGATAACGGTTTTGATTTAATTTAAATGAATTGTTCTTTTAAATTAATTAAGGCTTCAACCAAATTGACTATTGGGCCTAGTGGGTCACACACAATAGATCTGGTCAATAAGATGAGGGCATCGACGCAATTTTATAGATGTTTTGGGTTTTTGTGAAAAATTCCATCTTCTATATATAAATGGCTTATGAAGCCAAACCCTAACAATCCATAGGGCTGGAGCACGTCCCAAGCCTCCTCTCTCCCTCCTCTCTCCTCTAGAAGGTGATCTCCCATGGTCAAGCTTGGATCTGGGAGGTTTCTAGAGGCCCGAAGGGAGAGAGAACTCGTCTATTGAAGCAGATCGTGTGGATACCGCTAGAGACCGGACACTTGAACGGTTTTAAGCAAGGAGGAATGTCCTCTCTTCATCCATGGTGAGGGATTTGAGAAATACCATGAGGTACTCTCGTTCTACTTCATATTCGGTTCCCGGTTTTACTCGTTCGGCATCGATCAAGGCAAAGATCATGGTTTTATAGAATCAAAATTTTTCCGCTGTCATGTATTGATTCCTTACAGTGGTATCAGAGCCCGGTTTGATTTCATGTGATTCCTTACAGTGGTATCAGAGCCCGGTATTGATTCCTTACAGTGTTATCATCCTTACAGTTGAATCGAAATTGGCTTGATTTCATGTGATTTTTGCTTTCCCGAAACTGTATACAGATCAATTTTGATTTGATCACCACAGTTCATATGAGATACGAAACTGTGTGTGGTTATATTCATTGGATTTTAGTGGATGAGATCTTTTGAAGTCCGCAAACCTCATGAATTTTGGCCATCCGGAGAGTCCGGAATGAGTTCGGAAAGTTGATAAGATGATCATATCCGAATATCCGGCCGAAATTAGGGGAGTTGATGAACTTACTTATTTGGACTCAAATACCTCTATATAATAACGTAGGAAGATAGGAAATTAAGTTTCCTAGAGTTTCCATAAGTTATTGGACACTCAACGGCCCTTGGAGGTGCCAGATTTGAGAGGTATTTGCGGTTTGGTTTAAATGCGGCCGTGGCAAATTCCTCCAGAAACTGCGCGTTGGATAGAATTTTTAATGAGATTAAAATTATATAAATAGAATCCTTATTATTTAAGAATTCTAACGCATATTTTTTCGAATTTTTTGGACTCTGTTTGACCCCCTAAATTTGGCCCGAAAGTCGGGTGTTTTCTAGGGTTTCCGTAATCCGCCCCGCCCTTATCGGGCGAAGAAGACGGAGGATCCGGACCCACTAGCGCGGGGAGGGGGTACGTGGCAGCTGCGCAGCCGCCCCGGGATGGGGTACGCGGCCGCGCCGCGTTAGCCCTGGGGGCGCGTTGCGGCGCACGCGGGTGCACGGCGCGCGGCGCGCGGCTGCCGGCGCTTCGGCGCAAGCCGCGGGGGTACGTGGCCGGCGCCGACTAGCCGGCGTAATGCGCCTCCAGTTAAATAATTTGAAAATGATTTTAAATTGTTTAAAATTCATTTTTGATTCGAAAAATTGCTAGAAAATTCAAAAAAAAATCTGAAAATTTTTATAATTTATTTAATGAGTTATTAAAGTGTTTAATGACTTATTAAATAAAGTTTTACTATTTTGTCATTGAATTCTAATATTTTGATTTTAAAATTGTTTTAAGATCAAAATTAATGAAATTAATGATTATATAAGTTCTGAGAAATTATTTAATAGGTTTTTAAAATGTTTATGAACCTGTTAAATAGTTTTGGACTTTGGTTGCCATAGAATCATTTTATAAATGATTTTAAAATTGTTTTAAATTATTTATTGATTAAATTAGTGTTCAAATAAATTCAGAAAAATATGATTTTAAAGAATTATGATTTGGAAATTAATTTAATGCTCTGATAAATTTTGGAAAAGCATGAATCATCTAAATATTTTATATTGCTTGTCTTATGCATGTAAATTGTTTATATGTGCATTTCATGTTATTTATTTTATGAAAATTCGACAAGCATGAAATTTGGAATTTCAAAATTACAGTATATAATTTTATGATGGTATATATGATATATCTCATATAATTATCACGTATGCGCTCTATGTTCATGTGATGAATGTTGGTGTGTATGGAGGTGATCATGGACTTAAATATGCTTTGCTTTTGATTGCTTGGTTAATTAAGTTGGTTATGCTATTAAATAGGGCCTGCGTGTGCCTCCTCTCTCTTTATACAATCTGATTGTACATTCCACCTCCCCCCATTTGTGTACTCCCCTTGGTTGAAACCAAGGTTTCTTATTATGAGTTGTACATTTGTGGGTCTATGTACCCTTTAGCTGCTTGTAATGGTTAGAAGCCGGCTCGTGGTAGAATGGAGAGCGGGACCACTTGGAGAAGCACCCTTCTGAAGTGGGAGCATGCCAATTCAAGCTTCTGAAGCAAGGAATTGCACCTATAGAGGTGCCTTAGGTGTATTCTTAGGGTTAAGTCCATGATCACCTATGTTTTAATGCATATTTGATATGTGGTGTGTGCTACAGATTATACCTTAAATATATGATATTTCAAAGGTATATTAATATTTATATGTAGCACCTATGTTGATGAGACTAAAATAAAATCCCTCCTCGTTCTAATTAGGTCGATAAACGTGAGACATTAAGAATGACTCACGTAGTCTTCCGTTGTTATGGTCTTGATGAGCCAATCTTAGATTGGATGGGTTTGTTGTGCTACCACAAGGCCTATTCAGCAAGGGATTGGAGATCATGGCCAAGGCATTAGCCGAACTTTGGGGTGGACCATTTGCATGGCTTTGTTGTGCTACCACAAGGGCTGTGTAAAGAATCCATTCTCATAACGTAACAAGCGGGTTTGACCTAACTAGAGTATATGGTTTGTTGTGCTACCACAAGATCATAACTCTAGAGGCTAAATGACTAAGAGTTGCAAGAATTGCAATTGGCAATAGTTGCCTACCTATTAAGTATGGGATTACTTGTTGTGCTACCACAAGGTCATCACCATAAAGTTAGTAGGGTCTTGGTCCCCACTAGGATGTTATCGTGATATCCCGTCTTTGCATAATGAGGGTTATTCAAATTCGTCGAAAGTTAGTGGGAGTATAAATTAGGATGAAAGATCATATCTTAATTTTAATGAATGTCTGTAATGTTGATATAATTATATCTCTGTTGTAGAATATTATAAACCACCATTAATCTAGCATGCTAGATGCTAAGTATTTTAATGGCTCACACTTCTTATATTGGTTTAGAACTAAGAGAATAGTTCTCATAGTTGACCTATTGACTATCCTACTTGAGAAGTAGGTATATCCTACACTATCTAATGATGTGAGAGAAGATAAGATCTTATCTCATTGAAAAGATGTATTAATTACCTTCTATCAGATGTTAGCCTCTACCAGATAAAGTTAGTAGTGGCAACATGGATAGATGGATTTGATATCCATCATGGCTCATGGTGATGAGCTAATTAAAGGCGATGAACAATAATACATCTTTAATACTTCTTATTGGTAAGACCAATAGAAAGAAGTAAGATCATTAGATAGAGATAGATGGTGATAGTTAAAAGTCAAAGAAGTGAGTCAAGATATTATAACCCAAATTTGACATAGCATTCTTCGACTATCATGATGATGGTAAGTAGAAGAAGAAGTGCAAAGTGTATTGCACATAATGCAAAGGTGGAACTTGAGAAGCCCCATGTAAGTATGTCATTATATTTACTTGTCTTATATACACATTTGATAGTATAAGATACTATGTATGTGTATTCTAGTATAAGATACTAGGAATGCATATAATAGTATGAGATACCAGATATGCATCATATATCTACAAAGAGTTGTAGATAATAGCAAGTAAATGAAGGTTTAAAGAAGATTGTTGACCTACATATGAAATGGTACAAAATGTTGCATCATTACTAGTGGGAGATACAAATTTTCTATAGCCTTCTAGAGTTGTCTTAATTATCCTTCTAAAAGAATATTGTTTTCATTTCCTAGTTGAATAAATGAAGAATTATTCTATGGTATGAAAATGATAACTGGTAAAGTGTTTACCAGAAGGAGCATAATAAAGAGTTTATTCATATAAGATATGTATGCTCTTATAATATGTGTGAATAATCCTCATTAGGTGAAGTAGATTGATATTGATCAATCTATTGTTTAGTAGTATGGTCATATTTATAAGAAAAGACTTAAGGAGTACTATTCGGATAGAAACATATAGGTAAATGATTTAGAATCATTAACTATATGTAAGTCTTATCTTATTAAGCAAAATGACCATCTCTTCATTAGTTAGACATGGAGAGAGGGCTAATGAGTTTATAGAACTCATGCATCTAGATGCATGTAAGCCCATATCTATTAATGATAGAGGTTAATATTTCAACTTCATTAATTGTCAAAGATGACTTCTCTAGGTATGGACATATGTACTTTATGAAGTACAAATTCAAAACCTTTGAGAAATTATTTGAGATTAAGAATGAAGAGGAAATATTAATGAAAAAAGGTATTAGAACTCTTTGATGAGATCAAAGAGGGGATACTTAAGTAATAATTCACACATAAAAGAAAGATAGTATAATATAATTTTGATGGACACCTCTTATACATTTTAGCTTAATTGAGTAGCTAAAATGAGAAGCCATATTGTGTAGGACATAATATGGATAATGACAACCTTTGAAAAATTCTTCTTTGTCTGTTTAGGGGTTAGCACTCAATATAGACATTTGATCTTAAATCGGTACCTTTCAAGTCTATTCCAATTATTCCATATTAGATATGGAAAGGGATTAAAGCTTGACCTTAAGCAAGTTAAGGTTTCAGAATGTCTGGCTTGGTAAAGAAGTATAACCCTATCAAGTTGGAATATAAGACTACATAGTGTTGGCTTGTGGGATATCCTAAGGAAACTTAAGGATATTAATGCCTCCCTTAGAGAGAAGGGTATGAGTTGCTCATCTCTCCATATTTCTAGAGGAAGAGTCCCTCCTTTAGAAAGATAGTGGGAGCAAGGTATAAATGGAATGTGTTCCAGTCCTACAATCCATGGACACTTTTATTAAGGTACTAGTTTATATTTACACAGGGGCAAATCATAGATCTTTTCTTATGTCCAATCAATCTAAGAGATATGTGAGACATATCTTTGATGGAAGAAATGAGACATAAGATAAAATGATAATGATCCTAAGATTTATATTGAAGCAATATGAGATATTGATTCAAAATGGGAAGAAACAATAAAATCCGATATAAACTCTATCTATTCTAATCAAGTTCACAACTTGATTGATCCACCTAAGGATTTAGTATCTATAGGGTATAAATGGATCACTAAAGAATAGATTGAAGTATATTAGAAGGTAGAGACCTTCAAAGTAAGGATAGTTAAAATGGATATCATTTATGTCAAATAGTTGACTATGATAAGACCTTTTACCTATGCCATGGAATTAATCCATTCGGATTTGATTGTTACACACTATGACTATAGGATATGTCAAATGGATGTTAAGATAGTGTTTCTCTATGTTATTTTGAGAAACAGGTGTATATGATACAACCTTTGGGAATCAAGTTCCAAAACATCCAAATAGTGTGTGCATAAGGTCCATTTATGGACTCAAGTAAAACTTCCCATAGATGGTAGATTAGGTTTAATGAGATTAAATATTATGACTTCATTGAGAATGAAGATATGCCATGTATTTTTATATAAGATAAGTGGAAGTGCTATTATCTTCTTGACATGATATATGTATGACATACTACTTATTAAGAATAAAGTAAGTATGTTATCATAAGTGAGCCTAGTTATCAATTCATCCTCCAAACTTAATATGGGTTTTAAGATCTATGGAGAAAGATCTAAAATGTTTCTTGGCCTTACCCAATTCATGTGCATAAAAACCATAGTCAAAGAGTTTGACATGGTAAACTCCAAGATAGGTTTCTTACCTATGAAGTGTGGAGTTGATATCTTTAAAGATATGTCTTTGTAGACTTCTTAAGAGATAAAGAGATCACATTAGTATAGCCCTTATGCTTTTACAATAGGACCTATCACATTTGTGATGCTACGCACATGACTTCATGCTCTAAGTGTTATGAGCATTCATCAAGTAAATCCTAGTGAGAGTCACAGGATAATTTAGAGATGTGTCCTTGAGTACTTGAGAAGCACTATGGATATATCTCTAATGTATGGAGGATAAGACTTGAAGTCTTGTAGTTTTATGAACACAAGCTTCTAATCAGATAAGTCTGATAATAGGTCAATATAATGGTGGTGCAATGAGCTGGAAGAGTTCCATGCAAGAGAACACTGCTAATTCTACAACTAATCTAAAGTAGATTGAATAATTACTGTATATTGCTTGAGAAGCTGACTAGATGAAGATGTTCATCTAGCTTATGGGATTGTCCCAACTTTCTCTGAAAGTGCATTATTTTGAGAAAACAATGGGGTAGAGCCAAAGTCTCATTAGAAGTTTCAAACTTCTATGTCAATACCATAGAATCAAAGAGAATGCAGTTGATAGAGATATAATTAAAGATAGAGTATCTTCTGTTAATAACATTACAAGTCCACTAACTGAAGCAGATACTCAAAGAGTGTTTGAGCTTCACCTTGAGCTAATAGAGATCAGCCAGATGGGTGATTGGCTTTAGTGCAAGTGGGAGATTGATAGAAATGTATGCCCTACAAGCCAATCATATATGATATGATTCGACATTTCTAGGAATATCTCATTTAATAAAATAGGCAAAACTTCGTTACTAGCTTTTATTAGAAGCGTATATCGTAATGAAGTCCTTAATCACATGCAATGATGATTGAATCATGATAAGATCATGATAATGAGATTGATCATCTAGAGGTATGTGATCTAAATGTTCCTAGTCATAGGATCCTTGAGACGGGACATCAAGAATCCGGATAGACTAGTGTGTGTGATGTCTTCTCATATGATGAGAATGACCGATCTCATTGGTCATCAGTGTGGGGACACTGAGATACACACACAGGTGCTCATTAGTGGAATGAGTTCACTGAACTGACCAATTTAGGAAAACCTGATCGGTATCTTACCGAACTGTCTATCAGGTTATTCTTACATCTCAATAGCACGGTTGGGTCTTTGACCTGAGTCGCCAAAGATGTATTGTCAGGCGTACTATGTACTTTGACTATTGACTGATGGATCACTTAGTATTGTGGTCCTATATAGTTAATGGATTGGGTATATGGGAAACCCGGTGGAGGCAATTGAGCGGACAATAGGGGATCGTTCACTCTCGGTAGGAGAGAGAGAATGTCCTATGGATAGTACTCTAAATCCTTGGCCAAGGTAGATAGGATAATTGGAAAAAGAGTTTTCCAATTGATCCATTCATGAGTACAAGATTTCGTAGTGTTGGAATACTTAGGGGTTGACAGTCAGTGCCGAACCCCTAACCGACCGGGACATTGTATGAACGAGGATTTAAATCCGTGTGGTAATTGATGATGGAAAGGCTCAATGGATGTTATTTAACTCCCTAAAGTCATTTGGTATCATAGGATGTGGCTTGTACCCTTTATGATTAGAAAGCCGTAAAATCGTTATCGTATAATGGTTTTGATTTAATTTAAAGGAATTGTTCTTTTAAATTAATTAAGGATTCAACCAAATTGACTATTGGGCCTATTGGGTCACACACAATAGATCTGGTCAATAAGATGAGGGCATGGACGCAATTTTATAGATGTTTTGGGTTTTTGTGAAAAATTCCATCTTCTATATAAAAATGGCTTATGAAGCCAAACTCTAACAGGCCATAGGGATGGAGCACGTCCCAAGCCTCCTCTCTCATTCTTCTCTCCTCTAGAAGGTGATCTCTCATGGTCAACCTTGGATCTGGGAGGTTTCTAGAGACCCGAAGGAAGAAAGACTCGTCTATTGAAGCAGATCGTGTGGATACCGCTAGAGACCGGACACTTGAACAGTTTTCAGCAATGAGGAATGTCCTCTCTTCATCCATGGTGAGGGATTTGAGAAATACCATGAGGTACTCTCGTTCTACTTCATATTCGGTTCCCGGTTTTACTCGTTCGGCATCGATCAAGGCAAAGATCATGCTTTTATGGAATCAAAATTTTTTCGCTGTCATGTATTGATTCCTTACAGAAACCAAGGTTTCTTATTATGAGTTGTACATTTGTGGGTCTATGTACCCTTTAGCTTCTTGTAATGGTTAGAAGCCGGCTCGTGGTAGAATGGAGAGTGGGACCACTTGGAGAAGCACCCTTCTGAAGTGGGAGCATGCCAACTCAAGCTTCTGAAGCAAGGAATTGCACCTATAGGGGTGCCTTAGGTGTATGCTTAGGGTTAAGTCCATGATCGCCTTTGTTTTAATGCATATTTGATATGTGGTGTGTGCTACAGATTATACCTTAAATATATGATATTCCGAAGGTATATTAATATTTATATGTAGCACATATGTTGATGAGACTAAAATAAAATCCCTCCTCGTTCTAATTAGGTCGATAAACGTGAGACATTAAGAATGACTCACGTAGCCTTCCGTTGTTATGGTCTTGATGAGCCAATCTTAGATTGGATGGGTTTGTTGTGCTACCACAAGGCCTATTCGGCAAGGGATTGGAGATCATGGCCAAGGCATTAGCCGAACTTTGGGGTGGACCATTTGCATGGCTTTGTTGTGCTACCACAAGGGCTGTGTAAAGAATCCATTCTCATAACGTAACAAGCGGGTTTGACCTAACTAGAGTATATGGTTTGTTGTGCTACCACAAGATCATAACTCTAGAGGCTAAATGACTAAGAGTTGCAAGAATTGCAATTGGCAATAGTTGCCTACCTATTAAGTATGGGATTACTTGTTGTGCTACCACAAGGTCATCACCATAAAGTTAGTAGGGTCTTGGTCCCCACTAGGATGTTATCGTGATATCCCGTCTTTGCATAATGAGGGTTATTCAAATTCGTCGAAAGTTAGTGGGAGTATAAATTAGGATGAAAGATCATATCTTAATTTTAATGAATGTCTGTAATGTTGATATAATTATATCTCTCGTTGTAGAATATTATAAACCACCATTAATCTAGCATGCTAGATGCTAAGTATTTTAATGGCTCACACTTCTTATATTGGTTTAGAACTAAGAGAATAGTTCTCATAGTTGACCTATTGACTATCCTACTTGAGAAGTAGGTATATCCTACACTATCTAATGATGTGAGAGAAGATAAGATCTTATCTCATTGAAAAGATGTATTAATTACCTTCTATCGGATGTTAGCCTCTACCAGATAAAGTTAGTAGTGGCAACATGGATAGATGGATTTGATATCCATCATGGCTCATGGTGATGAGCTAATTAAAGGCGATGAACAATAATACATCTTTAATACTTCTTATTGGTAAGACCAATAGAAAGAAGTAAGATCATTAGATAGAGATAGATGGTGATAGTTAAAAGTCAAAGAAGTGAGTCAAGATATTATAACCCAAATTTGACATAGCATTCTTCGACTATCATGATGATGGTAAGTAGAAGAAGAAGTGCAAAGTGTATTGCACATAATGCAAAGGTGGAACTTGAGAAGCCCCATGTAAGTATGTCATTATATTTACTTGTCTTATATACACATTTGATAGTATAAGATACTATGTATGTGTATTCTAGTATAAGATACTAGGAATGCATATAATAGTATGAGATACCAGATATGCATCATATATCTACAAAGAGTTGTAGATAATAGCAAGTAAATGAAGGTTTAAAGAAGATTGTTGACCTACATATGAAATGGTACAAAATGTTGCATCATTACTAGTGGGAGATACAAATTTTCTATAGCCTTCTAGAGTTGTCTTAATTATCCTTCTAAAAGAATATTGTTTTCATTTCCTAGTTGAATAAATGAAGAATTATTCTATGGTATGAAAATGATAACTGGTAAAGTGTTTACCAGTAGGAGCATAATAAAGAGTTTATTCATATAAGATATGTATGCTCTTATAATATGTGTGAATAATCCTCATTAGGTGAAGTAGATTGATATTGATCAATCTATTGTTTAGTAGTATGGTCATATTTATAAGAAAAGACTTAAGGAGTACTATTCGGATAGAAACATATAGGTAAATGATTTAGAATCATTAACTATATGTAAGTCTTATCTTATTAAGCAAAATGACCATCTCTTCATTAGTTAGACATGGAGAGAGGGCTAATGAGTTTATAGAACTCATGCATCTAGATGCATGTAAGCCCATATCTATTAATGATAGAGGTTAATATTTCAACTTCATTAATTGTCAAAGATGACTTCTCTAGGTATGGACATATGTACTTTATGAAGTACAAATTCAAAACCTTTGAGAAATTATTTGAGATTAAGAATGAAGAGGAAATATTAATGAAAAAAGGTATTAGAACTCTTTGATGAGATCAAAGAGGGGATACTTAAGTAATAATTCACACATAAAAGAAAGATAGTATAATATAATTTTGATGGACACCTCTTATACATTTTAGCTTAATTGAGTAGCTAAAATGAGAAGCCATATTGTGTAGGACATAATATGGATAATGACAACCTTTGAAAAATTCTTCTTTGTCCGTTTAGGGGTTAGCACTCAATATAGACATTTGATCTTAAATCGGTACCTTTCAAGTCTATTCCAATTATTCCATATTAGATATGGAAAGGGATTAAAGCTTGACCTTAAGCAAGTTAAGGTTTCGAATGTCTGGCTTGGTAAAGAAGTATAACCCTATCAAGTTGGAATATAAGACTACATAGTGTTGGCTTGTGGGATATCCTAAGGAAACTTAAGGATATTAATGCCTCCCTTAGAGAGAAGGGTATGAGTTGCTCATCTCTCCATATTTCTAGAGGAAGAGTCCCTCCTTTAGAAAGATAGTGGGAGCAAGGTATAAATGGAATGTGTTCCAGTCCTACAATCCATGGACACTTTTATTAAGGTACTAGTTTATATTTACACAGGGGCAAATCATAGATCTTTTCTTATGTCCAATCAATCTAAGAGATATGTGAGACATATCTTTGATGGAAGAAATGAGACATAAGATAAAATGATAATGATCCTAAGATTTATATTGAAGCAATATGAGATATTGATTCAAAATGGGAAGAAACAATAAAATCCGATATAAACTCTATCTATTCTAATCAAGTTCAGAACTTGATTGATCCACCTAAGGATTTAGTATCTATAGGGTATAAATGGATCACTAAAGAATAGATTGAAGTATATTAGAAGGTAGAGACCTTCAAAGTAAGGATAGTTAAAATGGATATCATTTATGTCAAATAGTTGACTATGATAAGACCTTTTACCTATGCCATGGAATTAATCCATTCGGATTTGATTGTTACACACTATGACTATAGGATATGTCAAATGGATGTTAAGATAGTGTTTCTCTATGTTATTTTGAGAAACAGGTGTATATGATACAACCTTTGGGAATCAAGTTCCAAAACATCCAAATAGTGTGTGCATAAGGTCCATTTATGGACTCAAGTAAAACTTCCCATAGATGGTAGATTAGGTTTAATGAGATTAAATATTATGACTTCATTGAGAATGAAGATATGCCATGTATTTTTATATAAGATAAGTGGAAGTGCTATTATCTTCTTGACATGATATATGTATGACATACTACTTATTAAGAATAAAGTAAGTATGTTATCATAAGTGAGCCTAGTTATCAATTCATCCTCCAAACTTAATATGGGTTTTAAGATCTATGGAGAAAGATCTAAAATGTTTCTTGGCCTTACCCAATTCATGTGCATAAAAACCATAGTCAAAGAGTTTGACATGGTAAACTCCAAGATAGGTTTCTTACCTATGAAGTGTGGAGTTGATATCTTTAAAGATATGTCTTTGTAGACTTCTTAAGAGATAAAGAGATCACATTAGTATAGCCCTTATGCTTTTACAATAGGACCTATCACATTTGTGATGCTACGCACATGACTTCATGCTCTAAGTGTTATGAGCATTCATCAAGTAAATCCTAGTGAGAGTCACAGGATAATTTAGAGATGTGTCCTTGAGTACTTGAGAAGCACTATGGATATATCTCTAATGTATGGAGGATAAGACTTGAAGTCTTGTAGTTTTATGAACACAAGCTTCTAATCAGATAAGTCTGATAATAGGTCAATATAATGGTGGTGCAATGAGCTGGAAGAGTTCCATGCAAGAGAACACTGCTAATTCTACAACTAATCTAAAGTAGATTGAATAATTACTGTATATTGCTTGAGAAGCTGACTAGATGAAGATGTTCATCTAGCTTATGGGATTGTCCCAACTTTCTCTGAAAGTGCATTATTTTGAGAAAACAATGGGGTAGAGCCAAAGTCTCATTAGAAGTTTCAAACTTCTATGTCAATACCATAGAATCAAAGAGAATGCAGTTGATAGAGATATAATTAAAGATAGAGTATCTTCTGTTAATAACATTACAGATCCACTAACTGAAGCAGATACTCAAAGAGTGTTTGAGCTTCACCTTGAGCTAATAGAGATCAGCCAGATGGGTGATTGGCTTTAGTGCAAGTGGGAGATTGATAGAAATGTATGCCCTACAAGCCAATCATATATGATATGATTCGACATTTCTAGGAATATCTCATTTAATAAAATAGGCAAAACTTCGTTACTAGCTTTTATTAGAAGCGTATATCGTAATGAAGTCCTTAATCACATGCAATGATGATTGAATCATGATAAGATCATGATAATGAGATTGATCATCTAGAGGTATGTGATCTAAATGTTCCTAGTCATAGGATCCTTGAGACAGGACATCAAGAATCCGGATAGACTAGTGTGTGTGATGTCTTCTCATATGATGAGAATGACCGATCTCATTGGTCATCAGTGTGGGGACACTGAGATACACACACAGGTGCTCATTAGTGGAATGAGTTCACTGAACTGACCAATTTAGGAAAACCTGATCGGTATCTTACCGAACTGTCTATCAGGTTATTCTTACATCTCAATAGCACGGTTGGGTCTTTGACCTGAGTCGCCAAAGATGTATTGTCAGGCGTACTATGTACTTTGACTATTGACTGATGGATCACTTAGTATTGTGGTCCTATATAGTTAATGGATTGGGTATATGGGAAACCTGGTGGAGGCAATTGAGCGGACAATAGGGGATCGTTCACTCTCGGTAGGAGAGAGAGAATGTCCTATGGATAGTACTCTAAATCCTTGGCCAAGGTAGATAGGATAATTGGAAAAAGAGTTTTCCAATTGATCCATTCATGAGTACAAGATTTCGTAGTGTTGGAATACTTAGGGGTTGACAGTCAGTGCCGAACCCCTAACCGACCGGGACATTGTATGAACGAGGATTTAAATCCGTGTGGTAATTGATGATGGAAAGGCTCAATGGATGTTATTTAACTCCCTAAAGTCATTTGGTATCATAGGATGTGGCTTGTACCCTTTATGATTAGAAAGCCGTAAAAACTGTTATCAGATAATGGTTTTGATTTAATTTAAAGGAATTGTTCTTTTAAATTAATTAAGGATTCAACCAAATTGACTATTGGGCCTATTGGGTCACACACAATAGATCTGGTCAATAAGATGAGGGCATGGACGCAATTTTATAGATGTTTTGGGTTTTTGTGAAAAATTCCATCTTCTATATAAAAATGGCTTATGAAGCCAAACTCTAACGAGGCCATAGGGATGGAGCACGTCCCAAGCCTCCTCTCTCATTCTTCTCTCCTCTAGAAGGTGATCTCTCATGGTCAACCTTGGATCCGGGAGGTTTCTAGAGACCCGAAGGAAGAAAGACTCGTCTATTGAAGCAGATCGTGTGGATACCGCTAGAGACCGGACACTTGAACAGTTTTCAGCAATGAGGAATGTCCTCTCTTCATCCATGGTGAGGGATTTGAGAAATACCATGAGGTACTCTCGTTCTACTTCATATTCGGTTCCCGGTTTTACTCGTTCGGCATCGATCAAGGCAAAGATCATGCTTTTATGGAATCAAAATTTTTTCGCCGTCATGTATTGATTCCTTACAGAAACCAAGGTTTCTTATTATGAGTTGTACATTTGTGGGTCTATGTACCCTTTAGCTTCTTGTAATGGTTAGAAGCCGGCTCGTGGTAGAATGGAGAGTGGGACCACTTGGAGAAGCACCCTTCTGAAGTGGGAGCATGCCAACTCAAGCTTCTGAAGCAAGGAATTGCACCTATAGGGGTGCCTTAGGTGTATGCTTAGGGTTAAGTCCATGATCGCCTTTGTTTTAATGCATATTTGATATGTGGTGTGTGCTACAGATTATACCTTAAATATATGATATTCCGAAGGTATATTAATATTTATATGTAGCACATATGTTGATGAGACTAAAATAAAATCCCTCCTCGTTCTAATTAGGTCGATAAACGTGAGACATTAAGAATGACTCACGTAGCCTTCCGTTGTTATGGTCTTGATGAGCCAATCTTAGATTGGATGGGTTTGTTGTGCTACCACAAGGCCTATTCAGCAAGGGATTGGAGATCATGGCCAAGGCATTAGCCGAACTTTGGGGTGGACCATTTGCATGGCTTTGTTGTGCTACCACAAGGGCTGTGTAAAGAATCCATTCTCATAACGTAACAAGCGGGTTTGACCTAACTAGAGTATATGGTTTGTTGTGCTACCACAAGATCATAACTCTAGAGGCTAAATGACTAAGAGTTGCAAGAATTGCAATTGGCAATAGTTGCCTACCTATTAAGTATGGGATTACTTGTTGTGCTACCACAAGGTCATCACCATAAAGTTAGTAGGGTCTTGGTCCCCACTAGGATGTTATCGTGATATCCCGTCTTTGCATAATGAGGGTTATTCAAATTCGTCGAAAGTTAGTGGGAGTATAAATTAGGATGAAAGATCATATCTTAATTTTAATGAATGTCTGTAATGTTGATATAATTATATCTCTGTTGTAGAATATTATAAACCACCATTAATCTAGCATGCTAGATGCTAAGTATTTTAATGGCTCACACTTCTTATATTGGTTTAGAACTAAGAGAATAGTTCTCATAGTTGACCTATTGACTATCCTACTTGAGAAGTAGGTATATCCTACACTATCTAATGATGTGAGAGAAGATAAGATCTTATCTCATTGAAAAGATGTATTAATTCCCTTCTATCGTATGTTAGCCTCTACCAGATAAAGTTAGTAGTGGCAACATGGATAGATGGATTTGATATCCATCATGGCTCATGGTGATGAGCTAATTAAAGGCGATGAACAATAATACATCTTTAATACTTCTTATTGGTAAGACCAATAGAAAGAAGTAAGATCATTAGATAGAGATAGATGGTGATAGTTAAAAGTCAAAGAAGTGAGTCAAGATATTATAACCCAAATTTGACATAGCATTCTTCGACTATCATGATGATGGTAAGTAGAAGAAGAAGTGCAAAGTGTATTGCACATAATGCAAAGGTGGAACTTGAGAAGCCCCATGTAAGTATGTCATTATATTTACTTGTCTTATATACACATTTGATAGTATAAGATACTATGTATGTGTATTCTAGTATAAGATACTAGGAATGCATATAATAGTATGAGATACCAGATATGCATCATATATCTACAAAGAGTTGTAGATAATAGCAAGTAAATGAAGGTTTAAAGAAGATTGTTGACCTACATATGAAATGGTACAAAATGTTGCATCATTACTAGTGGGAGATACAAATTTTCTATAGCCTTCTAGAGTTGTCTTAATTATCCTTCTAAAAGAATATTGTTTTCATTTCCTAGTTGAATAAATGAAGAATTATTCTATGGTATGAAAATGATAACTGGTAAAGTGTTTACCAGTAGGAGCATAATAAAGAGTTTATTCATATAAGATATGTATGCTCTTATAATATGTGTGAATAATCCTCATTAGGTGAAGTAGATTGATATTGATCAATCTATTGTTTAGTAGTATGGTCATATTTATAAGAAAAGACTTAAGGAGTACTATTCGGATAGAAACATATAGGTAAATGATTTAGAATCATTAACTATATGTAAGTCTTATCTTATTAAGCAAAATGACCATCTCTTCATTAGTTAGACATGGAGAGAGGGCTAATGAGTTTATAGAACTCATGCATCTAGATGCATGTAAGCCCATATCTATTAATGATAGAGGTTAATATTTCAACTTCATTAATTGTCAAAGATGACTTCTCTAGGTATGGACATATGTACTTTATGAAGTACAAATTCAAAACCTTTGAGAAATTATTTGAGATTAAGAATGAAGAGGAAATATTAATGAAAAAAGGTATTAGAACTCTTTGATGAGATCAAAGAGGGGATACTTAAGTAATAATTCACACATAAAAGAAAGATAGTATAATATAATTTTGATGGACACCTCTTATACATTTTAGCTTAATTGAGTAGCTAAAATGAGAAGCCATATTGTGTAGGACATAATATGGATAATGACAACCTTTGAAAAATTCTTCTTTGTCTGTTTAGGGGTTAGCACTCAATATAGACATTTGATCTTAAATCGGTACCTTTCAAGTCTATTCCAATTATTCCATATTAGATATGGAAAGGGATTAAAGCTTGACCTTAAGCAAGTTAAGGTTTCAGAATGTCTGGCTTGGTAAAGAAGTATAACCCTATCAAGTTGGAATATAAGACTACATAGTGTTGGCTTGTGGGATATCCTAAGGAAACTTAAGGATATTAATGCCTCCCTTAGAGAGAAGGGTATGAGTTGCTCATCTCTCCATATTTCTAGAGGAAGAGTCCCTCCTTTAGAAAGATAGTGGGAGCAAGGTATAAATGGAATGTGTTCCAGTCCTACAATCCATGGACACTTTTATTAAGGTACTAGTTTATATTTACACAGGGGCAAATCATAGATCTTTTCTTATGTCCAATCAATCTAAGAGATATGTGAGACATATCTTTGATGGAAGAAATGAGACATAAGATAAAATGATAATGATCCTAAGATTTATATTGAAGCAATATGAGATATTGATTCAAAATGGGAAGAAACAATAAAATCCGATATAAACTCTATCTATTCTAATCAAGTTCAGAACTTGATTGATCCACCTAAGGATTTAGTATCTATAGGGTATAAATGGATCACTAAAGAATAGATTGAAGTATATTAGAAGGTAGAGACCTTATGCTTTTGCAATAGGACCTATCACATTTGTGATGCTACGCACATGACTTCATGCTCTAAGTGTTATGAGCATTCATCAAGTAAATCCTTGTGAGAGTCACAGGATAATTTAGAGATGTGTCCTTGAGTACTTGAGAAGCACTATGGATATATCTCTAATGTATGGAGGATAAGACTTGAAGTCTTGTAGTTTTATGAACACAAGCTTCTAATCAGATAAGTCTGATAATAAGTCAATATAATGGTGGTGCAGTGAGCTGGAAGAGTTCCATGCAAGAGAACACTGCTAATTCTAAAACTAATCTAAAGTAGATTGAATAATTATTGTATATTGCTTGAGAAGCTAACTAGATGAAGATGTTCATCTAGCTTATGGGATTGTCCCAACTTTCTCTGAAAGTGCATTGTTTTGAGAAAACAATGGGGTAGAGCCAAAGTCTCATTAGAAGTTACAAACTTCTATGGCAATACCATAGAATCAGAGAGAATACAGTTGATAGAGATATAATTAAAGATAGAGTATCTTCTGTTAATAACATTACAGATCCACTAAATGAAGCAGTTACTCAAAGAGTGTTTGAGCTTCACCTTGAGCTGATAGAGATCAGCCAAATGGGTGATTGGCTTTAGTGCAAGTGGGAGATTGATAGAAATGTATGCCCTACAAGCCAATCATATATGATATGATTCTACATTTCTAGGAATATCTCAATCAATTAAATAGGCAAAACTTCGTTACTAGCTTTTATTAGAAGCGTATATCGTAATGAAGTCCTTAATCACATGCAATGATGATTGAATCATGATGAGATCATGATAATGAGATCGATCATCTAGAGGTATGTGATCTAAATGTTCCTAGTCATAGGATCCTTGAGACAGGACATCAAGAATCCGGATAGACTAGTGTGTGTGATGTCTTCTCATATGATGAGAATGACCGATCTCATTGGTCATCAGTGTGGGGACACTGAGATACACACATAGGTGCTCATTAGTGGAATGAGTTCACTGAACTGACCAATTTAGGAAAACCTGATCGGTATCTTACCGAATTGTCTATCAGGTTATTCTTACATCTCAATAGCACGGTTGGATCTTTGACCTGAGTCGCCAAAGATGTCTTTCCAGGCATACCATGTACTTTGACTATTGACTGATGGATCACTTAGTATTGTGGTCCTATATAGTTAATGGATTGGGTATATGGGAAACCTGGTGGAGGCAATTGAGCGGACAATAGGGGATCGTTCACTCTCGGTAGGAGAGAGAGAATGTCCTATGGATAGTACTCTAAATCCTTGGCCAAGGTAGATAGCATAATTGGAAAAGGAGTTTTCCAGTTGATCCATTCCTGAGTACAAGATTTCATAGAGTTGGAATATTTAGGGGTTGATAGTCAGTGCCCACCCCTGACTAGCCGGGACATTGTATGAACGAGGATTTAAATCCGTGTGGTAATTGATGATGGAAAGGCTCAATGGATATTATTTAACTCCCCAAAGTCATTTGGGATCATAGGATGTGGCTTGTACCCTTTATGATCAGAAAGTTGTTATCGGATAACGGTTTTGATTTAATTTAAATGAATTGTTCTTTTAAATTAATTAAGGCTTCAACCAAATTGACTATTGGGCCTAGTGGGTCACACACAATAGATCTGGTCAATAAGATGAGGGCATCGACGCAATTTTATAGATGTTTTGGGTTTTTGTGAAAAATTCCATCTTCTATATATAAATGGCTTATGAAGCCAAACCCTAACAATCCATAGGGCTGGAGCACGTCCCAAGCCTCCTCTCTCCCTCCTCTCTCCTCTAGAAGGTGATCTCCCATGGTCAAGCTTGGATCTGGGAGGTTTCTAGAGGCCCGAAGGGAGAGAGAACTCGTCTATTGAAGCAGATCGTGTGGATACCGCTAGAGACCGGACACTTGAACGGTTTTAAGCAAGGAGGAATGTCCTCTCTTCATCCATGGTGAGGGATTTGAGAAATACCATGAGGTACTCTCGTTCTACTTCATATTCGGTTCCCGGTTTTACTCGTTCGGCATCGATCAAGGCAAAGATCATGGTTTTATAGAATCAAAATTTTTCCGCTGTCATGTATTGATTCCTTACAAAAAGGAGTTAACGCTTGATCTTAAGTTAGTTAAGATTTCAGAATGTCTGACCATGATGAAGATGTATAACCCATAAGAATTAGAATATAAAATAGGAAGTGTAGACTTGTGGGATATTCTAAGGAAACTTAAAGATATTTAAATATATCACTTTAAGAGATAAATGGTATGTGTTGCTCAGCTTACTGTATTCTTAAAGGAAGAGTTCCTCCTTGAAGAAAATAATGGGAGCAATGAATTTCTGGAAGGGGTTCTAGACCCACAACCCATAGACACTTCTATTAAGGTACTAATTGATAATAGCACACATCAAAGATCTTCAATTGTGCTAATTCAACTTTATAGATATGTGAGACATATCTTTGATGGAAGAATATAAGCACAGTATAGTGAGGATGTTGATCCAAAGACCTATGAATGGGCAATATTAGATATTAATTCCAAAATAGGAGGAGACAATAAAATCTATAATAATATCCATCTATTTCAGCCAAGTTCGAAACTTGATAGATCCACCTAGGGTAGAGTACCCATTAGGTGTAAATGGAAAGGAAATGATGGATAGGAGTGAATTTGAAGGTGAGACCTTCAAGGCAATGATGATTGAAAAGACATCATCTAAGTTAAGGAGTTAACTATGATGACATCTTTTAACCATTGTCATAATTCAATTCATTTATATTTTATTGGTGTACACTATGACTATGAGATATGTCAATCAAGATGTTAAGATAATATTTCTCCAATGGTGAAATTTAAGGGGAGGTGTATATGATACAACCTCTGTTGTATATGATACAACTTAAGAGATGTGAGTCCTAAAGCATCCATAGAAAGTGTACAAGTTGTTAATGTCTATTCATAGACTAAAACAACATTCTCAACATTGGAATATGAGATTTGATAAGATTGAATCTTATGACTTCATTTGGAATGAAGAAGAACCTTGTGTGTATAAGAATGCGAATGGGAGTTCTATCGTATTTTAGACATTTTATATAGATAATGTACTACTCATTATGAATGATGTAGGTATGTTATCATCCGTGAAGCATATATATAAAATAAATCTTCCATAAATATTCCAGGAGAAGCTTCCTAAGGATTTAGGTCTATAGAGATAGGTCTAAAAGGGATGCTTGGCTTGACCCATTTGTTGTACATCGACACCATAGACAAAGGGTTTGACATGGAAACACTCTTATACAGGTGACTTGCCTAGGAGATATGGAGTTTATCCTTTTAAAGAGAGATGAAATACATGAGCATAGTCTCTTATGCCTTAGTCAAAGGATCTATCATGTATACTATGTACATAGCCTGATATGATTTACACTCTATGTGTTATGAGTAATCATCAGGCAAATTCAAGTGAGAGTCACTGGATAGTTGAGAAGTATATCTTTAAGTACTTAAGAAGTACAAAGGATGCATTTCTAGTATGGAGGATAGGACAAGAAGTTTTAAATTATACTCAAGCTTCTAGTTTTATATGACTGGTAGTTAGATAACTTTAGGGTACATGTTTACCTGGATAGTGATATAGTGAGCTAGAAAAGTTCCATGCCATAGACACTATGGAGTTTACAAATTATAATTGTTGTCAACTGCTTATGAAGTAATCTAGATGAAGAAGTTCATCTTATATTAAGGAGTTATCCCTAATATCTCCGATAATGTACCATTATTTTATGTAAATGATGGATCATTACTTTTGTAGTGGAGCCTTTTGTCACAACAAAAGTTTAAATACTTTTATGGCAATACTACTTGATTAGAGTGGCTGCAGCTCAAGGAGATATGATTAAAGATAGAGTATCTTAAACCATAAACATTACAGATCCATTAACTAAGGCCCTGACTCAAAGTGTGTTTGAGGGTCACCTTGGGCTGATGGAGATCAAACATGTGGGTGATTGGCTTTAGCGCAAGTGAGAGATTGATAGAAATGTATGCCCTAAAAGTCAATCATATGTGATATAATTTTACATTTCTTGTAATATCTTATTTAGTATTAATGGCATTGTCTTCATTACTTGCACTATATAGATGTGTCTATCATAATGAAGTCCTAGGTTGCATGCAATGATGATTGAATCATGAGGAGATCATGATAATGAAATCAATCATCTAGAAGTATGTACGCTAAATGTTCTTAATCGTAGGATCCTCGAGATAGAACATTAAGGATCAGGTAAGACTAGTGTATATAATATCTTCTCATATAATGAGGATGACCAATCTCATTGGTCATTAGCATGGGAATACTAAGATACACAGGTGCTCATTAGAGGAATGAGTTCACTGAACTGACCAATATAGAATCCCTGAATAGTATCTTACCGAACTGTCGATCAGGGTATTCTATTATCAAGGTTGCATGGTTTTTTCTTTGACCTGAGTCACCAAAGATGTCTTGTCAAGCGTACTATGTACTTTTACTATTGACTTATGGATCACTTAGTATTATAATCATGTATAGTTAATGGATTGAGTATATGAGAAACTTGGTGGAGGTAATTGAGCGGACAATAGGGATCATCCACTCTCGGTAGGAGAGAGAGAATGTTCTATGGATAGTACTATAAATCCTTGTCCAAGGTAGATAGGATAATTGGAAAAGAGTTTTCCAATTGATCTAATTACGAGTACAAGATTCTATAGTGTCGGTATATTTAGTAGTTGATAGTCAATGCCGTACACCTATCCATCTGGGACTTTGAATGGACGAAGATTTATATCCATATGGTAACTAATGATGGAAAGGCTCTTTGGTGAGGAGTTTATCCTCGAAGCTGTTTGGGATCATAGGATGTAGCTTGTTCCCGTCATGATTGGTAGGTCGTTAAATCGTTAAATCATTTGAGATAATAGATTTAATTTAAAAAAAGTTGTTCTTTTAATTAGACCTTAACAAATGGGTTCTTGGGCCTAAGAGGTCACACACATAAGGACCAATCCATAAGTTTGGGAGCTTGGGTTAATTTATAAAACAAGGAAGGGTTTTTGTGAAAAACTCTGAGTTCTATAAATAATAGCGATGAGGGCATAAACCCTATCAAGCCAAAGGAGCTCTATGCGCCCCAGCCACCCTTCTTCGCCGTCTCCCACCCCAACATTATTCATTAAATACCCAAGTGTAGATGATGTTTCTATTTGGTAATGGTGTTGCCAAGATCCCAGTTGCTTATGTTTGTTGATGCCTTGACCTGCAAAATGTTCCTCAATCGAACATTTTGAGTTAACATAAAGAAGGGAAGATGTAAAAGAGTTGATTTGTGATTGTAGAGTTGGTATGGCAAGGTTTGAGATATCACCTCATATGTTCTCTACAATTTATTTATTTTTGTTTGAAACGTAAAATTGAAAAGATGCACTAGAGATTACTAGAAGAAACAGACTTGAGCCTGATGCAAATGAGAAGTCAAAATGGTCTTGTGGTCCCGAAAGTGGAGAGTGGGTTCAAGGACCCAGCAATGGTTGGTGAAAATGGGTGTGCAAGCCCAAGTGTTGAAGGTGGACTTGACGACCCGTTCGATGAAGATAGGCTTGAGGGCCTGAGTGAAGGAAGGGAACTCGTGGTCCTAGTTGAAAAAAATGGGCACGAGAACTTGATTTTGAAAGATTCTGGGTATGAGGCCCCGGTTTTAAGAATGTAGGCATGAGTTCCCAATTTTAAAAGAATGCGAGCATGTAGGCCCGAATCTAAAGGAATGCTGGCACATGGAGTTGATTTTGAAGGGATGTGGGCACAAGAACCCGATTTTGAAGGGATGTGGGCTTTCAAGCCTAACTCAAAAGGACTCTGGGCACGTGGACCCGAAAATGAAGGAATGTGGACACGTGCCCGAATTTGAAAAGATGTGGATATGTGGGCCCAATTTTGAAGGGATGTAAGCATGCAACCCCAATTGATTGAGACCGATCGGGGAGCCTAATTGACGGGAACGAACGCAAGGGCTCAATTGATGGAAATGGGCATAAGGCCCTAATTGATTGAAAGGGGTAAATGGGCCCAACTGATAGAATTGGACGTAAGGGCCTGATTCATCGAAAGGGGCACATGTAGGCCCAGTTTATAGAAAGGGGTATGTGGGCCCAGTTAAAAGAAAGAAGCATGAGAGCTCAATTGATGGGTTGGTGGGCACAAATGAATTAATACGAACATTCTTGTCACATGCGTTAAAAGTACAATCAGGTAAATCGTGACATAAAAATAAAAAATAAAAAAATTTATTCTAATTTAAAATAAAATTATAAAAAATGAACAAACAATTTACAATCAACAAAAACATTAAACATATGGGTAAATTTATTCCCTTAAATAATTTTTTATCTTTTTTTAAATTAGATGTCTAAACAAATTAATAAGCTCAAAACGCGAGTTGATAAAAATTCCACTTATCTAATTTATTATGCTAATTCGTAAATTTTAAATAAAAAACATGATCAGAAAAAGAACAGAGTCTTATTTGACTTGATAAAATTCATGAACAAATCAATCAATTAATTGAATATATGCTTAATTAAAATATTAAATTACAAATATTTATAGTTGTATTACGATAATTGAAATTATTAACTCACAATAAATTTTAATTTAATGTTAAATACAATTTTATTTTTAGGTAACTTTAAATTTAAGTTTGTTAATTTATTTTTTACCCGATATTAAATGGTCTTTATTCTTTGGTTAAATGTTCTGACGGGTTTCATCCAGAAATATCTCGACTTTCTGGAGTGTTCTGGAACATTTTGACGCCGGCGCGGCATCCTCATCCTGTAAAGGAGGCACTCTCGCGGAAGTGACGAGCTCTCTCCGGAAGAAGGAAAACATTCGGAAAAAATGGCGGGTTTCGAAACATCGGAAAAGCTTGAACCCTGCGTCAGCTTATATATGCGTGTTGTTCCCTGCGAAGCAATTCATAGCATCTCCCAGTTCATTTGAGAACCTTAAGGCCACGTTTGGTATCAGGATAAGGTGGGATAAACATGGTTTATCCCCTATCCTTCGTTTGGTAGACAAATAACATTCATCTTAACCTGGTTTAATTTAATCCGGTTTATCCTTGAAAATGGGGTTAAACTCATGGATAACCTATCCCCTCTTTTTAGTGGGATAGGTCCATGTTTCGGGGATA
Organism: Cryptocoryne crispatula var. balansae; assembly: GCA_036172225.1. Lineage (NCBI taxonomy): Eukaryota > Viridiplantae > Streptophyta > Magnoliopsida > Alismatales > Araceae > Cryptocoryne > Cryptocoryne crispatula. The sequence continues at coordinate 24,006,619 of CM069924.1, forward strand.
CGATTCTCGCGCGGCTGGGTTGGACGCTCGCCGGCAGACTTCGCGCGGTGGACGCTCACTCTGGTGCGCCGGCGGGAGGCGCGGGGGAGGGGGGCGAACGCCGCGGGGGCGGGGCACAAGCGCGCCGGCGGGAGGCGCGGGCGAGGGGGGTGAACGCCACGGGGCGGGGCACGAGCGCCGGCGGGGGCCGGGGGGACACCTCCGCGGGGGAGGGGCGGGGGAGGGGGGGCGCGAACGCCGGCGGGGGGCCGGGGGGGGACACCTCCGCGGGGGAGGGGGCGGGGGTGGGGTCGTGATCAGACCCGGAATCATGGATCCGGGAGGAGCATTTGCTTCGCGCTGTCCATCATATCATCATCCACGCGAGCTCGTCCAAGTAGGAGACGACGCCCTGTTGGAACTCGGCACCGGCGTAGTCGATGAAGCCGCCGCCGTCCCCGAGTGCGGCCGTCGACCACGGATCCAGGAGGCCGCCCCCTCCGCCCCGTTGGGATCGACATCTAGCACGGAGGAGAAGTCGAAGAGGTCGTCCGTGTCGAATAATGGTGCCTCGGCGCCGACCGGCTGCCGGGAGTCATCGTCGTCGCACCGCGTCTTCGGGGGGGAGGAGGATCGCCGCCGCCCCGCCGGAGGGTCGTCGGGGAGAGGCGGCGTGTGGACGTTGTTGTTGGCATCGGCATCCCCGAGCGTGTCGCCGCTGAGCTTGTCGTTGAGGGGGCGGACCGCCGGGGAAGGAAGGGGAGCGTGGGGGGAAGGGGGGCGTCCGCCGAGGAGGAGGGGTGTCTGCGGGAGGGAGAGCGGACGGCCGATAAGGAAGGTGGGGGGGGGGGGGGGGGGGACTCGCGGGGAGGGGGTGGGAGGAAGGGGGCGCCGCGGGGGGAGCTCCGGGGGGTGAAGGGGGGCGCCGGGCGGGGAAATCCGCGCGCGAGGGGGAGCTCCGGGGGCGGGGGCGTGCCGCGGAGGCGGTGGGGAGCGCCGTCGGGAGGGGCGGGTGCCGCGGAGGCAGGGCGAGACGGGGGGACTCCGGCACCACTCCGCAGCCGGGAGGCACGGAGTTTTTTTTAATAATATTTTTATATTTTTTATATTTTTTTGATTAAGTCGATTTAAACGGTTTAGTTTGATTTAAATCGGTTTAGAGGTTTCTCGAATCGAACCAAACCGAAAGGGGTCCCAAATCGAACCGAATGAGCTAGTTCGGTTTGATTTCTCTTGAACCGTTTTCTGTTCACCCCTAGTCAAGAAGGGGGGCGGGGAGCACTGTCCGCCGGGTTCTGTCCGGAGGGGTGCCGGGTTGAGTTCCGTCAACATTTAAGTTTATTTTTATTTATATATTTAAATACTAGTTTAAATTTATTATATAAATATGTAAGTTAGTTAAGATATTTACAAATATGTTAAGATCGGAAGAGCTGATTGTCGAGAAAAAGGAGGACCGCGTGGATCGCCCTCTCCGCGGCGCCTCCGAGGTCGCCCAAGAATCTTCGGGAACGCAAGGGACGGGGAGGCAGAGCACCAAGACAACCGGAGCGGACCGAAAATCAATATTTTTATTTCATCCTAACATTATGTACAGTGGTGACTCGTCTATATTTTTAAATTTAAATTTATTTTTATTTTAGATTTATCGTATAACTATGTAAGTTAGTTAAGAAGACCTTTATAAATATGTTATCAAAAATAAAATAAAAGAATATAAAAAATAAAGTTAAAAATATTGAAGTATAAGGTTATTCTCAAATTGATTTTTAACGTACCAAACATAGGATACGGTTATCCTCTAAACCTATCCTAACTCTTACCAAACATAGTGGGGATAGGGTTAATCACAAGGATTGGTTTATCCCGATACCAAACGACGCCTAAGGGCATGTTTGGTACGAGGATAACTCGGGGATAAACCAGGTTTATCCCCAAAATTTAGGGGATAAACCTGGTTTATCCCAACAAATTTGGGTGGCAAACAGGCCATAAATTCCTCGCCGCTCTACGACTTGTTGGTCAGATTCTCCGCAAGCACGCAGCGGTCTTCGATTCAAGATGTCGATCATTCCGAGGTTCTTCAGTGGCAGGCGCGGCGATGTCTTCGACCCCTTTTCCCTCGATCTCTGGGTCGACCCTTTTCGTGGCTTCCCTTTCGGAGGCCCTCTCTGCGTTCCCCGCCCAAGCGGTAGCTGGGATTCCGACGCCGCCGCCTTCGCCGACACCCGGATCGACTGGAAGGAGACGCCGGAGGCCCACGTCTTCAAGGCCGACCTGCCCGGCGTGAAGAAGGAGGAGGTGAAGGTGGAGGTGGAGGAAGGCGGGGTGTTCCAGATCAGCGGCGAGGGGAGCAAGGAGAAGGAGGAGAAGAGTGACACGTGGCACCGCGTCGAGAGGAGCAGCGGCCGGTTCCTTCGGCGGTTCCGTCTGCCGGAGAACGCCAAGGTGAGCGAGGTGAAGGCGGCCATGGACAACGGGGTGCTGACGGTGACGGTGACGGTGCCCAAGGAGAAGGAGGAGGTGAAGAAGCCGGAGGTGAAGGCCATCGAAGTCTCAGGCTAAAATCTCTAGCGACCGTGGAGATTGCCGGCGCGACGAGAAGGGCGGTCGTATAATCGCCCTCGCCGTCCGGAGAAGGAAATAAAAATGTTGATTTTTTTCTGGGTCTGTTTCGTATTATAAACAAGTGATTATGGATCGTATCTATTAGTCCAAACATATTTTTGTAAAAGGAATTGTGAAAACCGAAACGTTGTCATGTTTGTCTTTATTCCTTTAGCGTTAATGTTTTACAATTCCATCTAAATAATTGATCTTCAATGAGAAGATAAATTTTACTTAAAGATTTTAAAAGGGGTGGTTTTAAAAAATTAAGAGAATCATATTTAGAGGTTTTATGGTGGGTCGTTTACAATGAGCTCATTGTTTGTTTAATATGGAGTTCAAATTTTGATATGAAGTTACTTATGAACTTTGTACTGAAGTTTTATTTAAATTTGTTTATGAAGTTTAAGTTTAAATTTAATTTAATTTTTTTATAAAATTAATTGATATCATGTATTTGTAAAAAATTATAACTTAATTTTTAAAAATAATAACATGTGTTTAAATTAAAATTAAAATTATTTATTTTTTAGATATTAAAGGAAATAATATATTTTTATTTAATATTTATTAACTAAGTATTTTTTTCTAGTTGTAATAAACTTCAGGTTAAAGTGGCAATAAACAACTTATTTATGAAAATATACTTGACATACATTGTTTTGAATATTCACATAATTATTAAAAAAATAGTATATTGATGTGACTCAATCATGTCTAATATATTGAGGGTTTATTACGTCTTCTGCTCTCCAATTACTCATCTCTACCGAAGTAAATTCGGCATATCAGGTAGCATGGTCTTGACTTTCTGCTTGGGTCTTTTCACTCTGCAAATTTGAAAATACCAAAGGAGATCTTGAAATTCAAACTTGACCGACATTTATGTCATAACCTATATGAGCATTCCATACTCTTTTTTGAGTTTTCAAAAAACGAGATGAATATAAAGCGCATAGATGACATAGATAGAGAAGTAAAGTAACATCTTAACTCGTCGGGATTGAAGAGTGCAATGACCACTTTGATAATTTTTTTAAGATACTAGAATTATGAGGATCTAAGTTATGGAAAGATTATCAAGATGAATTAAAAATGTGGATAAGTATACAAATGATAATAAGTAAAGAACTAGTTGAAAAAAATCGTAAAAAGAAGAATGCATACTTTAGGTGCGAGAATAGTATTTATAAGAAAAAATATATCTGATTATTATTATGAAGGTAGATTAATGAGACAATCTAAGAGATTACAATACTTAGAAAATTAACAAAAATTATATTGTCATAATATACCATATCCTATAGATATAGGATGTGAATATCTAAGAGGACGCACAACCAGCGTGGTGATGGTAAGGTAAAATTAAAAATCGAAACAGAAAAATTTGATCTTAAAAGACCATTATTACAAATGTCTGTAATAGACTTAGAACAGCTATTTGAAAGTAATTTTTCATAAAATATTTTAGCATTTTGAGAAATAGAAAAAGATTATGCTCATATAGAGTTAAAAGATAAAAATAAAATAATAAGAGTAAAACTAATAAGGTATAATGCTCAAAATATAGAAAAATCTAAAACTCAAATAAAAGAATTATTACAAATGAAAATAATACAAAAATTAAAAAATTCTCATAGTAGTCCAACTTTTATGGTTAGAAATCACAGTGACATTAAGCGAGGTAAAGTCTAGATGGTAGTAAATTATAAACAGTTAAATGATTATACAATCTTCGATGGATATTTTTTATCACATAAAGAAATCTTACTAGAGGAAAAAGATATTTTTCAAAATTTAATTGTAAATCAAGATTTTGGAAAATTAGATTAGATGAAGAATCAATACCCTTAACAGTATTTAGTACGTCACAAGGTCATTATGCATAGTTAGTAATGTCATTTGGATTAAAAAATACACCACTAATATTTTAGAGAAGAATGGATAAAGTATTTGAATGCTTAATTAAATATACAATGTCTTAGTATGCTCCAACACCTGGAAAGTACACAAAGAACATTTAAAAATATTTGTTGTCAAATATAAAGAACATGGAATAGTTTTATCAAAAAAGAAAACAGAATTAGGAAAATAAAAAATAGAATATCTAGGACTAACAATTGATTCCACGGGAATAGAATTACAACCACACATGTGAAAAGATATGCAAATTCCCGGATCAATTAACAGATAAAAATAAATTACAAAAATTTTTAGGATGCTTAAACTACACAGAACAATTTATTGAAAATTGCTCTAAACTAAGAAGCCCTTTACAGAAATTTCTTAAGAAAATTGTTTCATTCACATGGACAAAAGATTTAACTAAACAAATTCAAGTTATAAAATAAATTTCAAAAAATTATCTCGACTAGATATACCATTAGAAGAAGATTTCCGAATTCTTGAAATAGATGCTTCAGAATACTATTGGGGAGCAGTTCTAAAGAAGAAAAAAGAAAAATAAGAAAAAGTATACAGATATACATCAGGTACGTTCACTCCAACCGAACAGAATTATCATATTAATGAAAAGAACTCTTAGCAGTTACGAAAGGAATCAAGAAGTTTGCATATTTGTTGTTACTAAAGAAATTTCTGCAAAGAACAAACAATACTCAAGTAAAAGTATTCATCAAAAATAATTATGCAGCATTGCCAGAAAATAAAAGAATTCTTATATGGCAAAGTTATTTAGTGAATTCGATTTTGATATTGAAGTTATAAAGGATACTAACAATGTTCTTGCAGATAGTTTATCTTGAGAATGGCAACAAAAATAACACCCGAAGAGGTAAGCAAGAGAATGGGAAAGATTTTGAAAGAAGCTGAGAAAGCTAATAAAGAGAAGGTAGAATTTCATAGAGAGATTAAACAATTAGAAAGAATGATGGAAATGATAAAAACTAGAATAGGTAATAGCATTCAAAGAGAACTAAATTTGCAGGCTAGTATTTGAAGTCTTCAAGAAGATATTTCAGTCTTCATACATAGCAAGAATTAGAAGGCTACCGAAATAGGTAATAGTCTAGTTCCTGCAAAAGAACAAAGTATAGAAGCCTCTGCTTCAAAGTTAGACAAGGCAAAGACCTTGACAGTAAACAAGGAAGCAACCTCGAAATTACAGTCAGAATCATCTGACAAAAACTCTTCAACTACTCCCTCTTCCTCATCTCCACTTTTATCTTTTTAAATCACTCAGAGATTTCAGCCACAATCTCCCTCAGAAAAGAAGAAAAGTTTCACCATTCCTAAACCAGAACTGATAGATGATTCAGTTTTATATGAACAATATATTTCCTCATTCAAAACCTTGTATGCCCTTGAACCATCACTCACCATATATCCTGATCATTTAGGAATATATCCTAGACTTCATCTTCTCCAAGGAATTTCTCCAGTTTTAGTTTGAGATATGTTCCAACATGGATCTATTGTAACTATACAGATAAGTCCAAGAATGGAAGAGATTTCACTTCTTCCCAATTATATTTAGAATTCTGCATGAGAATACTTCAAGTACAACCCTCTGGTTCAAAAAGATTCAATAGTTTTCATGAAATTCTTTAGCGTAAGTCCTGACTTTGAAGAAAAGAAATATTATGAAGCAATTCACATCATAACAGACAATTATAATACAGTGGTCGATTTGGCAGAAAGAAAAGAGTATCCAGATATCAGCCCTGAAAGAATCAACTACAGACGAGCATTAGGACTCAAAGTCCTAGTTCAACAAACAGAAAAAAATGTTGAAGTATGGTCGAACATGGCTACATTATCAGAGCAAAAAATGTTTAATAGTTTCCACAGGGAAAGAGTCCAATGAATAAGCTGTCAAAGCATTATAAAAATTCATGGTAAATATATCCTCTGGAAGAATTCGAAGCAGCACAGCTTGTTAGAAAGAATTATGTAAATTTTTTAAACATGACAAAAATATCCATCCAGCATACTTTGAAGAAGACGAAGACATGATTATGCTCTGTTTTTTCAAGAAATCTAGAAGAACAAGATGTAGTCAGCAATGACATAAGAATTTTGTCCGAATATATTATGATGTCAGCAATGACCTCATAATAAATATAGAAGAAAGACAGATGGCATCTGAAGACGGAAATCTTATCAACGAGGGACACTTAGTTAAAGAAACTTATCAAGAAGGAATCAATCAAGAGAACTCCTGAAGACTCCAAAGACCCATCTGAAGAAATAAAGATAGGACCTCGAGCCTATATAAGGAGTACTCCAAGCTCAGAGGACATCGATGGCCAAAGCTTCAAGGCATCCAGCAACATTAGAGTCTAAGTCTTAGTCTTTGTAATTTGAGAGTTGAGAGATCTATGAGAGTTACACTTGTAAGAGTGTAGATCTTGTAAGAATGGAGTGAAAAATCTTCTTCAAGAGGACGACTACATGTACTATCTTAGATGAAAACAATGTAAATTTTTATTATCAACGTAGTCATTGTACTCTTCAATATTGGCAAGTTAAGATGTTACTTTACTTCTCCATCTATGTCATCTATGCTCTTTATATTCATCTCATTTTCTGAAACCCAAAAAAGAGTATGGAATGCTCGTATGGGTTATGACAGAAATGTCTGTCAAGTTTGAATATCAGGATCTCCTTTGGTATCTTCGGATTTGTTAAGTGAAAAGGCCTAGTCAGAAAGCTAAGAACATGCTACTTGATATGCCGAATTTTATTTGGTAGAAATGAGTAATTGGAGAGCAGAAGACGTAGTGGGCCCTTAGTATCATGTTATTAGGTAGGATTGATAGACTTTGATGATTGTTTTTGATTTCATGTCATGTCTTTACTAAGATTGTATCATGTAGTTAGTCTTCTTGGAATTCTATTGAAATATTTATTTATTTTGAATGTTCTTATTACAATTTCTCTTTCAACCAAAAAGAAATCTAGAAGAAATCCACAATGGTATTAGAGCTAGAACATAAGAATTTGATAAAACAAATTCTTATAACTCAAAAGTATTCAGTATATAGGCTGAAAACCAGGATCTCTGTGAAGAAAGAGCTTTGCTCTGGAGCTAGAAACTCTGGTAAAACAATGCCAAGTACTGAAGAACATAAGTTATATGAAGTTGTTAGTAGAAATACAATCAACTATAGATAGAAACTTTGATAGAGTTTAAGAAATACTAGTAGAAATACAAAAAACTATAGAATATCATTCAGAACAACACTTAGTAACTTGGCCATATATAGAAGCAGAACAACTTGAAGAATTGAGTATAATAAACTTAGCAATGTTTAAAGATTTCGAAATAGAACAACTAGAAAATAGATTCATGGATATTTCGTCAAGTGATCTTGATGAAATAGAAAGAAAGTTAACATCTCTTCAACTAGATGATGATGAAGAAAATTTAAAAATGGATGTAACTAAAGCATCAGAATTTGGAGAACCTAAACCACCAGAAGAAAGTTATGAATCATATGAACAAAACAGATATGGAGGACGATATCAAGAATTTGAACCTAGGAGAAAACCTCAAGATAGATTAAAGTTCAAAATGAAAGAAAAAGTTATATTAAAACTCTAGTAGATACCATGAAAATAGAAGCAATCCCAGGAAATGGAATATTTTTAGGTATAGACAATGTAATAGATGTCGAAGACGTTGTAACAACTTGGTTTAAGGCAACATATGTTGCAACTCAAGATAAAAGATATGATGTCCCAACTACAATTAAATTTATACATATAACATTTAAAGGAATAGTAGAAGATTGGTGGAAGAACCTTTCTGAAGCTGACAAGAACTACATAAGTGGTGATAATACAACTATATTAGGAGTAATAAATAATTATGAAAATGCAATCAAAAGACAATTTTTAGAAGAAAATTGGCGGTTACAAAAAGATATAACAAGAACAATAGAAAAAGATAAATTCCATAACCTAATAGTAAACTTAAAACTATGTGACATATGTCAACTAGAACAATATAACTATATATTTCAGAAATATTATTATAAATTATTTGATAAAAAAACAAGATCTTTATTTAGGATTATATTTTTCCAAAATACTAGAACTATGGGGATCTAAGTTATGGAAAGATTATCAAGATGAATTAAAAATGTGGATAAGTATGCAAATGACAATAAGTAAAGAACCAGTTGAAGAAAATTTTTAATTTTCTGTTGGTGTATCGATATCGGAATGTTGCTCTTATCATAATTTGTATAGTTCCAATATATATCCATCCTATTTTTTCAACTTTGTAAGTGTCTCAAAATAAAGAATTTATGACATGTAAAAGTTTAATCATAAAAAAATATTTTTATAATTAAAAATTAATAAATTTATATTTTGAAAATGTCTAACGAACAAAAAATATAAATTTATTATAAAAAATTTAGTTTAAATATCTGATTTTTTGCATTATAATCAAATATCTTATATGATTAAGTCTTTCAATTTTTTCACATTGTGGAAAGCGTCTATCTGTATAGAAAGTGTGTCCTATGTGTACATATAGGTCAGCATTTAGGGGTGGGCACAATTCGATTTGGTCCAATTTGGACCATTTTTTTTAAACCGAACTGAACCGAATCAACCTCTCAAATCGAACCAAACCAAACCAATTCAATTCGGTTTGGTTTGGTTTGGTTCAATTTAAACCAAAAATGAATAAAAATATTTAAATTAATTATTTTTTACATATATAATAGTTTTTAAGTTAAAAATAATTAAAATAATTATTATTTTTATTATAAAACTTATAAAAATATTATTTATATTAATACTATAATACTTTTTAATACTTTTTTGATTAAATTGGTGTAAACAGTTTGGTTTGGTTTAAATTAGTTCGGAGAATTTTCAAATCAAATCAAACTGAAAGGGATCGAAATCGAACCAAACCAAACCGAATGGGCTGGTTTAGTTTGGTTTCTCGGTTTGAACCATTTCATGCCCACCCCTAACTAGAAACATGTTCAGCTTAACCGCTCAATGGAGTGTCTAGTTGTGGATTAATTTCTTAATTTAATTTTTTTAAAAGTCTGAGATAACTTCTAGTGGTGGACTAACCCTCCAGTAGGGTTGTAAACTGGTCAGATTCAGTAGTGAAATCATCAGAATTCGATTTTTGATTCTGATAAGAGTTAAGAGGTTTCGATTTCGATTCTGATAATTTTGGAATCACTATGTTCCGATTTTGATCCGATTTCTATTTCGTTATCGAAAATAGATCCGAATTCGATGATTTTTAAAATACATATTAAATATTAATTTTATTTAAAAAGAAGTTAATAATTTACATATAATTACTAAAAATTGATATAATCTCTTTAAAATTTTATTTTTATTATTTTATCATTTTATATATTATATATTATAATTTATTTAACTTTATTTAATTTAATTTTATTTATATATACTTATTTTTTATCGAAAATGAATTAACAGAAACTAAATCAACTGATTCTGATTCTGATAAATTATTGGAATATCGGATTTTGATTCCAATAACTTATAAGATACAAAAACAAGTTCAAAACCCATTAATTTTTAACGAAATTGAATCAAAATATCGGAACATCAGATTCTGTTTACACCCCTACTCTCTAGACTTAATTTTGTTTGACATTCCAAGTCTGAGACGGCGTCCAGTGGTGAGCTCACTCTCTAGACTTAATTTTTTTTTTTAAATGTGAAGCCTGAGGTAACGTCCAGTTGTGGGCTAACTCTCCAAACTTAGTCAATTTTTAGTTCAAGTTTGAAATTTTCGTGACAACATCTAGTTGTGTACTAACTCCTCAAACTTAAGTCATTTTTGTCCAATGTTCAGTGGGCCAGTTCATGTCATATCAGTGCAGTAGGCCGGTCTTCAAGTCCTTGGGCCAAAGATGCTTGTTTTGAACTTGAATGGTCAGCATGGCTTGTTTTGCACTTCAAGGGTTAGCAAGGCCCATGGTTTGCCAGGTTGGCAACCCAGTCAGCCAAGTCACCCGATCCGGTCGGTTTCTGGGCTGACTGGCCCAGAAATAACCCCTCCGGGACGACTCCAAGCCGGCCCGATAGGGGGTTGCATGACCCAGCTTTGGGTCGCGCGACCTAGCGACCCGTTCGGCTAGGTCGCCCGACCTCGGGGCGACTCAGCCTAGGTTAATTTTTTTATACTATTATTACATACTTATAATTTTTTCTTCCCCCTCCCCCTTACCACCATAAAAAAATTTCTTCCCCTCCCCCTTACCCAATCGATCCGCGACTACTCTACGTCACATTTAATAATAATATAACAATACTTCACTATCACTTATATCATCACATATATATATGATCTATAATCATAAATATATGTTATATACTTAAATTTTATAAAGATCTATTTTAACTCTCTTCTCTTTCACACACACATCAAGTTTGTCAAGAATAAATATTTTTTTGAGCGTTCCATTTATTAAAAGTACAACAATGTTTTGCTATCATTTATATTATTACATATGGTTAAAATTTGTAATTATAAATATATGATATATCTTAAAATTTATAAAATTGTTTGTTAAGTATCTTTATCTTCTCACTTAAGATTAACTTTTTCCCAACATATACTAATACAACATAATCACAAAAAAATCATATTTACTTGTATACATAGATAAACACTCATATTCAATTATAATACAAAAAATATAATTATATTTACTTATAGCTTTTATGTATACATAAATGCATGGCATAAAATTATTATTTCTATTATTTCTTATTTTTATATAATTTTTATATTTTTTATAATAAAATAAATAAAATCCGACCCCATCCAACCCGTCCGACTTGGGGTCGCGACCCATCTGACTAGGTCGATTTTGGGGCCGACCGACCCCGGGCCGACCCCCGACCCTACCTTCCTTGGTAAGGCCTATTTTTTGCAACCTATAGGAGTTTGTTATTTCATTTGTTTTCTTGCTGTAGCAATGAGCAAATGAAACCTTAAAGGGGCTGAAATTGGACTTGTGGAGGTGCTGCTACATAGGTGGATAGAATTAAGGCCAATTGGATGACCAAAAGAAGAAACCAAGGGGTATTCAGGTGGGCTATTCGGGTGGCCAGCAAAGGGGTTGTTTTAAGGACAAGTTTAAGGGCACTCAAATAGACATGATTTGGGGTCAACAAGGACCTGTTTGTGGGGTGCACAAAAGGGCTATTGAGAGACCTATTTGTGGGGCCAACAAAGGGACCGAACAGGTGATGTTTTAGAAGCCGACAATGGGGCTATCTAAATGGCCGAAATGGGCAGGCTTTTAGGAGCTGTGTAGAGGACTAGATTAGGACTGAATTGAGGGACCATCAAGGTGTGTTACACAAAGGGCTGAAAAAAGACCAACAGGGGGGGTCGAACATAGGCTGTTTATGGCATGTCTAAGGGCTTGATTGGATGGCCAAAATATTGCCCAATTGGATTGATCTCTAAACTGCTAGGGGATAAACAGGGTGAGGGTCAAATAAGGTCTGATTGGGGACATCAAGGGTTCTCTTTGGATGGCCTAAATGGGGTGCATAGGGTGCTAGTTTAAGGAGACAACAGAGGGCTTTTTGGTTGGCCTAAGTGGAGCGCACATGGGGCTGTATGGGTGGCCAAACTGAAGGTCAAACAGGGGTTGTGGCTGAAGGCATATTGAATGGCCAAGAAGGAGGCCGAATTAAGAAGAGATGAAAAGAGGGGAAAAGGGGAGACCAAAATACAAATTACTTCTTCTCCTTACTGTGAGAACCTCGTTTTTTACATTTCATTTTAGTTTTCAAAATCATTTTTGCATCTCCTTTGGACTACTTAGGAAAATAGGTATTAACCTATAAATGTATTAAATAGTCCAATGATACATTTAAAATTATTAGAACCGAGGTTCGGGTTCTTTGAAAAATTTGATTTTTGACCCCTCTCCGCCGGATGGTGCGAATACCTGGCGTTAACTTACATCGAGCAAGTACTCGAACGCCCTTGATTAACCGCCATAGCAATCCGTTTGGTAGAGAGTGCACATCCATACAAAACAATAAACTAGAGGGCCGTAAGCCTTACGGGCCCGAAGAGATGCGAACAAGTTGCGTTACGTTTGGTTGACGTTGATTTTATTTGATTAAGATGTGATTTTTTTTACCAATTGATTTAGATTTGATTTTTTCAAGTTGTTTATTTTTTTAATTTTATCTTTCCATTAATGTTTTGATTTAATGGGCTGAGTTTGATTTATTTGTTTTTTTTAATTTCAATTTGATTAAGGTTTTGTTTTGGACTTATAGTTTATTTAAATGAATTAAATATCTTATGATTTGGGATTTATTGATTAACGCATTGGTTAAGATTATTTAATTTCAAACGTTACTTTATGTTGTGACGTTGATTTTAGTATGTTCCAAGTATTTTAATTAATTTAAGATTTGGTTAAGTTGTTTAAGAGCATTTTTTTTATTTATGTTCTTTGAAATTTATTTTAAAATCTGATTTTTGATATTTGAAGATTGTTTTTGGTGAATTTTAAAAGCATTGGAGATTGTTTATTTGATTCTTTTTTGTATTATTTGATTATACGTTGATTAAGAAATTCAGTCCCATGCATTACGTATATTTTAGATTGATTTTTGGGTTGATTAAAATTCTGATTTTTATATTCTTCAGATTTGATGAGTGTTTTTATTATTTTTTATCTTGTTTATTTAATTTGAGTTCGCATCCCATCCGGCCCATCGGGCTAACGTTCGGTACCCAATTCGAACATCCATGTCGACACTTGAACAAACTTCATTTCATTTCATGTCGGGTTACATCATGTCGGTGCCGAAGTCCAAGGTTTGAAATTTCTCTTCCCCGGTGCGCTTCTCACAAGATGGGAGGAAAAATCGGCATTCCGGTAGTATGCCGGCCGATCCTCGATCGAGTGGGCTCACCTCCAATACGACGAAGTCTTTTGACTTGTCGCACCGGGGAGAATGGAACCATTTGCAACGGGAACATGCCCGCGCCCACGTCCAGGAGCGCCTACCCGAGACGTAGTCGGAATAGCCGTCCTAGGGCGCTCAAATTTTGAGCTCACCCCTTATTTAATTTTGCATTTTTGCATTTCAGATTTTGATTTAAGTTTATTGATTTTTTTTTGTTCAAGACCCAATAAAGCCAGCTTCAGCTCCTTGGGGCCCGGCAGCTCGATTTTGCACCGCGTGGGCCCGGGTTGCCCAACAAGGCCGGCTTCACGTCTTCTTGGCCTAATTGGGCCGATTCAGCCCGTCTTTAGCTCCTTAGGCCTTGGCGGCCCAACTTTCACCACGTGGGACCTGGAGGGCCCGTCTTCAGCTCCTGGACGCTGACGACCTGATTTGCAGCACGCCGGGGTCTGTTTGCCTCGACCGAACCAGTGGCTGTTTGCTGAGCCAGCGTCTGTTTTGGCACCGAACCGGTTGTTGCTTTAGTACCGGATTGGCACCTGTCTTGACATTGGTCCAGCGCTTGTTTCGGCACCGGTTCGGTGCCTGTCTTCAAACGAGCCAGCACTTGTTTTAGGTCTGGAACTGGGCTGTTTTGGTAGCCAGCTTGATGGGCTGCGCAAAGGGCAGTTCAGGTGCTGCGCAAGGATCGGAAAGGGGCTCGAACAAGGCCTGTATAAGGGACTCAACAGTAGGCTGCAGCAGGAGACCAGTTTAAGGTCTGAATTGGACCATCCAGAGGCTATTGTGGGGTCGTTTTGGACTCTGATTAGGGAACTGTTTAGGCAGACAGAAGGGGGGGGGGCGAACATGGCAGTTTCAAGGGGTCTTTTGGGTGCTGCACAGGGGCCTAACAGACTATTTTTTGGGTCTGTTTGGGCTGAACAGAAGGGGGTGCGCAGAGGAGTCTGCGGTAGTTGGAAGAAGAGGTTGACCCTTGGTGTGCAGCAGCGTGGGCCGCAGCAGCAATCTTCAGCGGCTCCTCTTCTCCAATGTATGCAGGAGCATCAACAGTACTCTTCCCATGGCTTTCTTCTTCTCTCTTCTTCTTCTTCTTCTCCTGGTGATAGGCGAGGTTGAGTGGTTCCCTTCCTTCCTTGCTGTTGGCGTTGAAGCAGGATCAGGTTGCTCCTTTCTCTTGGCTGAGGGCTGGCCGTAAAGACGTCGCCCACTGCAGTACATGCTCTCCTTCTGGCAGCAGTTACGTGGAGATGGAGGGGGCTGGATCTCTCTCCTCCGGTCTTCTTGGTGCCGGCCCGCGGCTGCTGCGGGCGGACCTTGTTGGAGAGAACGCAGCCACTCTAGATGCTGCCGTTGCTTGACGCTTTTGGAGGAGGTCGTGAGAGGAGGGAGGCCGAGAGAGGGAGAGCACGCGAGAGGCCCCGAGAGAGATAGCCGCACCCTTCCCCCCTCCTTGATGCGCAGCAAGTCTTGTTGGAGAAGTTGCTGTTGCCGATAGATGAAGGGGCTGTTGCTTCTGCTGTTAGAAGATCAGAAGGCCGCTGTTGTTGTTGGAGAAGAAAGCTCTTGTTGTGGGAGGAGGTGGAGATGCAGCCACGGCTGCAGTTGAAGCTTATGGTTGTAGAACGTGACTGGGAGGAGGGCTTAGACAATAGCGGCTATGGTTGGATGAAGAACGTCGAATGTTCTCCTTCCACTGGTTCACTCCGGCAGAACCTCCTCTTCTTCTTCTTTTGTCGAGGCTCCGCCGGATGCAGCAAGGGGAAGATCGCTGGGGTGCCGGGTGTGAGCCCCCCCCCCCTGCCTGTCGAACGTTGCTTCCCTTCTCTCTTGCTGGTGACGATGGCAGTAGGGAGGTGAAAGACTTGGAAGAGGAGGGAGATGGAATGGGGAAGGAGAAGAGAACGTGGATCCCTCCTCTCTCTCTCTTCTCTCTAACTGCTGGCCGTGGAGCTCCCCCTCCCCTTGGTTCTCTGTTCCTCTCTCTCCCCCTCCTCCGGTGGCTGTATCTTGCAGAACCAGGGCCTCCCTTGCCAGTCGATCCCCCCCGAATGCCTTGCCTCTGCTGGCCTTTTATTTTCCTTCCCTTTTTTTTGATATACTGCCTCCTTTTGTTGCATACGTGGGTTGTTGATCAATATAATTTGAAGAAACAACCCGGATGACATTTACTGTAATTTGGGTAATGTAATTGTCATTTCATTTATATTTGGGTTCAATTGAACCATTACACTGTACACTGTAATCGTGTGAATATAAATACATGAAACAGAGGGGAACAGGAGGTCGATTGAGGCTCCTGTCATTTTCCCGCTCATTCTCTCTGGTGTCTGCGCTGGTGTCTCAATGTGGTTCTGCAGGTTCTCTGTTCTTCTTCTCTGAAGCTCAGGATAGCATCGACTTCAGTTGGTGTTTCAATTTCTGCAGATCAGGTTCTGATTTATATTCCTCTCTAACATGGTATCAGAGTCATGGACACTTCTTTACAGCCTCATTCGAATTCTGACAGAATTACTACCCCACATGCTTCATCCTTAATTGAAGACAATGTTGTTCACAATCTGGTGACATCATCACCATCTACTGGTCAGTCCTCTGCTGAACTTAGTCCTCCAAGAAAATTCAGGTCGTTGCAAGATATCCTGGCTGCACCAGATCCGCAAGTTACCAAGACAAGCAAATATGCCATGTTAGTTGAACATAACACAGAAACTGAACCTTCATGCTTCACTTCTGCCAATAAACTGTTACAATGGAGACAGGCCATGTCATTGGAATTTACAGCTCTACAAAACAATGGAACCTGGGTTTTAGTTCCCCCTCCGTCAAACACAAATATCATTGGGTGTAAATGGATTTACAAGATAAAAAGAAATTCCGATGGGTCTATTTCACGATACAAGGCTCGTCTTGTAGCAAAAGGCTACACACAAGAGTATGGGATTGATTATAATGAGACATTCAGCCCTGTGATCAAGCCAACCACTATTCGGATAATTCTATCTATGGCTGTTACAAAAAATTGGGTACTTAAACAATTAGATGTGAATAACGCCTTCTTACATGGAAATCTAGAGGAACAGATTTTTATGATGCAACCACAGGGATTCATTGATCAAACACATCCTCATTATGTATGTAAATTGCAAAAATCTCTCTATGGGTTAAAGCAGGCTCCGAGAGCATGGTTCCATCGGTTGTATACCCACTTATTGTCCATTGGTTTTCAGGCCTCTATATGTGATCCGTCTCTTTTTCTTCTAAACAAAAATGGGCTAGTTTTATACTTGCTCATATATGTGGATGATATCATAATTACTGGCAGTGATTCTTCTGCTGTTCAACAGCTTATCTCCAGCTTGTCACACACCTTTTCTTTAAAGGACTTGGGTGATCTTCATTTTTTCTTGGGCATTGAAGTCAATCGGTCTACTGCAGGTTTGCATCTTTCCCAGAGTAGATATATACTTGATCTGCTCAAGAAAGCTGAGCTTCTTGATTCAAAACCTGTAACTACTCCTATTGCTTCTAAAACTGTTGTTTCCCGGTTGGATGGGGAGCTTCTGGATGATCCCACATATTTTCGTAGCTTGGTTGGCTCTTTGCAGTACATCACTATGACTAGGCCGGATGTGGCTTATGCTGTTAACAAGGTATGGGGTTTCTTCTTTGCCGACACACACTCATTTAATTCTTGCCAAACGGATAATTCGATATCTCAAGTCCACATATCGAGTTTGGCCTCTTGATTAAACCAACTTCTTTTCAATTCCAAGTGTTTTTCGGATGCGATTGGGCGGGGGTGCCCCGATGACGGAAAATCTCTTTGGAGGTTTTGGAATATTTCTTGGAGACAATCTCGATCTCCCGTGCACTTGAGGGAAACAAAAAATAGTAGCTAAGTCCGATCGAAGCTGAAATGAGAGCATTAGTGCGGTATTCTGATTTCTTGTGGATCCTTCAATTGGCCAAGGAATTACAACTTCTTATGCATGATATACTTGTACGGTGTGACAACACATCAGCTATATATCTAAGTGCAAATCCTATTTTCAGAGCTCGTACGCGTCATGTGGAGGTGGATTATCACTTCATTCGACAACTTGTTCATGAGAGGGTCATTACTATCAAGCATATATCTACAAGGGAGCAAGTAGCAGATGTGTTCACTAAAGCATTGTCCAGACAACAATTTGAGAGCTCAAGATACAAGTTAAGTGTTCAACCCCCGCTTAACTTGAGGGGGGGTGTTGATCAATATAATTTGAAGAAACAACCCGGATGACATTTACTGTAATTTGGGTAATGTAATTGTCATTTCATTTATATTTGGGTTCAATTGAACCATTACACTGCAACATACTGTAATCGTGTGAATATAAATACATGAAACAGAGGGGAACAGGAGGTCGATTGAGGCTCCTGTCATTTTCCCGCTCATTCTCTCTGGTGTCTGCGCTGGTGTCTCAATGTGGTTCTGCAGGTTCTCTGTTCTTCTTCTCTGAAGCTCAGGATAGCATCGACTTCAGTTGGTGTTTCAATTTCTGCAGATCAGGTTCTGATTTATATTCCTCTCTAACTTGGGTAACCCACCCATTTTCAACGCCTATGCCATCCGTTGGCCGCGTACGTGAGAGGGAAAGAGGGAGAGATAAAAGAGAAAGGACTTTTAATTCTTTTTCAATCACTTTCTTGATTTTAGGAACTCATCCGGGAAGGGTGGCTGGCGCCCACAAGAGAGAGAGCTGTAGCTTGGCAGGAGAGAGAGGGCTGGCGGCTGGCTCTTCTAAGTTGGCTTTGACCTAGTTTTGATTGAGACGACTTCGATCCAACGGCCGATATTAATTCCGAGTGGAATTAATTTAATTAAGCTCTAAAAATAATCGGAAAAACTAGAAGATGTCCTGATAGCCGTTGATCTTGTGTACCATCAGATCTGCGGTTAATGACCCTCCAATTGTCCGAAGATCACCGATTTGATAGAATTTCCGATCGGTACGATCTCGGCCTTCAAAAATTCTGAAAATTGCACTTAAAATGCAATTAAATAGATATGCACCATGACTTTAGTCTTCACCATAAATAATGCTATCTGCGAGCGGGTCGGACAAAATTGCCCTTATCTCGAAGTACATGTCGACTCCGCAAATTTTTGAATTTCCTCCATAACTTCCCAGATATAAATCAGATTGATGATCCGATATCGACATTGTTTTTCTTGATGCCGGGCAGACATTTTGATGGCATCGGTTGTTAATGTGCCTGCTTGGATTTGTCTAGGCCCAATAGGGGCAAAACGGTCATTTTTCCGTCCAGAGTCGGATTGTGACATTTTTAGGTGCCAACACTTACCTTCTTTTTGCCACAAGTTCTATTGAAGATGGGGTGAAGGCTGCACAAGAGAGACCTCCTGCTAGTCAGTAGGTGTTGCTGGAGGATGAAGAGATGGCAGGCTGCAAAAGAGCTTCAAAGAAGCCTGCTAGTGCTGTTGGTGTTGTTGGATAAGGAGGATTGTACCTTCTTATTTTTCTTCTTTCTTTCCTTGTGCTGGTGGTGTTGGAGGAGGAAGGATGATGTTGCTACTGCTATTGTTGGAATTGGTGCACCAAAGAGAGAAGGGAGAGGAGTTGGAGTTGGCGCACCTACCGGTGGGGGAAAAGATATGATGGAGTTGGTGTGCACCTCAGGTGGGAAAGGGGGCATGTTTGGCCAATCTCATGAGTTTGTATAAAGATGAGAGAGATTAGGCTCAGATGGGATAGGGAAAAGACTTTTAGTCCTCTCATAAGTCTTCTCCAGTAAAAGTCCTAACTAGAGGAGAAGTCTTCCAAGAGAAGAAAGCATATGCTCAAGGTGAGGGTGAGAGCAAGTTTGGCCGAAAATCAGGAGAACTCAGGGGGAGGATGTGTGCGCATGAGAGGAGAAGGAGGCTAGGTTTGGCTAGATATGGGAGAGAGTGGATAAGGCTAAAAATGTTAAGCCAAGAGGAAGTCTTCTCCAGGAGTAATTCTAACTGGAGAAGGAGCCTTCAAGGGAGATAAGGTTAAGAGTTTCAACTCACATAGAAGTCTTCTCCCAGAGGAATTCCACCTAGGAATGGAGTATGGGTAAGGATGACGTGCGCTTAGCCTAGGGAGAGAGTGAGGTGGTAGCTCATCATCTCATCAAGATGCTCTGACCTAACGGATATTGTTAATTCCGACTGGAATTAATTAAATATAGCCTAAATTAATCCAAAAAATTTGGAATGAGCTCGGATAAATGTTGATCTTGTCCTCCTTTTAGTTGTGTGGCCAAGATGTCCTGAATTGCATCGGATCTCTAATTTTGCTGATTTTCCTGATTGGTGCGATCTCAACTATTGATAATGCCAAAAATTACAATTGAGTGTAATTAAATACTTCTGTTGGCCGAATTTTAATTTTGATGCATTAATATTCTCAAGACTAAAGTCATAGACTAGAAAATTGAAATTTTGTAGGTTGATCTTGAAATTGTTTGAACCATCATGCCTTTAGGTGATGAAGTATGGACTTTTACCCATATTTGATCTTTCCTAAATATCTTTCCAACTGGTGGTTGAATTTTTCATCTATTTTGAGCATTGTTCAACTTTTTCTTGTACTGACAATGTGGTAAAGTTTGATCCTTTTAATAAGAGTCCCAACTTGTCCTAAGTGTTAGGGGCAAAATGATCATTTTGACATTTCGGTGTCCGTTTTTTATATTTTGGACACCTTTGAGAAGCTCTCGATCTGGGCTATGCAACGAACTTATTATCTTGGCCATTTGGAGCCTATTAAGCCATGTTAAGATATTTCCAGAACTTGTTTGTACCATCTGGTCTTTATTTTATCAAATCTTTGTCGGATTTCTATACCAACTTCAGCATTGCTCAAATTTGTATTGAGCGAGCTAAATGAAATTTTTTTGTGCCAATAGGATTAGGGGTGGGCATTACTCAGTTCAACCCGAGAAACCGAACCGATCCAACCCGAAATCGTCGGTTTGGGTCAATTTGACATTGGGGCTCGGGTTAATCGGGTTCCAAAAATCTTAAACCGACTTAACCCGACCCAAACCGAAAACCGATTACTGCTGCCAGTTCAGGGGCTAGGCTCATGTACGTGTAAAAACTTTTGAAGGAAGGAGAAATCTTGAGTATATAAGATGCAAAAGGTATTAGGATGGTCCGATGTGGGACAAAAGCAAAGAGACAACTTTTCAAGCACCAACTGCACTCCTCTCTTGTCCCATATCGGCTGTCACAGGTTTCCTACTTTCAAAGAAGTCTTCAAAAGACAGGGGCTATGTAGGATATATGCTCACGGTTGATGGGGAACCTGTCAAAGACACTTCTAATGTTTCATTAAAGTTAATAAAATAATTTTCTACTTGATAACTATGCTTTAGTCATTATTTATTAATTTAAATTATTAATTAATGGGTTTAATCGGTTTAAACCAAATCAACCCGAAATAAGTTGGATTGGTTTGGTTCGGTTTGGAAGGTGATTTCGGTTTGGCTCATGTTGGATTTTTTTGGCTTCAACCCGGACCAAACCAACATGTGCTTACCCCTAAATAGGATTATATGGACGGGGGAAGTACTAAGACTATAATATGGGTGGTAGTAATTGTAATTATTGAGCAAAGATAATGAGCTAAATATCTAAAACATGTTTCTAATGAGTTTGAAACCTAGCAATTGACAACAATTGGTGTTCTACTACTCATTTCTCCCGAGAATTCCAAAACAATCTTACAAGGTCAACAAAGGCAAGGAACAACTATAGCATTGGCGAATAATGAGAACATATTCTCAAAAATAGGATCTTATTTGAGATCTCCTCAAGCTACTTTGGAGTGAGCCTTGTGGAGTCACTAGCTACTATCTTGTAGCGGTAGATCAGTGACTCTGCCACCGCATACTTGTATACAAAAAATGAAAATCACGGATCACAAAAGGGGATAAGAACCTTGCCAAAATATGTAGGGGATTAAGGGTCTGTTTGATTAAACTTAATGAACCTCTAAACACTGATTCGGTAAGAGATCAGACTTTTTAGGGTGTTTGATAAAACGTCATAATAAGTGTCTAAATAAAGCTCTGAACTCTTAAAAACCTCTTAATGGATCAGATCCTGACTTCAGCTTTTTTATTTTCAGACCTTCACTCTCCATCCTCTCCCGGCAGCTACCGTCAGCACTGGGGTGCATGTGCTTTGGAAGGAAGCGGGTTGCTTTCTTGGAGACTTCTTGGTGGGGTCTCTGTTGGAGAAGCCAAGGGGGAGGAAAGGTGATATTAAAAGATCTTTTTATAACAAAGGTAACTTCTTATATCTAAATTCAATTCAGCACTTTTTTACCACTTATTAAGAACTTAGACATGAAATTAAGAGTTAAGACTTTCAGATTAAGCTTAATCAAACGCCACCTAAGTCATGATCAAATAGAACAGTGCGATGCACGGATCAGCCCTGATGGAGAGACCGCCCCAGGACGAAAGTGAGAATCTTGACGTCGTAGGCTTCAGGCTTGACGCCATCTTACCGCTCCGTGTACACAATGTGGATGGTGGCTTCCTCAGTGGAAGCACATGAGGTGAAGACTGGGGAGATGCTATCTGCCAGCTCTCTTTGGACGTTGGTAGAGAGGATATCAGCTGTTGGAGCTGGGCACTGCACAGATAATGGAGCCACCGCAGAGAGTGGAGTATCGCGAAGAGATAGGGGGACTCGAGGGTTTTGGGGGCAGCTGAGTGCACTTTTGAAAAAAAAAGGTAAACACCTCTTTTGTTTTTGTATCGTTTAATAGGACACATAAAATTTTTAAAACAAAAATTTGCGACAGGTGCAAAACATGTTTTCAAGACATTTTTACTACAATTTTTTAAAATTAAAATAAAATATCCATTATCATGCAACCAAACACCCCATTAGTTTTTTTTTCAAATTTTTTTACTAAATATAATATGTTGAGCGACCTTTTATTGATCTATTCAAATAGTGACCGTACAATGAAAGAGGTGAAGGCTCTTGAAATGAAATATTCATACATATGAAAGGTTAATAAATTTTTTGATCAATTAGTTGATAAAAATCAGTTAAAACATTTCTAGGATGTAAGTATAATTTTTTTATATTAAAAAATATTTCTGAAATTAGTAGAGAACAATATTACAAAAATAGATAATAAAAATATGTAGACATATTTCAAAAATATTTACAATATCATATAAATGTGAAAGAGTTATTAACAGTTAATATAGTTATTTTATTATAATATTTATCATTTATTTATAATTTTTAATTTTGATATGATGTTTATATAGTACATAATCATATATAAATAAATAAATAATTTAAAATGAATATTTAAATAATATATATTATTTTAATTTTATTAATATAAAATATGATGTAATAAAAGGATATTAATTTTAATTAAAACAAATTAAGTCTGAGCATACAAAGTAGACAGAATGAATATAGGCCAATTTAGTTCGGGTTGAGAGTTTTTTTCATAGCACAATTAAATAAATTTATTTAAAATATATATTTAAAATTTTATTTATAAATATTATAAATATTTTTATTTAATTGTCTTCATAAGAAAGTTCTTCAGCTAAATTGGCCTGTATTCATTCTGTCCAGTTTCGTAAACTTAGACTTAATTGTTTCAATTTAAATTTCTATATCATTGTTTGGCATCTATTTTATATTAATAGAATCAAAATAATTTATATTTTTTAAATACTGTATTAATTTTATTTAAAAATGACTTAAACAGTAAATCTCATTAGTTAGTTACGTTTATTAATCTGATGGATCTGAAAGAATAGATAATCAAATATTATTATTTTTATTATATTTAATATTGACATAATTCAAATGTAATATTTTTTCTCCAAATATATTGATATTTAGTATTAATAAATTAATATTTATTAATTAGTTATAAATGAATAGATAATCAAAAGTTGTTGATATTTTTTACTCCAAACCTTTTATAGTTATATATGAATTGCTTGGTTTCGGGTAAAAAAAACTTCAAAGAAATAATTGTGTGACTTTTCGAGGAAATCAAATGCAACTTCTTTTAGTTACATGTATATACATCTTCCGGAAAAAATGATCATATGTCGTACATCAAATTTTTGTTAACTTTCAAATTCTACCTCAGTTTTTTTTATCGTTTTGATACTGATGAGACCATACACTTTGTTGAGCTATTTTTACAGTTATAATATGAAAAAGAGATAGTTAAATCACTATGCAATAAAAATATTATCAAAATTAATTTTATATTTTTAAAAAATCTAAATATGTCATAAAATATTCATATTTTTAACGAAAAGTCATGTAAAAATCAAATATTTTATTTTTTATTATTTTTAGATCTTTTTAACAAGGAAATGTTATTCAACCATTCTTAATTTAACTTTTAATTAATATCTCTTTTTTAACATCGGTTGACATAACTCATAACTTAAAATGCAGGTTCAATGAAATAATGGGGTGTTTGGTTGCATGATAATTGAGGTTTTTATTTTAATTTTTAAAAATTGTAAGAAAACTTGTTAAAAGAGGTGTTTGACAACCATGACAATTTTATGTTTTGAAAGTGATTTTCTTCTTAAACAAAAAAAGAGGGTCTCACCTCTTTCTTTTTTCTTGTGGTCCCCCACTTTATTTGGTCATGTGCGGTGGTTACTCTTTTTTTAATCACATCCCTCCAAACATGATAATTTTATGTCATGAGTTGGTTTACTTTTTATTTTAATACAATTTTTTATCATGAAAGTGTACAAAAAATTATCATGCAACCAAACGTGTTTTGTACACTTTCAAAAACGTGTTTGGTTGCATGATAATTTTTTGTACACTTTCATGATAAAAAATTGTATTAAAATAAAAAGTAAACCAACTCATGGCATAAAATTATCATGTTTGGAGGGATGTGATTACAAAAAAGAGTAACCACCGCACATGACCAAATAAAGTGGGGGACCACAAGAAAAAAGAAAGAGGTGAGACCCTCTTTTTTGTTTAAGAAGAAAATTATTTTCAAAATATAAAATTGTCATGATTGCCAAACACCTCTTTTAACAAGTTTTCTTATAATTTTTAAAAATTAAAATAAAAACCTCTATTATCATGCAACCAAACACCCCATAAGAGTTTTTTTTCTGATGTGTTGTCGTAGTTCCAAAGAAAAATAATTCATTTAATAAGATTAGTTTTTCAGAACACATAAATGGGCTATGAATAAAGACATTTGTTCAATAAATAAACTTTTTAATTTATAACTTTAAATTAAAAAATAATTTACTTTATTTAATATTATGAATATTTTATGTTGACATTTTTATTTTATAAAATTTAAATTCATTTTAATTTTGTTTTTAGTAGAGTTTGCTTTTACGAAACACGTCAATAAACACTCTTCCACTTGCTTCAGAAAAACCACCTTCCAATAAAATGGAGTGACACGGAAATCAGGGTTCATGGAGTCCATGTGTCTAATTTTTCATTGACTACCTTTTTTGTGGCATCCAAATAGCGAAGATTCCGGAAAACATGGCAGGAAAACTCAATCGGACACATAATTTTCACTCTTTTCTTCATCGACTTTGATCGAGTATGATAATTTTATATATTAAGTTATTTTATATTTTATTTAATATAAAAATATATGAAAATTTATCACCCAACTAAACATGGCATTAGTTATTTAATGTAATTTATTCCGAGTCTAAATTGACCCAAGATCATTACAGCATCCCGTAGAAGAGATCAGATCAGACACTTGCACGGACGTTGTCACTGTAACGATTCATGTCGTCGAAGCGCTTGCTCCACAGCATGATGCCCCCGTACTTGGCGGAGCCCTTCACCATGGGCAGCACTTGCGAGGTGAGAACCCCCACCGGTATGTATCCGCCCGACGGAGCGGCAGCCGGTGTCACGCCCTGGATTTAATCCTGCACAGCGGAACATAATCCGACGACGTAACCGGGGAAAAAAACCCCTAAAATATATCGGTTTGGAACGAATGAAAACAACTGGATCCAAGTTCATAAATTCACAAATTCCAATTCAAATACATCACTAATCACTACAATCTAAACAAAACTAAAATACCATCTAGTCATAAATATCATCTGATTGCCTTCTCGAGAATCGATCCACCACGCTTCCGCTGCGCTAAACCTGATTACCTGAAAAATATGATAAGAGGATTGGGATGAGTACGACGACTCAGTAGACACCCCATCATCCGCCAAATCGGATAGCTAGAAGGCCCTAGATGTTAATTAAATAGGTCCCCGGCCCCACACCAATTATATGTAAATCTAGGCTACTCAATTTATTAGATATATGACTTAGTCCATGTGTTTTACACCACCAACAAAGCCTATAGTAAATGTAGGCCAACACCTATATGCACCATAACATGACCTGAAAAGATGGTATGAACATATGAATAGACACCTACTATATGCTCCATATGATGATATCACTATAAATGAGGCAAACTATGCATACACCGTGCAACACAATATGATAAATGACAAAATAAAATACGTCACTAGACCACTGAACAATACCGTACGCAATAATGCACCTATCCTCTAATAAAGGACTACTTCTTTTTCTTATTAGCAAGGAATGCGTCGTCTTGCCACCTCAACCCATTCTGCACCGGATCTATCATATATAGCGATTACCATATAGCTAAACGAAATCCCATAGTGCACCTAGGCGGTGGTGGCACGGGGACAAACCGCGGTATCCGGGATCGAAGGATGCACGGACATGTTCTAACCTCATTGCGCCTCGGGTCACGACTAACTAGTCTGGTGTAGCTGTTTCCATTAGAATTTCAATGCATCATGCATTCACCTCAATCATGCCATGCCATGATCACATTTATAAGATAAATGACATACACCATATCATGCTATGACAAATATACCATCAATGCAAATACCATGACCAACTACACCTAAACAATATGTTCATGATGTTAGAACCATAAAATGACAATAATACATATGAGCTAGTATGATGCCACCACAGACTCTCAATCCAAACATGATATGAACAGACCCAATCAGACCATATATTTTGGTTTAAAGACATAAGCATGGTTGAAATCAAGTAGATAATTAGGCTAGCTAAACAATATCTAGTTTAGTTACCTATCACCTTATATATACAATGATATTAACTCGAAAGAATAACCAAGGACTACCTAGATGTAGGTTATCAAAAATGGACTATAATCAAGCAGGAACATGATGATTAACATGCTATAAACAGCCTAAACAACCCCTAATACGACCTCCATTACATGCGAAAGAACTAATACCGCTAATCAATCTAACCACAACATACAGTGCCAACCTGACTAATTAAATCAATAGTAATCACTACAAATCATGGAGGATTAAATACGAATTTTTAATGATAATAGACACGTCAAGGGTGCCTACCAGATCGACGCGGGAAAAGTCGGAGATCGGCAACCGAAAATGATATCGAACGTTGATGACGTGATGCACAACTTGAACCAATCGAAACGGCTATCTCATGGCACCTAGGTTGTAAAAAAAAGGATTTGAAAATGTACCATCGGATCAAGGGGGAAAATAGAGAATAAAATTAAGGGGAAAATAATGCCCGGAATAATAGAGAGAGAAAGAAATAGATAGGAGAGAGAGAGTTCACCTTGGATGGGGGGGGCAGCGCACGGAGGGCTCACGGCGGTCCAAGGGACGGCGGCGGACGGTATTGGCGCTAGCGGGGGCAAGGCGGTTCAGCCGCGGTGGTCGATCACGCGGAGGCGCGTTGACCGGGGACAAGTGCGCAGGTGGACGCGGCTCTGCCGCAGGGGCCATTCGCGCAGAGGCGGGAAGACGGCGAGAGGCGCCGTCGAGCGATGACGCACATGAACAGTGCGCGGACGGCGCATGCAGGCGACCGCATGGCGCGGCGGAGGGCAGCGCACGGCGATGCTGCTGCGGGCGCGGTTGCTGGCCGGCCGAGAGGTGGCGTTGACCCGAGCGTGGCTGGCCGGGCACGCTCACGCGAGACGGGGAAGGAGTGGCGGGGCGGCAGCCGGACGGCGACCGGAAGAGATAGGAGAGAGAGGGAGGGCGACGGCGCTCGCGGGCGACGGTGCTCGCGGGCGGCGGGGCTGGCAGCGGCGCTCGCGCGGGCGGCTACCAAACGGCGAACGCGAAGAGGAAAAATAGGGAGGGTCGCTGGGTAATCCGGCGGAGAGAAAAACGGGAAGGAGGAGAAATAGAAAGGGAAGGGGGGGAGAGATAAACTTGAATTAATCTCATACTAATTACAGTAATTATTATTTTAAAAAAAATCTTAGCGTTACAGCCGGGGCCGCCGGCAACCCCAAGAAGACCTGCCCCGCCGGGACGTTCGTCCACTGGTTCACCCACGCCGCCCTAAGCCTACCTGTCCCCGCCGCCGCAGAGTACTGGCACGGCGGGTTGTTGTAGAACTGCACCCAGACGTAGTCGAAGAAGCCGGTGTTGATGGCCTCCCCGTGGTAGCGGTCGGGATAGGGGCACTGCGGCGCTGCCGAGAGGTACACCTTCCTCCCTCCTTGTCTGCCGAGGTCCACCAGGGAGCGAGCGAGCTCGCCGCCGTCCAAGGTGGTGCCCTGCTCGATGTCGAAGTCTACGCCGTCCAAGGTGGCGTCGCCGAGCGGGCGCGACGTAGACTGCCCCCCAAGGTAGGTGTTCCACAGGTATGACGCCACCTGCTGGGCGTCGCTCGGGGAAGATAAGCCGTAGCTCCCGACGCCGCCGCCGATGGAGAGGACTTTTATGCCCGTTGCCTGGCAGGCCCTCACCCCGTCGCTAACACGCCTGTTGGGATCGATCCCAGGAGTGGAAGAGCGAATGATGTTCTTGCGACGTTTAGGGACTCCGATGAAGAGCATACAACCAGGATTTCGTTCTCCCGATTATTCCTTGTTTTGAGAAGTTTCCGTCTACACTTCCGTCCCAACCGCAACCATCTCCGCATACTCCCGAAAATACCCTTTTCGGTTATTCCGGGAAGACGTGACTCCCTATTTTCTTGGGATGTATGGCCACGTACGCGATACACTAACATCTCCCTACCCGTATGGTCACGTACGCCATTCATACCAAGTGATTCCTGATCAAGCACTCACTACCCGTGAGAATATAATCATTTTTTTATTCCGAGATGTTAATAAATTCTTTATGTACTCCCACTGTCTGTGAGAAACATATAAATTTCTTTGCATTTTCACTGTCCATGAGATGTATATATTTTCATATGCACTCACACTTTCCGTGAGATACATATATATTCTTATACAACCTCATTATTCGTGAAAATTACAATTGACTCATATATTTCTGAGTCCCATTAAGCTAACATGCTTAATGAAAATTTCCGCCAAAATACCCTTTGTCAAAGGATCGGCAATCATATCACTAGTGGGGATATAACTCACATTTATTTCCCCTTTCTGCACAATATCATGTATATAATGATATTGTATTTCTATGTGTTTTCCTCTAGAGCTATTTGCTCCTTGTTAATCAGTGATGGCGGCCTGATTGTCTATGAATCTCAGCGGCCCATCAACCAAATTGAGACCTAAATCAATCAGAAATCATCTAATCCACACGGCATGAGTAGTAGCCATACTACAGGCAATATACTTAGCTTCATGTGTGTATCTTGCCACACCGCCGTATGTTCTTGCTACCCCGAAAACGCCGCACCACCAAAGATGAACAAGTGTCCCGAAGTGGACTTTCCATCATCTTTATCCCCTCCGAAATCCGTATCGGAGTAACCAAGCACTTCAAGTGTTTCCGCTTGGTACACTAATTTGTGGTGCAATGTACCCTTAAGGTACTTCATAATCCTCTTATGACTTCCCGGTGTGATGGTCCGGGATTACTTTGATACACCATCACTAAGCTTCTTAAATGCTATATCAGGCCTGGTACAAAGCATTGCATACATTAAGCTTCCAACAGCTTGAGCATAAGGCATGTTAAGCGAGCCTTGACCCTCTTCGGGACATTGCTCCTTGCTTAACTTCTTTCCATAAACCAGAGGTGTATGTGCCGGATTGCAATTCTGCATCCCAAATCTTCTAAGTACGGACCGTATGTACTTTTCTTGGCTTATGGACAACAATCTAGACTTCCTGTCCCTCTCAATCTGGACACCAAGGACATAGGATGCCTCTCCCATGTTCTTCATCTCCAATTTCTCACTGAGCTCAGATTTAACATTATTCAATTTTCCTATGTCATTTCCGGCGAGCAATATATCATCCACATACAAGGATAATATAATAACTATGCTCCCACTCTTCATGACATATACACAGCTATCCAACTGATTTGGAACAAAGCCAAGTTGAATAATTACATCATGAAATTTGAGATACCATTGTCTAGATGATTGCTTTAATCCATACAAGGATTTTCTTAACTTGCATACCATATTCTCCTTTCCTTCCACCTGAAACCCTTCAGGTTGTCGCATATATATATCTTTCTCCAACTCTCCGTTGAGGAATGCAGTTTTAACATCCAACTAGTACAGTTCTAAATCAAGATATGCGACAATGGCCAATAGCATCCTTATAGATGCAAACTTAGCCACAGGAGAATAGGTTTTTTGAAAATCAATACCTGCTTTCTGATTGAACTCCTTGGAAACTAACCGGGCCTTATACTTATCTATAGACCCATCAGCTCGAAGCTTTCTTTTAAATACCCATTTACACCCAATAGCCTTCCTATTCTTAGGCAAATCACACAATTCCCACACTCCATTAATTTCCATGGAGCTCATTTCTTCTTTTCATTGCATCTAGCCATAATTCTGATTCGCGCGATTTCATGGCATCGATGTAATTTATTGGATCTGTGTGATCTTCCTCATTTATGTCTACAGTTAGACATGAAGGCTCACATGAGTATAAATAGAAATCATCCATCCATGTAGGTGGAGTTCTAGTTCTCTTGTTGCCAATTGCAGGTATGTCAGACAGTCCTTCTATCATAGGATTATCTTGACCCCCAACTATTTCTTGTTGAGGTTGTTCTGCTATCCTAGGTTCTTCTTCCACTGGCAGATCATTTCTAGAGTCTTCATTGTAATAATCATCATCTATTACAATTAGAGGTTCTTTCTCAACTTCATGAGGTTCCTCTTCCTCTAGATTTTCTAGGAATGTAACATCACTATATTCAATGATCCCCTTATCCTTATGGAAGAACCTATAGCCATTTGATTTCTCACAATATCCTATGAACTTACATTTCAACGTTAAGGTTCCAACTTATTTCTAAGTTGTTACGGAATGAACATGGGCAACGGATCCCCATTTCCTGAGATGACTCAGATTTGGTTTCCTCCCATTCCACAATTCATAAGGTGTGGATTCGATAGACTTGGTGGGTATTCTATTCAGTATATAACTTGCCGTGAGCAATGCTTCTCCCCAAAATTTCTTAGGAAGACCAGAATGGGATAGCATACATCTAACCACATTCATTAAGGTTCTATTTTTTCTTTCAGCCACACCATTCTGTTGTGGCGTATACGGCATTGTTACATGCCATTTTTATTCCATGCTCTTGGCAATATGACTCAAACTCCTTTGAGTTATATTCTCCACCTCTATCAGTTCTTAACACCTTAATATCCCTACCCAATTGCCTTTCTACTTCTGCTCTATATCTTTTAAAACAGTTGAATGCCTCAAACTTAGCAGAAATAAGATACACATAGGCATACCTAGAGTAGTCATCTATAAATGTAATGAAATATTCCTTGTTATCATACGATTTTACACTTAGAGGTCCATAAATATTTGAGTGAATCAATTCTAACAATTCATGTGATCTATGTCCTACTGTGAACGGCTTCTTAGTCATCTTTCCAACTAA
This sequence comes from Cryptocoryne crispatula var. balansae, assembly GCA_036172225.1. NCBI lineage: Eukaryota > Viridiplantae > Streptophyta > Magnoliopsida > Alismatales > Araceae > Cryptocoryne > Cryptocoryne crispatula. The sequence continues at coordinate 24,038,104 of CM069924.1, forward strand.
GCAATGTTCACAAGGTGACAAATCTATTTTTGACAATGGCAGCATATTCATTCTTGCCATTAATTCCATTTTAGATTTTCCGGGATGACCCAATCTAAAATGCCAAAGATCACATTATGTCTGATAACATAAGGAATACTCAGAACTAGCATCTGAAATATGCTTTCCAGTGTCAATTATAGGAATATAAAATAGATCATGTTCTGAGGAAAACTTCCCCGTTGCATATATATCCCCATCCTTTCCAATTGACACACTTTCATTCCAAAATTTAACATCGAGACATTTCTTCACCAATGCTGGAACAGATATGAGATTCCGCCGGATTTTAGGTGTATAAAACACATCCTTGAGGATCATAATATTATCCCCAAGATCCAGCCTATAAGTACCAACACCTTCCCCATCTATATAGGTGTCATTTCCCATCATTAGCCTCTGTTCACCAATATTCAATTTCTTTAGGGACACAAGCCCTTTCTTGGTCTTTGCAACGTGTCTAGTAGCTCCTGAATCGATCCACCACTCATCTGAATTTGTCAAACTTGTGCCACATTCAGTGACGCCGACAAATTCTCTTTTTCTATTTCCTTTATCTTCTAGGTGTAAATTTTCACCCACATTTCTATGCTTACTTGGACAGTTGGCTTTGTAATGACCAAACTTTCCATAACCATAGCAAGCATATTCAGGAATCTTCTTGTGGTGTCGATATTGAGCAACTAGCTTCTTATTTATTGCATTGGCCTCTATTAGATTCACATCTAGTCCTTTTCTTCTAGCCATTCTAAAAATTTCTGTTGCTAACCTTAAAGGCAACTTGATGACAACTAAAACTGAACTTATAATTCTTAAGATTGTGGCAATTATGTTCAATGAGGGTAATTTTCTAATCCATGAAGTGGTGATAAATAATTTCTTTGAAATCTTACTTCCAAAAATGACTAGATCCTTAGTTCTAACTATCATTTCTTTTTCATGCACTATCACATATTCTCCCTCTTGCATTCTACAAGTATCATACCTATGTAGCAAGAACTGGGTTTTAATTTTTGTGATAATAGCATATCTTTCTACGATAGTATGCCATAATTTTCTAGTCTTCTTATCATCAACTATCGATTGCTCACTCATTTTCTTTTCCGCCTTAGTGGGAATTTCATTATGTTATGGAGCAATGCCCTCAATTTAATTTTCTATATTGTCACAAATTAGACAATATCTAATTTTTCTATGCCACGTTTCATAGTTCATTTCGTTCAATTTATCCAATTTTGCCAATACTGTAGCAACTATTCTACTGGCCATAAGGACTAGAGAATTTCTAAAATAAGTATGACAAGATAATATGATATTCCAAATTTGCATGATTACAATATAAACAAATTTAATTTTCATGCTTGTAAAATTTAACATGCTGCCTGATAAAAAAAATATTAAACTTTAATAATTGCAGACAGAAGAATCAATATGATATAAATCTCTTCGTCAGACAACTTTTATCAAACTAATTATGATGCATAAAATAATCAGAAGATGTATATACAATGCATCAAATAAAATTTATAATTTAATATTATTTCAAATTCTTTACGTAAGAGATGAAAAGTTAATCCTTCTGCATCTAATGTTGATTAAAAAAAAAACTCTTACTAATTCAATGCTACGGCTACTCTTAAGTTATCAGACTGTCAAGTTTTTTTTTTAATAATTAAAATAGAACCTGAACCTCCTTCGCCTGAGAGAGAGGAGACCACTTCAAGTGGTGGAGAGCAGCGGCCCGGCGACACTGCCGCAGCAGGTGGCTGAAGAACTTCAGGCGACGGAAGAACTTGGCTGCAACTGGGTCATCCGACACAGCGGTGGTGATAGGACATTCGAACTCAGTTGTCCACGATGGCAGAGGCGTCTGACACAGCAGCGACGGAATGCTTGAAGTCACGTAGGCTGGCGTACAGCAATGGTGTACGAGAGTGCGCGAGCGCGCGCGAGCGAATGGCGGCAACACGCGGCGGCCGGGAAAGGCACTGCGTCCAAAGGCGACGGCAGCGCAGCAGCATCCAGAGGCGATGACAAACTGGGTTGGCGGCGCAGCGTTGGCGCACGCTGTTGGGCGGGCTGGCAGCGGTCAGTGGCGATGGCCGCGGTCGGGCACGGCGACCAGGAGTGGCAGCGTGCGATGGCGAAGATTGCGGGCGAAGTCGCGATAGCGTGTGACGACCGAGAACGATGCCGCGTTTGAACACGGCAGCAGCGGAAAAACTTGATGCTCTGATACCAATGTTGGGATCGATCCCAGGAGTGGAAGAGCGAATGATGTTCTTGCGGCGTTTAGGGACTCCGATGAAAAATATATAATCACGTTCTCCCGATTATTCTTTGTTTTGAGACGTTTTCGCTTACACCTAGCTCCGTCCCAACCGCAACCGTCTTCGCATGCTCCCGAAAATACCTTTTTCGGTTATTCCGGGAAGACGTGACTCCCTATTTTCTTGAGATGCATGACCACGTACGCGATACACTAACAACGCCTGCAGCCGCCGGAGAGAGGATCGCAGTGACTCGCCAGGTTAATGGAAGGGTTGCGGCGGCTGCCGAAGACGTTGAAGAGGGCGATGATGACGTGGGAGTACTTGCCGGTGGCGCAGGTGTCGGCCAGGGTACCCTCACTGGCACTGTTGCCCTGCCCCCAGTAGACGGCAATGCCGCCAGCGTAGGAAAGAGTTGGAAGGCTAGACAAGGAGATGACCAGGAGAAGCAGCACAGCATTGATGGGAGAAGCCATGGAAGAAGACGAAGGGGGCTTCTCGTGGGGAAGTACGTCACAAGGCATTTGCTCTTAATAAGGCAGCTAGCTGATCATGGGCCATCGCTGTTCACTTCTTCAATCGCAAGGCTTTGTGGTTGTATTGTCCATCGGAGAAGATTCCGGAGAAGACTTTGGGGGAACCGATGGAGGACTTTTGATGTTAGGTTGACTTGTCGTCACGGTGGTGTGGAAGACTTGGATGTCACGAAGACTATCCATAATAGAACAACTTTGCAGTCGACGGGAGTGGACTTCAACTCCTGGAAGTAGGCATGTAGACTGGCAGATAGTCTTCTCGAGAAGACTTAGAGGACACGGAGATTATCCTGGCAGAACAAATTGGGATCATGCTCAGGTGGATCCGAACCTAAACTAGATAAAATAAATTTGAATCCATATTCAAATCCGAAATAATTTTGCTATCAGAAAGTTGAACACAAACTTGGATTCACAAGCTATATTTGTATCCGGGACTATGTTGAAATTATTACCAAGTATCTACATTGTACCAAGGGCTAATAGCCAAAGGTCTACCTAATTACCTTCTAGAAGATTGTGCATTTTACGTTTTTTTCTTTTAGTACTTGTGCCATTTTGGTACTTGTGCCATTGCATATATTTTGTGTGGGCGTCTCAAGACATCCTCATGGAGAGGATCATGAAAATTGTGCAATCTCTCTTATAAATACAATATTAGGTGCCCACGTTTGGGCACTTATATTACCTGGTTATCACGTCATCTTCTTTCCTCTTGTGTTTCTCCTCTGCTACATCTAGATTGTGCTTGAGGAGGTCGCAAGCTGTCTACATTTGTACTTGGTATCAGGCATTACAGGAAAAGTTAGTATTTGTTACGAATAATTATGTCAGAAAAATTGATAATTTTGCAGTAAATTATTTTTATAGCAACAAATATTTTTGCTACATGTCACTGTATAAAATTTTCTCACAATATATTTTTAGTTACAACAAATATATTTTACTATAAAAAGTAGTATTTGCAGCAAACACAATTTGACTGTAAAATATTATTATTATGACAAAATTAAAGTTACAGTAAAAATATATTCACCGCATAATTGATGTTGCAATAAAATTATTTTTACTACTAATTAACAAATACACCAAAATCTTATTTTCTATGGATTTGATGTTGCAGTAAAATAATTAATATGACAAAATTAAAGTTGCAGCAAAAATATATTCACCGCATAATTAATGTTGCAATAAAATCATTTTTACTGCTAATTAAAAATTGCACTGAAATCTTATTTACTACGGATTTGATGTTGCAGTAAAATCATTATTATGACAATTAAAATTACAACAAAATCTTATTTGCTACGGACTAAATACTAATTTTTCAAGTCTACGGGCATTAAGCTTAAAAAGCTAAAAACATGTAAGACACGAAGAAAATCATAGCTTGAACTTGAAAGACCGAAATCGGCAAACATTCTTTGGGATATAACACCCGGATAAAATTTTTGAATCATATAAAGAATTTTCAAAGCGGGACTTTTCTTTCACTGGATACGATTAGACCTGTCAAATGATCCGGCCTAGCCCAAAGGCCCGTCAAAAAGCTCGTGATGGGCTAGGCCTAAGCCCTCTAACTTATTAAATGGGTTTAACATAAAAAATCTTCACTTGATGTCAATTAGCGGGCTGGCCCAACGGCCCGTGAAAAAGCCCATCATGGGCGTCCGCGACGAGTCCAACTGACCCACTTGAGAGTGGAGACGACATTACTGTGAAGGCACAGACAATCAACGATCTCCACTCGTTGCAGAAGAAGAAGTCGGCCCCACCGACGCCAAGCAGATATCATGACGGAGAGCACGGTGGGCATGGCGATGGCCCCCTTCTTGGACAGGTGGTGGGATCTGATGGACATCGTGATGGAGAGCATGGTAGGCATGGCGATGGGGATGCCGCCGATGAGGAGCACCAGGAGGTTGTCGATGATGTCGCGTTAGGCGCGGTGCTGCACCGGGTACATGATGACGATCTCCACCAACATCCCGACGGCGATGGAGCAGATGCAGAAGTTGCCGATGGCTTCCAGCACCTTCTGGAAGTGACCGATGTTGTGGGTGTTGTCGATGAGGTGAGTAGCCTTGTTGAAGAAAGTGTACCCGCTGGTGACGATAATGATGGCCTCGATTTCACCTTGTTTGCAGGTGGATCCGGAGATCTCATCCCCAGGGTTCTTAGTGACCGGGAGGGCTCACCATTCAGAGCCGACTGATCGATCTGACCACCTTGGTCAACCACTTGCCGTCCCTGAGCACCTTGATCTTCAGGGCAAGGCCGGCCGATCGTGGCCATGGGAGATTGGGACTTCTGTCACGTGGGCATCTTTGCCTCACTCCTCAGCTAGCAGACTGTCGAGCTTCCAAGTGGCCCAATGGGCCAAAGATGGGCTTCTATGACCCGTTGGACTAAGCCCATTTATAAAGTCAAAAAATGTATTGGGCTGGGCTTGGGCTTTTTACAAATGGGTTTAAGTTGGGCTTGGGCCGAGCTGGCCCAAGCCCACCCACTTGACACCCCTAGATACGGTGATTCACAACTTGTGCTGGGGTTGGCTCATAATCTTTCATCGATGGAAACGTGTGATGATGGTCGGAACTTGAAAATCCAAAATATGCCTGGAAAATTTGTAACCAACATAACACAAAATGCGCAAAATACACGGAAAGAGCATATTCTTTTACAACTCCGGCCGGGGGGGTGACTTTCTTCTGGCTGTCCATTCTCTCTTACTGTACATGTACAACACGATCAGCAGAGCGTGTACTCGCAGTCGAGCAAGCAAGAGAGTATATCCTGCCAGTTCGGCCGCTCGTCGGGTTCTTGTTAGCAGTTATGCCAAAAAACATAAAAAATTATAGAAAATGGACATGTACAGATGCCCGCATGCAAGCAACACAAGTCAAGAAACATAAAAATTATAGAAAATGGACCATTTCCAGAATATGCAGGGAAGTATACACAGCTGACATAACCAGGGAATTAGAAGCCACTTGTAGGTCCATACAAAGAATTTACTAAAGAAACACTACAAGAAGTTGAAGCTTTTATAGCAATCTTTTTACGGCAACTCAAAATGTTGCTGTAAAAAGTTTACGTAAAATAGCAACTCCCATCGGTTGCTACAAAAAGATATTTATTGTAGCAAACATAAATATTGTCATAAATAATATAATACTAATACAAATAATGTAATATAATATAAGAGTAAAATTTACTATTACTAATTTTTTAATGTAGTTCAAAATGAATATGTTTATAATTAAATACTAAAAAATTATATTTTGTTAATAATAAAGATACTTTTTTAAGAGAATGGTAAAGACACTTTTATGGTATATTCGTTAAATATTTAATTTTTTTGTAACTTTCCATCTCGCATTGCAAAGGGTTTACACTAAATTTTTTAATATTTTAAATTCTTTTTTGACACCTTAACAACTCAAACATGTATCTTATTTACAAATATATATTTATTTCATTATATTTCTTTTATTAAATAAGCATTTACAATAAATCTATCCTGATGCGGTGAAAAGGCACATCGCAGTCTCTCGCAGCAAAATACGGTGAAATCCCGTGGGAGGCACGCCGCATCGGCAGTCTCTCGCGATCCCTGGAATAGGGCACGCTGCGGCGAAATCCCATTGGAAGCGCAGTGAAGTCCCCCACCCATTCTCTCGATCGTCCTCAACACAAGGGAGATCATGACTAGTGGAGCCTCTGGAGGAGACTCTGCCGTGCTTGGATCGGCTACCACTATGCTGGGGATTTTCTCTTCCACCCCGGAGTGAGCGGCGACACTTGCTGAATCGAAACCTTCTCCCGCCAGGTGATTCTCTATGCTCCCCCTTCTGATCTGGTTAGTCGCCCTTCTCTTCTTGGAAGTGCTAGCTATGTAGCTGGACACCACGGCTAACTCAGATCTCGGCAGACCTCGAGGGGCAACTAGAAACGAAGACTAAGGGCTTGCATTGACTGGGAAGGAAGGAGCTGCGATCTCGGAAGGAGCCACTCGCGGCTTGCGGCGGATCACATCTGAAGGCAGAACTGTAAGATCCCCTTTCCTTTCTAGTCCCCGCGCTCTGTTTTCTCTGGCATCACGCTCCTATCATAGTCTCCGTGCTCCTATCGCCCTTGTTTTCATAGTCTCTGGCATCACGCTCTCTGTTTTCTATAGTCCCATTTCTGTAAGATCTGTAGCATCACGCTCTGTGTTTTCAAATTTTATTGGACGCATAATCAGAATCATTTAACCTTTATCAGAGTTAGAATGGGAAACGAGTAATACTATTATTCAATCAGCTGTTTGCAGCCCTATAGTTACTTGTACGTCAACCTTATTTTACTTTTATTGGGAATTGGTCTTCTATGCATTACTCTTGGTCGAGTGCAGCAGGAGGATATGATACGGGAGTATGAAACATCTCCTTTCTTAAATTTTTCTTTATCCACCTTTCAATGTATGCACAACGGTTGATGGCTTGTTTTGTTGGAGTTTCAAAAATGAGATTATACCAATATTGATATTGGTATTTGCAGAAGAAGGTTAGATTACCAATATGAAAATTGATGCAAGTTGACATTTGTATTGCTTACCATGTTTTGTTTTTATTACAAATTTCAACATTGATATTGTTAGCCCAACACATCTTAGTGATGGCTATAGAAATGTTTGGTAGTGTAACCAAACAGTTTAGTATAGCAGGGGATTTTGTCAAGAGAGTTAAATGTGGGCAGGTATCTGCCTTCATTGACAAAAACAAGGGAGGTGGGTGTACTGAATTTTTTTTTTTACCATGCAAGTCAAAATTTCTGTTTGGTGTTAAACAAGAACCATCCTTGGGCTGCCCAGTGATGCCACAATCTTCATTTAGCCACAGTTTGAGTTGACACATTTTTGTCAGCATCGTCTGCTGAGAAACAGAGGAAACAAGAGGAGAACTATTCGGTAGGAATCGTCTTGTGCCAAGGGGCATTAAAATGAGGGTCATAGGTGTATTTAATCCTTCGATGATAGAAGTATCTCGAAGTTTTTTTTTTTGAACAAATACTAGAGTTGGATTTGGTTGAGATTGTGGAGGAGTTTATAATCGTGAAAATTTTAAATAGCACAGCATTTCATAGGTATGTACTTTCTTTTTTTTGACTTCTACAACGCATTAATTGATATTGATTTTGTAAGGAACGGACTGATAGGCTCCTCTCTTCTCTCCCAGTTTCTAAAAACTAAAAAAATTAAAATTTATTACAGAAAATCTGCAGTTTTTTTTTTAAAAAAAATGGAGAGAAAATCTTGATGAGTATTGTACAGCCTCTACTAGACTGTACACAACAGCATCTCCCCTGAATTTTGGTTGGGGATGCAAATGAGCCAAGTGATTGGCATGATGATGTTCAAACACGGCTCGTTTTTTTTTTCACGAGTTCGTGTCGAGTTCGAGCTTGGAACTTCGAGCTTTTACGAGTACCCTAAACGTGTGTTCAAGCTTGTTTGTTACTTATTTGAGTTGAGCTCGAGCTCGAATACATGTCAACTCAAGTTTAACTCAAGCTCAAAATCCTTATAGATTTGGATAAAAGGTTCAAAATCAATCAAAAGTTATATGCGAAATTTTAACTTTAACTTATTTACGAAACTTGTTCTAAGTTTAAATTTAATTAAAATTTTATCTCGTTTTATTCTATATGATTTGGTGACAATACACAACCATGTTATTCGCCATTTGATTTCTTTTTTTGAATAAACATTCAATCGACTATATAATCAGGTTACTTGTAAGCTCATCGAGTTCAGTAAGAGTCGATTCAACTCCGACTTGTTCGATGAATCTAGTTTTATTTTTTTTGTTCGAACTTATTCATTTAATTTAACAAACGAGTTGACTTATTTTCTTATCGAGTTGAGTTTAGAATTACTTGTCCGAGTGCATTATGTTTTGTTAATACTGTACAGTCGTCGCGGTTGTCTGGTTGCTAGTAACATATTATATTTTGTCATGGTTCAACCATAAGATATGGTAGTGTCGACCATATAATTAAATAATGCCTTTCACACATTGTGGACCTCTTTTCCGTCATATAAAATTCACTTCGAAACATGTCTTCATCATGATCAGCCAATTATTTGCATTTTAAAATATTCTAAAAACATTCTGTAAAAATAATCCATTCCCCCCTCATTCATGCAACCAAACACCAACACCTCATTGGCTACATACGTATGATGGAAAATGATAGCTGTTTAAAGGACAACAACTAGAGGAGTTCATATATACCAAATCAAGATCTGCACAATTATTTTTTTTGTGGTGACCTTAATTTTATTTTGTTCTACTGTCTATGACAGGCTGTTCATATATACCAAATCAAGATCTGCACAATTATTAAAAGTATTAACGGTTTTATTTTTTCTTTTTACATGGTATTACATGATCAATCCAAATTGATCAAGATCTGCACTTTGGAATTTATTCTTTTCTATCAGCAGGGGTAAGGAAAGCTATTGATTAAACTTATGAGGTAATTGACTTGTTATTTGGTCAAGTTAATGTATAACTGAAATTTAATTTTTTTATCTCATTTCTTTTTAATTCCTTCTAGGACGTTTCTACTGATATGACGATAGATAAGTCGTGGATGTCTTCTATGAAAAATACTGATGAGTATGAGAACATGTAAGATGTCAAGATAATCATAACTTGAACTGTTTAATTGTTTCTTCAGCCTGTTTGACACAAGTTTAATTTAGGGATCAACACGATCCGTTAAAAAAACACAAGAACATGAGCTGAGGTTGATGCGTTCTACAGAATATCTTCTCTGCTTTTTTTACAGAGATTGCAAGAAATGTATGGTGCATTTGGTCAAGCCACGCATCTGTGTAACCGATGGAACTGGCAATGGCATCACTAAGATTAATCTTCTATAGTTATATTTACTAATCCAGCAGACCTCGTTCCAGGTCCTACGCTGCCTGCCTCCAGTGATTCAAACGTCTTCTACACAAATCATTTTCATGGCACTCGCGGGCTCCATGGGAACCTGCGGCGGGCCTCCTGCACCAACGCCTTCCCCCACGCGTAAAGATAGATGGCAGCATCGACATTCCAAGCATTCCTTATGTCGCCAACCTGTAGCAAATTCTGTCGCCAGCTAGACAGACGACGGCATCGACTGTCCACCGTGCGTGTCCATATCCATACGTGGGTCATCACGACGTCGTTGTAGAACCCCTTGATGCGTTCTGTTCCCGTGAGATCTCTCCTGAATCATATATATAAGTCAGATAATCTTTCATGAGAATCGACTACTTTTGCTCGATCTACGGTGGTTGCGCTGAATCGGTAGATCGATGCTATTCAGCTAATTAAGAAGCTCTGAAATTTCTTACGCATCGATGAAGTAGCCGGCATCTGCAAAGCATTTGACCTTGGAACCGGGCAGACGAGATCGGAATTTGTCGCAGTGTAGTATGGCCGCCAGGCCTCCGGCGGAGCAGCCGGCAAGAATAGCCTGCACGTTTCAAGAACACATTTTTACACGAAGCTCACAGAGAAGATGACGAATGACTTCCGACGCAGGGTGTGGCGGCCAGGACGGACGTTCTGAGCGCGGCTCATTCCCTTCGCCATCAGATCATCCACCACGGCGTCGAAGATTCTTTCTCCTCTGAAGTAGAGTTTGGTAGCCTGGTCGGACGCCGGAAAGGAAAGCAAAAAAAAAGACTCAGATTTTACGGTTCCCAGGGCCTGATTAGTGAATTATGATCTATGCATGTAGAAATTATTGCATCCGAGGGGAAAAAAGATCGTGGCTTTGGGGTGATCAGATGATGGGTCGACAGATAGTTCACCGGATCTACTCTTTCAACATCCCCAGTGTACGATGAACCATCGCAGTAGCGCACTTTAACCTTGTTCCAGTTGTAGAAGTCTGTAGATTATTACATGGAAGGGAACATAAATCAGACTACGAAGATCTTATACATGGAAGTTAAGAACAACAAATGCCTTGACAAATTGGGAAATATTTGCAGTCGTCACTCTACTAATTTCCGGAAGAAAAAAAAAATCCCACCTGGATTTCGCGGCTGCTTGTCGCCGAACATTCCTGAAAAAGACAGCGTCTTCACCATGCTCTTGTAGGAGCCCAGACGGGTTGCCTTCCTTGCAAGGCAGGCGGTGGCGTTGTTGCACCATCCGCCTCCCTGCAGGGAATCAAAACCAAACAGGTCGATCGTGAGGACAAAACCCGAATCGAATTGCGATTCTTAAGCAGGATCGGCTAATCAAACAACCGGATCACGCCCGGAAACAGATGAATTCTCACCTTCGATTGGATTGAAGCTGTGTCTGATTTGGGTGGGTGGGTTCATATAATTAAGCAATAAGATCGATGCATATGAAGCGAGCATTTTTCCAAAGAACTGAGAGAGAGTAGCGGTACTAACCTCAAGATGTACCAACCAGTTGTTTGCTCCTGCCCCAAATCCAGGCGAGAAATGATAAGCCGGCGGGCTACCGTCCAAGCACACTGGATATCAAAAAAAAGATCATGCTTTGGCTATTAACCTTCTACAAGATGCGCTGACAATCCCAGATTTTCCATAGCAGAGAAGAGTGGTAACGCTTACCAGCACCCTTGGTTACCGCGCTTTCCAAGTAAGTGATGCCCACATCGTACCCATCAGCCTTCAAGAAGAGGAGCAAGCAGATACAGAGAAGCACCCAACTACATTCACTCTCGACCGCCATTCTGCGGGACAAGATCTTAGCACATGAACATAACGAAGAGAGAGAGAGATAACAGATAATGAGGACGGTTGCACATGTCAGCATGCCCCCTCTCCTCTGCGTTCTTTCAGCCTGGAAGACCGAAAATGAACATCCAAAAGATAAGGTGCAGATGGTAAGAAAATGAGCTTTTACTTGAGAAAAGAAGCAAGCAACATGATCTGACAACCAGGGGTGTGCAGTAATCGATTCAAACCGCCAAACCAAACAAACCGGACCAACAGGTGTTCGGTTTGAAATAGGGGTTCCGTCTGGAGAGCTTCCAAGCCAAAGCAAAGCAATTAAACCGATTTACCTAAAATAAAATAAAAATATTACTATATTATTCATAAAATAATATCTATATAGTTTTTGTAATCAAACTATTTAATATTTTAACTATTTAAAACAAAAAATGAGTATACATAGTATAAAACATACTTATTTAATTATTTAATTAATTTTTGGTCTCAAATCAAATTGAACCGATTTGGTTTTGTTTCACAAAAAGAAAAAGAAACAAAACTGGACCAAACTGAACCGTGCACATCCCTATTGACAACCGGTACACTTCAGTTTTTAAATAGACATAAGCTGAAGTTTACCTTCTGCAACTGTTTGAAGCCCTCTTCCACTGAAGATGCGACATTTTGGATGTTGTAGTCGCACTACAGGAAACTGGGTCATTGGCGACGGGTTATTGGCGACGGCTTTTTTAAGCCGTCGCCAATAATGATAAAAGCGACGGCTAAACTAACGCCGTCGCTAATAATTGGTAAATAGCGACGGCTAAATATAGCCGTCGCAAATAATGTTTTTGGCGACGGTCGAAGCCGTCGCAATACCCAGAAAACGACCGTGCGGGTTTTTTTCCTCGGAAAACTGGCGACGGCTTGATACGCCATCGCTACTAATATTAGTGGCGACGGCTTAAGCCGTCGCAATACCCAGAAAACGCCCCGTGCGGGTTTTTTCCCTCGGAAAAGTGGCGACGGCTTCATACGCCGTCGCTAATAATATTATTGGCAACGACCTAAGCCGTCGCCACTAATCCATGGCGACCGTTGAACGGTCGACTTTTGTTGGCGACGGCGAAAGCCGTCGCCAATGTAACTTATCCTGTTATTGGCGACGGCTTTTGAAGCCGTCGCCAATAAGTTTGGCTTAAAAAACCCTCGACGCCTTCCTTTCTTCCCCCCGCCACACACTCTCTCTCTCTCTCTCACTGTCTGGTCCTGCCGCCGCCGCCGGTCGCCGCCGCTTCAGCCGTCGCCGCCGCCGCCGGTCGCCGCCGCCCGTCGCCGCCGCGCCGTGGCCGGCCGCCGCCGCCGTCGTCGCCGCCGCCGCCGGCTTGCCCCCTCCCTGCGTAGGGCACCTTGAGGGGAGAGCTACCTCCGTCACCGCCGTGGGTGTCGCCGGCTCCGCCGCCGCCGCCGCCTCCTTTGTGCCAGATTTAAACCCTACTTAGGGTTAATCGAACCTCCTTTGAGGTATACATCTTCAACAAACGAATTTTTGTTTAATTTTTTTTATATACATCACAAAGCATATATGTGCCGAATAGCCCTAACAAATTAATAGGTTAGGACCTCCTCAAACCAATTATGTAGCACCTTGATCACTTTAATTATTTAGGAGATAGAACAAAGGTAAATAGGTGCATAATTTATTTAATCATGGAATGAGCCTTAGAATAATATTTCATAATGCATTTGAGAGAAATACACAAGGGTAATGCCCCTTTGCATATAAATTCCCTTTAATTTTACTGACATTTTTAGAGCTTGGTAGCATTAAATCATATTTAACCCATAAAATTTCGTAATAATAATTATTTTACATAACTAATATGTTTAGAATATTATTAGAAGACTATAATGTATTATTTGAATTTATTGGCATGATTGAACATGGATAACTCATCATAAATAGTAGTTTGGAGTTGGACAGCATAGGGTGCGGCCTTGAAGGCTAGACCCTTCTGATAGAAATGTATGCCCTACAAGCCAATCATATATGATATGATTCGACATTTCTAGAAATATCTCATTCAATTAATTAGGCAAATCTTCATTATAAGCTCTTATTAGATGCGAATATAATAATGAAGTCCTTAATCGAATACAATGATGATTAAATCATGATGAGATCATGATAATGAGATTGATCATCTAGAGGTATTTGATCTAAATGTTCCTAGTCATAGGATACTTGAGACGGGACATCAAGGATCCGGATAGACTAGTGTATGTGATGTCTTCTCATGTGATGAGGACGACCGATCTCATTGGTCATTAGTGTGGAGACACTGAGATACACATACAGGTGCTCATTAGTTGAATGAGTTCACTGAACTGACCGAATTAGAAACCCTGAATGGTATCTTATCGAACTGTCTATCAGGGTTTTTTATCATCACGGTTGCATGGTTGGACCTTTGACCTGAGTCGCCAAAGATGCCTTGTTGGGTGGAACTTGTGCTTTGACCATTGACTTATGGATTACAATTTAGATGGTCCTATATAGCAATGGATCGGGTACAAGGAAAATCCGATGGAGACAATTGAGCGGACAACATGGGATCGTCCACTCTCGGTAAGTGAGAGTGAATGTCCTACGGGATAGTACTCTAAATCCCTGGCCAGGGTAGATAGGATAATTGGAAAATGAGTTTTCCAATTGATCCAATTTCGAGTACAGGATCCTATAGAGTCGGTACACTAAGGAGTTGACAGTCGATGCCGTACTCCTTTCCGACCGGGACATTGGATGGATGAGGGTTTATATCCATGTGGTAACTGATGATGTAAAGGCTCAATGGAGATGAAATTATCCCCATAGCCATTTGGGATCATGGGATGTGGCTTGTACCCTTCATGATCGGTAGGCCGATTAATCTGTTATCGGATAACGGATTTAATTAAAATTAAATAGAATTGTTCTATTTTATTTAGGCCTCAACCAAATAGGTTATTGGGCCTAGTGGGTCACACACAAAAGGTCTTATCCACAAGTACAGGGTCAAGGACGTAATTTATAGAGATTTTGGGTTTTTATGAAAAATTCCATAATTCTCTATAAATACTAATGGTTTTAGCCAAACCCAATCAAGACATGGGTGAAAACCACGTCCCAAGTCTCCTCCCTACCTCCTCCTCTCTTTAGAAGGTATCCATGGTCGATGGAGCTCCGTTCGGGAAGAGTTCTCGAGGCCGGCGCGAAGGGAGAACCTGCTGTGGGTGAAGTTCGTGTGGATACTGCTGGAGACCGGACACTTGAACGGTTTATAGAGCTTGAGAAGCTCATATCCTTCCTCTCCATGGGATTATATGAATCCCTATCAGGTATATTCGAACCCGATTTGATCGGTTTTCGGTTTTCGTCGTTCGGTTCTGATTGAGACGGATTCTAAAGGAACCCATAGGAATCGTCGCTTACGCTGTTCCAAAATTTTAATGGACGATTCCTTACAGTGGTATCAGAGCCCGGTTCAGGTCTCGGTCGAAACCGAGGTCGAATCGACATTATTTTATGTTATTTATGTGTTCCCGAATCTGTGCAAACGTCTGTTTTTACGAGGCCACCATATTCTGTGTATGACTCAGATAAAATATTTATTTGACTTGGTATAATTTAGTGATATAGGTCTTTCCAACGCCGCAAACCGTTTGAAGTTTGGATCTCTGTAGTGTTCGGGAGAAGCCTCAAAAGTTGGTGTTTCTGTCATGCCCGAACCGACACCCGGATTTGGGGATTTTGTGAAATCTCCGTCCACAGAAGAAATTGAGGCTTGTAAAAGGTTTAAAAGATGGGTAATATGATTACCTAGCCTTTAACTTTGATATCCAGCTTTGAACGACGGCGGAGGATGAGAATTTTTGAGTTTTCCAACGAACTAGGGTTCTGCGGAGTCTGGCGGCGCCGACTTGTTTCTTCCTGATTTCCCGTTGATAGAGAATTTTTCTCTGAATGAATATATACATATTTAGAAACTTCATATGATGAGTATTCTAAATTGTATTTTTTTAGAATATTTTGCTTCCTGGATAAAGAGTTATCCTCGTTACAAAATTGAGATTTCTGCTACGGAATCTGGGTGACCACCGCCTATTCCTCCTCATTTTTCGGTCTATTGGGATTTTTCCTGGATATTAGGCCGACTGTTTTGGATTCCTTATTCGATAAGGATTCCAACTCATATTTTTTCGGATTTTTCGGAGTCCGGGATAAGGAGATAAATCCGATTCTATGAGATGGATTTTCTCCCGATGAACAGTGCTGGCCGCGACCTTATCGGGCGGAGAAGGAGGATCCGACTCGGACCCGGATCCAGATCCGGGTCAACAGCTGGTTTGACCGGGCTGGCGCACAGGCGGCGCAGACGCCGTGGCTGAGGTGGCGGCGCAACGCGCCAGCGCCCGCGGCGCATTGGCGGCGCACGCCAAACGGGCGCAGTGCGCCGCCATACGCGGCGCATTGCGCCAGACACCATTTATATGCTTTTAAAGTGTTTAAAATCATAGAAAATTCCGAAAAATTTCCATAAAATTCCAGAAAAATTCTGAAAATTCTATAATATTATTTAACATGTTTTTAAAGTGTTTAATGACATGTTAGATGATGTTTAGTTCTATTTACATAGATTCACTCATGGTTAAACTTTAAAATTGTTTTAAAGATTTAACTTAAATTATTAGTGTCTTAATTAATTCTGTAAAATGAGATTTTACAGAATATAAATTGGGACATTAATTTTTGACCTTGCACAGTATTGGGAATGCATGAATGTTCTAAATAGTTTAGTTTTGTATGTTTATTTCATATAAATTGTTTATATGTTGTTGTCATGTTATTTTCATGTTATTTATTTCATGAAAATTCGACATGCATGAAATTGAGAATTTCAAAATAAATTATATAATTTTATGCTGATATATATGATATATCTCATATAATTATCACGTATGCGCTCTATGTTCATGTGATGAATGTTAGTGTGTGTATGGAGGTGATCATGGACTTAATTGTGCTTGGCTTGTGATTGCTTTTAATTGTGTTGGTTATGTTATTAAATGGGGCCTGCGTGTGCCTCCTCTCTCTCTATACAATCTGATTGTACATTCTACCTCCCTCCATTAATGTACTCCCCCTTGGTTAAAACCAAGGTTTCTTATTGAGTTATGTACATTTGTGGAGTGCCTTACCCTTAAGCCGCTTGTAAGAGTTAGAAGCTGGTTCGTGGAAGGTTGGAGAGCGGGACCACTTGGAGAAGCACCCTTCTGAAGTGGGAGCATACCAACTCAAGCATCTGAAGCAAGGATTTGCACCTATAGGGGTGCCTTAGGTGCATGCTTAGGGTTAAGTCCATGATCACCTGATTTTGTGCATATATGATATGTGAATGTGTGCTACTGGTTATACCTTAAATATATGATATTCCAAAGGTATTATATATACTTAGCACATATTCTTGATGAGACTAAAATAAAATCCCTCATTGTCATAATTAGGTTGATAAACGTGTGACATTAAGAATGACTCACGTAGCCTTTCGTTGTTATGGTCTTGATGAGCCAATCTTAGATTGGATGGGTTTGTTGTGCTACCACAAGACTCATTCAGCAAGGGATTGGTGATCATGGCTAAGGCATTTGCCGAACCTTGGGGTGGATCATTTGCATGGCTTTGTTGTGCTACCACAAGGGCTGTGTGAAGAATCCATTCTCATAACGTAACAAGCGGGTTTGACCTAACTAGAGCATATGGCTTGTTGTGCTACCACAAGGTCATAACTCTAGAGGCTAAATGACTAAGAGTTGCAAGAGTTGCAACTGGCAATAGTTGCCTACCTATTAAGTATGGGGTGATTTGTTGTGCTACCACAAGGTCATCACCATAAAGTTAATAGGGTCTTAGTCCCCACTAGGATTTCATCGTGATATCCCGTCTTTGCATAATGAGGGTTATGCAAATTCGTCGAAAATTAGTGGGAGCATAAATTAGGATCAAAGACCATATCTTAATTTTAATGAATGTTTGCAATGTTATATTGATAAAATTATATCTCTGTTGTAGAATACGATGATAAACCACCATTTGTATGGCATATTAGATGCCATATAGCTTAATGGCTCACACTTCTTAGACTGGTTTAGAACTAAGAGAATTGTTCTCATAGTTTACCAATTAACTATTCTACTTGAGAAGTAGGTGTCTCCTAAATTATCTAGTGATATGAAAGAAAGATAAGATCTTATCTCATAGACAAGATGCATTGTTTGCCTTAAACTAGATGTTAGTCTCTATGAGACATAATTATAGAGACAACATGGATAGATGGATATGAGATCCATCATGGCTCATATTGATGAGTTAACTAAAGGGCAACTTAGATCAACAATACATCTTAATTACTTCTTGTTGGTGAGACCAATAGTAAGAAGTAAAATCATTAGATAGAAATAGGAGAGAGTTAATAGTAAAAGAAGGCGGTCAAGATAATAAAGCCAGAATAAGACATGATTCTTACACTGTCATGATGATGATAAGTGGAAGAGAAAATACAAAGTGTTTTGTATATAATGCAAAGGTAGAGCTTGAGAAGCTTTATGTATCCAAGTCATTGGCACTTACTTGTTTTAAATATACACTTAATATTATTAGATACTATATGTGTATATCATAATATTAGATACTATGAATGCATCTAATGGTATGAGATACCAGATATGCATCTTATATGTACAAGGAGTTGTAGATGATGACAAGTAAATGAAGACTTAATAAAGAAGATATTGACCTACATATGAAATGGTGCAAAAGTTGCATCATTATTAGTGGGAGGTGCAATTCTTTAATAGCCTTATGGAGATGTCTTAATAATTAATATTGCTATTATATCCTTCTACAAGGACTTTATATGATTTCCTACTTGAATAAATGTTGATTTATTCTAAGCTATGGAAATGATAGATGTTCTAATAGATTGAATGGCAAAGTGTTTGCCAATGGGAGCTTAATGAATTGTTTAATCATATTTGATATGTTAGCTCTCATGTTATGTGTGAATATTCCTTTTAAGAGAAAATGGGTTGATTTAGATCAATCTACACTTTAGCTTTATATAGACATGGAGAATGGGTTAATGAGTTATTAGAACTCGTACATCTAGATGTATGTTAGCCCATATCTAGTAAGGCTAAAGAAGAATATTTCTACTTCATTATTTCAAAGATGATGTCTCTAGGTTTGGAAACATGTACTTTATGAAGTACAAAACTAAGACCTTTGAGAAATTATTTGAGATTAAGAATGAAGTAGAGATACTAATGGAAAGAGTATTAGAACTCTTTGATGAGATCAAGGAGGGAATACTTAAGTACATAATTTACATATAATAGAAGGATAATAGAATCTAATGGACATCTTTACACATTTTAGCTTAATTGAGTAGCTAAAAGGAAAATCCATATTATGTAGGACATAATATGAACAATGACAAGCTTTGCAAATTTCCTCTTTGTCTAATTTTGGTTAAGTACTCGTTATAACCACTTGTTCTTAATATGTACCTTCTAAGTCTGTTCTGATTATTCCATATAGGATATGGAAAAGGGGTTAAAACTTGACCTTAAGCAAGTTAAGGTTTCGGAATGTCCGACCTGGTGAAGAAGTATAACTCTAACAAGTTGGAATATAAGACTATGAAGTGTTGGCTTGTGGAATATCCTAAGGAAACTTTTGGATATTAAATATACGACCCTTATGTATAAGGGTATGTGTTGCTCAGCTCACTATATTTCTAAAGGAAAAGTTCCTTCTTAAAAAAGATAGTGGGAGCAAGGTATATATGGAAGATGTTCCAGTCCCACAACCCAATAACACTTCTATTAAGGTGCTAGTTAATAATTACACAAGGACAAATGATAGGTCTTTACTTGTGTCCATTCTACTTAAGAGATATGTGAGACATATCAGTGATAGATGAAATGAGGCATAAGATAATAAGGATATTGATCCTAGGATCTATATAGAACCAATATGAGATATTGATTCATTAATGGGAAGAGATAATAAAATCCGATATAAACTTTATCTATTCTAATCAAGTTTAGAACTTGATAGATCCACCTAAGGATATAGTATCCATAAGGAATAAATGGATCACTAAAGAATAGATTGGAGTAAATTAGAAGGTAGATACCTTCAAAGGTGAGAATAGTTGAAAAGGATATCATTGAAGTCAAATGGTTGACTATGATGAGATCTTTTACCTATTCCATGGATTAATCCATTCGGATTTTAATTGTAACACTCTATGATTATGAGATAAGCTAATTGGATGTTAAGATAGTGTTCCTCTAAAGTATTTTGAGGAATAGGTGTATATGATACAACTATAGGGAATTAAATCCCAATAACATCCAAGAAGAGTGTGTATTAAGTTCATTTATGGACTAAAGTAAAATTTCCCATAGATCATATATAAGGTTTAATGAGATTAAATCTTATGACTTCGTTAAGAATGAAGGGGAGCCTTGTGTATTCAACAAGATAAGTGGGAGTGCTATTACTTTCTTGACATTTTATGTTGATGACATACTACTCATTAAGAATGAAGTAGGTGTGTTATCATAAGTGAACCTAGCTATCAAATTAATCCTCCAAACACAATTTGGGTTTTGAGATCTATGGATAGATCTAAAATCAATGCCCGATTAATGTACGTAGTCATTATAGTCAAAGGGTTTGACATGATAAACTCCAAGATAGGTTTCTTACCTATGTAGTGTGGAGTTGATCTCTCGTAAAGTGTTGTCTTTGTAGACTTCTTGAAAGATAAAGAGATCACATAAATGGAGCCCTTATGCCTTTGTCATAGGGTCTATCATTTATATGATGCTACGTACATGATGTAATCAATGCTCTAAGTGTTATGAGCATTCATCAGGCAGATCCAAGTGAGAGTCACTGGATAGTTTAGAGATATATCATTTGGTACTTGAGAAGCACTGAGAATGTATCTCTATACACTGGAGGATAAGACTTGAAGTCTTGTAGTTTTACCAACACAAGCTTCTAATCAAATAAGTTTGATATTAAGTCAGAATAATGGTGGTGCAGTGAGTTGAAAGAGTTCTATGTGATAGAACACTGTAAGTTCTACAACATATGTAAACAAGTTTACATAGTGGTTGCACACTACTTGAGAAGTAGTCTAGATGAAGTTTTTCATCTACATATTTGATATGGGATTGTCTCAATTTTCTCTGAAAGTGTATCATTGTTTTGAGAAAACAATGGAGTAGAGCCGATGTCTCATCAGAAGTTTAGAACTTCTGTGGCGATACCATACAATCAGAGAGATTGCAACTTATAGAGATATAATTAAAGATAAAGTATCTACCGTTAATAACATTGCAGATCCACTAACTGAAGTAGTTACTCAAAGAGTGTTTGAGTTTCAACTTGAGCTGATATAGATCAGCCAGATGGGTGATTGGCTTTAGTGCAAGTGGGAGATTGATAGAAATGTATGCCCTACAAGCCAATCATATATGATATGATTCGACATTTCTAGAAATATCTCATTCAATTAATTAGGCAAATCTTCATTATAAGCTCTTATTAGATGCGAATATAATAATGAAGTCCTTAATCGAATACAATGATGATTAAATCATGATGAGATCATGATAATGAGATTGATCATCTAGAGGTATTTAATATAAATGTTCCCAGTCATAGGATACTTGAGACAGGACATCAAGGATCCGGATAGACTAGTGTATGTGATGTCTTCTCATGTGATGAGGACGACCGATCTCATTGGTCATTAGTGTGGAGACACTGAGATACACATACAGGTGCTCATTAGTTGAATGAGTTCACTGAACTGACCGAATTAGAAACCCTGAATGGTATCTTACCGAACTGTCTATCAGGGTTTTCTATCATCACGGTTGCATAGTTGGACCTTTGACCTGAGTCGCCAAAGATGCCTTGTTGTGTGGAACTTGTGCTTTGACCATTGACTTATGGATCACAATTTAGATGGTCCTATATAGCAATGGATCGGGTACAAGGAAAATCCGATGGAGGCAATTGAGCGGACAACATGGGATCGTCCACTCTCGGTAAGTGAGAGTGAATGTCCTATGGGATAGTACTCTAAATACCTGGCCAGGGTAGATAGGATAATTGGAAAAGGAGTTTTCCAATTGATCCAATTTCGAGTACAGGATCCTATAGAGTCGGTACACTAAGGAGTTGACAGTCGATGCCGTACTCCTTTCCGACCGGGACATTGGATGGATGAGGGTTTATATCCATGTGGTAACTGATGATGTAAAGGCTCAATGGAGATGAAATTATCCCCATAGCCATTTGGGATCATGGGATGTGGCTTGTACCCTTCATGATCGGTAGGCCGATTAATCTGTTATCGGATAACGGATTTAATTAAAATTAAATAGAATTGTTCTATTTTATTTAGGCCTCAACCAAATAGGTTATTGGGCCTAGTGGGTCACACACAAAAGGACTTATCCACAAGTACAGGGTCAAGGACGTAATTTATAGAGATTTTGGGTTTTTATGAAAAATTCCATAATTCTCTATAAATACTAATGGTTTCAGCCAAACCCAATCAAGCCAAGGGTGAAAACCACGTACCAAGTCTCCTCCCTACCTTCTCCTCTCTTTAGAAGGTGTCCATGGTCGATGGAGCTCCGTTCGGGAAGAGTTCTCGAGGCCGGCGCGAAGGGAGAACCTGCTGTGGGTGAAGTTCGTGTGGATACTGCTGGAGACCGGACACTTGAACGATTTATAGAGCTTTAGAAGCTCATATCCTTCCTCTCCATGGGATTATATGAATCCCTATCAGGTATATTCGAACCCGATTTGATCGGTTTTCGGTTTTCGTCGTTCGGTTCTGATTGAGACGGATTCTAAAGGAACCCATAGGAATCGTCGCTTCCGCTGTTCCAAAATTTTAATGGACGATTCCTTACACCTTCTAACTATCGCTTTTGTATAATTTTTTGTTTCTGTTTTAACTTAATATAACAAATCTGAATTCTTAGTTTTCATGTCTAACTCTTCGTTTGTGATAAAAATATTTAATTGGTATGTATAAACATTTATTGTTCAACAACAAGTCTAATTTTGATCATTTTATCTCTTTTTCTGGAAACTTCAATCGAGATATACACTTGAGAGTTTCTTCTTTCGGTGGAGGTTCGGTTATATATTGATTTATTTATTAAATTAACATTTCTTCATTGTATTTCAATCTTTTAACAAATTAAGATGAGTAACTTAGACAAATCATGGATGCATATTCCTAATAGATTAGATTCTAGATATATTCCTAATAGATTAGATTCCTAGTAACCTATTTTCTTGATCGATCGATCCTGTCAATGATAGTTCCCTGCTCAAAAGAGAGGATATTCAGAATAGTGGTCAAGAAATTAAACGTCACAAAAAGCTACACTAGGTCAAGTGCAGTTAGCAAAGCACCTGATCGATCACAAGTACTGAAAGATCCTTCATAATCTGAGCCAGATCATTTACAGACTCCACAACCTGATAAAATTCTAGTTAACCAACAAAACACAGACAACTGAAGGATGACGGTCTAGCTCAAAATATTAATTACAACGGATTGTTAAGGAATGCCTGCCTGTGTTATCTCCATCTCACGCTCCTTGGTAAATGCCTCTGCCCTTTTCAGTTTAGAAATCTGCAAATCGCTGAAGCCCTGTAACAAGTGTAGGATTACGGGATTGAACAATGGCCATTTAAGGGGGACAAAAAAAGTGCAACATTAATGTCACGGACTTCTTCAAACTGTATTAAGATCTAATCATATTCACAGTAGAGAAAGATTGAAGTATCCTAGCCCCATCCTACTGCATCCCCCCCCAACAAACAAACCCCAACCATCCAGAAAAAGCAGAAATCTAGTAACGCCAGTAGAAAGGTCTGCAAATTCTAAGTCGGAAAAAGATCAGAAAATCTTTGTGATGCCATTGCCACCCACCAACTTGACTTTCAATACTCTGCATAAAAATGAAAAAAAATAAATAATCAACAGTGACCCTATTGTTTAGAAACAATCTAAATATATGATTGCATAAAATCAGTACCAAGAGAATGTCATAGGACCTACCTTTCTTCTATACAAAATGATGATCTATTATTAGGAATGACAATGACAAGATTAAAAACACCAACTATAAAGTTTTGAAAAGTCAAAGACCAATAAAAGATAGTATGTGTTGAACAATCCAGATTCATCTACTATGATGCCAAGTTAGAAGGTGCATTCATGTGAGGCATGCATGCTGCTTTGATTGCAATAATCTCTGCTTGAAATTCTTCTCTCATTTTCTGTATTTCTTCTCGCATCTGTGTCATCATGTCATCCTTCACTTTTAGCTGAGATTGTAAACCACTTATCGTTGAAGCCATGGCTGAAGATTTGGAAGGTGGCTTTGGACCATAACCACGGCCTCGAACATATCCAGACTTCTCACCAAGCACAGATGTCATTGCCTCTTGTGGAGTAAGAGTTTGTGATTCATCTATCTCAAATGAGTCATCTAGTCCAACTTGTAATTTTTCTTGTACAACATCCTATAAAAATGTAAAAGATTGATTATTGCAAAATATTTAACATTATTGTAAAAATAACACAATATGCATGCATAGAGTAAAGAACCTTACATAGACAATCCTTGATTGCTCACTCCCCCAAGATCCATTCTTTTTCCTATGTGTCAATCGCCATAATTCATGAGCTTCTGGCTCGTGACCATCCTCATCTCGCTACATGTAAAATAAATAATAAATTAATATTTATTCATATTCACAAAACAATCAAAATGCCAAGTAGTTTTACCTCAGCCCAACTAACTTGTTTAAATGATCTTCGACCTGTGATATGGCTAATGATTTGCTTGGATCAATTATTTTTGTTTCTCGCACCCATGGCCTTAAAAATAATACCAAGTGTAAATTAATCATGACAAAAAACATAAAGATAAAATATGATTACATACCTGATATTTTTCTGATCCAAAATATTCAACTAACCATGCCCATTCATCTGATTTAACCCCAATAGGAGGATTTTGCAGACGAGTTTGATCATCTTGAAATTTACAATAATGTTCATGCATCTTGTGTCTATGATCTCGATACCTATCAAAAACAGGATTACATGGATCATAAATTTCTAAATGTATAAAAACAAACTCAAAATTTTTAAATTTCATAAAACATTCTTAAAACCTATTTTCAGCAATGACATTAAGTATTGCATGAATCTCATCATCATTACGAATCTCATTCTCAACTTTTAGCTCAAACTTATCTTGAAATAAATTAAATTAAATAATTAATAATGAAAACTAAATAACTAAGAACCAATATGGTTACAAACAAAAGAGATTACCAAGATTCTTTCAAAAAATTTTGATCTAACTTCATCTGTAAGATTTTTCCAGGAAGACACATTTATAGGAAGGCAAAGCTTCACAAGTCATCCAATCTCACTAACAAAATTAATTTGCTTTGAACTAGCTATTACTTTTGAAAGATATGCAAAATAACCAATTTAAAGGTTAAACAAACAGCCAACTACAAAATAAATGAACTGTACACAATCATAAGATATATTTAAGTGGGTCGTGCTTGTCAAAATTTGAATTAAAAGTATGCATGACCGAATTAAGTAGCTAGGCATTGTAGACACGCCAAATTGGCTTGATTCAGAGCCCCAGACTCTTATTCCATAGGCGATATCCTTTATTTGACCTTTATCTGATCCGGATTATCTCGTGGACATGAGCTAAGGACATGGGTGGAGCCCTTGCAAGTTGAGAATGGACCAATGATTTCCGGAATGATGCTGTAACTTTCAAGCGAGAGCCGCACGTGAATTGTAAAAACACGAAGCCTGCTCGATGACCGACCTTGAATGGTCCATAATTGAAGTTCTCGGGAGTCCCGCATGTGTTCTGTAACATTCAGGGTTTCCGAGAAGTCACTTCGGTAGACATCGGACAATGACGGCTTTCGTTACGGCTTTTTCAATCTGTGCTGACACAGCTATCCCGGACCACGTGTTAAGCCTTTCTGGTCATCACCGGGTCTTTTCGGGTCATCCGGGTCGATTCTAGCCGAATATTTTCATGAACCATGGTCATACATCCGGTTCGATCAAGTTTAAGGTTTCCCGGCTTTTCCGAGTTTCGGTTCACGTTTACCGGGTTAATCTCAGATTTTTCGATGATTTCGGGTTTTCCGATCGTACCGGACTTGTTTGGTCATCATTTTAAGTCATCTCGAGTTGACCCAAGATTTCTCGACCGGAACCGTACTCTTTCAGATCTTCGCCACGGGTTTTGGCTTTCCACGAGAGGGTAAACCGGTAGAAAGCCCCGTGCGAATGTCTCGGGAGTCATGCCAGCTGATTTACCAACTTGAGGAGGTGCGGCTTAAGGTCCTCTTTCCAACGCAACAAACGGGAGCCGAATCGGACATCCCGTTTGCAAGATACGGCTCGTGGAACGCGCGCGCAGGAGAGAGAGTGTACCGCACCCGCACTTCGCTTGAAAGGGGAGGGCGCGCCCTCAACCCGGGGGCGCGCCCTGCATGCCCTTAAACCGGGGGCACGTCCTACGCGCCCCCGGTTCATTTGAAAAGCGGGGGCGCGGTCAGTTTCTTTAAATCGTAAATTGCCCCGTTTAGTACCTTCTAAACCGGATTTTTGGAAGGTTTCCGGCATTGATTTTTGATTATTTGTACCGCATCCCCAGTTCGGGGGCGCGTTACGCATGTCAAGTCAATTTTTAGTAATTTATGGAAGTTTCCGTCGATTTTTAGCAGTGAGACACATAACGCGCCCCCGTTCCCTTTGAAACAGGGGGGGCGCGCAGACCACGCCCCCGAACTGGGGGCGCGCCCTGCGCGCCCTTGGTTTGAGGGCGCGCCCTGCGTGCCCTAGTCCCCTTTGAAAAGCGGGGGCGCGGTCGGTCCAGTTTCCAAATTTTGCACCGGCTTCCTTCCCCTATAAATTGAGGGCCATTCTCAATGACCCAAGGTTAATCCCCCGTGCCTAGCCCATCCAGATGTCATCCAAGCTCTTCTCCAAAGCCGTCCCGACGTCCAAAGGCGATCCGACATTGAGAGATCGATAACGAAGTGAAGGGGAAGGCTCAATCCGGGCGTTCTGCATCAACCTAATTCATCGAATTATTCATAAAATCATGGACTGCTTCTGCAAAAGTCTTCAACATAGAAGTTGTTCCTCTCTTCGTCCTCTTTTATCTCCAACTGACGGCACTCAATTCCGACTGCCGTTTGTTTGTGACAATTTATGCACTGAGAGCGCGCATCCAGGTTCTGTTTTATTTATCCGCCCACTTTCATAATTTTTAAAGACTTATACAGGAGTATTTCGGAGAAATAATAAACATAGTAACTCTTCCTCTCTGAGTCTTCTGTCTAATCCAACAAACGGCACTTGATTCTGACATCGGGGTCGTTTGTAGTATCCTCTGCACCAAAGTCGCGCCAGAAGGGTGCAAATCTACCCGAACCGGCCTTCTTCAACCAACTCGGCTTCAACTCAAGCCGATCCATTCCATAAGCTTCCTCAACTCATTTAACTCAGTTCATTTACTGTTTTAAAGCATATTTTAGTTCATTTTCATCATTTTTACATAATCAAAAATACAAAAAAAGGGGGTTAAGGCTCACCCCTAAGCCGGTGAGTCCAATTCCAATTGCTTCTTTCTCATCTTCTTACTACAGTTACTACACTTCCCATAGTTCTAATCATTTTCTTTCACTTGGTTTATTGTTCTAGTTGCACAGGTCTATCAAGCTAGCATCGGTTGGAGACTCTTCTTCATCGGCCGGCCGAAGAAGAAGAAGGTTGAACCCATATCCCGATCTCTCGCGCTAAGGTACACGGTCAAAACAACTCAATCTTGTTGTTATTCTATAAAGCGGAGCCCGCGGCTCCGGGCGACCACCTTTTATTTATGTTCTAATTTCATCTCCTCCTCACTCTCCTCCCACATGACCCGAACCATCTCCGGTGCTCGAGCGACGCCGTGAGATGAAAGTTCGGGGATCAATGTGAGTGTGGGACCGAGGTGAGGATCTTTTACAGCTTTCCGAGTGTTTTCCGATTCACTCCCCCCTTTTTCCCTCTTCTATCTTTCACCTTCTCTTGAGGTGCCGATCTGGAACCGTTTTCGGAGTCGACAGGCATCAGACAGACTGATTTGATATACCTGTGTCATCTCTCCACGGGAGATAGGGGGCAGGGCCGCCTTTTAACTCATCTCTCCACTTAGCTTCTTCCCTACCCGTCTTGTTTTGATCATGTCATCTCATGGATATAGAAAATACAGCTTACAATCATGTAAAGTTTATACAGCAACAGATGGGGAGAGTCAAGATACTCGGAATATATAGTTTTTGATCCTATTTTTCACTTAGAACATGATATTTTTTTCCTTCTCATTAATGCAATGATGTGAGAGTTTGAACCTAGTGTAAGTTTTCATAACCAAAAAAAAAGTTACTGCGCCCTGCGATAACATATAGCGTTAGTTTTAGTAACCAAAAAAAAGTTTCAGCAACGAAAGAAATCATTACTATAATGGATCCCACGTACATTAACATAGTGCAAGTCGGCCTCAGTAAGTAAGAAAAAGAAGTCTCGGTAACCAAAAAAAAGTGTGAGTCTTAGTAACATTTTTTGTTACTGCACCCTACAACAACATATATAATTTTTTGTCTCTGGAGGGAGATCTGGACAGGAGGGGGTGCACAGGGAGTCTATGTCGGATTGGATCTCCCGACCAATCCATGGTGGGCTTAGAAGTCTCCCCTGGACTAGGACCGGATTGAACTTCCAATTCCTATCCCAATTGGGGTTAAGGGGCTTGTCACCCTTGCTGTAACAGGTCATGTAAACTTACAGCAGGTCCGAAACATTTTTTTTCAATCTTCTGTAGGTTTATGCAAACCAGTACAAATGCATTTTTTTGCTATTAGGTCTGAGAGTTTAATTAGGGTAGGATTGTAATCCTAATTTAAGTATGAATCTGAGCAAACAACTCAATGCCCATGAACTACTGTTGTTGCTGCTGCCATAGCCAGTGTTTCACAAGACGGCCTCAGGACCCAGTAGGAAACAATTTCAAGAATGAAATTACGGCAATTGACCTGGCAACTAGGCCTTTTACTTTGATAGTCTTTTATTGTCAAAAGAGAAGCTGAGCCAATACTAGTAGAGACAACCACATCACATATATTTGCCCAGAATATTTTGTATCTTTTATATGTTTGGTATTCCTACCAAGTTATGAAAGTGAAAACCCTTCAGTAGTCTCACCCTTGTTGCAGCATCATTTAGTCTCTAGAAAGATCAACATTCAACAGGACGATAGGCACGTAATTAGAGTTTAACATGTCATGTTCAGAAATATATATATAAATATATCTATATATATATATATATATGAATATGAATAACAGAATTTTGGGATGTAGTTAAGTTGTATGAGAAGGCTGAACAAAGAAAGATACTATGTTACTTATCCAGTCAAATAGCAGTTAATTGAAAGAAATAGATGAGAGAATACGGTCTATTATAAGAGCAACTAATCCAGCTCAGAGCTGGCAGATCTAGATGGGGAATGGTTGGTCCCACCAAACCTGTGTATTAGCTAGTCTCAGGATGATGTGAGATTCTAAAGTGTGATCAACATTGGCTGATCCAGGGAATAGGGATCCATTCAGATCCAAAATCCCATACATAACTTGAAACTTTGCAGTACGTTCCCTCCTCTTCACAGAATATTTTACAATCCTACCCTAATTAAATTTCAACACTATCACAAACCATATAAAGTTTATACAACCATGATGCAAAATAAGAACTTAGACAAGCAAAGAACATAATTACTATGTTTCAAAAAGGTAATTAAAATTGAAAACAATACAATCAATCATCATCATCGATAAATTCTGTGATATTGTCATCACAATCTGTGTCCATGTCATCTTCTATCAGCCAATCTTCTTCAACATTTTTAGAAGCTCCTTCTTAATCACAAAATGTTGCTACTTCTAAATTGTCATCATCTATATCGCACCTAGATAAAAATAATGCATCAATTTCCTCCGGAATTGATAAGGACAACCTTGTTGTAATTCCCACCTCATTGTCTTGATAGGGCTCTACATCTTGTTCATTTGTTTCTTCAACAAGAGGAAGATCATATACATGACGTGGGCTCACTTTAACAACAGTATACCACTTGGGATTTTTGATGTCCTTAGTGAAGTATACATGTCCAGCTTGGCATGCTAAAACATATGGTTCATTTGTCTTTAATTGTCGATCAAAATTAAGACTAATGAATCCATATCTATCCTCTTTATATCCTCTCTTTTGAGATGATACTTCAAACCAATTGCACTTGAATATAATTATATGCCTTTGTCCCAAATATTGAAGAACTATAATGTGAGTGAGTTGGCCATGATATTGTGTACTTTGATCTTCTTGATCTCCTAAAACAATGACTCCACTATTTTGGGTTTTTAAATGATGTTCAGACGGCATAGTGTGAAAAAGAAAACCATTTATGCACTATCCATTGTAAGATAAAACTTGATTGTCTGGACCTCTTGCTAGAGCATAGAAATCTTCACTAACTTCTCCTTTTTTATACAGATGAGACACCTGTATTCAATAATAGAATTTTTTAGATTTAGAATAAACTTAAAAACTAATAATAATAAGTGGAAACAACATTGTATTAAGGAGTCTTACTTTGCTTTCAAACCATTGGGAAAATTCATCATTATGCTTTTTCTCTACATTTTGAACTCCATTATTTCTCAATTCACTCAGGTGTTCACTAATGAATAGAAAGTTATAAGAATAATTGGTTATTATTTAAAAAAGATAAAAAACTCATTATTTCTTACTTGAAAAGACACTTTGAACTTACTTGATAAATGGGATGACTTCATCACAATTTTTTAAAACATAGACTCTTGCTTGTTCCAATTCTAGCATTGAAAGCTCATCAAGTTTACCATTCTTAATAGCTCGACCATTGCGCTTGAATATATTCAAGGAACATGATGATTCCTCAGTAATATCTTTAACCCTATTAGACTTGTTCAATTTACTATCAACATTTTGTAAATATCTTGAGCAAAATATCATGCATTCCTCAGAGAGATATCCCTCTGCAATTGACCCCTCTGGGCGAGCCTTGTTTCGTACATAGCCCTTCAGTGTACGTAAATACCTACAAAATGAATTTAATTATTACAATTTTTTTTTACCAAAACGTGAAAAATATATAACATTTATGAGGATTTGTCTTACCTTTCAATGGGATACATGCAACAAAATTGTACAGGACCTGCGATGCAATCTTGTTGTGCTAAATGAACCACTAAATGTACCATTATATCAAAGAAATTAGGTGGAAACACTCTCTCTAATTTACAAAGTCATTTGTATTTGGGAGTCAATATTCTTGATTGAATCAACTTTCAAAACTTTTTCACATAATTCAGAGAAAAACTTGCTTAACTCAACTAATGGGTCACAAACAACAACATCTAGTAGTCCGTGTAAAGCAAGTGGCAATAACCTTTGAATCAAAACATGGTAATCATGACTTTTTAATCCCCTTAATTGACATTCCTTCACATAAGTACAACGAGATATGTTTGAAGCATAACCATCTGGAGCTTTAATATCTTTTAAAATTTGACATACAAGCCTCTTCTCCTTGGTGGATAATGTGTCTTTTACAGGTGGTATATGAACCTTTTCTCCAACTTCATGGATATGTAACTCATTCCTAATGTTCATGTCTTTCATATCAAGACAAGCATTAATGTTGTCTTTTGTTTTTCCTTCCATGTTCATCAATGTCCCTATAAGGCTATCGCACACATTCTTTTCAATATGCATAACATCAAGATTATGACGTATTAAAAGTTTGCTCAAATATGGCAGCTCAAAGAATATGCTATGTTTTTTCCAATTATATAAAAGTTCACCTCATTTTCTCTTTCTATTTGCCTTTCCAAATGTCACTTGTGAAAAACTAGCATTCCACATCAAAACTTTATCTCCCATCAATGGCCTTGGTGCCATTCGCATTTCTCTCTTCCCATCAAATGCATTTCTATTTTTTCTCCATGAATGATTAGTACCCAACCAACGTCGATGGCCAAGATAACAAAACTTTCTTCCATGTTTTAAATGAGTTGCATAACAGTCTTTATGACATTTTGGACAAGCTAACTCTCCTTTTGTGCTCCAACTTGAAAGAACTGCATAAGCAGGAAAGTCATTAATTGTCCACAAAAGTGCTCCTTGCATATTAAAATTTTGTTTTCACTCCTGAATTCCATAGTTCATTTAACTCTTCTATTAAAAGTTGCAAGTATACATCAATATCATTTCCTGGAGCCTTAGGACCAGAAATTAGCAATGACATAATAAAATATGGTTGTTTCATACACAACCATGGTGGAAGGTTGTAGACAACCAAAACAACTGGCCATGTACTATATGTAGAACTCAATGTACTAAATGGGTTGAAACCATCACTTGCCAAACTAAGTCTAACATTTCGGCATTCAATACCAAATGATGGATCATAAGTGTCCAATGTTTTCCAAGCTTGTGAATCAGCAGGATGCCTTAATACACCATCATTGACACATTTTTCTTTGTGCCATCTCATGTTCTTTGCAAGTTCTTTAGCCATAAACATCCGTTATAACCTTGGGATTAGTGGAAGTGTCATAATACCTTTAGTGCAATCTTAGTCTTCCCTTCAACTTGTTCATCAGTTGTATTTGACATCCATCTATAAGTGCCACAAGTAGGACAATGATCATAATTAGCATACTGCCCTCGGTAAAGAATGCCATCATTTACACATGCATCAATTTTATCATATCCGAGACCAAGATCTTTAATACTTTTCTTCACCTCATATATAGATTCTGGCAATGTATTCTGCTCAGGTAGAACTTTTTTCAAAAGTTTGAGCAATGCATCAAAATGAGACATTACTCCAACCATATAAACATTTCAAATGGAACAGCTGTACTATGCAAGATAACTTAGAAAATCCTTTACAATTTGGATAAAGTTTAACTTGTGCATCATCCACTAACTTGTAAAATTTTTTAGCTCCTGTATTCGGTTCCTCTGATAGTGAAGGAACATCACTTGTCATTTCTTCTAAAATATCCACTAATGTCTCGGTGTGAATATTTGTATGAATCAAATCTTCTGCTGCCATAATATCTTGTAACATACACAATGTCGTAACATCATTATCTTCACTACTTGTTTGAGAGGTTGTCGTATCCTCATCAGAAAGGTGTCGGCTTTCTCCATGAAAATCCCAAATGACATACCTCAAATCAATACCATGTCTTAAAAGATGAAATTTCACAATATTACGCACTTGATATTCACTGTTCAGACAATATAGACAAGGACAAAGGATTTTATCTTGTATAAAAACTCTTGAAAATGCAAAATCTAAAAACTCATCCACTCCCTTCTCATACTCATCAGTATTTCTCATAGAAAACATCCATGACTTATCTATTGTCATATCAGTAGAAACGTCCTAGAAGGAATTAAAACGAAATGAGATAAAAAAGTAGATGTCAATTATACATAAACTTGACCAAATAACAAGTCAATTACCTCATAAGTTTAATCAATAGCTTTCCTTACCCTTGCTGACAGAAAAAAAGTAAATTCCATTTATACATAGATAATAACTTGATAAAAAAATTAATAATAAGGTTACAATAAGTGACTAGCAGGGCTGTAAGACAATTAAGAATAGAAATCAAAACAAATCAATTGAACATTCTTTGCATGAGAGGACTCATGGTGTTCCGCAGCTAAAATAGTGGTGTTTCGCTTCTAAAATAAAAAACTGGCAAATTTAATAAGTAAATTCATATAGTAATTAATAAGCAGAAGGCATTTTAAAATATCCTGAATCGGTATATGAACCTCTGGAGATGTATTTTGTCCATTTACTTATTAATATGCCAAGTCTTCTTAACAAGAGGTCTACCATATTCCTGGTCTTGCAACTTAGAAGTGAAGAAGACCCTTCAGAAGCATCTGGTTCTCAAATGTCTTCTTTCGACTACTTCCCATGCTACTTGTTCAAATTAGCAAATTGATTGCTTTAATGAAGAACTGTATTTTTTTGCCCTTTCTTCTACTATGCCAGATAATGATCCGCTAGTCTAGAATAAAGTAATAAACCTTCATATTTCTGGTGAGTCACATCTCTCTGGCAGTGATTTTGGTGAGTTGTCAGACTCAGTGCATTGGACCTTGCTCTTGAAGGAGGCAAGAGCAACTTCATCACTTATAGAGGCTAGCAATTACATAGGTGGGCCTATAGCACTGTCTCTGCTTCCATCTGCACTGCTATTCTGCATGATGCATCCCATGGTCTTCTTCTACCTCCAGTAAAGGTAGGCCATGCGGTGGTGTGGTGGGCATGATTAAAAAACCACTAACATCTACTTCCAATCATAGGAGAGGCCTAGTGATGAAGAATGCCAAGGTGAATCCTAGTGGCAGCAGAACAAATGAAGAAGAGGAAGTTAAAATAGGTGACAAGAGTGATGATTTGCTGGTAATGTCAATTTGAGGGGTCTTATATCTATGGAAGAAAAGTGCTATGTGTGGAATGATAAACTATCAGAAGACTATTATTTATCTTAGTTTCTCGATTACCTACTGCAGAAACGTCACTGTTATTGCAGAATATTAGAGCTCCTGGTCAATGTTTGGGCTTACCATAGTGCAAGGAAGATCGTTTACCTCAATCCTGTATCCGGAGATCTTAAAGAGAAGCACCCTATTGCACTGCGGAGGGGGAAAATGTGGGTCAATTTTTTCAATTTCACACTGTTGAAAGGTATGGACAAAGACTTGGCAGAGGTGACAGCCGATCAGCCGTATACTGCATACGTCAGTTGAAGGTTTGATTCACTTCATTATACACCACAATTTGACATCGTTTGAAAAGCATATAAAACAAGGGCGATAGGAGCGCGGGGACTACGATGGATACCTTCGTGCCAGAGAAAATAGAGCGCGGGGACTATGATAGGAGCATGATGCCATGGGTGATTGATCGATATTAGAAACATAGCTTGAAAGGAAAGGGGATCTTACAGATCTGCCGTCAGATGTGATCCGCCGCAAGCCGCAAGTGGCTCCTTCTGAGATCGCAGCTCCTTCCTTCCCAGTCAATGCAAGCCCTTAGTCTTCGTTTCTAGTTGCTTGTCGAGGTCTGCCGAGATCTAAGTCAGCCGTGGTGTCCAGATACATAGCTAGCACTTCCAAGAAGAGAAGGGCGACTAACCAGATCAGAAGGGGGAACATAGAGAATCACCTGGCGGGAGAAGGTTTCGATTCAGCAAATGCCACCGCTCACTACGGGGAGGAAGATAAAATCCCCAGCATAGTGGTAGCCGATCCAAGCACTCCCGACGGTGCAGAAGGTCTCGATTGGGCAGCTACCCACGATGGTGGTGGATCCGCAACAGGGAGGCGAGCGTTGAGCTTCCGGAGATGAGGAACCTTGAGCTTCCGGTGGCGGATCCACGTATGCCCAGCGCAAATACGTGTTATACGCCTAAGCTTCAATCGTGAAGGATTATACGTGCGGTTATTTTTAGACGTGTTCGCCACAAATACCCAGCGCAAATATCCGCGTTATTTTTAGACGTGTTCGCCGCAAATACCCAACGCAGGATTATATGTGTGGTTAAAAAATAAGAT
Source organism: Cryptocoryne crispatula var. balansae (assembly GCA_036172225.1). Lineage (NCBI taxonomy): Eukaryota > Viridiplantae > Streptophyta > Magnoliopsida > Alismatales > Araceae > Cryptocoryne > Cryptocoryne crispatula. Next base: position 24,073,631 of record CM069924.1, read on the forward strand.
TAAGGCCTTTAAACCATATTTGCCATCTTGCGCAGGATAAATAAATTTAAAAAAAATCACCGTAAACCCTTTACGATGGAAAGTTAAAAAATAAATATTTTACTTTTTTATTTATTTTTCTCTTCAAAAAATATCTTTATTATTAACAAATATAAAATTTTAAATTATGTAATTCTAAACATATGTATTTAGATTATATTGAAATATCAACAATAATAAATACCACTGTTATATTATATTATATTATTTATGACAAAAATTATGTTTGTTGTAAATAAGTATTTTTTGTAGCAACATTTTAAATTGCTGTAAAAAAGTTGCCATAAAATCTTCAAGTTCTTGTAGTGAGGGTAGGCTACGCCAACCTCCATGAAAGGATCTACATCAAGCACCTAAGTTACACAAGGAGGAATAGACACCGGAAACTTCAACATCAACATGGAGAATCCATTCTTTCTCCAACCAGTTGACGACCCAAGTACAACCCTAGTTTCAATCTTATTTATTGGGAAGAATTACATCCCATGGCAAACAAACTCATGTTTGTCGACGGAAGCATTACCAAACCCATGTCTACAAACCCAACATACAACCTATGGGAGAGGATCAACATGGTTACTCAACTCTATACAAAAGGATATTGTAGCCACTGTCACATACCTTGAGAGTGTATATAATGTATGTACAAATCTAAGAGAAGTATTTCCCTACACTCAGCCCTAGAATCTATAATCTTGAGAAAGCAATTTTGTTAACTAGACAAGGAGGTGACTTGGTCACCAAATGTTACAATACAATGAAGGCTATGTGAGATGAATTGGGCCAGATAGACCTTGAAGAAGAAAGTCATAATAAGAAGATAAAATTGATGCAATTCTTCATAGGGTTAAATAAGAATTTTACTAATGTTGGGAGGCCTATCCTATTAATAAGTCCTCTACCACAAGTTAGCCAAGCTTATGCCACTACAAGAAATAAACCTTTACCTACTAATTCTTGTCTACCAGCAGAGATTTAGTAGGGAAATATACATTTTACCTACCCCTTATACATATTGAATCAATGATTCATAGGTAAATATATCAATACATACGGACTACCTACAAACTCACCTCAATAGGCAAATGCTATATCAAATGGATTAATTTGAACCATCCATTCAAAATAGATAAGCGGCTTATGTTAACTCCCTCTCCTACTTCCAAGTCCACCAAAATTTCTGTCCTAAACTCAACCCTGTCTAAACCCACGCTTGTGAATACCCCCTTTAGCCATTTCGAAACCCATGAGAGCTCCTACTTCTACTAGAAAAATAGCCTAAGGATGGAGAGGATCTTGCCAAAGAGCTTGGGGGACAAGGAGGTGAGCTCAGCACCAACAGAGGTCATCATCTCTATCATGGGTGGATGGTCATCATTCTAGCCAAGGGAACAAGCCCATGCTTTTTTGCGACTTCCCCAGCTAGGGCTAAGGAAGGGCCCTTTCATCATCGGCATGCTTGGTGGCAATTGTGTTGGTACCTACCATGTGGAAGAGCACTTATTTTCAGGGATGAAGAGTATTTTTAACTCCATGCTCTCCTTCTCTTCACTGAGACACATGATGGTGGAGTATCTCAATTCCATGGATGCTACCATCATGGGTAGATAGAGCAACCGTGCTTCCATCTTCCACTGGTATGCATTGAACAAGAAAGACCATTGTGGGCTACGAGATGATGTTCATCAGTGACTCCTTGTTTTTCCCATTCATCCCTAATGCCTTCTCCACCTCCTAGACCTCATCTTTGCCCTCTCTTTCCTTTTTCACTTCCTCATAATTCCCTTTAGCCAAGCCAACCAATCGTGGCAAAATGACATGCCTAAAAGAAAAAAAAACATGAGGTAGAATATGTATGATTTTAGCATCCTCAATGGAGATGGAGCTGTGATGGCCCCCAACAGCCACTTATGATGTTGTGAGCATAGATTTTTAATGGGATCATCTCTTAAGTGCTTAAATGGAAGCACTCCATTCTTCACTCCACTCTGTTCCACACTTATCTTGATACCTGAATGTTTGACACTTGATGTCACTTGGACACCAAAGAATTGATTTGGGTCGTGTGGAAGGAGGTGATGAAAAAAAGAGAAGGATGACAGAGATTCGTAAAGAAAAAAGAAAGTAAAGTGGTCATTGTCCACTTATGGATCACCAAGTTGATGGTTCAATATAGTTAATAGATTGAATATAAAAGAAACCTGGTGATGACAATTAAGTGGATAACAAGGAATCATTCACTCTTGATAAGTGAGAGTTAATGCCTGTATGATAGTACTCTAAATCTCTATCTAAGCTAGAGAAGATGATTGTAAAACGAGTTATTCAATTGATTTAATTTCAAGTGCAGGACCCTAAAGTGTTAGTTTACAGAAGAGATAGATAATTGATGCCACATCCTTATCTGATTGGGGCATTAGATTAACAAAGGTTATATTTATGGGGTAACTGATAATGGAAAGACTCAATGGAGATGAGATCATCTCCAAAGTCATTTGAGATCATGGGATGTGACTTGTACCCTTCATGCTTGAAAGTCATAAAATTTGTTATTAGATAACAGATTTAATTTTAAATAAAATTTTATTTTAATTAGGCTTTAATCAAATAGACTATTAGGCCTAGTGGGTCACACATAATAAAACTTATCTATAAGTAAAGGGGAATGCACGTAATTTATAAAAATTATGGTTTTTTTGAAAACTTTTAATTTATCTATAAATAGTGATGAATTAGGCTAAACCCTATCAAAACAAAGGTTAGAATTTCATCTTCAACCTCCTCCCTTCTTCCTCCTCCCTCTAGAGTACATCCTAGAATGGTGGAGCTCCATTAAATAAGAGTTTTTGTATCTAGTGCAATGGAAAACCTATCTTTGAGTCTTTGAAGGAAGTTCAATGGATACTTCTAGGGGGCATGCACTTGGATGGCTTGGAGAGTATGAGAATACTCCTTCTCCAGCCTTGAAGAATTGTTTGTATCCTGTGAAGATATTTTCAATTTGATTCTAATTCGGTTCTCGATAACACTGTTTGATCCCAATTGAGATGATGACCATGAAATCCAAGGAATTGAAAACTTCCCCTACCATAGCAAGATTCCTTACACTAGGTGCCATATTAAGGGGCACTAAACCCCAACAACATTTTCCCACCTAAATTGGATTTGATCTGAGGTATTGTACCCTAGCTACCCACTAATAGGGTGCTTACAATTGACCTTTCCTAAAATGATATATTTCACCCCCAAAATTGTGCCACTCAAGTCAAAGCTTCTTGTTAGTGGGGTGCTTAGTCCATGTGACCCTTATTAACCCTGACATGCTAGTTTTTTCATACAATATATTTCTTGAATATATAGGTGCCTCATTAGCATGCTGCCTGGTGCATAGAGATAGGGCACCTAGCACTACACCTGGCACCATGTTGAGGCTTCACTTTGTCCCTGTCAACATATTTTTTAAATTCTAGATATTCTCTTCCAATTGGCTATAAGAGGAGCCATTTTCAATGCCCCAAGGATCATAAAATTTCTTCTCAAGCCATAATATCCACCCTTCCACAAGTCTACCATGTTCTTAAACCTTACTAGCACCCATTTGCAACCCTAAGAGCCACTCCAAGATCCATAAGTTCATCTACACTCCATCCCATTAAAATCCACTCCAACCAACCAATCTTTAATGTTCTTCCTCCCATTTTGCATGCCCTGAGGGTCAACACCCCCAAGTTTGTAAAATAGCCCGAAATATAGCAAATAGACCACCAAACCTAACATTAGTTTCTAGAGTTCCTAGTGGCCCATCAATAGGGTTGTTGACTCAGTTGCCAGGCTGAACTCTGCTTACCCACCCCACACTCACTTTGGTCCCCAATTGTTTAGTCCTTGGCAATAATTGGATTCCAGAGAGATAGTTCAGGTCTTATGGGAGGAGGAGGAAAGAAATAAAGAGAGATATAAAGAAAGAGAAGAGAGGAGAAGGATCGGAATGCAAAAGATAACATGGTTGTAGACACACCAAATTGGCCTGATTTGAAGCCTGAGACTCCTATTCCATTGGAGATACCCATTATTTGACCGATTATATAATCCAGATTACCTTGTGGAGATGAGCTAAGAACGTTGGTGGAGCCCCTTGTGAGTTGGGAATGGACCGATGATTTTCGGAATAATACCGTAACCTTCAAGCGAGAGCCGTGCGTGAACCGTGAAAACACGAAGCCTGCTCAATGACCGACCTCGAATGGTCCATATGTGAAGGTCTCGAGAGTCTCGCATGTGTTCCGTAACATTCGGGGTTTCCGACAAGTCATTTCGGTAGGCGTTGGTCTATAACGGCTTTTCGTTATGGCTTTTTGATATGTACTGACACGGCTATCCCGGACTACATGTTAGGCCTTCCCGGTCATTCACCAGGTCTTTTCGCATCATCCAGGTCGACCCTAGCCGTATATTTCATCAACCGGGGCCATACGACCATTTCGGTCAATTTTACGATTTCTCAGCTTTTTCGAGCTTCGATTCAGTTTATCGGGTTAATCTCGGATTTTTCGATGATTTCAGGTTTTTCGACAATACCAGACTTGTTCGGTCATTTTAAGTCATCCCGAGTTGACCCGAGATTTCTCGATCGGAATCGTGTCCTTTCGGATCTCCACCGTGATTTTTAGCTTTCCACTAGAGGGTAAACCGGTAGAAAGCCCCGTGCAAACATATCAGGAGTTATGTTGGCTAGTTTACTGACTCGAGGAGGTGTGGTTGAAGGCCCTCTTTCTAACACAACAAACGGGAGCCGAATCGGACATCCTGTTTGCAAGTTACGGCCAGCAGAACGTGCGTGCAGGAGAGAGAATGTACCGTCCCCCTGCCCCCTTTGAAATAGGAGGGCACGGTGACCGCGCCCTCAACCTGGGGGCGCGCCCAGTGCACCCTTAGTCTGGGGGCGCGCCCTGTGTGCCCCCGCTTCCTTTGAAACGCGGGGGCGCAATCCATTTTTGGAAACCGGAAATTACCATGATTTGCACCTTCTAAACTATATTTTTGGAAAGGGTTCCCCATTTAAGATTGATTATTTTGACTGTGCCCCCGAGTCAAGGGCGTGTTCATCTTATCAAGTCAATTTTTAGCAATTTCAGGAAGATTCTGATGTTTCTTAGCAATAAGACGCGTAACGCACCCCCGCTCTCTTTGAAACAGGGGGGCGCATAGACCGTGCGCCTAGGTTGAGGGTGCGCCTTGCACGCCCTCACCTCCTTTGAAATGTGGGGGCGTGGTCGGTTCAGTTTCTATATTTTCCACCGGTTTCCATTCTCTATAAATTGATAGCCATTCTCAACGACCCGAGGTTGAACCCCCATGCTTAGCTCATCTTGAGGTCGTCCAAGCTCTCTCCCAATGCTGTCCCAACATCCAAAGGCGATCCAACGTCAAGAGATCGATCCCGAAGCGAAAGAGAAGGCTCAATCTGTGCGTTCTACATCAACCATCTTTATCGGTTTTTTTAGAAAATTTGGGACTTCTTCTACCAAAGTCTTCAACATAAGAGTTGTTTCTCACTTCTTTCTCTTTCATTTTCAACTGGAGGCACTCAATTCTGACTTGCCGTCTATCCGTGGCAATTGCTGCACTGAGGGGACACATCCAGGTTCTGTTTTTCCACATCCTCCCACTTTCATATTTTTTTAAAGACTTCTATAGAAGAATTTTGGAGAAGTTGCCAACATAATATCTCTTCATATCAAAGTTATCCATCCATAGAAACAAACGGCACTCGATTCTGACATCGGGGTCATTTGTAGAGTTCTTTACACTAGAGTCGCACCAGGAGGGTGCAAGGCTACCTGAACTGGCTTGTTTCAACCAACTCGGCTTTAACTCAAGCTGATTCACTTCATAAGTTCTTATTGACTCATTTCATTCAGTTAATTTACTTTTTAGAACATATTTTATTTTATTTTGCATCATTCTTACATAATCAAAAACACAAAAGAGGGTTAGGGCTCGCCTCAATCCGATGAGTTCGATTCCAATTGCTTCTTTCTTTCATCTCCTCTCTTATAGTTTCTACACTTCCCTTAGTTCTAATCGATTTCTTTCACTTGGTTTGTTATTCTAGTTGCACAGGTCAATCAAGCTAGCACCGGTTGGACTCTTCTTCATCAGCCGGCCGAAGAAGAAGAAGTTTTAACTCACATATCATCCTCTACGCTAAGGTACACACGGTCAATTCAACTTTATCTTATCTTTTATTCCATAAAGTGAAGCCCGCGGCTCCTGTTGACCACCCTTTTATTCATGTTCTAATTTCATCTCCTCCTCACTCTCCTCCCACATGACCCAAACCATCTTCGATGCTCGAGCGACGCTGTGAGATGAAAGTTCAGGGATCAATGTGAGTGTGGGACCGAGGTGAGGATTTTATTGCTTTCTGAGTGTTTTTTGATTCACTCCCTTCCCCTATTCTATCTTTCACATTCTCTTGAGGTGCCAATATGGAACCCGTTTTCGGCATCGACAATGGTCATCTAGAGTTGTGGGCTCCAAAAGTAAATGGAAACAAAGCATGAAGTGCTTGAGTTTTGACCATGTACACATTGACACATGGTGAGACTTGTGTGGGCTTGAACTTCTCCTTCTTTGGCCAATTAAGGAAGAAAAGTCAAAAGTCGCTATTCCAGTTTGTTTTTGTTCCTGTGCAACTCAAAGACAACAAAACAAGTGAAGAGATTGATTAAAACTAAATGGTGTGTAGTAAATGCAAAGAAGACAACATGGAAAGGCAATTGGAGTAAATGAACCAGATTAGGATTAGCCTTAAATCTTATTGTTTTTGGTTTTTTAAGTATGATGCAATGCAAAAATGAGTAAAATGATGCTAAATGAATAAAAAATGAAGTTGGAAGGAAAAGGAATCAAATATAAACAAAAGTGGTAAATAAAATGTATTGTAGTAGTTATGTGGGCTCTAATAGGGGTGCATGGTGATAGGCCTTGGTTCGGGGTGCACCTGGAGCTCGCTATAGGCAAATGGGAGATCCAATTTGACCCCCATTTGTTGAAAATGAAAGAAGACAATCTGATGAAGCTTATCTTGTAGTTAGATTCGTCTCCCTAGATGCTTATTTTCTATAAGGATTCTACAATCGGGCTGATAGTGATGAAAATGATTCAGACTTAGCATGACTTTACTCTAGAGTTCGCCAAGAACAATTTGAAGATCGGATTTGACCCCTGTTTGGTGAAAATGAAAGAGGATGGGCCAAAGAATATTTTCATTATTCCCAATTTGGGTACTAAAATCTTATATTAGATTATACATAATATGCCTTACGATTAGTAAAATGGGTGTGAGCCGAACTTCCTCTCTTTAGAATTTACTAAATCTCTCCCAAAAATATTCAAAGCTCAAGGAAAGGGTGTGGAGACATGCTAGCTCACCTCTGGAATATCCTTAAGTTGCTCAAATATATTGAGGATTGGAAATTCTATTTGGTGTTGGATTGGAATTACCAAATAGGAAAGGCATACCCATGTGCCCCACATTGGTGGCGCTATTGGCTCACCTCTGGGACGTCCTCATGTTGATCAATATATCGAAGATTGGAAATCCCACTCAACGTCAGATTGGAATTACAAAACGAAAAAGGTAGACCCATGCGCCCCAAGCTAAGACCACAATTTGGCAAGATCATTTAAGATCAGATCTACCAATGAAGGAAATGAGGAGATCCCATTCCCCCAGGTTAGTGGCTCAAGCTGTGTGCTATGCTTGTACCATGATGGGCTAAAGTAAAATAAGAGATTTTGTAAAATAAAATATGAATACCAATTGACCATATTCAAGCTCTTAGGTTTACTTGAGCTCTCAAAAAAATTCAATTAAACTCAGAATAAAATAATCTCGAGTTCTATTGGGTTTGCATTAAACCATGATAAAATGTTGCATGAACATCATGGAAATAACTAGTCATGAAACAACACCAGAATGTGATATATGTAGAATATGATGGGGCCTAGAATAACACGGTGGGATAAACAACATGGTGGGACATGAAAACTGATAAAATGTATGCCCTACAAGCCAATCATATATAATATGATTCGACATTTCTAGATATATTTAATTAATTAAGCAAATCTTCATTATATACTCTTATTAGATGCGAATATCATAATGAAGTCCTTGATCAAATAAAATGATGATTAAATTATGATGAGATTATGATAATGAGATTGATCATCTAGAGGTAATTGATTTAAATGTTCTTAGTCATAAGATACTTGAGACGGGACATCAAGGATCCGGATAGACTAGTGTATGTGATATCTTTTCATGTGATTAGGATGACCGATCTCATTAGTCATTAGTGTGAAGACACTGAGATACACATATAGGTGCTCATTAGTTGAATGAGTTCATTGAACTGACCAAATTAGAAATCCTGAATGGTATCTTACCAAATTGTCAATCAAGATTTTCTATCATCACAGTTGCATGGTTGGATCTTTCACCTGAGTCACCAAAGATGTCTTGTTGGGTGGAACTTGTGATTTGACCATTGTCTTATGGATCACCGTTTGGATGATTCTGTATAGTAATAGATCAGGTACAAGGAAAACCCAATGGAGGTAATTGAGCCGACAACAAGAGATCGTCCACTCTCGGTAAATGAGAGTGAATGTCCTATGTGTCGACTGTAGAAATGGGTTCCGGATCGGCACCTCAAGAGAAGGTGAAGATGGAATAGGGGAAATGTGAGTGAATCGGAAAACACTTGGAAAAGCGGTTAAAAGTCCTCACCTCAATCCCACACTCACATTGATCCCCGAACTTTCATCTCACGGCGTCGCTCGAGCACCGGAGACGGTTCGAGTCATGTGGGAGGAGAGTGAGGAACAGAATAACTTAGAACATGATAAGAGAAATTGTGGTGTCCAGGAGCCGCGGGCTCCGCTTTATGGAATAAAAACAAGATTGAGTTGATTTGACCGTGTGTACCTTAGCATGGGAGATTGGGATGTGAGTTCAACCTTCTTCTTCTTCGGCCAGCCGATGAAGAAGAGTCCAACCGATGCTAGCTTGATGTACCTATGCAACTAGTAGACAAAGAAGACAAGAAAACAAGTGAAGAAAGATTAGAACTGAGTGAAGTGTAGTAACTTGTAAAAGTAATAACATAAAACGACAATTGGAAACAAACTCACCGGATTCGGGGTTAGCCCTAACCATTTTTTTTGATTTTTTGTGATGATGAAAAACAAAATAAAAATGATGATTAAATATGAACTAAATTATATGAATGAATAATTAGCAAAGATAATATGGACAATTAAAGATAAAACAACCTAGGCAAACTGGCAACTGGGTTGGACATATTCAACGTAAACTGGCGTGACTCTGATGTAGAGACCGTAATAGACAGCACCGATGTCAGAATCGAGTGCCATTTGTTTCAAAATAAATATAACTCACCAAGGGTGGTTTGATATGAAGACAAGTTTACTTTAATATTATGATAAGTAATCTGAATTTACCTGATAAGCCGGATCTTGGACAGTGAAGTTCAGGAAACTCCCAGCACAATGTTGATGTAGAATGTGCTATGGGCACCATAGATATCTGAATTGAATGATTCTTGTTTTAAATAAAAGAGGCTCACTGAGTAACAATTTATATTAAGGATGTATAGACTGAATCCACCATTAAATGTACTTAAATTGACTGATAAGATGATGACTTAGAAGAGAACACTTCGGATATGTCTGTGCAGTGCCGGTGTTGAAGCCATAACAAGCCAAGGGAATGTCAGAATTGATCTATGTTTGTTGGAGATAAAATATATCTTGATGAAGCACACTTATTATGAAGGAAGACAGGCCAGAAAATGACTATAAAGATCTGTAGATGCTGATGATCAGCGGTGCAGCATGTCGGAGCATCGACTGGCTTCTTCTTCACTTTGGGATGATCTCTGGGCACCGGGATGAAGAGAGGACAATTTTGGGAGGTTGGGACAAGACAAGGGTGGCTGGAGAATGAGGATAAGAGTGTTGTATGATAGGGGATGCCCTTCTTAGGTCATTCATATGAGTCTCCCTTTATAGGGGATGAAAAACAAGTCAAAAATAGCAAGTTTTGATACATCCGACCATAGGCTGGATTTCCTCCATTTAATGTTGCTTATTTTCATCCTAAGGCACTTAGAAAATTACCCAAATGATTGAGAAGGATTGTAAACCATGGATCACCTTCCCCATGTTCAAAATATGTCTCCACTTGAAGAGGAAACAAATCTAGTCTAAAAATGGCAAGTTTTGATGTATAAGACAACAAGTTGGATTGCCATCATTTGATGATGCTAATTTAGACTATGAAGCTTCCAGATACTTTACCAAATGATATGGAGGAGGAAAAAGGAAGGTAAGGTCGTGAATTGGTCAGATATGTGCCCAATGGGCTGGGCTTGCATGCAATTGAGCTTGATCGTTGCTGCGTGCGGACAGAACTGCACGTTTGACTTCTAAAAGGAACTGCGGACAAATGGTAAATCGGAATTGAATGTCGTGTGTTGCAATGGAAAGATAACTTAGAGAATAATATTATTCATGTTGAATACTTTTTCATTAGATTTCCATATAATCCTGTGAAAAATTTCCAAATAGAGAATATTCTGGGAAAAGCATAATCTAGCACACCACCAAGAGTCTCTTGTTCGGCAAACACAGATTTGATTAGAAACTAGCAAATCATCCTCATATTTATAATAAGCACCTTGGCTCATCCAAAAGGGTGGTTCATCATGATTTTGATGGTCTGAAAGAGATGTTTCCAATGGAATAATGGTTTAAGCTCTAAATAAGGCCAAATTGGCGTGTGTACAGCTTGCCTCGCCTTGATGTTGGCTTTGCAAGGGAATGACATGTAGCATAGAGGAGTAAAATGTAGAGAAAGCGTAGCGAAGCGAGATGGATCGTAGTGGAATGTAATGGAGCAAAATGGTGATGGACTGAAAAGGTGGCATCAAGGTGTAGATATAGACACGCTCAACGACCAGATTCGGCAAGATGAATCTCCTCAAGTCTCCTAGTTCACCGCCATGTTTCATCAAATCTTCCTATGTTCGATTGGTAAGAGATGTTCCATTGGCACGAGAGAAGAATAGCCAACCCCCAACGCGGTGGGGAGTCCCCGAAACATGGCTTCATAGGTTCATCATCAGCCGGTAACCCGATCTTTGCGGTGTCCCTGTACTATGATGGGCTAAAGTTTAAAAAGAGATTTATTTTGAAAAAGTAAAAGAATACCAATCAAGCACATTCAGGCTCTTAGATTCATTTAAGTCTTCCAGGAGACAAGATTCAATTCAGAATGGAATGATCTCGAATTCCCAAAGGCAAATGTTTAAGTACAGACCATGACGGTGCAAGTTTAGATCGAATAAGAGGCCATTGGCAGGAGGAAGTGACTGCCACGGTTGGATGAATAGAAAAAGAGTTGTAGTGGCCACAGTGGGGATAGAAATAAAAGATTTGAAGGCACAAGGCGATTATCGAACATGGTGGGATTAACAGACACGGTGCGATATTAGAAAGGTTGCTGGGACTAGAAAACATGGTGGGATTAAAAAACACAGTTGGTTTCAGAATGATCAGAATTAGGATAAAAGATTTAGAGACTAAGGTGAGAAGGTGAATATTATGAAATGATGTATGCAATGACAAAACAAAATATAATGCAACTAATGCTACATGATGCATGTTGGGCTCAAGAAAACAAAACGAAACTTGTATAACAAATAGTTGAAGATATAGATTGTCTATGAGGTCAAGATACCCATTCGGGAACCATCGTCCCTCATAGCACAACTTTGGTTTATCCGTGAGCACAAAGAATGATCCGTCCGTCGTGGATTTTGATGAAGGGGATCTCGGGCCTGGTCTTCTTTGCATTCACGGTCTTCAACATCAATGCATAAAATAAATAGTAATGCACCTAATATATGCTAAGAAAGAAAATGATAACAGTGAGTTTGCGATGTGATGACATGCATTCTCACAAAAGAGTTCATGTGTCCTAATGAGGACACAGAGTAAAAGCTTCTCGGCAAAGTTGAGGCCAAGGTAATGATGACTCCTCCTGTTGAGAATCCTCAGGGGAGGGAAGTGGCGAGCATCGCCTTATTGAAGTCTTGCAAAGAAAGCTCCTCGGTAGAGTTGAAGCCGAGGTTATGGTGACACCTCCTCCTAAGAATCCTTAGGGGAGGGAAGTGGCGAGCATCGCCTTGTTGTGTAGTTCTCCTCATTTGTTCTTCATGCTTGAAACACTCGAAAAAAGAGATTTAGAATGCCGATATGGCTTATCCCCCTTGCAAGTTGCAGTATGTCTTGACCTTTGTCAAGGGGTGTAAAGTTTTTCTTGTGCCTTAAATACTTAGAAAGAAGAGATTAGAACAACAATGCAGCTTATCCCCCTTGCAAGTTGCAGTATGCCTTGACCTTTGTCAAGTGGTGTAGCCTTCTTAAGGGTGTAAAAAAAATAAAGCAAAAAATATGCAATGAAATATTTGAAACATGATAGACTAAGAATAAATATGAATGTAAATAAGAGAATTCAAACCAAGCATGGTGATGAAATTTTAAAAATTTTGAAAATTTTTGTTGGAATTTGAAAAGAAGTTTTGTGAAAAGATTTAATTTTTTTTTAGGATTTTTGAAAACATTCATTCTTTTAGTGTTTTGAAAATATTTAAATTTTTTTATATTTTTGAAGATTTTCAACTTTTTTTTTGGAGTTTTTAAAAATATTTTTTTTTTGAAGTTTTGAAAATATTCAAAATTATTTTGGAAAGAAAAATCAGTATTGACAAAAAGTTCTCATCACTTGGTTGTTTTTTTCTTGGTTCATTGGTAGACATCATGTGTAAAATGGGTTCCGTACCCAGAATCTTTTTGACCTTCAACTTTTGATCAGCTAGAGTTTAGCTTTGATTTGGTTGGTCCACCCAGTCCTTGGGGTTTAAGAATGAAGAATTGCGGGAAAGTTCTTGATAGGCTTTGAAGATGTCAAGAGGGATTTCTCTACTCACACCCAATTGCCCGTTGGGGTTCGGCCTCTTTGAGTCTTTTCTTCTTCATTGACAAACCTATTTTTGTGGCACACATTCAGACAGCTGTTTTGACTTGTGGGGTCATTGCCCATCTTTTGGTGCCTTTTTCATTTTCTACATTTTTGGGTACTCATTCAGACAGACCCATCTTTGTTTAAACCTGTGGGGTTCATTACCCATCTTTTGGCACCCTTTTTCTATTTGAGAAGTTGGACCTTCTGAGACGGCCTCCTACTAGGGTGGCGGATGCTTTTAATACTCTCCCTCTTTAGTCCTCTTCACCTATCTTGGATTGAATAGAAGAGAATAGGGTGTGGTTTTCTTTCATCTCCTAGCCTACCTATCTTCTCTTAGGTGTTAGGTCATCCAGATTCTGGGATCAGGATGTGTTGTGTGTGGGATGGTATCCACCCCCGACTCCTAGAGAACAACCTAGGACATGTGGACTCAAGTCATACTGGTAGTTCTCTTCATTTTTTTTTGAGGTAGATCACATTCCATGGGTAAATCAATTGTAAACATGCCTTGCAATGTAAAGAATTCATTTGGATAAAATAAAATGTAGTTATCGTCAATCATACATTTTCTCTCAAGTAAGATTGTCATGTGAGATCAAAATTATTTCAAAAAACTTATTGCTTTTCGGATGACATAACGATGATGAATGCAATTTCATGTAATACCTAAGAGAAGGAGTTCAATGTTGGTGAGGACGTTGCTTGTGCTTGCCTTGCCTTGCCTTGCTGCTCCCACTTTTGATATGCTTCATATTACATTGGATCGAAGATTCAGAGCCATATGATGAAGTGAAAGGTGTGGAGGATCCAATTTGGCATGGCAGAGTCAAGATTAATGATGCAAAAGGCAAAGATTGTAGTATCACCCATAAAATTTCTCTACTCTTGATTAAAATTCAAAAAAAAAGAATATGAAAGGAAATAAACATGCTTGAAAACAATAGTGAGTTAACACGGGCTCTTGGGCCCAGGAATTGAAAGTGGGCTTGAAGGCCTAGGAATGGTCAGAATCAAGAGGCACGTGGGCCCAAGATTTGAATGTGGGCTAGAGGGCCCGGTTGATGTTGATAGGCATGAGGGCCCAATTGAAGTTGACGGGCTCGAAGACCCAATTGGAGTTTGAGCTCTAGGGACCCAATGAAAAGAGCGTGCACATGGACCCGATTTAAATGGTTGGAAGTATGATTGTGATTTGGAAGATTTGTGATGGACTCACGGGCGCCATTGAAGCGTATGGCTGTGCAAACCTAGATTTAAAGAAGTGGGATGATGGGGGTCCGATTTCAAAGAAGTTTGGGCACGCAGGACTGAAGTTGAAGGAGTGTGGGCATGTGTGCCTGAGGTTGATGGAAGGTGGGCACGTGGGCCCAATTTAAGAGGAATTTGGGTACATTGGTCCAATTGTAGAAAAACATGGGCATATGAGCCCGATTGAGGTGAATTGCGAGCACGTAGGCCCGATTTAGAAAAATTAAGGGTACATGGGCCCGATTGGGGAGAATTGTGGGCACGTGAGCCCGATGGAAGGAAAGGGGCACGTAGGCCCGATTGGAGAAAAGGGGTGCATAGGCCCGGTTGTAGGAAAGGGGCACATGGACCCGGTTGAATAAAGGGAGCACGTGGGCCTGGTTGATGGAAAGGGACGCATGGGCCCGGTTGATGAAGAGGAACATGTGGGCCTGGTTGGATAAAGGGGGCTTGCGGGCCCGGTTGAATGAAAGGGACACGTGAGCCCAATTGTAGGAAAGGGGCATGCGGGCCCGATTGATGGAAAGGGGCATAAGAGCCCAATTGAGTGGGATGAAATATGGGTCGTGGCCTTAAGATTGAAAGATTATGGGCCCACAAGCCCAATTGATGATTGTAAGAAGGATAAAGAAATGGTGGTGGCCATAAGATTGAGGAACTGTGGGCCCATGGGCCCGATCATTGATTTGGAGGAGAATAAAGAAAGGGTCGTGGGGTCGTGGCCCTAAGATTGATTGATTGTGGGCCCATGGGCCAGATGGTTGCTTAGGAGAAGAATGGGGTAAGGGTTGTGGCCTTAAGATTGATGCTAAAGGATTTACCTGCCTAGCTGGAGGAGGTCCCAGTATCCCTTTGCTAAGGCCTATGCCCTTTTGGAGGCTTGTTGATTCCTTCTCCATTTCACCAACCAATTAGGTCTCCTTACTTCCCAGTTCAGGGGTCAATTCAATCTGACCAACATTAGGGATTAATTCCAATGATTGCAACATTTGATCTGTACTTGGTGAATCCTTGCCTAGTCCTTGACAATCAACTGAATGTGTGATCCCCTCATCTAAGCTACCTATAGTAGGCTTATCTTCAGGTTGTTATAGGGAAGAGGCCATGCCTAGCCTAAGGGATTCTAGAAAGATAGAAAAGTTTGGTTCAATCTCCCATATTGACTGATTTTTATCTTGAGATATAGCAATGACATGTTGAGAGGTAGAAGTTAGTTCCTCTGCCAAGGTAGGAGAACAAATGGTTGGAGTGATTGATTCCTCTGCCAGGGTAGGAGCATGTATGATCAGAGTTCTCGGTTCCTCTACAGGGGCAGGAGCATGAAGGGTCGAAGAGACTAAATCATCTACCATAGTAGGAGCAAGAATGATTGGATTGATTGGTTCCTTTGCCGGGGTAGGAGCATGAATGATAGGAGTGATTGGTTCCTCTACCAAGATAGGAGCAGTATAAGAAACAAGTGCCTTAACTGACTTAAGGTGAACCCTATTTTGAGGGATGTTGGCATCAAAATTTTCCGCTTAGCTTGCTTGATACAAGTCTCAGCAATGCCGAAACCGGTGCAGAAAATCTGACCAAGATTCAGAAAATTCGTGAATAGATGATGTAAACAGGCTTTGGAAATGCCTTGGCATGGCCTTACATGCTACAAATGGCCAATATAATGTGCTCATTACATAGCCCCGGTCAAGAGCTTCGCAACGGTGCCCAAAACATGAAAAAAGGACATCGGAAGGCCGAAATGACCATTTTGCCCCTGACACTTTGGGACAAATTGGGACTCTAACATGGAATTCCATCTTTAACACATTGTCAAGGTTGTATAGAGCTAGGCAACGCTCAAAACGGATCAAAAATCTGACCCCCGTATGAAGAGATATGCAAGAAAGAGCAAATTCAGACGGATTGCCGTATGTCGTCGCACCAGGGGCATATTGGTCCGATCAGCTCCGGATCGACCGATGAGCTGAAATTTTCAATGTTCATGACCCAAAACTTTGATCTCATGAATATTGATGCATGAAAAATAAATTTGGCCAATGGGAGAAGGTAATTGCACTCAGATACAATTTTCGGCATTAACGACGGCCAAGATCGCACCGATCAGAGAAACTAGCTAAATTAGGAGATTCGTTGCAAATTGAAGTGATCTCAACCACACATCCGGATGGAGCATAAGATCAATGTCCATCAGGGCATGATCTGTAATTTTTTTGAAGTCAATTTGAGATTTATTTAATTGGTTTTGGCCGGAATTAATGCTAGCCGTTGGATCGGGAGCACTTTGATTAAACCAGGGTTAAACTTAAACCAAGATGGGCTAACCCAACCTGTCATGGCCGAACCTACCATCCTCCCTCATCTTATGGGTGTGCAAACAGCCCTAGAAAGTAGGGGAGGGTGCCCAAGTGTTGGCATCAAGCTTTTTCGCTTAGCTTGCTTGATACAAATTTCAGCAATGCTGAAGCCGGTGCAGAAAATCTGACCCAGATTAAAAAAATTCATGAATAGATGATGCAAACAGGCTTTGTAAATGCCTTGGAATGGCTTTACATGTTACAAATGGACAAGATAATGTGCTCATTACATAGCCCCGGTCAAGAGCTTCGCAACGGTGCCCAAAACATGAAAAACGGACACCGGAAGGCCGAAATGACCATTTTTCC
Organism: Cryptocoryne crispatula var. balansae; assembly: GCA_036172225.1. Taxonomy (NCBI): domain Eukaryota; kingdom Viridiplantae; phylum Streptophyta; class Magnoliopsida; order Alismatales; family Araceae; genus Cryptocoryne; species Cryptocoryne crispatula. Next base: position 24,090,707 of record CM069924.1, read on the forward strand.
CCTGACACTTTGGGACAAATTGGGACTCTATCATGGAATTAAAACTTTACCACATTGTCAATGTTATATAGAGCTGGGAAATGCTCGAAACGGATCAAAAATCCAACCCCCAGATGAAGAGATATGCAAGAAAGAGCAAATCTGGACGGAAAGCTGTATGTTCTCGCACCAGGGGCATAATGGTCCGATTAGCTCTGGATCGACCCATGTGCTGAAATTTTCAATTTTCATGACCCAAAACTTTTATCTCATGAATATTGATGCATGAAAAATAAATTTGGCCAATGGGAGAAGGCAATTGCATTCAATTACAGTTTCCGGCATTATTGACGGTCGAGATCACACCAATCGGAGAAATCGGTAAAATCAGAGATCCTGGGCATTTAGGGAGATCTCAGCCACACATTTGGATGGATCATAAGATCAATGGTCATCAATGATTGTCCCATATTTTTCTGATTTAATTTTGGGTGTGTTTAATCACTTTCTGGCCAGAATTAACAGTAGCCATCGGATTGGGAGTCTTTTAGATGAATGGACTAGATTGGGTCTCTCTCTCTTCCCTCCACATGCTTTGGTCGAACCTACCAGCTTTCTCTCTCCTTACTTGTGCACAAGAAGCCCTAGAAAATAGGGGAGGGAGGCGCACCCACCTCCTCCCTCCTTGGCTGGTGGGTCCCACTCAACCACTTCCCTCAACCACCTCCCATGGCTTATCCCTATCTCTCCCTTGGTTTATCTTCATACTAACTAATCCTACAACTAACCAAGCTTATCCTCATCCAAGCCTTGGTCGAACCAGCCTTCTTGCCACATGTCATGTGCGCACATCTCCTTGAAAGAAGGAGAGGGTGCGCACCCTTCTCTCCCTCTCTTTCTAGTTGGCGCACAATCACCTCAACAACCTCCCTTGAGTTATCCTTATCATCCTCAACCTCCCTTGAGTTATCCTTATATCCTCTCAACAACCTCCAGCCTTATCTCCTCCTGGAGATGGCGCCCCTCAGCCCCTATAAAAGCCCCCTCAGCTGGCCATGTGCAGGACAAGCGGATCACCCAGCGGAAGTCCTGTCTCTCCTCCCTCTACCGTGCTCCAAGACAGCTTCTCCTTGCTTGGACGTCTTCATCAGAAAGTCAGCAACATCTCCAGACCCCTTGTGGTGTTCCAAGTGAAGAATAAGAAGGAGAAAAGGCCTCCCTCCAGCAGGCGCGCCAGCAGCAGGTGCAACCGGCCCACCTGATTGGTGTGCCAACTTCAGCAAGTGCAGCAAGCTCTCTTCATTCCTTTGCTCTATCCATCAACATCAGCAAGGATAAGACCCCCTTTTCTCATCCAACAACAAGATAATAAGGGTTTGGTGGCACCTTCAGCCCATCATCTTCAACACCACCTGTAGTGCAAGAGAGAAGAAAAAACTGGTGAGTTGAAAAAGTGTGTTCCAATGTAGCCTTTTAATTCAACTCTTCCCCTTCTCTTCTCTACCCCTCTCCATGGTGTCATACCCTCTGAGTAATGCCCATTCAGCCCCTTTGAGTGCCCTTCATGTTTGTCTACAGAAAGCCCCAAGTGTACCCTCTATTTGGCCATCACAAAAACAGCCTCTTGCTGCCCCTTAAAACAGGCCTCTGAACCAGCCCCTTTGTGCACCCTTTTGGCCCTCCATGTTGGCCTCTAAACCTTCTACTGTCATGCTTGGTTATTCCCCACTGATGGTCACTTGGACATGCACCTCCTGCCTCCCCCAATCAGGCCCCGAATGGCATGCAAAACAGGCCCCCTTGCTGGCCCAAGTTCTGCCCCCGTTGTGAGCACTCATGTCAGGCTCCTTTGATGGTCACCTAGTTTGCCCTATGTGCAACACACCTAATACAGCTCCTACAGCACCCCCAAACAAACCAAACATCCTCTTTGATGTGTGAAAGAAGGGGTGACAGCCCGGGCCTCTTGGAATCCGCCGGACGGGCCAAGAGTTAAGCCGGGTGGCCCTGATTTCTACATGTCAAAATGCCCTTTGTGCATTCCCAAACTAGTCCTAGTTCACACCTAAACCTACCCCTTGTGCAGTCCTACCAAAAGCCCACCTAAACATCACCTTAGACAATCCATTCCAGCCCCTCTGAGGCTCAGTTACTCCGCTGCTACAGCAAGATGTCAAGGTGCAAAAATGGAGTGCAAATCAGGCCAATCAGGCCATGGAGGTGCAAATCTGGCCCATTGGGTCATGAAGCTCAAAATAGGCCAATCAAATGACTATGCCTTGTAGGACGAGTAAAATTCCACACCGATTGATAAATAAGGCGGCATGCTGCCAAAATTTTCCCAATCAAGTGGATTTTACACCAAGGGAAGGACATTCACACATTTGCACCAATGACAGCATTGAACATGGCATATGAACTGCCACATCTGATGTACACCAGCATGAACATGAATATTCAATGAACATTGCAAGTGCCGAGTTGATTGCATGTGACTGGGCATCGACACTATCCCGACAGACCGGATGTGATGCAAACCGAACAAGAGTTAACCAAATTTGAAGTTAACTTAATTAAATCTGAAAATACATTAAAACCAACCTTAAAACATGCTTAAAACAGATCATTAAAGCTTTAACATCCAACAAAAATCAGATTTAATACAATCTGGAAAAATTGATTCAATACATTTAATCCATTTGAATTCAAATGCTTAAACAAGTGCAAATCAAACCAATTGAAAAGAACACATAAAGAAAACATTAAGGTATATGAAATTCATCTTAAAACATGCCAAATTCAGATCATTAACAATCTGAAGTTCAAGTTTAATCAATTTGAAACAAACTTCAAAACACTTGAAACATGCCGAACACACCCGAATTGGTATGAAAACACCAACCGACATGAGAAAATCACATGAAAATGACTCAACACATGTCAACTAAACTTAAACAAGTCAAATTGATCAACACATCTAAAATATCAAGTTCAAACAAAAAATAAAATAAACTTCAACCAATTAAAGTAAAACAAACCAAAGAATTCAAACAAGCTCAAAACAAATAACATTCAAATCCAAGTCAAATGGAAATATGAAATCAACATTTCAAACCACATCAAAATCCATTCATAAATCAAGCATAAACCAACTCCAAACAAAATCTAATCAAACTTGTTTGCATCTCATCGGGCCTAAAAGGCCAGGGCCCTTTGTGTTCTTTATACATTGTGGATGTGCACACTCTCGTCAAACAAGATCGCTATGGCAGTTAATCAAGGGTGTTCGAGTGTTTTCTCGATGTAAATGAACATCGGATATTCGCACCATCCAATGGAGAGAGGTCAAAAATATTTTCACAGAACCCGAACCTCGGTTCTATACTCTTCTAATATCACCGGGACTATCTAGTATTTTTATGGTCTATCACCTACTTTACTAGAAAATTCGGATGTCGATATTTCAAAACATACAAAAAGAAGAAATCTTTTCCAAAGAACCAAAAACGATTCCTGAGGTTCCCACAGCAAGTCTTTCCCAACCCTCTCCATCTCTCTTTGGTTTATCTTTATCTCATCCTCAACCACCTCAACTTCCCATGGTTTATCCTTATCCCTCTCAACAACCAAGTATGGGTTATCCTTATCATCCTCAACCTCCCTTAATTTATCCTTATCTTCCCTCAACAACCTCCAGCCTTATCTCCTCCTTTAGATGGCGCCATCAACTCCTATATAAACCCCCCCTTGCTGGCCACGTGAGGACAAGCGAATCACCCTGCGGAAGCCCTGCCTCTCCTCCCTCTAGCCTGATCCAAGACATCTTATCCTTTTTTGGACGTCTTCATCAGAAAGTCAGAAACCTCTCCAGACCCTTTGTAGTGTGCCAAGTGAAGAAGAAGAAGGAGAAAAGACCTCCCTCCAGCAGGCACGCCAGCAGCAGGTGCAACCAGCCCACCTGATTTGTGTGCCAACTTCAGCAGGTGTAGCAAGCTCTCTTCATTCCTTTGCTCCATCGATCAACATCAACAAGGAGAAGACCTCCTTTTCTCATCCAACAGCAAGAGAATAAGGGTTTGGTGGCACCTTCAGCCCATCATCTTCAACACCACCTGCAGTGCAAGAGAGAAGAAAAAAACCGGTGAGTTGAAAAAGTGTGTTCCGATGTAGCCTTTTAATTCAACTCTTCCCCTTCTCTTCTCTACCCCTCTCCATGGTGGCATACCCTCTGAGTAATGCCCATTCAGCCCCTTTGAGTGCCCTTCACGTTTGTCTATAGAAAGCCCCAAGTGTACCCTCTATTTGGCCATCACAAAAACAGCCCCTTGCTGCCCCTTAAAACAGGCCTCTGAACCAGCCCCTTTGTGCACCCTTTTGGCCCTCCATGTTGGCCTCTAAACCTTCTACTATCATGCTTGGTTTGACCCCACTGATGGTCACTTGGACATGCACCTCCTGCCTCCCCCAATCAGGCCCCGAATGGCATGCAAAACAGGCCCCCTTGCTGGCCCAAGTTCTGCCCCCCTTGTGAGCACCCATGTGAGGCCCCTTTGATGGTCACCTAGTTTGCCCTATGTGCAACACACTCAATACAGCTCCTACAGCACCCTCAAACAAACCAAACATCTTCTTTGATGTGTGGAAGGAGGGGTGACAGCCCGGGCCTCTTGGAATCCGCCGGACGGGCCAAGAGTTAAGCCGGGTGGCCCTGATTTCTACATGTCAAAATGCCCTTTGTGCATTCCCAAACTAGTCCTAGTTCACACCTAAACCTGCCCCTTGTGCAATCCTACCAAAAGCCCACCTAAACAGCACCTTAGCCAACCCATTCCAGCCCCTCTGAGGTTCACCTACCCTATTGCGATAGCAAGATTTCAAGGTGCAAAAAAAATGGAGTGCAAATCAGGCCAACCGGGCCATGGAGGTGCAAATCAGGCCCATTGGGTCATGGAGTGCAAATCAGGCCCCCAGGGCCCATGAAGCTCAAGAATGAGCCTTACCAGGCTGACATCACATGAAGATCAGCCCATTGTGCTGATGAAGCTGGCCCATTGGGCCCTGGACATTTAAAAAGCACACCTAACTAAATCTGAAGGCGAAATGCCAAAATTAAATAAGGAGTTAGTCCACCACGTGGGCGCTCCCCCTTGGGCGGCTCATCCAGGTTGCACCGGAACGCTGACCCGGACGTAGGTGCGGGCCGGCTCCCGTTGCAGACGATCCTTCCCACTACTTGAAAAGTCAAAAGACTATGCCATGTAGGATGGGTAAAAATTCCACACCGATCGGAAAATAAGGCGGAGTGCTACCAAAATTCTCCCGGTCAAGTGGGATTTTACACCAAAGGGAAGGACTTTGACACTTCGACAAGCATTATTCATGGCATATGAACTACCACATCTGATGTACACCAGCATGAACATGAATATTCAATGAACATTTCAAGTGCCGAGTTGATTGCATGTGATTGGGCATCGACACTAGCCCGACAGACCGGATGTGATGCAAATCGAACAATAGTTACCAAATCTGAAGTTAATTCAATTAAATCTAAAAAAAATACATTCAAATCAACTTTAAAACATGCTTAAAACATGTCAGTAAAGCCTTAACATTCAACCAAAATCAGATCTAACACAATCTGGAAGAATTGATTCAATACACTTAATCCATTGGAATTCAAATGCTTAAACAAGTGCAAATCAAATAATTCACAACCAATTGAAATGAACACATTTATAATGCATTAATGCATCTGAAATTCATCTTAAAACATGTCACATTCAGATCATTAACAATCTGAAGTTTAAGTTTAATCAATTTGAACCAAACTTCAAAACATTTAAAACATACCGAACACACCCAAATTGGTATGAAAACATCAATCATTATGAGAAAATCACATGAAAATGACTTAACACATGTCAATTAAACTTAAACAAGTCAAAATTAATCAACACATCTAAAATATCAAGTTCAAACAAGAATAAAATAAACTTCAACCAATTGAAGTAAAACAAACCAAACAATTCAAACAAACTCAAAACAATTAACATTCAAATCCAAGTCAAATGCAAGTCTGAAATCAACATTTCAAACCACATCAAAATCCATTCTTAAATCAAACATAAATCAACTTCAAACAAAATCTAATCAAACTTGTTTGCATCTCATCGGGCCTAAAAGGCCAGGGCCCTTTGTGTTCTTTATACGTTGTGGATGTGCACGCTCTCGTCAAACAAGATCGCTATGGCAGTTAATCAAGGGTGTTCGAGTGTTTTCTCGATGTAAATGAACATCGGATATTCGCACCATCCGATGGAGAGAGGTCAAAAATATTTTCACAGAACCCGAACCTCGGTTCTATACTCTTCTAATATCACCGGGACTATCTAGTATTTTTATGGTCTATCACCTACTTTACTAGAAAATTCGGATGTCGATATTTCGGATGTCAATATTTTAAAACATACAAAAACAAGAAATCTTTTCAAAGAATCAAAAAGATTCCCGAGTTTCCCACAAATTGGCACGCCCGGTGGGACTTCTCTTTCCCTTCATCTCTCTGCCATAGCGATCTGAGAAAGTGCACACCCACTATCTCTTTAAAGACTCTCTTCATCTGATCAGGTCGGCCTTGTATGTGTTTTCAAGTTCAATGGAGTTTGACAACAGTGTTGGCTATTCCGAGGCCTACATCAACAGCCGTTGCATTGGTGCCGTCACCGCCGGCATCACTTTTGGCTGTTTCCCCAAAGTTGTGCTACACCCTGACTGTCTTGGTGCCATACTGGAGGAGCCATTCACTACTGAGGAGGAGGTCCATCCCCTCCAACAACTTCAAATAGCTTCTGCAGATGCCGCTCTACTCTTTGAGGCTTCCCTCCCGAATTCACCTCAACTAGCTCCTCTTCAGGAGCCATTTTCAGTGAATGTTATCACCGTTAACTCTGGGCCCGCACCCGCATCTCCACAGTCGAGTCTGCGCAAGCTTCGGCTTGAACATGGCTCACGTCGTAACTTGGAAGTTGGTAACGTACGGTGCCCTTGGAGCCGTACCCGCCCGGCCACTTTCATCAAGACTCCCTTTGAGTTTAGGGAAGAGAAGCGCCACTGACCGCGGCTTATCATTCTACCCCTTGTCAACCGGTTCGTTGCTCTGAGCCAGTTGGATGATGACTTACGGGCCCCCGCTATGCCCGTTATTAAGAATATGCCAACTGTCCGGGGGAAGAGTCAACCTTCTGCCTGTTCTAGGAAGACCGGCCGACCAGTGGCCAGGGATTCTGTTGAGAGGGGAAAGCCCTCTCCTAAAAAACTTGAAGACTCGAGCCGATCAGCAGCTCTCAAGATATCAGCTCGGGCGAGCGGCCATCCCTTGGCTTGTCTTTCCTCCTTGGACCGATCAACGGTCTATGTTGAAGAGAACCTGCAGGTGCTACCACCTTCCCATCAAAAGTTCTATGTAAATAGTCGATTTGTCGACCAACCATTCCGGTTCTCTACCCAACCAACCGGGGGCAAGCTCCCCATGAAGTTTTTGGCTCCCCCGGCTGACCGCTCAACGGTCCAGCCCAAGAAGACCCGGCAGCAGCCGCCTGCCGTACTAAAGACTCCAGCAGTCAACCCAACTGTTGACTGTTCATTTCGGCAACCAGTTCCACCGATTGGGGGCATGTTCCCCATTCAAGCTTCTTTTCGCCGAGAGCCCCGGACAGCGGACACTCGTGCCAACCGGGGGCAGGGATTCAGACCCTCTGTCCTAATCTCGAAGGTTTGGTGCCCTAAGGCTAGCATTCCCCTTGCAAAACCACTTGTCTGCAAAGCCTACCATCCACCTCACCCAGACGAGAGGCCTTCTGAGCTGAAGTCCCAACCACGTCCTCAACCAAGGGCCATATTCAACCCCCCGCAGCAACCGAAGGCCAATTCTATTCGGCCGAAGGCTCAGTTTGTGCCATCCCACCGGCAGCAGTTTTATCATTTCGATGATGGTCATGCGACCACTAGTCCGCGGGAGCTACCACACAGAAAAGGGTCAGTCCTTGACCAAGTTATGTTGTTTGACATTGCCCCCAGACGACAAGTAGCACGGGGGCCAGGAGGCCAGATGTGAGTATACACTTGCTACACTGCAGGTGCTGGTCACCCTGATGATGTCCCAGAGGACTCTCAGACTGTAGTCCATGTTGGGCCCGTCACACGTAGTATGGCTGAACGTCAATCTACCATCGCCGCGGAGGGCGCGCGCCGTCGTAAGGACAAGGATATTGGGCCAAGCAATGAAGTAGTGGTCATGCCACCGGCCATGAAATTAGAAGATCTTTGGAGGGAGAATCAATAGCTCCGGGCTCTCCTTGCCAGTTCTGGCTTGCTCCATTCTCAACCGGCGCAAGCATCAGGTGCCACCGAGGCTTCAGATGGGCCCCGTATTACTCAAGGAGAACTGCCACCTGTAGCATAGCCTTGTCCTACTACTCCCATGCATCCGGCTCCTAGACCACCCATGAATGATGAGATCTTCATTCAACCACAGTACCAAGCCCCTCTCCCTCCACCGCAGCAATATTTTCTTGAGTCTTCTCAGCGGACTATGATAGATCAAATTATTTCTATGCGTTTGACACAACATGACGATGGACAAGGTGCGGCGGGCCTCTACCAAGTCCCATACCCACCACATCATCAGTATGTGAAGTTTCCTCCTAACGTCTCTAAGGTGCCCAAGTGCTCCAAGTTTGATGGGCGTGGGTCCCCCAGGGAGCATTTGGCTTTATATTACACTCACATGGGTGAGTTAGCACATTGCGAATCGTACTTGCTTAAGTACTTCACCACCACCCTAACGGGCACAACCTTTGAGTGGTTTTCTAAGTTGAAGCCTGGATCAGTAGTAGACTGGCCTAATCTACAAAGAAAGTTTATTGAGAGGTTTAGTTTCTCTGAGTGTCCGCATACCCTGGTCGAGTTGACCACTATGTTCCAGGGACGAAATGAATCGGTAGTCGACTATATTCGCCGCTGGAGAAATGTCTGCATGAAGTGTGCCAATCCACCTTTGCACGAGGAGGCAGTTGCATTGTGTAAGAGAGGCCTTCAGGCTGAGATCCAGGAAAAGGTGTTGGGGACATGTATCCAATCCTTTGATGACTTGAATGTCACGATTGCTGACATAGAACACTTCTATGTCAATAACCCTTTGGTGGCAGCTGCAAGATCAAGGCCAATGAAGGACAAATAGCCAGTTTCTAGGGATGTCAATACGGTGGATGTCTCGTCATCTTCTAGACCCTATAATAATGTTGGAGGCAAAAGTGCTACCACGGCACCCCCTCAGAGGAATACCACCAATCTTGCTCCAAGGCCCACATGAGAAGAACGTGCTTTGAAGCCCTATTCCTTTGCAAAGGACTACACAAAGAAATTATTTGATGCCTGTATGAAGAATGGACTGATTAGCCTGCCGACGAGTCGATGCCCGGAGGATGCTGCTAAGAGTCAAGAACCGAACTTCTGCCCGTACCATAGACTGGTGGGGCATATGATTGAAGATTGCTACCAGTTCAAGGACTTGGCCGAAAAATTGATCCAGGACCAAGTTCTTAATTTGGGGAACCGACTAGTGCAGCCCCCACAACCTCATGTCAAGCCTCGACCGACGATGAACTTTGCGGTCAATGTAGTACATTATAGACCGGAGCATCCTGTTCTGGGGCTTCCTCCTCCTCCACCTGAACGATGAAGGCATCCTGACATGGAACGGCTTCCGCACCCCACGATTTATCAAATGGCATCCCGAGTCCGTTCCATTCTGGAGGGATTCTGGGTTAGATGTGTGCACCTAGAGGCAGACATTATGGCCACCATGGCTAATGTCACCGAGTTTCTCATTGGCGAGATGATGTATGAAGAAGCTTGCCCCCCTCCTCTGCAAGCCCAGGGGAGATCTTTTGCTGACTCACCTCAGCCGTCAGGGCAAACTGTTAATCAACCCAATGAGCTTTGGGGAAGTGCTGATTAGTACGAGGCAGAGCCTGAAGCTTCCTCTGCATGCTCCCTGAGGGCACCTATTGCACCGCAGCCGGACAGGCCAAAGAAGCGTCGACGGTATCATGTTTACTCACGGTATTCCTTTCCTCAGGTAATGACACGCCATCTCTATGAGGTGGTTGCAAGGGGAGGCCTAATGGAACCACATCCGGATAGGGGCTTCCACTTCATGTCCTTTCCTAGGGGTGGTTGTGGATATAATCATACATAGTCACACTCCATTGAGGACTGCCGGGCAGTCAAGAAGCACCTTGAAGACTTGATCAGAAATGAGGTCCTTAAGATCGGACGTTACCTCGTTCAACCACCGCGGCCCTATGTCAACTCAAGCCTGGCAAGTTCTTCCTATGTCATTCACGCCACCCTTGAAGTTGGTAGGCCAAAGAAACATATGGCTGGGGGCACCTTACAAAGTTCGGTGCACCCCCAATTCTTCTCCAGTTTTCAGAAGCTCCCTTGTGAGCTTATACAGAAAAACATTGAGGCCGAGGCTCAACACCAATGCCAGATCGAAGAAGCAGCCGAGGACCCTGAGAGACCTTGGCAAGTTATCCCTACGCGGGAAGAGAGGGCTCGAGTTCGAGCAGAAGTTACCTTACGTAAGGCTGAGGACCAAGCAGCTGCTGATGGTCAAAACAATCAAGTAGCTCCACTGCATGGCCCATCTGATGCTACACACCGGAGGAAGCAGCTCAAGAATAAGAGAAAAGCTGAGAAGAGAAGAGCTCAGCGGTAGGAAGAACGCCTGAGAAAGATTGAAGCTCAGCAATAGAGCTTGACTCCAGTTCAGAAGCTCCAGAAGTTGATTGACCAACTTGAGGAGTATGTTCCAAAGCAGCCTTCATGACCCCTGACTCTCGATGATTTCATTCCTTGGGGTGATTGGGCCAAGTGCTAGAGATTCACCAATTGTCTACTTAACCTTAGGCAGAGGGCGAGGATTAGTGAGGAGACAGCTCTGGCCCTAATTGCAGATTTTTAGGAAGATGGTGCAGAGGAGCCTAACGTAGAGGAACTCATGGCCCAGTTTCAGACCTTCTCCTACAACATGGTAAATTACCCTCCTCCAACTTCCTATAAAAGTCAAAAGGACGAGCTTGTTGGGGTCCTCAGATCAATCTCTCAGCCCCGAGGAGAAGTGAACGAATATCCCAAAATAAGCGTGGTGGTCAAATCCAGCTTACAAATAAGGTTATCTACCTTGAGGATGAGGGACTTGGCCCAGTGCCTGCTCCAATCATCAGACAACCCCCTGGGCACAACACTAATTTAAATGGATCTGCCAGTGGTCCAAGTGTGCCAAGCACCGGGTCAGACGCGCCATCGACATCAGCCCATGTTCAAGACACAGGTGCCGGAGAGGCCAACCAGCCTAGTTCCTCTCAATTAAATCATCCTGTGGATGAAGATGAGGGCCCAAGCCCTTCGCAGCCCTTTTCTACATCAAACTTTTAGGTGGACCAGCCTGACCCCCTTGTGGCCAGGTATCCAACAACAGCAAAAACCAGGGATCGAGTCAACACCTCCCTGCTATCCAAGATCAGGAGGCTACCTGTACGCCTCAGTATTTGGGAAGTGCTCTCCTTGAACAAAGAGCTTCGTGATACCCTGATAGCAGTTCTGCAGCAACCGGAGGTGTATGAAGCTCACATTGCTGAGCTTGGACAGTTTGACGCCTATGCGGCTTCTATGTCATTCACGGATGAAGATATAGTCCTTCCCAGTGCCTTCCATAATAGGGCGTTGTACATGAAAGGCTCTATAAATGGGTATGAGATGAGCCGCATCATGATCGACGCTGGTTCAGCATGCAATCTTATGCCCATCAAGACGTTCAGAGCTTTGTTTCTAACACCTTATCTGCAGAAAGCTCCTGGAGTCCCCATCTCTGGTTTTAACCAAGATTCCGAGGAGGCTTTGGGCCGAGTCGATGTGGAACTGGATGTGGGAGGTCTAATGGCCAAGACCACCTTTTACATCATCGATGCCGACACTACATACAGGGCACTATTGGGACGCCCTTGGATTCATGCCAATTGCATTGTGCCATCCACATTCCACCAGTGCATAAAATACAACAAGGAGGGGAGGCAGCATAGAATTGAGGCTGATCAGTCCCCGTTTGACATTGCGGAGTGTCACCTTGCTGATGCTATCCCATACTTTCAGACTGGGCCGCCAAAACCTGTGCCCAATAAAGGAAAAGAAAAGATGGAGGCTGAAGAACCTCAGGATGATGAGATCCAAGTTGATGAAGTCAAAGCCAAGATGCTCTGACTTTCATTAAAATCCCAGGGTCCCATGACCCAGGCGTATCGCAAAGAATGGTGCCCAACTAGCTTCAATGCAAATTCAGTCACAAGAGATATTGAGGATAGCATCTACATGCCTCAAGATTTGTTGTGGTTGACAGGGGACCGTGACATACGAACTTTTGAAAAGCTCACCAAATTCAGAGTCTCCTACCCACCTGACCCTATCCTGACATTTTACAAAGCTAAAATGATGAAGAAGCGAGCCCGAAAAGATGACTTTGGGTGGCCCGATCAATCAGATTCTCAGTCAGTGACGATTCAGCCATCACCGGGGGTCTCCCTGGTATTCTCCACATGTATCGGAAGATGGGAATTCCCCAGAGGCAGTCCCGGAAGAAGGCCCGTGCTTTTTACAACATGTGTAATCCCCAGGATAGCCAAAACACTACCAGCAAGCATCCTGGCCTGGCATATGACTCTGACTATGAGGCGCCAGTCCATTATGCCGTAGACATGATCAGCATCCAGCATGGTGGTGAGCCTAGCAGCTCCATCCCTATCTTTGATGAGTCATCCGAGGATGAAGAAATATTGATTCAAGGCCTTGGTAGCATCCAGACTAATGCCAAGCTATTTGTACAGCAAGTCTCTACCTCCCCTGCACAAGTTGAAGCCCCTCTTAGTGAGGATGAGCAAGATGATGATGTTGAGTTCATGGACCTCCACCCGGCTCCCGAAGAAATTGAAGATGGTGGCCAGGCAATGGTCGATGATCTCCTGGAAATTGACTTGGGGACTCCAGATAACCCTAGGACAACCTTTATCAGTGCCCTCCTCACTGAAGAAGAAAGAAACTGGTACAAAGCTCTTCTCCAAGAATACAAGGATTGCTTTGCATGGTCCTATGATGAAATGCCAGGTTTAGCCCCTGAGGTGGCATTCCACAATCTTGCCATCCTCCCGACTGTCAAACCGATCAAGCAAGCCCAACGACGGATGCGTGCTGACCTAGAACTCAAGGTCAACACAGAGGTCGACAAGCTCAAGGATGTGGACTTCATCGAGCCTTGCACTTATCCAATCTGGCTCGCCAACATTGTTCCTGTCAAAAAGAAGAATGGGCAGATTCGGGTGTGCATAGACTACCGAGACCTAAACAAGGCCTGCCCGAAGGATGACTTTCCTTTGCCAATACCGGAGAATATGGTGGATGTGACGATGGGACACGAGGTTTTGTCCTTCATGGATGGGTCGTCTGGATACAATTAGATATTGATGTCGGAGGAGGACAAGAACTTCACGGCATTCCATACCCCCAAGGGTATATTTAACTACAAGCGGATGCAATTCAGCTTGAAGAATGTAGGGGCAACATACCAACGAGCCATGACAAAGATCTTTGGTGAGATGTTGCATGATTTGGTGGAGTGTTATGTAGATGACCTTGTTGTTAAAACTAAAATGCGGGCCGACCACTTGGGTCACTTGGAAACAGTCTTTGAAAGACTTCGCCTATATAAATTGAAAATGAATACAATGAAATGTGCTTTTGGTGTCTCTAGTGGCAAGTTTTTGGGGTTCATTGTCAGATATCGAGGTATTGAGATTGACCCTGATAAAATCAAGGCTATCAGAGAATTACCTCCGCCTCGGAACATACGTGAGTTAAGGTCTCTTGAAGGCAAGATTGCCTACATCCGGCGCTTTATCGCCAATCTCTCTGGTAGGTGCCAGCCTTTCTCTAGGCTAGCCAAGAAAGGTACCCCTTTCATTTGGGATGACAGTTGTCAGGCTGCCCTTGATGGGCTTAAGCGGTATCTTCTTAACTTGCCAGTGCTGGGGGCACCTGTCAAAGGTCATCCCTTGATTCTCTATATCACAGCACTCAATGCCTCCCTGGGAGCAATGCTTGCCCAGTTGAATGATGAGGGGAAGGAGCAGCCACTTTACTACCTTAGCAGAAGTTTGGTAGGTCCCGAACACAAGTATTCTCCCATGGAAAAGATGTGCCTTGCCCTAGTCTTTGCAGCTAAGAAATTGAGGCACTATCTCCTGGCTCAGGAGGTTAGCTTAATATCCAAGTTTGATCCTCTTAAGTACATGTTGAAGCAACCTATCCCTACCGGATGTTTGGGTAAGTGGGCTCTCATGCTCATGGAGTTTGATATCCAGTATATCCCTCAGAAAGCTATCAAAGGTCAAGGGATGGCAGATTTCCTCGCCGCTCACCCTATGTCAGAAGATTCCCCTCTCAATCTTCAATTACAAGATGAAGAAACTTTGAGAGAAGCAAAAGAAACCCAACAAATCAATGTCAAGCACTGGAAATTGTTCTTTGATGGTGCTTCTAGTGTTGAAAGAAGGACAACAGGAAAGGCTAGGCCTAGAGCAGGTGCGGGCATTGTACTCCTTAGCCCTGACGGGGGTGTACTACATGAGTCATGTTCCCTCTCAGGAATCTATACAAACAATGAAGCCGAGTATGAAGCACTCGTCGTCGGCCTTGAGATTGCCCTTGACATGGGAATCCGGTGTATCCAGGTGTTTGGAGACTCTATGCTAGTAGTGCAACAAATGTTGGGCATCTTTGAAGTTTGCAAGCCAGAGTTTGTTCCATACCACATAGCTGCCATCCACTTGTCAAAAAAGTTCTATCTTTTCGACATTGAACACATCAGGAGGGGACAGAATTACCAGGCTGATGCTTTGGCCAAGCTTGCCTCTGCGATCAAGCTTCCACCAGATGGGAAGCTAGAGATTGTCGTCAAATGTCGATGACTCCTTCCAGACAAAAGTAGACGTGCAGATGGCTTCACCCTATTGGAGGCCAATGCCATTCAGGACAATAAAGATGGACCTGACATAGTCGATTGGCGACAACCCATTATTGACTTTAAGAATGGGACTCTTCCTAAAGATCGCGCTCAGCGTGTACAGTTGGCTCGGAGGGCAACTTCTTACCAGCTCATTCATGGGGAGTTGTATCGACTTGTGCCAGAAAAAGAACGGGCTGTCCTTGCCAGGTGCATATCCAGGAGGGAAGCTATCCAAATCATGAGAGAGGTCCATAGCGGATTGTGTGGTGCTCACCAATCCGGACCCAAAATGAAGATCGCCATCAAGTTAAAGGGTTACTACTGGCCGACGATGTTTACTGATTGTGACGAGTTCTCCAAGAGTTGTCATGAGTGCCAGGCCTTCGGGACCATTCCTCGACGCCCACACACGAAGTTGCATCCAACTACGCCTACTTGGCCTTTTGCTGAATGGGGAATGGACATAGTTGGACCATTCAAGCCATCTGCCCGAGGATCCAGGTTCATCCTAGCGGCCATGGATTATTTTTCTAGGTGGGCTGAGGCTATAGCTGCCAGAGAAGTTACAGGCGAGGTGGTATCTCGCTTTGTTCGGCAAAACATCATCTACAGATATGGTGTTCCTAGTCGAATCATGTTAGACAATGGGACCCCATTTAGAAATCAGACAGTCTACAAGATGACAGCTAAGTTCCACATTGATTGGAGGACTTCAACTATTTACAACCATCAAGCCAATGGCCTAGCAGAGGCTTTCAACAAGACTCTTTGCAAACTTCTGGTCAAGGTGGTCGGAAGCAAGAAAGGAAATTGGGTTGAAAAAATGCAGGAAGCACTCTGGGCTTACCGTACAGTCTACAAGACCCCCACGGGTTGCTCTCCATTCTCCCTAGTGTATGGAAGTGAGGCTGTTGTTCCAGTGGAGATAGAGCTAGCTTCTTACCGAATTGCCGTCCATCATGGCCTCCCAACCGATGAGCCTGATAAAGTGCATAGGAGATTCATGGAACTTGAGAAGCTGGAGGGTGATAGGCTCAAGGCTTACCAACATCTCAAAGTTTATCAAGCCATGATGACTCGAGCTTATGACAAGCTAGTCAAAGATAGGGCATTCCAAAAAGGTGACCTTGTCATGGTCAAGAAGAAGGATGCCATGGCTGGTCATCCCAAGAACAAGTTCCTCCCGAACTGGTTAGGACCATACATTGTTGATCGGGTCTTTGAAGGCGGAGCCTATGCGGTAGTGGACAGCAAGGGAGAAACTCCTTTCCCACTGCTTAATGGCAAACACCTTAAAAGGTACTATGCCCCCGACCACGAGTTCCACATAGAGGCCACCAACATTGAAAGCTAAGTCTTTCCTCACTTCATTCAAAAAAAAAAGAGAGAAAGAAAAAAAATGGGGCTAAAAATAGAGATGACCGACAGACTTGGCCGATCATGCACAATGGATGGCCAAGGAAAAAAATGTCAAAACATCCAGACAAGGTGAAAACCTACAAACGCGCCTTTGGCAAAATTGGATAACCATGCTGTGTGAAAATCGCGCAATGGGACGCACAGGCAAAAGTGAAAAGGGGTCAGCTTGGGTGAAAACTCCCTAAAAGAGCAATCAGGTTAATAAAAAAAAAACAAACAAACAAAAAAAAAACAAAAAATAATCAACTAGGGCGACCCCCAACCTAACAAGATGGGTGGGTTCATTCCCCTAATTTTATTAGGGAGGAGGTCCAAGTTGCCAATGACGAAAAGTCTCTCATAGGCTCATCTACCTTGTAGTAGAAATATGCTAGAGAGACCATACCTGAGGCGATGAAGAAGACCATCTCCCACCTTTAAAATTCGAGGGAAGTTCCCACACTCCATCTTGAAAGGGATGAAGGGTAATACCCTACTCTACTCTCACTCATTCTTACCCCTTCAGTCATTCTTTTGACTTTAGCAATCCCACCATCTTGATCAATCCGATCCTGATGGTCCATAAATAAAAACTTTCTCCAATCTTGACTATTCAGCCCACACCTCCTATAAAAACTCATATTGTCATGACCCTTCCTGGTCTGAACAATTTTTGAAATTAATTCAAACCCATACCACCCTGACCATTCCAGTCTTGTGGTCTACAAACTTCCACGTTGTCATGACCATCCGGTCTTGATGACCTACAAAAAAACATACATTATTTGGACCATCATTCTTGGCAACCTTTAACTAACTAACCATCTTGGCGAGGTTGGTCTTGTATGGCTTTAAAACTCTCACTACCTTGATCATCCCGATCTCGGTAGCCTACACAACTAGTTGCCTTGACTACTTGTTCTTGAGGCTCCAAACAAGGCTTCTACAATGCCACTTTGGCTTCCATAGCCCTACTTTAGTCCTACACCATGTGTAGACCTATGGGACACCAGCCCCTTTGAGGCTCCCATTCGCCCCTTTGTGGCACTCTATTCCTACACCTTGTGTAGACCCATGGGACACCAACCCCTTTGAGGCTCCCATTCGCCCCGTTGTGGCACTCTATTCCTACACCTTGTGTAAACCCATGGGACACTAGCCCCTTTGGGGCTCCTATTCGCCTGTTTGTGGCACTTTAGTCCTACCCTTTGTGTGGACCCTTGGGAAATCAGCCCCTTTGAGGCTCCCATTCGCCCCTTTGTGGCACTCTATTCCTACACCTTGTGTAGACCCATGGGACACCAGCCTCTTTGAGGCTCCCATTTGCCCCTTTGTGGCACTATTAGTCCTACCCTTTGTGTGGACCCCTAGGAAACCAACCCTTTGATATTTCCTATCGGACCCTTTGTAGTCCACAAACTTTGCCTTGTAGGCAAGCCTGAAATCCCTTTGTGTTGGTTTTACAACCTTATTAGGCTCCCATGCCAAGTTACCTTTTGTACTTGGATTGGTCTCATATACATTAGACCCTCATGCCAAGTTGCCCCTAGCACTTGGATTTGTCTCATATTCACTCGACCCTCATGCCAAGTTACTTTCCCCTACATGGATTGGTCTTGCCTTGATTGAAACTATCTCTGTGTCAGTTTCAAAATTTGACCCTCATATTGAGTTGTCTTAGGCACTTCGATTGGTCATATCTTGTTTGAAACCCCCTTTGAGATAGTTTTAGTATTAATCCCTCATGCCATGTTGCCTTCTGCACTTGGATTGGTCTTATCCTTGTCTAGAACCCCCTCTATGTTGGTTTCTCCACTCACTTGTTTGAAGCCCCTTGATTGGTTTCACAACTTTGGTTGGACCCCCGTGTTGAGTTATCACTAATCTCAACCTGGTTCATTCTATTTGAATACAGCTTGGGGGAAGTCTTAATTCCCTATACAATAGAAAGAGAGAAAGAAAAGAAAGTGAAAGAAAAAAAGAAAAAAAAGAAAAGAAAGAAAAAGAAAAAAAAGAAAAGAAAAGAAGAGAGAAAACCTGGCTAGAGTGAAAACCTGAAAGGGCACTCTAGGCAAAATCAGGTAACCATGCTACATGAAAACCTCTCTGGAGGCGTGTAGGCAAAACATCAAGGGGGCTGGTCTGGGTGAAAATCTTGCAAGAGACAGTCAGATCAGTAAGATAAAAAAAACAAAGAAAATGAAAGACTAGCTCATTTAGAGAGCTTGCTTGTTGGGGAGCATGCAAGAATTGACACCATCAGATGTGCCTATTGAATGGAGGATGGGCAACCAAACACAAAAAAAGAAGCCAAGGCTGGTCATGTACAAGGGCCCAAGCCCTTCTCAGTCCGGAAGAAAGCTCATATAACAGAAGCAGTGGATAAATTGCCAAGGACAAAGCAGAACAAATATCGGAGGCCAACTTACATGGGCAGTCCCTTCTCGACTCCCATCTCCAAGAAACTGCCCATGGGGGGCATTTTTTTGCATCAAATTTTTCCTCTTAGCTTGCTTGATACAAGTCTCAGCAATGCCGAAACTGGTGCAGAAAATCTGACCTAGATTTGGAAAATTTGTTAATAGATGATGTACACAGGCTTTGGAAATGCCTGGGCATGGCCTTACATGCTACAAATGGCCAAGATAATGTGCTCATTACATAGCCCTGGTCAAGAGCTTCGCAACGGTGCCCAAAACATGAAAAACGGACACCGGAAGGCCAAAATGACCAATTTGCCCCTGACACTTTGGGACAAATTGGGACTCTAACATGGAATTCCAACTTTACCACATTTTCAAGGTTGGATAGAGCTAGGCAACGCTCAAAACGGATCAAAAATCTGACTACCGGATGAAGAGATATGCAAGAAAGAGCAAATCCGGATGGAAAGCCGTATGTCGTCGCACCAGGGGTATAATGGTCCGATCAGCTCCGGATCGACCCATGGGTTGAAAATTTCAATTTTCATGATCCAAAACTTTTATCTCATGAATATTTATGCATGAAAAATAAATTTGGCCAATGGGAGAAGGTAATTGCACTCAGATTCAGTTTTCGGCATTATCGACGGCCGAGATCGCACCGATCAGAGAAACTAGCTAAATTAGGAGATCCGTTGCAATTCAAGTGATCTCAACCACACATCAGGATGGAGCATAAGATCAATGGCCATCAGGTCATGATCTGGATTTTTTTTGAAGTCAATTTGGATTTATTTAATTGGTTTTGGCCAGAATTAATGCTAGCCGTCGGATCGGGAGCACTCTGATTAAACCAGGGTTAAACCTAACCCAAGATGGGCTAACCCAACCTGTCATGTCCGAACCTACCATCCTCCCTCACCTGATGTGTGCGCAAACAACCCTAGAAAATAGGGGAGGGTGCGCAAGTCTTTCCCAACTCTCTCCATCTCTCTTTGGTTTATCTTTATCTCATCCTCAACCACCTCAACTTCCCATGGTTTATCCTTATCCCTCTCAACAACCAAGTATCGGTTATCCTTATCATCCTCAACCTCCCTTGAGTTATCCTTATCCTCCCTCAACAACCTCCAGCCTTATCTCCTCCTGCAGATGGCGCCATCAACTCCTATATAAACCCCCCCTTGCTGGCCATGTGAGGACAAGCGGATCACCCTGCGGAAGCCCTGCCTCTCCTCCCTCTAGCCTGCTCCAAGACATCTTATCCTTGCTTGGACGTCTTCATCAGAAAGTCAGCAACCTCTCCAGCCCCTTTGTGGTATGCCAAGTGAAGAAGAAGAAGGAGAAAAGACCTCCCTCCAGCAGGCGCGCCAGCAGCAGGTGCAACCAGCCCACCTGATTGGTGTGCCAACTTCAGCAAGTGCAGAAAGCTCACTTCATTCCTTTGATCCATCCATAAACATCAGCAAGGATAAGACCCCCTTTTCTCATCCAACAGAAAGAGAATAAGGGTTTGGTGGCACCTTCAGCCCATCATCTTCAACACCACCTGCAGTGCAAGAGAGAAGAAAAAAACCGGTGAGTTGAAAAAGTGTTACAATGTAGCCTTTTAATTCAACTCTTCCCCTTCTCTTCTCTACCCCTCTCCATGGTGGCATACCCTCTGAGTAATGCCCATTCAGCCCCTTTGAGTGCCCTTCACATTTGTCTATAGAAAGCCCCAAGTGTACCCTCTATTTGGCCATCACAAAAACAGCCCCTTGCTGCCCCTTAAAACAGGCCTCTGAACCAGCCCCTTTGTGCACCCTTTTGGCCCTCAATGTTGGCCTCTAAACCTTCTACTATCTTGCTTGGTTTGACCCCACTGATGGTCACTTGGACATGCACCTCCTGCCCCTCCCAATCAGGCCCCGAATGGCATGCAAAACAGCCCCCCTTGCTGGCCCAAGTTCTGCCCCCCTTGTGAGCACCCATGTTAGGCCCCTTTTATGGTCACCTAGTTTTCCCTATGTGCAACACACCCAATACAGCTCCAACAGCACCCTCAAACAAACCAAACATCCTCTTTGATGTGTGTAAGGAGGGGTGACAGCCCGGGCCTCTTGGAATCCGCCGGACGGGCCAAGAGTTAAGCCGGGTGGCCCTGATTTCTACATGTCAAAATGCCCTTTGTGCATTCCCAAACTAGTCCTAGTTCACACCTAAACCTGCCCTTTGTGCAGTCCTACCAAAAGCCCACCTAAAAAGCACCTTAGCCAACCCATTCCAGCCCCTCTGAGGTTCACCTACCCTGCTGCGATAGCAAGATTTCAAGGTGCGAAAAAAATGGAGTGCAAATCAAGCCAACCGGGCCACTGAGGTGCAAATCAGGCCCATTGGGTCATGGAGTGCAAATCAGGCCGCCAGGGCCCATGAAGCTCAAGAATGAGCCTTACCAGGCTGACATCACATGAAGACCAGCCCATTGTGCTGATGAAGCTGGCCCATTGGGCCCTGGACATTTAAAAAGCACACTTAACTAAATCTGAAGGCGAAATGCCAAAATTAAATAAGGAGTTAGTCCACCACGTGGGCGCTCCCCCTTGGGCAGCTCATCCGGGTTGCACCGGAACGCTGACCCGGACGTAGGCGTGGGCCGGCTCCCGTTGCAGACGATCCTTCCCACTACTTGAAAAGTCAAAAGACTATGCCATGTAGGATGGGTAAAAATTACACACCGATCGGAAAATAAGGCGGAGTGCTACCAAAATTCTCCCGGTCAAGTGGGATTTTACACCAAAGGGAAGGACTTTGACACTTCGACAAGCATTATTCATGGCATATGAACTGCCACATCTGATGTACACCAACATGAACATGAATATTCAATGAACATTTCAAGTGCCGAGTTGATTGCATGTGATTGGGCATCGACACTAGCCCGACAGACCGGATGTGATGCAAACCGAACAATAGTTAACCAAATCTGAAGTTAATTCAATTAAATCTAAAAAAATACATTCAAATCAACTTTAAAACATGCTTAAAATAGGTCATTAAAGCTTTAACATTCAACCAAAATTAGATCTAACACAATCTGGAAGAATTGATTCAATACACTTAATCCATTGGAATTCAAATGCTTAAACAAGTGCAAATCAAATAATTCACAACCAATTGAAATGAACACATTTATAACGCATTAATGCATATGAAATTCATCTTAAAACAGGTCACATTCAGATCATTAACAATCTGAAGTTTAAGTTTAATCAACTTGAACCAAACTTGAAAACATTTAAAACGTACCGAACACACCCAAATTGGTATGAAAACATTAATCATTATGAGAAAATCACAAGAAAATGACTTAACACATTTCATTTAAACTTAAAAAAGTCAAAATTAATCAACACATCTAAAATATAAAGTTCAAACAAGAATAAAATAAACTTCAACCAATTGAAGTAAAACAAACCAAACTATTTAAACAAACTCAAAACAATTAACATTCAAATCCAAGTCAAATGCAAGTCTGAAATCAACATTTCAAACCACATCAAAATCCATTCTTAAATCATACATAAATCAATTTCAAACAAAATCTAATCAAACTTGTTTGCATCTCATCGGGCCTAAAAGGCCAGGGCCCTTTGTGTTCTTTATACGTTGTGGATGTGCACACTCTCGTCAAACAAGATCACTACGGCAGTTAATCAAGGGTATTCGAGTGTTTGCTCGATGTAAATGAACATCGGATATTCGCACCATCCGATGGAGAGAGGTCAAAAAAATTTTTCACAGAACCCGAACCTCGGTTCTATACTCTTCTAATATCACCCGGACTATCTAGTATTTTTATGGTCTATCACCTACTTTACTAGAAAATTCGGATGTCGATATTTCAAACATACAAAAACAAGAAATCTTTTCAAAGAATCAAAAAGATTCCCGGGGTTCCTTTTCAAAGAATCAAAAAGATTTCTGAGGTTCCCACAAGGGATTGATTGAATAGTCAAGGAATGTTTAATTGGTGTCGGCATAGAAGTTGGTTTGGGCTGAGGAGCTTTTGGTAAACATGGTTGAGGAGTCAAGGCTTGAATGGTTAGCTGAGGGGTTGTTGGTAGAATATGCTGAGAAGCCAAGGACCGAATGATTGGCCGAGGGGCCTTTGGAAATGTTGGTGGAGTCAAAGGCTGGGGAGCCGGTTTACGTAATGAAGTGTTTGCACCAGTGACAAGAGGAACTTGATTGCACATAATTGTTTGTGCCATTGGCAAGGGTTGCATGACTGGCTGAGGTTGGGGCATGGGTGACCTAATCAACTGGCGTCTAGGATTTGGCTGATGATGATGATCTGAATGGAGTTGAGAAGAGCTCCTAGGTTGATGCGTATCATCGATGTTCTTCTCAGCCATGGGGCTCAATTCATCATGATATTGCATTAATTCCATGTCTTCTTTTGCATCCCCAATTATTGAATAACCCGGCCCATATCGTTACAAAAATTTGGCCTTGATAATTTTAAAATCTCATATCTCTATTTCCCCTAGTGAAAAAAACCATTCTAGGGCTGCACCTTCCACTGATCGCTTAAAAAGGATAGCAAGAGCTCTTCAATCATTAAGCCATCGAGACGATTTGCTCAAGAAATCATTGACATGGGTGAAGGGATCACCTGAGCCATTGTAGCAATGGTAGGCTGGTGTTTGTGATGGAGGGATATGTGGGACTGGGAAAGATGGAGCAGATATTTCAGGGATGGCGTTCGAGTCCAAACGGTGCCTCAGCTCTTCAAAGCACTCATCCATTTGGTTGACTTTGTCCATGAATGCTTGAGTGCGGCTGGGTTCTTGAGCCACCGATGAAAGGTATTTGGATGAGAAGACTGGAAGAGGCGAGTTAGAAGTAGGAACTAGCATGGAATCAGGTGGGTGACCCACAATAGGGTGAGTAGGCAAGGTAGCACGACATGATTGTGCAGTAGAGTTGATGATGAGGGGCCTAGCTGCCGATTGAGGTGGTGAGGGAGCTTGATCTCTCCTGACAAGACCTTGATTGGTAGGCATCTTGCCCTTAGTGGCAAATTGGATGACTGCAAAGGTCTCAGGATCAAGGTGGAGAGATAGACCCTAAAGAAGTTGCTCCATGTTAAGCAGTGCAGGTTGAATTTTCGGTTCCCTGATGGCGCTAACATGTCCCTCTGGTTGGACCATGGGTTGCTGTAGCTCATAGTGACCCGTCTCATACTCTTCTTCTTGCCCATAGTAGTTCGACATCCCGATGTGTCTTTCGGACCTTAGCATCATGGGCATCATGTCGATCTTTCTACAAAGATGGTTAAAAAGGAGAGCAAGCAAAACACACAATTAAAGATTTTTTTGTTATGTTTTGTTTTGTTTGATTTTTTTTTCAAATTGGTTGTTTGGAAAACAAGTTGAACACAAAATTAAAGAGGTTTTTTTGTTTTGTATTTTTAGGGGTTTTGAAAAAAGAAATTTTTGATTGTTTTCAATTGTGGTGAGCAATCAAGTTATGCAAACAAGCTTTTAAAATGACTACTCGATAAATTTTGGGTTCAAACCTTAGATTAGAGCAATTATTCACTTAAATAGCTATGATTTCTATTGCTTCAATCTACAAGACCTAAGGTTGTCACACAATCAGCACGAGTAGGTACTTGGGTTCTTCGGGGATTTGGAAAATGGTACAACCAGCCCAATCGTACGAAGAGGAATACTCCACGGATGGGGACTTATGGAGACCTTGATGGAAACAACCAAATCAACTAGGAAGGAATATCCCAAAAGAGATGTTAGAATCCACCAAGAGAGTGTCTGGAGGGTGAGGGTGTGTTGAGAGAGAGAGAGAGAGCTCCCACCTCAAATGCCCAATGGATCGAAATAAGTCCGGTACCTGATGCAAAAAGCTAATGCAAAAGTAAAAATGAAGGGTTAGAGGAGAAGAAGCAATCAATATGAAAAAGCATGAAGTGAAAAGAAGTAAGTAAATCGAGCATGCGATATGCACACAAGACAAACAATCATGCAAAAAAACAAACAATATAGTGACTAGAACCAAGTTAGAATGAAACTAGTTGCACAAACAAATCAAGCTAGCACGGTTTAAAGACATTGGTTGTCCCACCTGATAGAAATGTATGCCCTACAAGCCAATCATATATGATATGATTCGATATTTCTAGAAATATCTCATTCAATTAATCAGGCAAATCTTCATTATAAGCTCTTATTAGATGTGAATATCATAATGAAGTCCTTGATCAAATACAATGATGATTAAATCATGATGAGATCATGATAATGAGATTGATCATCTAGAGGTATTTGATCTAAATGTTCCTAGTCATAGGATACTTGAGACAGGACATCAAGGATCTGGATAGACTAGTGTATGTGATGTCTTCTCATGTGATGAGGATGACCGATCTCATTGGTCATTAATGTGGAGACACTGAGATACACATACAGGTGCTCATTAGTTGAATGAGTTCTCTGAACTGACCGAATTAGAAACCCTGAATGGTATCTTACCGAACTGTCTATCAGGGTTTTCTATCATCACGGTTGCATGGTTGGATCTTTGACCTGAGTCGCCAAAGATGCCTTGTTGGGTAGAACTTGTGCTTTGACCATTGACTTATGGATCACAATTTAGATGGTCCTATAAAGCGATGGATCGGGTACAAGGAAAATTCGATGGAGGCAATTGAGCGGACAACAAGGGATCGTCCACTCTCGGTAAGTGAGAGTGAATGTCCTATGGGATAGTACTCTAAATCCCTGGCCAGGGTAGATAGGATAATTGGAAAAGGAGTTTTCCAATTGATCCAATTCCGAGTACATGATCCTATAGAGTCGGTACACTAAGGAGTTGACAGTCGATGCCGTACTCCTTTCCGACCGGGACATTGGATGGATGAGGGTTTATATCCATGTGGTAACTGATGATGGAAAGGCTCAATGGAGATGAGATTATCTCCATAGCCATTTGGGATCAGGGGATGTGGCTTGTACCCTTCATGATCGGTAGGCCGATTAATCTGTTATTGGATAACGGATTTAATTAAAATTAAATAGAATTGTTCTATTTTATTTAGGCCTCAACCAAATAGGTTATTGGGCCTAGTGGGTCACACACAAAAGGACTTATCCACAAGTACAAGGGCAAGGGCGTAATTTATAGAGATTTTGGGTTTTTTTATGAAAAATTCCATAATTCTCTATAAATACTAATGGTTTCAGCCAAACCCAATCAAGCCAAGGGTGAAAACCACGTCCCTAGCCTCCTCCCTACCTCCTCCTCTCTCAATAAGGTGTCCATGGTCGATGGAGCTCCGTTCGGGAAGAGTTCTCGAGGTCGGCGTGAAGGAAGAACCTGTTGTGGATGAAGTTCATGTGGATACTGCTGGAGAACGGACACTTGAACGGTTTGAAAAGCTTGAGAAGATCATCTCCTTACTCTCCATGGGATTATATGAATCCTTATCAGGTATATTCGAACCCGATTTGATCGGTTTTCCATTTTCGTCGTTCGGTTCTGATTGAGACGGATTCTAAAGGAACCCATAGGAATCGTCGCTTCTGCTGCTCCAAACTTTTATGGACGATTCCTTACACCACCGTGGTCGTCAAAAAAGTTGTCGACTCCAAAAATGGGCTATGGATCGGCACCTCAAGAAAAAGTGAAAGATAGAATAGGGGAAAGGGAGTGAATCAAAAAACACTCGGAAAGCGGTAAAATCCTCACCTCGGTCCCACACTCACATTGATCCCCAAACTTTGATCTCACGACATCGCTCGAGCACCGGAGATGGTTCGGGTCATGTGGGAGGAGAGTGAGGAATGAATTGACTTAAAGCATGAAAGAGGTGGTCTCCAGGAGCCGTGGGCTCGGCTTTATGGAATAGAAACCAGAGATAAGTTGATTTGACCGTGTGTACCTTAACGCGGGAAATGATGTGTGTGAGTTCAACCTTCTCCTTCTTCGGCCGGCCGATGAAGAAGAGTCTAACCGGTGCTAGCTTGATCAATCTTAGTGCGGGAGAGAATGTGTGCAGGTTCAACCTTCTTTTTCTTCGGCCGGCCGATGAAGAAGAGTCTCCAAACAATTCTAGCTTGATGTATTTGTGCAACCTAGCACGGGAGAGAATGTGTGCAAGTTCAACCTTCTTCTTCTTCGGCCAACCGATGAAGAAGAGTCTCCAACCGATGCTAGCTTGATGTATTTGTGCAACTAGAAGACAATAAAACAAGAAAATAGGTGAAGAAGGATTAGAACTGAGTGAAGTGTAGTAACTTGTAAAGACAATAACATAAAACGACAATTGGAAACAAACTCACTGGATTCGGGGTTAGCCCTAACCCTTTTTTAGTAATATATGAAATAATGAAAAATAGAATAAAATGATGCTTAAATATGAACTAAATGATTTTAATGAAGAGTTAGCAAAGAGAATATGAATGGTTAAAGATAACACAACCCAGGCAAAGTGGCAACTGGGTTGGACAGATTCAATGTAAACTGCGCGGCTCTGATGTAGAGACTGTAACAAACAACACCAATGTCAGAATAAAATGATGTTTGTTTCCAAATAAATAGGACTCATCTAGGGTGGTTTTATATGAAGGCAAGTTTGCTTGAATCTTATGATAAGTAATCTGAATTTACCTGATAAGTTGGATCTTGGACAGTGAAGTTCCGGAAACTCCCAGCACAATGTTGATTTAGGACGTTCTATGGGCACCACATATATCTGAATTAAATTATTATTATTGTAAATAAAATATGACTCACCGGGGAACAATTTCTATGAAGAATGTATAGGCAGAATCTACCATTAAATGTACTTAAATGGACTGAGAAGATGATGACTTAAAAGAGAAGACTTTGGATCTGTCTGTGTAGTGTCGGTGTTGAAGTCATAACAAGCTCAGGGAATGTCAGAATTGATATTTTTTTATTTTAGATGAAATATATATTGATGAATCACACTTATTATGAAGGAAGTCATGATGGAAAATTACTAAAAAGATCTATATAAGCCGTTGATCATAAGTTCAGCATGTCAGAGCATAGACCAGCTTCTTCTTCACTTTGGGATGATCTCCGAGTACCAAGACGAAGAAAGAATGATTTGGAGAGGTTGGGATGATCCTAGGGTGGCTGGAAGATGAGGATAAGAGTGCTGTAGGATGGGGATATCTTCCTTAGGTCATTCATATGAGTCTCCCTTTATAGGGGATAAAAAACCGGTCAAAAAATAGCAAGTTTGGATACATCCGACCATAGGTTGGATTTCCTCCATTTAACGTTGCTAATTTTCATCATGAGGCTTCTAGAAACTTACCCAACTGATTTATAGAGATTGGAAACCATGGATAACCTTCCCCATGTTCAAAATATGTCTCCACTTGAAGAGGAAACAAATCTGTTCTAAAAATAGCATGTTTTGATGTATAAGATAAGAAGTTGGATTGCCATCATTAGATGATGTTAATTTCTACCATGAAGCTTCCCGATACTTTACCAAGTGATATGTAGGAAGAAAAAGAAAGGTAAGGTTGTGAATTGGTCAGAGATGTGCCTAATGGGCTAGGCTTGCATGCAATTGGGCTTGATCGGTGCTACGTGCAGACAGAATTACGCATCTGATTTCTAAAGGACGCTGCGGACAAATGGGAGATCAAAATTGAATGTAGTTTATTTCATTGAAAAGAAGACTCATAGAGGAAGATTATTGATGTTGAAAACTTCTTCATTGGATGTCCAAAAAATCCTATGAAATTTTAAAGTAGAGGATATGCTGGGAAAAGCATAATTTGGCACACAACCAAGCGGCGCGACCTTGGTGCAAAGACCACCAAGAGCAACATGGAAGTTAGAATGGACTCTTGTTTGGGAAAAACGGATTTGATTAGAGATCAACAACTCTTTCTTAGATTTCTAGTGAACTCCTTCGCTCATCTGAAAGGATCGTTCAACTTGATTTTGATGGTCTAAAAGAGATGTTGCCAATGGAATAAGGGTTTAAGCCCCAAATAAGGCCAAATTGGCGTGTCTACAATCTCTTTGCCTATTGTTGTCTGCCTTGACTTAGGTCAAAGAGAGGAGCTTTCTTAACAAGGTGTAAAAATGAACTAAATGACCAAACTGAAATGGTTAAGAGAACTTAACAGTCATTAAGAGAACCTTCCCCTCTTACTTTAAAGCCCCTGAAAACACTTGATAAAAAGAGGATCATATCTTTACAATGACTCATCCCTTTGCCTACCACGGCCAACTTTGACATAGGTCAAAGGGATGAGCCCTCTTAACGGGGGTGATAAAAAAGATAAGCATGCAATGCATAAATGAAATATGCAAGACATAAAAATAAATATGAATGCTAGCAAAGGCAAAAATCAAGGTTATGCCAAGTTAAATGATGCATTTTTTTGGATTTTTAAAAATAATTATTTTTTTGGATATTTTTGAAAACATTCATATTTTTTTAGAATTTTACAAAGATTCAATTTTTTTAGATTTTGAAATTTTTTTGGGATTTTTAAAATATTCAATTTTTTTGGAATTTTGTGGAGAATGCGCCAGTATTGAGACAATTCATCGGTCTTTCAGTGTTAATCAAGAATCAAGCGATAAACACCACATGAAAATAAGGTTCCCTTACCCATAATCTTTCTTGCCCTCTTCTCTTGATTGGTTTGGATTTCCCCTAAGTTTGGATAGTTTACCCCACCCTAGGGGCTTAAGATGGAAGAATAATAAAGGAAGTATTTGATAGGATTTGGGGGTGTTGAGAAGGATTTCTCTACTCATGCCCAAATTGCCCATTGGGGTTTGGCCTCTTCGGATCTTTTCTACATGTGGCACCTACTTAGACAAGTCTTTGACCTGTGAGGTCATTGCCCATCTTTTGGTGCGTTCTTTTCATTTTCTACTCTTCTGGGTACTCATTTAGATAGGCCCATATTTGTTTAAACCTGTGGGGTTCATTGCCCATCTTTTGGCACTGTTTTGCACCCTATGAGACGGCTTCCTACTAACGCGGTGGGCATTTTCGATACTATCCTCCTCTAATATCTTTCGCCTATCTTGGACCGAATGTTGACTCCAGAAACAGGTTCCAGATCGGCACCTCAAGAGAAGGTGAAAGATAGAATGGGGGACAGGGAGTGAATCGAAAAACACTCGGAAAGTGGTAAAAAGTCCTCACCTCGGTCCCATACTCACATTGATCCCCGAACTTTCATCTTACAGCGTCGCTCAAGCACCGAAGATGGTTCGGGTCATATGGGAGGAGAGTGAGGAATAGAATAACTTAGAACATGAATAAGAGAAATTGTGGTCGCCAGGAGCTGCGGGCTCCGCTTTTATGAAATATAAATCAAGATATGAGTTGATTTGACCGTGTGTACCTTAGCATGGGAGATTGGGATGTGGGTTCAACCTTCTTCTTCTTCGGCCGGTCGATGAAGAAGAGTACAACTGATGCTAGCTTGATGTACCTGTGCAACTAGTAGACAAAGAAGACAAGAAAACAAGTGAAATAAGGATTAGAACTGAGTGAAGTGTGGTAACTGTAAAAGCAATAACATAAAATGACAATTAGAAACAAACTCACCGGATTTGGGGTTAGCCCTAACCCCTTTGTTTGGTTTTTTTATGATGTATGAAATGATTCAAAAATGAATAAAATTGATTCTTAAATATGAACTAAATGATTTTAATGAAGAGTTAGCAAAGAGAATATGAATGGTTAAAGACAACACAACCTAGGCAAAGTGGCAACCTGGTTGGACAGATTCAATGTAAACTGCGCGGCTCTGATACAGAGACCGTAACGAACAACACCAATGTCAGAATAAAGTGATGTTTGTTTCAAAATAAATAAAACTCACCAAGGGTGTTTTTATATGAAGATAAGTTTGCTTGAATCATATGATAGGTAATTTTAATTTACTTGATAAGCCGGATCATGGAAGATGAAGTTCTGGAAACTCCAAGCACAATGTCGATGTAGGACATGTTATAGGCACCACAGATATCTGAATTGAATGATTCTTCTTGTAAATAAAATAGAACTCACCAAGGAAAAATTTCTATGAAGGATGTATAGACTGAATCGACCATTAATTGTAATGAAATTGACTGAGAAAATCATGACTTAGAAGAGAAGACTTCGGATCTGTCTGTGTAGCGCCGGTGTTGAAGCCGTAACAAGCAGAGGGAATTTCAGAATTGATCTTCGTTTATTGGATATGAAATATATCTTGATGAAACACACTTATTATTAAAGAAGTCATCCCGTAAAATGACTAGAAAGATCTGTAGAAGCCGATGATCAGAAGTGCAGCACGTTGGAGCATAGACTGGCTTCTTCTTCACTTTGGGATGATCTCCGGGCACCGGGATGAAGAGAGAACGATTTGGGGAGGTTGGGACGAGTCAAGGGTGGCTTGAGTACGAGGATAAGAGTGTTGGATGATGGGGATGCCCTCCTTAGGTCGTTCATATGAGTCTCCCTTTATAGGGGATGAAAAATAGGTCAAAAAATAGCAAGTTTTGATACATCCGACCATAGGTTGGATTTCCTTCAATTAATGTTGCTAATTTTCATCCTGAGGCATCTATAAACTTACCCAAATGATTTAGAGGGATTGGAAACCTTGGATCACCTTCCCAATGTTCAAAATATGTCTCCACTTGAAGAGGAAACAAATCTGGTCCAAAAATGGCAAGTTTTGATGTATAAGACAACAAGTTGGATTGCCATCAACAAGTTACATGATGCTAATTTCGACCATGAAGCTTACAGATACTTTACCAAGTGATATGGAGGAGGAATAAATAAGGTAAGGTCATGAATTTGTAAGATATGTGCCCAATGGGCTGGGCTTGCATGCAATTGGGCTTGATCGGTGCTGCGTGCGGACAGAACTGCGCATTTGACTTCCAAAGGGCGTTGCGGACAAATGAGAGATCAGAATTGAATGTCGTTTATTGCAATGGAAAGATAACTCAGATAATAAGATTATTAATGAATAATTTTTTATTACATGTCCATATAATCCTGTGAAAAATTTCTAAATAGAGGATATGCTGGGAAAAACATAATCTGGCACACCACCAAGAGTCTCTTGTTCGGCAAACACGGAATTGATTAGAATTTAGCAAATCATCCTCATATTTCTAATAAGCACCTAGGCTCATCCAAAAAGGTGGTTCATCATGATTTTGATGGTCTAAAAGAGATGTTGCCAATGGAATAATGGTTTAGGCTCTAAATAAGGCCAAATTGGCGTGTCTACACCGAATAGAAGAGAATAGGACGAGGGTTCTTTTCTGCCTACAGGGTTCTGCCTTGCCTCTCTCGAGTGTCGGGCTATCTGGATTCTGGGATCAGGAGAAGTTGTGTGTGCAGGGTGATGTTTACCCTTGTCCTCTAGCGAACACTCTAGGATCGATGACTTAATACCATAAATTCTTTAAATTTTTTAAGGAAAATATTTTTTGAGGTAAACGTCGTTCCATGGATGGTTCAATTTTTCTCCATTAGTGTTGGTTAGCTCATATGCATTGCCTGGATATTTTTCAGTGATAATGAAAGGCCCTTCCCAGTTAAGTTGCAACTTGGAGGGGGGACCACCCGGATTAACAAATATGCATTTGACTACCATCTCACCAATTTCGAACATTCTCTCTACCACCCTCTTTTGATAAAACCTTTTCAATCTGTTCTGATAAGTCCGGGCATGCTCAGAGGTGGCCAACCTTCTTTCATCTAGGAGTTCAAGTTGTACAAGGAAGAATAAAGTCATCTTTAGGTGTTGTCAACCAAGCATTTTGAATCCAGCGGTGTTGTCAACCAATACATCAATATGAGGTAGAAGAAAGTCATCTTTAGGACATGCTTGGTTCAAGTCCCTGAAGTCTATACAGATCTGAACTCGTCTATCCTTCTTTATTACATGGACTATGTTTGCCACCCATTGTGGATAAAGGACGACCTTAACAAATCTAGCTTGATGTAACTTTTTGTTGGCATCAAAATTTTCCGCTTAGCTTGCTTGATACAAGTTTCAGCAATGCCGAAGTTGGTGCGGAAAATCTGACCCAGATTCAAAAAATTCATGAATAGATGATGTAAACAGGCTTTGGAAATGCCTTGGCATGGCCTTACATGCTAAAAATTTCCAATATAATGCGCTCATTACATAGCCCTGGTCAAGAGCTTCGCAACGGTGCCCAAAACATGAAAAACGGACACCGGAAGGCCGAAATGACCATTTTGCCCCTGACACTTTGGGACAAATTGGAAATCTAACATGGAATTCCAACTTTACCACATTTTCAATATTGGATATATCTAGGCAATGCTCAAAACGGATCGAAAATCCAACCCCCGGATGAAGAGATATGCAAGAAAGAGCAAATCCAGACGGAAAGCCGTATGTTCTCGCACCAGGGGCATAATGGTCCGATTAGCTCTGGATCGACCCATGGGATGAAAATTTCAATTTTAATGACCCAAAACTTTGATCTCATGAATATTGATGCATTAAAAATAAATTTTGCCAATGGGAGAAGGTAATTGCACTCAGATACAGTTTTCGACATTATCGACGGCCGAGATCGCACCGATTAGAGAAACTAGCTAAATTAAGAGATCCATTGCAATTCAAGTGATCTCAACCACACATCAAGATGGAGCATAAGATCAATGGCCATCAGGGCATGATCTGGAATTTTTTAAAGTCAATTTGAGATTTATTTAATTGGTTTTGGTCGGAGTTAATGCTAGCCGTTGGATCGGGAGCACTTTGATTAAACCAGGGTTAAACCTAACCCAAGATGGGCTAACCCAACCTGTCATGGTCGAATTCCATACTCCCTCATCTTATATGTGCGCAAGAAGCCCTAGAAAATAGGGGAGGGAGGCGCACCCACCTCCTCCTTCCTTGGCTAGTGGGTCCCACTCAACCACTTCCCTCAACCACCTCCCATGGCTTATCCCTATCTCTCCCTTGGTTTATTTTCATCATAACTAATCTTACAACTAACTAAGCTTATCCTCAGCCAAGCTTTGGTCGAACCAGCCTCCTTTCCACTTGTCATGTGCGCACACCTCCTTGAAAGGAGGATATGGTGCGCACCCTTCTCTCCCTCTCTTTCTAGTTGGCGCATAATCATCCTCAACAACCAACTATGGGTTATCCTTATCATCCCCAACCTACCTTGAGTTATCCTTATCTCCTCTAAACAACCTCCAGCCTTATCTCCTCTTGGAGATGGCGCCCCTCAGCCCCTATAAAAGCCCTCTCAGCTGGCCATGTGCAGGAGAAGCTGATCACCCTGCGGAAGCCCTGCCTCTCCTCCCTCTACCCTGCACCAAGAGAACTTCTCCTTGCTTGGAAGTCTTCATCAGAAAGTCAGAAACCTCTCCAGTCCCCTTTTGGTGTTCCAAGTGAAGAAGAAGAAGGAGAAAAGGCCTCCCTCCAGTAGGTGCGTCAGCAGCAGGTGCAACCAGCCCACCTGATTGGTGTGCCAACTTCAGCAAGTGCAGCAAGCTCTCTTCATTCCTTTTCTCCATCCATCAACATCAGCAAGGAGAATACCCCCTTTTCTCATCCAACATCAAGAGAATAAGGGTTTGGTGGCACCTTCAGCCCATCATCTTCAACACCACCTGCTGTGCAAGAGAGAAGAAAAAACTGGTGAGTTGAAAAAGTGTGTTCCAATGTAGCCTTTTAATTCAACTCTTCCCCTTCTCTTCTCTACCCCGATCCATGGTTTCATACCCTCTGAGTAATGCCCATTCAGACCCTTTGAGTTCCCTTCATGTTTGTCTACAGAAAGCCCCAAGTGTACCCTCTATTTGGCCATCACAAAAATAGCCGCTTGCTGCCCTTTAAAATAGGCCTCTGAACCAGCTCCTTTGTGCACCCTTTTGACCCTCCATATTGGCCTTTAAACCTTCTACTATCATGCTTGGTTTGACCCCACTGATGGTCACTTGGACATGCACCTCCTGCCTCCCCCAATCATGCCCCGAATAGCATGCAAAACAGGCCCCCTTGCTGGCCCAAGTTCTGCCCCCGTTGTGAGCACCCCTGTCAGGCCCCTTTGATGGTCACCTAGTTTTCCCTATGTGCAACACACCCAATACAGCTCCTACAGCACCCCCAAACAAACCAAACATCCTATTTGATGTGTGGAAGGAGGGGTGACAGCCTGGGCCTCTTGGAATCCGCCGGACGGGCCAAGAGTTAAGCCGGGTGGCCCTGATTTCTACATGTCAAAATGCCCTTTGTGCATTCCTAAACCAGTCCTAGTTCACACCTAAACCTGCCCCTTGTGCAGTCCTTCCAAAAGCCCACCTTAACAGCACCTTAGCCAACCCATTCCAAATTTCTACGAGGCTCACCTACTCACAGCTACGTTGATTTGTCAAGGTGTAAAAATGGAGTGCAAATCAGGTCAATCAGGCCATGGAGGTGCAAATCAGGCCCATTGGGTCATGAAGCTCAAAGCAGGCCAACCGGGCCATGGAGACATGAAGCTTGAATTGGGCCAACCGGGCCAACATGACATGAAGCTGGCCTTCTTAGGCCATGAGAAATGAAGACCAGCCCATTGTGCTGATGAAGTTGGCCCATTGGGCCTTGGACACTTAAAATAAACCTTAATTAAATCTGAAGGCGAAATGCCAAAATTAAATAAGGAGTTAGTCCACAACTGGACGCTTCATTGGGCGGCTCATCCGGCATGCACCGGAACGCTGACCCGGGCATAGGCATGGGACACGCTTCCCACTGCAGACGGACCCTTCCCACTACTTGGAAAGTCAAATGACTATGCCTTGTAGGACGGGTAAAATTTCACACTGATCGGAAAATAAGGCGGCATGCTGCCAAAATTCTCCTGGTCAAGTGGGATTTTACACCAAGGGAAAGACTTTGACACTTCAACAAGCATTATTAATGGCATATGAACTGCCACATCTGATGTACACCAGCATGAACATGAATATTCAATGAACATTTCAAGTGCCTAGTTGATTGCATGTGACTGGGCATCGACACTAGCCCGACAGACCGGATGTGATGCAAACCGTACAAGAGTTAACCAAATCTGAAATTAACTTAATTAAATCTGAAAATACATTCAAACTAATCTTAAAACATGCTTAAAACAGATCATTAAAATTTTAACAATCAACAAAAATCATGTTTGATACAATCTGGAAAAATTGGTTCAATACACTTAATCCATTGAAATTCAATTTCCTCAACAAGTGCAAATCAAATAATCAAACCAATTGAAATGAACACATCTAGAAAACATTAATGTATATGAAATTCATCTTAAAACATGCCAAATTCATATCATTAACAATCTAAAATTTAAGTTTAATCAATTTGAACCAAACTTCAAAACATTTAAAACATACTGAACACACCCGAATCGGTATTAAAACACCAACCAACATGAGAAAATCACATGAAAATGACTCAACACATTGTCAATTAAACTTAAACAAGTCAAAATTGATAAACACATCTAAAATATCAAGTTCAAACAAAATAAAATAAACTTCAACCAATTGAAGTAAAACAAACCAAACAATTAAAACAAGCTCAAAACACTTAACATTCAAATCCAAGTCAAATGGAAATACTGAAATCAACATTTCAAACCACATCAAAATCCATTCTTAAATCAAACATAAATCAACTTCAAACAAAATCTAATCAAAATTGTTTGCATCTCATCGGGCCTAAAAGGCCGGGGCCCTTTGTGTTCTTTATATGTTGTGGATGTGCATGCTCTCGTCAAACAAGATCGCTATGGCAGTTAATCAAGAGTGTTCGAGTGTTTGCTCGATGTAAATGAACATTGGATATTCGCACCATCCAATGGAGAGAGGTCAAAAAATATTTTCACAGAACCCGAACCTCGGTTCTATACTCTTCTAATATCACCTGGACTATCTAGTAGTTTTTATGGTCTATCACCTATTTTTCTAGAAAATTCAGGTACGATATTTTCAACATTCAAAAAAACAAATCTTTTAAACACATCTCAAGAATCAAAAATGATTCCCGAGGTTCCCACACTTGTCGACCTCTTCTTTCATCTTAAGCGCAACATCAGGGTGGAATCTCCTTAATTTTTGTTTCACCAGGGTAGCTTCTGGTTTCAAAGTTAGACGATGTTCAACCAATGAGTTGTCTAACCCCGGCATGTCTTCGTATGTCCATGCGAACATGTCCTTATATTCTTCCAAAATTTTAGTTAAGCTCTGTTCCTCAGTGAGAGTCAGGTTTGCACTTAAGAGGATTGTCTTAGGATCTTCCAATGTTCCGAGATTTAATTCTTTTGTCGTTCATCCATCGTGGTTGATGGTAGGGGTGGGCATAAAACGGTTCAAACCGAGAAACCAAACCGAACCAGCCCATTCGGTTCGGTTTGGTTCGGTTTGGACCCCCTTTCGGTTTGGTTCGGTTTGGAAAATCTCCAAACCGATTTAAACCAAACCAAACCGTTTAAACCGATTTATTTTAAAAAATATAAAAAACTATTATGGTATTAATAAAAATGATATTTTTATAAATTTTATAATAAAATAATATTTATTTTCATTATTTTTAACATAAAAATCAGTATATATATGTAAAAAATAATTAATTTAAATATTTTTATTTATTTTCGGTTTAAACTGAACCAAACCGAACCAAACCGATTTGATTCGGTTTGGTTCGGTTTGGTTTGAGAGGGTGATTCGGTTTGGTTTGGTTTGGAAAAAAAACGGTCCAAACCGGACCAAACCGAACCGTGCCCACCCCTAGTTGATGGTTCTTCAAACCTTTTAAGTCCCGATGCATACGCATCAGCCAAGTCCTCGATTCCTTTTTCAAAATCTGGATCATTTTTTGATAAAACCTCATAGACTCCCAGTGTATGATCTACATTGAATTTATCCTCATATTGGATTTCATCAAGCTAGATAGCATTTTTTAAAAAGCTTGGCAGCCTCGTACATTCCTTGCACTTTTGAGCTAATTGCTGGAGATATCTCTCTGGAACATGTTTACCTCGAATTTTCTTCTTTCCTATCCTAACTACTCCTAAAGAAGACGGAATTGGAAAAACGGTATCTACAATGGGTGAAGGATAGAACAGTTTGATCAGTGAGTGGTAGAAGAGAGGTCCCTAGTTGGAAGCACCCTCCAAGACAAGCAGAGACGTCTCCTCAATAGAAAAGTGGGTTTGC
Source organism: Cryptocoryne crispatula var. balansae (assembly GCA_036172225.1). Classification (NCBI taxonomy): domain Eukaryota; kingdom Viridiplantae; phylum Streptophyta; class Magnoliopsida; order Alismatales; family Araceae; genus Cryptocoryne; species Cryptocoryne crispatula. The sequence continues at coordinate 24,128,904 of CM069924.1, forward strand.
AAGAAGACTTTTTTTGTCATTTTAATTATTTTCAATAACAGAAAGAGAATAAGCTGGTGGGGCTCAAGCAGAAACAAAAAGCTTAAGTAAACATGAGAAAATTGGGCTTGCGGGCCCCACAATGACAACGGGCACATAGGCCCAAAGCTAGTGAAAAGATCCGAGGGGCACGTGGGCCCAAAGCTAGAAAAGAACTCAAAAGGGAACGTGGGCCCGATTGATGGGCACGTGGGCCCAATGTTGTTGAATTGAAATGGGCATAGAAGCCCAGTGGAGTAAGAAAATTTGAATGGGCTCTCAGGCCCAGTGATCAGTTTGGGGGGCCATTTTGGTCCACAGTTAAAAATCGGGCTAGAAAGCCCATCAAGTGCATCTAGGAGAGAGAGAGTGAGGATTTTGAAACACGTGACCGCAGGATACGGCTAATGCGAGATGCTGATAAGTTGTTTAGAAAAGGATTTACTCTTGATTGATTTTTCCTCCTCCATGAAAAACCGAGCCAGAGATGAACTCAGGTTGTCCACTTTCTCCTCTTGCTTTGGTGCCTTCCTCCTCTTGATTGGTTATTCTTCGTCCCCGGCCATCATCATGGTCTCCCCTTTGATGAAGAATTTTTGGAGTCCCATGGTATTTTTTGGCTGGTAGACCATCCTTGGATTGAAACTTGTCTCATAGACAAGCCCATGCCTTCTCAATCTTTGTACAGCTTCAATGGGGTGCACAACCCCCTACAATTCCTTTCCCAACCCCTTTCCTGGCTAATAGCCCATCATTTTCATCATCCACCATGCAATTGTATCTGGAGGCATCGTCAACATCATGACCTCGGGTAGCTCTGTAGTTGAAACCAACGGCTGGACAAGTTTTGATACTGGCAGTGCAGAAGAGGGGTCATCCACGTCATTTAAAATGGGAATGTTGGTTACTTTAATCACCTGGCCCTTGTATGGGAACTTCAGACATTGATGATTAGTGGAGGCAACAGCTCCTATTGCCTCAAGATATGGGCATCCCAAAATAGCTTTAAATGTGGGGTCTAGGTCTAAAACCTGAAACTCGACAATGACAGCACACGGCCCGAGCCCTACTTCCAATGTAATCACCCCTCGTGTCGGCTTTCAGGAGTTGTCATAAGCTATCACCATGATGGAAGAAGGCTCGATTTCTTCATCAAAGATGTCGCAAAGTTGCAACATTTCTAGCAGCATGACATTTATAGATGCTCCAGTGTCAATCAAGCAGGACTTAATCTCCACGCCTCTGATGACTACTACAATGCACAAGGCGTACTTTCTGATCTCAGGCCGTGCCAACTCCTCCTGTGTAACTATAAGTGTCAGATGCTCACTCATCGGGGTCAAGACTGTAATGATCTTCTTGGGTGGGAGCTCCTCATTAACCATGACCCGCTGCAAGTACTGTTGTAGGATGTCTTGATGGTTCTTTGACTTCTTTATAAACTCCAAGATTGAAATATGTGCCGGAATTTTGTCTAGGTGCTTCAACAAGTCATATGCCATGCTGGGCAATGGTTCTTCTACCACCTCCTCTTCTGCTTGCTCCAGTGGTTGCATCCCAGCCTGGGGGAAGACCCTTTGGAACATTCTCCTGCTACGAAGTACCGGCACCAGCGTGGTAGGGGAGAGTGGTGAGGATTGGATGATGAGGGATCGTGGGGTAGTGGAGGCCGGTATGTTAGGTGATGGTTGGGGTGTTGGTGGTGATGGTCGGATGATAAGGGGTCACGAAGTGGTAGCGACATGTAGGTTGGGTGACAGTCGGATAATGAGAGGCCGAGGGGTGGTAGAGGTTGGTAGGTTAGGTGATGTTTGAGGTGTTTATAGCGGTCTAATGATTAGACGCCAAGGAGGATTAATGGTGGTTGGTAAGTTAGGCTGGGGTGATGGTTGGAGTGCTGGTGGCGATGGTGGTGCTAGTGGCAATCTAATGATTAGGCACCGTAGAGGGTAATGGCTGGTGATGGCAGTGTTGGTGAGATTGGGTTTCGTGGTGTTTGGGTAGTTTTTGGGTTGGGGGCAGCTCTTGGTATGGAGAGTATGGTGCAATTTGTAGGTGGGGTTGGTTTGGCAGGCATGGAGGCGGTTTGATCCTCAACCTGCCAACCCTAGGAGTGGTGGGTTGACTCCTCGATGGTGGAGTGGACGAGGCCGAGTTGCTGGTTTGGCGGTACTGGTGCCAGTGCTTGAACAGGTGCATGTACCGGTAGTGGATCTTGAACTATACCCAGGCTGAGCTACTGTTGTGCTTGCTATCACCATGGTTGATTCTGCCACGCCTTCATAGCTTGTATAGACTCTCCCATATGTCCCCAATCAATGTTCCCTGGATCATTGAGGTCATGAATGTAATCTTTAAATTGGAAGCAAACTTCCACCGTATGCCCAGGATACCGATGGTAGGCACAGTACTTTGTCATGTCAGCATTCGATGGCCATCCTTCTCTCTCCTTCGGAAACTCCAACTGCTGCTCAGCCATCAATGCATTGAAAATATCGATGAGGGAGAATGGCAGTTGAGGATAGTACTCTCTCTTGGTCCCCCCTCCTAAGTCGGTTGGCTGGTGGTGGCACTTGGTTGTAAGCTAGTTGTTGTTGCGGTTGTGGTCGGTTGTAGATAGGTTATTGCTGAGGTGCTTGGTTGTAGGCATTTTGTTGCTGAGGCGCTCGGTTGTAAGTGAATTGCTGTGGTGGTGCTCGGTTGTATGCAAGTTTCTACTGGGGTTGAGGGGCTAGTTGAGGTGCTGGCCAGTATTGTTGGTTGGGTGGTGGGTTACGATATTGGCTTTGGCGATGCCCACCATGATTACCCATGGCATTGACGCTCTCATTGTTCACTACCCTTTCAATGGTGGGCCCTACAAGCATTGGCTTTCTAGTGTTACGGGATTTGGGGTCGAACGGGTTGATCATGGAAGCGTCCTTAAAATGGGCTTGGAGGTAACGGGCGCTATCACACAACTCACTCATGGTAGTCGGGCGGTGCATGATCAAGAGATTGCGAAGGTTAGGCGTGGTATTCCCGATGAGCATCCTCACCTACTCCCCCTCTAAGATGATATTCACTAGCCTCTCATCCATTCCCCTCCACCGATCAGCAAATTTGGCAAAATCTTTATCCGGCTTCATTTTCTGAACAATTAAATTAGTTATCGAGTAGGCTGGCCCTACCCGATCCTTGTACCTTTGCAAAAACTTAGCCTTAACAATATCAAAATCCGCTGCCTCAATAGAATCAAGAGAATAAAACTAGCCAAGGGTGGATCCTTCCAATGACCGACAGAATAGGAAGGCAAGTGATTTGCGGTCATTCTTCCAGAATGCAGAGTCGTATAGAAAGCTCATTAGGTTGTTAAAGGGGTTCTTGGTCCCATTATAACATTGTAAGATTGGTATTTCAAAAGGAGGGAGATGTAGGACCGGGAAAGATGGAACATAAATTTTTGTGGTGGCTTTAGAATCGAGACGGTGCCTCAGCTCTTCAAGGTGCTCATCCATCTAGTTAAGTTTTTCCATGAATGCCTAGGTGAGGCTGGATTCATGAGCCACCAGAGCAAAGTATTTAGGTGAATAGGTTGTAAGCAGTGGGTTGGAAATAGGAGCAGGAATAGCATTATATGAATGCCCCACAACGGGGTGAGTGAAGACACGGCAGGGTTGCCCAGGAGAAGAAAAGATAAGGGTCCTAACTGCCAATTGAGGTGGTGAGGGGGCTTGATTTCCCTCGACCGATCTTGATTGGCGGGTATCTTGCCCTTTGTGGCGGATTGGATGATTGCAAAGGTCTCAGGATCGAGGTGAAGAGATAGATCTTTGAGAGCTTGTTCTATACTATGTGAGGTGGTTCGGTGAGTGGGATCTTGGACCTTAGGTTCCATCACAGCATTAACACGGCCCTCTGGTTGGACCATGGGTTGCTGAAGCTCATAGTGACCTGTCTCGTACTCCTCTTCTTGCCCGTAGTAGTCCGACATCCCGATGTGTCTTCTGGACCATAGCATCATGGGCATCCTGTCAAATTTTCTAACAAGATGGTTGAAAGAAAGCAGGTGAAAGATGTAAATGCAAAGAGATTTTTTGTTTGGTTATGCTTTGTTTTTGTTTGGTTTGATTTTGTTTCAATTTTGTTGTTTGGCAAGCAAGTTGAACACAAAAATTAAAGGGATTTTCTTTTGTTTTGTTTTAGGTGTTTTGAAAGAAGATTTTTTTTTGGTTGTTTTCAATTGTTGTGAGCAAGCAAGTTATGCAAACAAGTTCTTAAAATGACTACTTGCCAATTTTTGTGTTGAAACCTTAGATTAGATAGATTGTTAGCAATTGTTCACTCAAATGGGTATGGTTCCTATTGCTTCAATCTTCAAGACCTAAGGTGTCACTCAATCACCATGAGTAGGTACTTGGGTTCTTTGGGTTTTGGGAAAAGGTACAACCAGCCCAATCGTGCGAAGAGGAATACTCCATGGATGGGGCTTATGGAGGTCTTGATGGAAACAACCAAATCAATTAGGATGGAATATCCCAGAAGAGAGGTTAGAATCCACCAAGAAGGTGTTTGGAGGGTGAGGGTGTGTTGGGACAAAGAGCCCCAGCCTCGAATGCCCTACGGATCAGAGAAAGTACGGTACCCGATGCAAAAACTAATAAAAAAAATAAAAAATGGAGGGTAGGAGGAGAAGAAGCAATCAATATGAAAACATGAAATGAATAAAAGCTATTAAATAAATCAAGCAAGTGAATGCAATCAAGACAAGCAATGATAAAGTAAAACAAGTAAGTAGCAACTAGCAACTAAAATGTGGTTCGAACGGGAATCGGCTTGTGATGAAATATCCAAATGGTAAAAAATCTGAAATGAAGATAAAAATATGGTCCACATGGGGGACCGATTTAAAAATAAAGTGACTTACATGGGAGCCGAGTTTTGGGAAGGTGGGTGGTTCACGCGGGAACCAGTTTTTGAAGGAAAAGGGGTGGTTCATGCGAGAACCGGTTTATTTGATTGGAAAAGGGAAAGGAAGGCCACGCGGGACCAATCTAATGTGGTGCGACGGGGTGGTCCATGTGGGGACCGATCTGAAAGTGGTTTGGTTTATGCGGGAACCAGTTTGGAAAAGGGGGTTGGTTCACGCGGGAACCGGTTTTTATGAAGAAAAGCGGGTTCATGCGGGAACCAGTGTAAAAGGTGACAAAATGAAAGAGGGCCATGTGGGGCCAATCTGAAGGTTCTACAAAGAAATAGTCCACGTGGGGACCGATTTTAAAATGATTTGGTTCACGCGGGAACCGGGTTGGAAAAGGAAGATGGTTCATGCGGGAACTGGTTTATAAGAAGGAAAGTGTGGTTCACACGGGAACCAGGTTGAAATTAAAGACAAGTAAATCAAGTCCACATGGGGGACAATCTTAAAGGAAGAGTAAACAGAAAGTTTAAAGGTAAATTGACATTGAAAAGGTAAAGGACAAGCTGGTTCGCGCGGGAACCAAATTGAAAAACAACTAGTTGCACGGATCAATCAAGCTAGCACTGTAGACACGCCAAATTGGCCTGATTCGGAGCCCCAGACTCTTATTCCATAGGTGATATCTTTTATTTGACCTTTACCTAATTCGTATTACCTCGTGGACATGATCTATGGACATTGGTGGAGCCCCTTGTGAGTTGAGAATGGACCAATGATTTCTGGAATAATGCCGTAACCTTCAAACGAGAGTCGCACGTGAACTGTAAAAACATGAAGCCTGCTCGATGACTGACCTTGAATGGTCCATAATTGAAGGTCTCGGGAGTCCCGCATGTGTTCCGTAACATTCAGGGTTTCCGAAAAGTCATTTTGGTAGGCGTCGGTCAATGACAGCTTTCGTTACGGCATTTTCGATCTGTACTGACACGGCTATCCCGGATCACGCGTTAGGCCTTTCTGGTCATCACTGGGTCTTTTCGGGTCATACGGATCTATTCTAGCCGAATATTTTCATCAATGATGGCCATACGTCCGGTTCGGTCAATTTTAGGGTTTCGCGGCTTTTCCGAGTTTCGGTTCACATTCACCGGGTTAATCTCAGATTTTTCGATGACTTCGGGTTTTCCGATTGTACCAGACTTGTTCAGTCATCATTTTATGTCATCCCGAGTTGACCCGAGATTTCTCGACCAGAACCGTGCTCTTTCAGATCTTCGCCACGGGTTTCGGCTTTCCGCGAGAGGGTAAACCGGTAGAAATCCCCGTGTGAATGTCTTGGGAGTCATGCTGGCCATTTTACCGACTTGAGGAGGTGAGGTTGAAGGTCCTCTTTCCAACGCAACAAACAGGAGCCAAATCGGACATCCCGTTTGCAAGATACGGCTCGCGGAATGCGCGTAGGAGAGAGAGTCTACCGCGCCCCCGCTCCCTTTGAAAAGGGAGGGCGTGCCCTACGCGCCCCCGGTTCCTTTGAAAAGCAAGGGCGCGGTCAGTTTATGAAAATAAGAAATTGCCCCAATTAGCACCTTCTAAACCAGATTTTTGGAAGGTTTCCGCGGATGATTTTCGATTATTTGTACCGCGCCCCCGGTTCGGGGGCGCGTTACGTATGTCAAGTCGGATTTTGGCAATTTCCGGAAGATTCCGACGAATTTTAGCAGTGAGACGCGTACCGTGCCCCCAGTTTCTTTGAAACTGAGGGGTGCGCAGACCGTGCCCCCGAAGTGAGGGCGCGCCCTACGCACCCTTGGTTTGAGGGCGCACCCTGCGCGCCCTCGTCCCCTTTGAAAAGAGGGGGCGCGGTAGGTCTAGTTTCCATATTTTGCACCGGCTTCCTTCCCCTATAAATTGAGGGTCATTCTCAATGACCCAAGGTTAATCCACCATGCCTAGCTCATCCAGAGGTCGTCCAAGCTCTTCTCCAAAGCCGTCCCGACGTCCAAAGGCGATCCGACATCGAGAGATCGATCCCGAAGTGAAGAAAAAGGCTGGATCCGGGTGTTCTGCATCAGCCAACTTCATCAACTTATGAAGAAAATATGGAACTTCTTCTGCAAAAGTATTCAACATATAAGTTGTTCCTCTATTCGTCCTCTTTAATATCCAACTGACAAAACTTGATTCTGACTTTCCGTTCGTTCGTGACAGTTGCTGTACTGAGGGCGCGCATCCAGGTTCTGTTTTACACATCCGCCTACTTTAAGAATTTTTACAGACTTCTACGTGAGGATTTAGGAGAAATCACAAACATATTAACTCTTCCTCTCCAAGTCCTCTGTCTACTCCAACAAACATCACTCAATTATAACATCGGGGTCGTCCATAGCATTCTCTTCACTAAAGTCGCGCCAGAAGGGTGCAAAGCTACCCGAACCGGCTTGTTTTACTCATCTCGGCTTCAACTCAAGCCGTTTCATCCTATAAGTTTCTCTTAACTCAGTTTATTTACTGTTTTAAAGCATATTTTAGTTCATTTGCATCATTTTTACATAATAAAAAATACACAAAAAAGGGGGTTAAGGCTTACCCCGAAGCTGGTGAGTCCAATTCCAGTTGCTTCTTTCTCATCTTCTCTCTACATTTACTACACTTCCCATAGTTCTAATAATTTTCTTTCACTTGGTTTATTATTCTAGTTGCACAGGTCTATCAAGCTAGCATCGGTTGGAGACTCTTCTTCATCGGCCGGCCGAAGAAGAAGAATGTTGAACCCATATCCCAATCTCCCGTGCTAAGGTACATGGTCAAATGAACTCAATCTTGTTGTTATTCTATAAAGCGGAGCCCGCAGCTCCTGGCGACAACCTTTCATTTATGCTTTAAGTTCATTTCCTCCTCACTCTCCTCCCACATGACCTGAACCGTCTCCGGTGCTCGAGCGACACCGTGAGATGAAAGTTCGGGGATGAATGTGAGTGTGGGACCGAGGTGAGGAGTCTTTACCGCTTTCCGAGTGTTTTCAATTCACTCCCTTTCCCCAATTCTATCATCACCCATCTCTTGAGGTGACGATCCGGAATACATTTCTGGAGTCGACAAGCACGGTTGAAGACATTGGTTGTCCCACCGTGGTCGCCAAAAAGTTGTCGACTCTAGAAATGGGTTCTGGATCGGCACCTCAAGAGAAGGTGAAATATGGAATAGGGGAAAGGGGGCAAATCAGAAAACACTCGGAAAGTGGTAAACTCATCACCTCAGTCCCACACTCACATTGATTCCCGAACTTTCATCTCACGGTGTCACTCGAGCACCAGAGATGGTTGGGTCATGTGGGAGGAGAGTGAGGAATAGAATTATTTAGAACATGAATAAAGAGATTGTGGTCACCAGGAGCTGCGGGCTCCACTTTGTAGAATACAAACAAGAGATGACCGTGTGTACCTTAGCGCGGGAGATTGAGATGTGAGTTCAACCTTCTTCTTCTTCAGCTGGCCGATAAAAAAGAGTACAACTGGTGCTAGCTTGATCGATCTGTGCAACTTAAAACAATGAATCAAGTGAAAAGTTTTATTAGACTTGATAGAAGTGTAGAAACTATAACAAAAGATGAGAACTAAGCAATTGAAACCGAACTCACCAACTTCGGGTTGAGCCTTAACCCCTTTTTTGTGTTTTTGGTAATGTAAAAATGATGCAAAACTAACTAAAAGATGCTCTAACAAGTAAATAGACTAAATGAAATGAGTTAATAAGAACTTATGAAGTGGATTGGCTTGAGTTGAAGCCGAGTTGGTTGAAGAAGGCCAGTTCGGGTAGCCTTGCACCTTTCTGTCGTGACTTTGGTGCAAAGAATTCTATGAATGACCCTGATGTCATAATCGAGTGTTGTTAGTTTCTATGGATGGAGAATTTAGAGGGGAAGAGATCTTCTGTTAATCACTTATCCGGAATCCTTCTATACAAACCTATATAAAATCTTAAATTGGATGAATATAACAGAACAAAACCTAGATGTACGCTCTTAGTGCAGCAGTCACCACGGACAGATGGCAAGTCAGAATCGAGTGCCTCTGGTTGCAAATGAAAGAGGATGAACATAAGAACAACTCTTATATAGAAGAATTTTACAGAAGGAGCCCCAGATTTTCTAAAGAAGCGGATGAAGTTCGGATGCTATAGAACGCACGGATCAGGCTTCTCCTTCGCCTCAGGATCGATTTCTCGATGTCAGATCGGCTTTGGACGTTGGGACATCCTCGGGAGGGAGCTTGGACAACCTCAAGACGAGCTAGGCATGGAGGTTTCAACCTTGGGTTGTTGGGAATAGCCCTCAATTTATAGAGATGGAGAACCAGTGCAAAATATGGAAACTAGTCCGACCGCACCCCCAGCTTTTAAAGGAAGTGAGGGCGCACAGGGCACGCCCTCACCTTGGGGGCGCGGTCTACGCACCCTCCTGTTTCAAAGGAAGCGGGGGCGCATTACATGTCTTATTACTAAAAATCACTAGAACCTTCTGAAAATTACTAAGAATCGGACTTGACACAACGAATGCACCCTCGACTCGGGGGCGTGGTCAAAATAATCAATTTTAAGTGAGGGAACCTTTCCAAAATCTGGTTTAGAAGGCACTAATCATGGCAATTTCCAGTTTATAAAAATAGACTGTGCCCCCACCTTTCAAAGGGAGCGAGGGTGCGTGGGGCATGCCCCCGAACTTAGGGTACTCAGGTGCGCTCCCAGTTTGAGGGCGCGTTGACTGTGCCCTCCCATTTCAAGCGTGGAGGGGGCATGGTATACTCTCTCTTCTGCACGTGCATTCCGCGGGCCGTAACTTGCAAATGGGACGTCCGATTTGTCTCTCGTTTGTTGCCTTGGAAAGAGGGCATTAAACTGTAGCTCCTTAAGTCAGTAAACCAATCGGCATGACTCCCAAGACATTTTCACGGGACTTTCTACCGGTTTACCCTCTCGCAAAAAGCCAAAAATCGCGGCAGAGATCCAAAAGGGCACGGTTCCGGTCGAGGATTCTCGGGTCAATTTGGGATGACTTAAAATGATGACTGAACAAGTCTGGTATGGTCAGAAAACATAAAATCATCAATAAATCCTAGGTTAACCTAGTAAACGTGAACCAAAGCTCGAAAAAGTCGAGAAACCCTAAAATCGACCGAAACAGCCATATGGCCCTAGTTGATGAAACATACGGCTAGGATCAACTCAGATGATCCAAAAAGGCCCGGTGATGACCGGAAAGGTCTAACATGTGGTCCAGGATAGCCGTGTCAACACGGATCGAAAAGCCATAACGAAAAGTTGTTATAGACCAATGCCTACCGAAATGACTTCTCGGAAGCCCTGAATGTTACAGAACACATGCGGGACCCCCGAGACATTCAAGTATGGACCATTCAAGGTCGGTCATCAAGTAGGCTTCGTGTTTTCATGGTTCATGCGTGGCTCTCGCTTGAAGGTTACAGCATTATTCCAAAAATCATCGGTTCATTCCTAACTCACGAGGGGCTCCACCAACGTCCTTAGCTCATGTCCACAAGGTGATCCTGATTAAATAATGGTGAAATAAAGTATATCACCTATGGAATAGGAGTCTAGGGCTCTAAATCAGGCCAATTGGGCATGTCTACACTTATCCCTCCTAGAGATGGTACCCTCCAACTCCTATAAAGCCCCCCTCAGCTGGCAATGTTCAGCCCCTAGTCAGCTACACGTGTGCACCAACCCTACTGCTCCAGCTCCAGCCCTCTCTGGTGTGCGCCAACTTCATCAAGCAACAGCACCTTCTTCTTCACAGACATCTGTGAAAGGAGAAGAAGAAGAAGGAGAATAAGTACACACAGTCTCTTCATCTTCATACCACCTACAACAGACGAAGAAGAAAAAGGTGAGGAAAAGATGTAGTTTGTTCTTCTTTTCCTTCCAACCTCTTTCTCTTCTCCTCGGTCTTTGCCATGGCCATTCACAATGCCTACATTCTCAGCCCTTTGTGCATCCATAGAGATCCCCTTGCTTCCCTCTTTCAAAGCCATCCAATCAAGCCCAAAGTGGCACCCAAGTCTGTCTCCTTTGAGGACTGTTCGACCCTCCCTTGTTGGCCATGAACACAACCCATTTCGATCCCTTAATTAGACCCCTTTGACTTCCCTTAAACCATCCATCAATCAGCCCTTGTCTGATCCTCTTTTAGCCAAGCTGATCAGTGTAGACACGCCAAATTGGCCTGATTCAGAGCCCCAGACTCTTATTCCATTGGCAATATCCATTATTTGACCATTATCTGATCAACATTACCTCGTGGAGATGAGGTAAGGATGTTGGTGGAGCCTCTTGTGAGCTGGGAATGGACAGATGATTCATGGAACAATGTCGTAACCTTCAAGTGAGAGCCACACGTGAATTGTGAAAACACGGAGCTTGCTCGATGACCGACCTTGAATAGTCTTTAATTGTACGTCTCGAGAGTCCCACATGTGTTCCATAACATTCAGGGTTTCTGGGAAGTCATTTCGGTAGTCGTCGGTCAATGACGACTTTCGTTTTGGCTTTTTTGATCTATATTGACATAGCTATCCTGAACCACGCGTTAGGCATTTTCGGTCATCACCGGGTCTTTTTGAGTCATCCGGGTCGATCCTAGCCGTATATTTCATCAACTGGGGCCATACGGCTATTTCGGTAGATTTTAGGGTTTTACGACTTTTTTGAGTTTCGGTTCACGTTTACTAGGTTAATCTCAGATTTTTCGATGATTTCGGATTTTTTAACCATATCAGACTTGTTAGGTCATCATTTTAAGTCATCCCGAGTTGACCCGAGATTCCTCGACCGGAACCGTGCTCTTTTGGACCTTCGCCACGATTTTTGGCTTTTCGCGAGAGGGTAAATTGGTAGAAAGCCCCGTGTGAATGTCTCGGAAGTCATGCCGACTGGTTTACTAACTTGAAGAGGTGCGGTTGAAGGCCCTCTTTCCAACACAACAAACGGGAGCTGAATCGAACATTCTGTTTGCAAGTTACGGCCCGCAGAACGCGCACACAGGAGAGAGAATATACCGCCCCCCCGCCCCCTTTGAAATGGGAGGGCGTGGTCACCGCGCCCTCAACCTGGGGTTGCGCCTTGCGCACCCTCAACTTGAGGGCGCGCCCTGCACGCCCCCGCTTCCTTTGAAACGCGGGGACGCGGTACGTTGTTCGAAAACCAGAAATTGCTCTGATTAGCACCTTCTAAACAGCATTTTTGGAAGGGTTCCGATGCTGATTATCATTTAATTTGACCAAGCCCCCGGATTGGGGGCGCATTACGTTTGTCAAGTCAATTTTTAACAATTTCTGGAAGATTCCGGTGGATTTTAGCAATAAGACGCATAACGCGCCCCCGATTCCTTTGAAACTGGGGGGTGCACAGACCGCGCCCCCAAGGTGAGGTCACACCCTGCGCGCCCTCAGGTCGAGGGTGCACCTTGCGTGCCCTCATCTCCTTTGAAATGCAGGGGGCGCGGTCAGTCCAGTTTCCATGTTTTGCACCGGTTTCCCTCCTCTATAAATTGAGGGCCATTCTCAATGAACCAAGGTTAATTCCTCATGCCTAGCTCGTCCTGAGGTCATCCAATCTCTCTCCCAAAGCCATCCCGACATCCAAAGGCGATCTGACGTCGAGATATCGATCTCGAGGCGAAGGAGAAGCCCAATCCATGCGTTCTGCATCAACCAACTTCATTGGCTTCTGTAGAAAATATGGCATTCCTGATGCAAAAGTCTTAAACCTAGGAGTTGTTCCTCTCTTCATCCTCTTTCATTTGCAACTAGAGGTACTCAATTCTGACTTGCTGTATGTTTGTGGCCATTGCTGCACTGAGGGCGCACATCCAGGTTATGTTTTCCACATCCGTCTACTTTCAAAATTTTTACAGGCTTCTACATACAGATTATGGAGAAGTCATAAACAAAATATCTCTTACTCTATGATTTCTCCATCCATAGAAACAAACGGTGCTCAATTCTAAAATTTGTGTCATCCATAACATTCTATGCACTAAAGTTGCGCCAGAAGGGTGTAAGGCTACCCGAACCGGCCTTCTTCAACCAACTTGGCTTCAACTCAAGCCATACACTTCATAAGTTCTTCTTAACTCATTTAATTCAGTTTATTTACTGTTTTAGAACATATTTTAGTTCATTTGCATCATTTTTACATAATTAAAAATACAAAAAAATGGGTTAAGGCTCACCCCGAAGCCGGTGAGTTCGATTCCAATTGTTTTCTTTCTTATCTTCTTACTACAGTAACTACACTTCTAACAAGTATAATCAAACTCTTCACTTATTTTATTGTCTTAAGTTGCATAGATTGATCAAGCTAGCATCGGTTGGACTCTCCCTCATTGGCCGGCCGATGAGGAAGAAGGTTTAACCCACATATGATCTCCCGCGCTAAGGTACACACGGTCAACTCATCTCTTGATTTACATTCCATAAAGTGGAGCCCGCGGCTCCTGGCGACCACCTCATATCATGTTCTAAGTTAATTCATTTCTCATTCTCTTCCCCACATGACCCGACCCGTCTCCGGTGCTTGAGCGACGCCGTGAGATGAAAGTTCAGGGATCAATGTGAGTGTGGGACCGAGGTGAGGACCTTTTACCGCTTTCCGGGTGTTTTATGATTCACTCCCCTTTTTCTCCCATTCTATATTTCACCTTCTCTTGAGGTGCTGATCCATAACCCGTTTCTAGAGTCGACAGCTTTTTGGCGACCACGGTGGGACAACCAATGTCTTCAACCATGCTAGCTTGATTGATCCGTGCAACTAGTTGTTTTCCGATTTGGTTCCCGCGCGAACAGGCTTGTCCCTTACCTTTTCCATGACAATTTATCTTTAAACATTATGTTTACTCTTCCCTTAAGATTGTCCCCATGTGGACTTGACTTGCTTGTCTTTAATTTCAACCCGGTTCCCTCGTGAACCACTCTTTTCTTCTTATGAACCGATTCCGACGTTAACCACATTTCTTTTCCAACTCAGTTCCCGCATGAACCAACTTATTTTCAGATCGGTCCCCACGTGGACCACCTCTTTACAGCACCTTCTGATTGGCCCCACGCGGCCCTCTTTTAATTTTGTCACCTTTTACACCAGTTCCTGCGTGAACCACCCCTTTCTTCATTAAAACCAGTTCTCGCGTGAACAAACCCCCTTTCCTAAACTGGTTCCCACGTGAACCAACCCACTTTCATATAGGTCCCCGCATTGACCACCCCTTTGAACCATTTTAAATTGGCCCCACGTGGCCCTCCTTCCCCTTTTCCAATCAAGCAAATCAGTTCCCGCGTGAACCACTCTTTTCCCTTCAAAAAGTAGTTCCCGCGTAAACCACATATCTTTCCAAAACTCGGCTCCGGCGTGAGCGACCTCATTTCCAAATCGGTCCCCGTGTGGACCATACCTTTTACCTTCATTTCAGATTTGTCCCCACTTGGACACTCCATCACAAGCCGGTTCTCGCGTGAACCACCTTTTAGTTGCTAGTTGCTAGTTACTTGTTTTACTTTATCATTTCTTGTCTTGATTGCATTCACTTGCTTGATTTATTTAATAGCTTTCATTCATTTCATGTTGGCATATTGATTGTTTCTTCTCCTCCTTCCCTCCATTTTTCATTTTTGCATTAGTTTTTGCATCGGGTACCGGACTTGCTCTGATCCTTAGGGCATTCGAGGCGGGGGCTCTCTCTCCCAACACACCCTCACCCTCCAAACACCTTCTTGGTAGATTCTAACTTCTCTTCTGGGATATTCCTTCCTAGTTGATTTGGTGGTTTCCATCCAGACCTCCGTAAGTCCCCATCTCTGCACGATTGGACCGGTTGTACCATGTGGGAACCTCGGGAATCATTTTGATTTTTAAAATGTGTTTAAAAGATTTGTTTTTTTGAATGTTGAAATATCGTACCGGAATTTTTTAGTAAAATAGGTGATAGACCATAAAAAACTACAAGATAGTCCAGGTGATATTAAAAGAGTATAGAACCGAGGTTCGGGTTCTGCGAAAATATTTTTATGACCTCTCTCCATTGGATGGTACGAATATCCAATGTTCATTTACATCGAGCAAACACTCGAACACCCTTAATTAACTGCCATAGCGATCTTGTTTGATGAGAGCATGCACATCCACAACATATAAAGAACACAAAGGGCCCCGGCCTTTTAGGCCCGATGAGATGCAAACAAGTTTGATTAGATTTGGTTTGAAGTTGTTTTATGTTGATTTATGAATTGATTTTGATGTGGTTTGAAATGTTGATTTCAGATTTCCATTTAACTTGGATTTATATGTTATTTGTTTCGAGCTTGATTGAATTGTTTGGTTTGTTTTACTTAAATTGGTTGAAGTTTATTTTATTTTTGTTTAAACTTGATATTTTAGATGTGTTGATCAATTTGACTTGTTTAAATTTAATTGACATGTGTTGAGTCATTTTAATGTGATTTTCTCATGTTGGTTGGTGTTTTAGTACCGATTCGGGTGCATTCGGTATGTTTTAAAGGTTTTAAAGTTCGGTTTAAATTGATTAAACTTGAATTTAAAATTGTTAGTGATATAAATTTGACATGCTTTAAGATGAATTTCATATGCATTAATTTTTTCTTCATGTGTTCTTTTCAATTGGTTTGATTATTTGATTTGCACTTGTTTAGGAAATTGAATTCCAATGGATTAAGTGTATTGAATCAATTCTTCCAGATTGTATTAAATATGATTTTTGTTGAATGTTAAAGCTTTAATGATCTGTTTTAAGCATGTTTTAAGAATAATTTGAATGCATTTTTAGATTTAATTAAGTTAACTTCAGATTTGGATAACTCTTGTTCGGTTTGCATCACATCCGGTCTATCGGGCTAGTGTCGATGCCCAGCCACATGTAATCAACTCGGCACTTGAAATGTTCATTGAATATTCATGTTCATGCTGGTGTACATCAGATGTGGCAGTTCATATGCCATAATGCTTGTTGAAGTGCAAATGTGTGAATGTCCTTCCCTGGTTGTAAAATCCCACTTGACCAGGAAAATTTTGGCAGCATGCCGCCTTATTTTCCGATCGGTGTGGAATTTTTACCCGTCCTACATGGCATAGTCTTTTAACTTTCCAAGTAGTGGGAAGGATCGTCTGCAACGGGAGCCATCCCGCGCCTATGTCCGGGTCAACATACCGAATACGTGTCCGTGCTAGCTACCCAAGGTGGAGCGCCCACGTGGTGGTGCTAACTCCTTATTTAATTTTGGTATTTCGCCTTCAGATTTAATTAAGCTTTATTTTAAGTGTCCAAGGCCCAATGGGCCAGCTTCATCAGCACAATGGGCTGGTCTTTATGCTATGTCGGCCCGGTTGGCCCAATCTTGTGCTTCATGGGTCCTAGCGGCCTGCTTTGAACTTCATGACCCAATGGGCCTGTTTTGCACCTCCATGGCCCGGTTGGCCTGATTTGCCCTCCATTTTTGCACCTTGACATCTTGTTGTAGCAGAGGGCTAGGTGAGCCTCAGAGGGGCTGGAATGGGTTGGCTAAGGTGCTGTTTAGGTGAGCTTTGGTAGGACTGCACAAGGGGTAGGTTTAGGTATGAAATAGGACTGGTTTTAGGAATGAACAAAGGACAGGAGAAATGAAGGCCCGCCCGAGTAGTCTCGGTCCGTCCGGCGGATTCCGAGTGTCTCAAAGTGTCGACCCTCAACCTATACTCAAATGGGAAGGAAAAAAGGAAGCATGGGGTCTGGTTTCATGGCCAGCAGAGGGGCCTGATTTCAAGGCCAGCAGAGGGGCCTGATTTGGGTATGTTCTGAAGTATGTCCACTTCGACAGCAAGGATGGTCAAACATGGCCTGATTAGGAGCATGTTCAGGAGCCTAATTGGCTGCTAGAGGGATGTCAACAAGGGGCACGGTGTTAGGTGACAGCATGGGGCTGCTTTGGGATGCCGAATGGGCTGTTTACAGGCCACCTATGGGCTGTGCGCACATGGGCAATGAGGAGCTAAAATTAGGACAGCAAGGGGTCTGAAATGAAGGTCTCAAAGAGGGTGATTTTTAATGGCTTGTGGGACCAGAATAGGGAGGTTGAACATGGGCTCTAGGTGGCACCAACAAGGCTGGGTTTTTGGAGCTTCTTGAATGGCCATAGAGAAGGCCGAGGGGAAGAGAAAGAAGAGGGGAGAGAAAGAACTAGAAAGTACTACATCTTATTTCACCTTTTTGGCACAATCCTTGTTGTATATTGAAGGAGAAGATGGCTGGCTTTATACCCTTCTTCTTCTTCTTCTTCTTTTGTTGCTGGAAATGAGGCTGGAATCAGTGCTCCGAGAAGGAACGCCTGCTGTTGGAATCGGTGCACCACCGATTGGGCTGCTGCTGGCGCACCTGCAGGAGGGAGGCATTTTCTCCTTCTTATTTTTCACTTGGAACACCACAAGGGGGCTGGAGAGGTTGCTGACTTTCTGATGAAGACGTCCAAGCAAGGATAAGCTCTCTTGGAGACGGGTAGAGGGAGGAGAGGCAGGGCTTCCACAGGGTGATCAGCTTGTCCTTCACATGGCCAGCTGAGGGGGCTTTTATAGGGGCTGAGGGGCGCCATCTCCAGAAGGAGATAAGGCTGGAGGTTGTTGAGAGGAGATAAAGATAACTCAAGGGAGGTTGGGGATGATAAGGATAACCCATAGTTGGTTGTTGAGGATGATTATGCGCCAACTAGAAAGAGAGGGAGAGAAGGGTGCGCACCATCTCCTCCTTTCAAGGAGGTGTGCGCACATGACATGTGGTAAGAAGGCTGGTTCGACCAAGGCTTGGATGGGGATAGGCTTGGTTAGTTGTAGGATTAGTTAGGATGAGGATAAACCAAGGTAGAGATAGGGATAAGCCATGGGAGGTGGTTGAGGGAAGTGGTTGAGTGGGACCCACCAGCCAAGGAAGGAGGAGGTGGGTGCGCCTCCCTCCCCTATTTTCTAGGGCTTCTTGCACACACATCAGATGAGGGAGGATGGGGTTCGGCCATGACAGGTTAGGTTAGCCCATCTTGGGTTAGGTTTAACCCTAGTTTAATCAGAGTGCTCCCGATCCAACGGCTAGCATTAATTCCAACCAAAACCAATTAAATAAATCTCAAATTGACTTCAAAAAATTACAGATCATGCCCTGATGGCCATTGATCTTATGCTCTATCCTAATGTGTGGTTGAGATCACTTTAATTGCAACGGATCTTTTAATTTAGCTAGTTTCTCTGATTGGTGCGATCTCGGCCGTTGATAATGTCGAAAACTGTATCTGAGTGCAATTACCATCTCCCATTGGCCAAATTTATTTTTCATGCATAAATATTCATGAGATCAAAGTTTTGGGTCATGAAAATTGAAAATTTCAGCCCATGGGTCGATCCAGAGCTAATCGGACCATTATGCCCCTGGTGCGAGAACATACAGCTTTCCTTCCGGATTTGCTCTTTCTTGCATATCTCTTCATCCGGGGGTCGGATTTTCGATCCGTTTCGAGCGTTGCCTAGCTCTATCCAATATTGACAATGTGGTAAAGTTGGAATTCCATGTTAGAGTCCCAATTTGTCCCAAAGTGTCAGGGGCAAAATGGTCATTTCGGCCTTCCAGTGTCCGTTTTTCATGTTTTGGGCACCGTTGCGAAGCTCTTGACCGGGGCTATGTAATGAACACATTATCTTGGCCATTTGTAGCATGTAAGGCTATTCCAAGGCATTTCCAAAGCCTTTTTACATCATCTATTCACGAATTTTTCGAATATGGGTCAGATTTTCTGCACCAGCTTCGGTATTGCTGAAACTTGTATCAAGCAAGCTAAGCGGAAAAATTTGATGCCAACATACCTCTTTCCCGAAACCCAAAGAACCCTAGTACCTACTCGTGTTGATTGAGTGACAACCTTAGGTCTTGAAGATTGAAGCAATGGGAACCATACCCATTTGAGTGAACAATTGCTAACAATCTATCTAATCTAAGGTTTCAACCCAAATATGGTCGAGTAGTCATTTTAAAACTTGTTTGCATAACTTGCTTGCTCACCAAAATTGAAAAAAACAAAAATTCCTTCTTTCAAAACACCTAAAACAAAGAAAAACCATTTTTATTTTGCGTTCAACTTGTTTTGCAAACAACCAAATTGAAACCAAAAAAATCAAACAAAACAAAACAAAACAAAAAAAATCTTCAATCGTTTGCTTTGCTTGCTCTTTTTTTTTTTAACATCTTTGTAGAAAGATCAACATGATGCCCATGATGCTAAGGTCTGGAAGCCACGTTGGGGGCTCAGACTACTTCGAGCAACAGTAGTACAGGGAAGGTCTCTACAAGCTCCAACAACAACCCGAGAGCCATATGAATACTACTATGGAACCTAAAGTGCAAGCACCCATCAGTCCGCTTCATTTAGTATAGAACAAGCTCTTAAGGATCTATCTTTTCATCTTGATCCCAATACCTTGTCATTCATACAATCTCTAGTGAAGGGCAAGATGCCTGCTAATCAAGGTCCAGCCAAAGTCAACCGAGCTGCCTCGCCTCCCCATTCGGCAGTTCAACCTCTTGCCATAACCCCACCTGGGCAGCCCTGCCATGTTACTTTACCTACTCACCCCATTGTGGGCCATTCTTCAGCTTGCACACCAGCCCACCTCCCTCCCATCCAAGTGCCTCGTGCACACCCCCTGGTGAATTCCTCTCCACCTGTTGCCAAGGATAAGAAAACTGTTGAATTTATCCTCTATACTATCTACATCCCCCCATCACAAATGCCAACCTACCATCATTACAATGGCTCAGGTGATCCCTTCACACATGTCAATGATTTCCTGAGCAAATCATCTCAGTGGCAGAATGATAGAAAGACCCTTGCCTTTCTTTTTAGGAGATCTTTAGAGGGTGCAGCCCTAGATTGGTTTTTTTCATTGAACGAAGTAGAGATATGGGATTTTGAAATTGTCAAGAAAACATTCTTGCAACGATATGGGCCGAGTTATTCAATAATTGGGGAAGCAAAAGAAGATGTGGAATTAATGCAATATTCTGATGAATTGAGGCCCAGGCTTGAGAGGAGCATTGATGCTATGCATAAACCTAGAAGTCCTCCCCAATCCCATCCTGATCATCTTCATCGGCTGATTCCTCAACGCCAGTTGATTAGGCCACCCATGCCACAACCTCAGCCGGTCATGCAACCCTTGTTGCAACCCTTGCCAATGGCACAACCAATTGTGCACAATGAAGTTCCTCTTGTCGCTTGTGTAAATACTTTATTACCTAAACCATCTCCACCAACATTTCCAAAGGCCCCTTAGCCAATCATCCGACCCTTGGCTTCTCAACCTATTTCACCAACAACCCCTCGGCCAATCATCCAGCCCTTGGCTTCTCAACCTATTTCACCAACAACCCCTCAGCCAATCATCCAGCCCTTGGCTTCTTAGCCTATTCCACCAACAACTCCTTGGCCAACCATCCAAGCCATGACTCCTCAACTAATTACCCCAATAGCTCCTCAGCCTGAACCAACTTCTATGCCAGCACCACTTCAATCAATCCCTCAACATAGGGTTCCTCCTCAGTCAGTCAAACCACTTGTTTCATCTATTGCTCTTGCCATGGTAGAGGAACTAGTCACTCCGATCATTCATGCTCCTGCTATGGTATATGATTTAGTCACTCCGACCCCTCAAGCTCCTACCCTGGAAGAGGAATTAATAACTCCAACCAATTATGCTCCTACCATGGCAGAAGAATCAGAGTCTCATCATGTCATTGCTATATCTCAAGATCAAAGTCATCTAGTAGGGGAGGTTGAACCAAACCCTTCTACCTTTTTGGAATCCCCTAGACTAGGCATGCCCTCTTCCATAGAACATCCTGAGGAGATGCCTGCTATAGGGAGCTTAGATGAAGGAATCATAAACTTAGTTGATTGTCAATCCAATGATGGACTATGCAAGGATTTGTCAGGCATTGATCAACTGTTACCATCATTGGAATTGATCCCTGAAGTTTGTCAGATTGAATTGACCCCTGAGCTGGGAAGTAAGGAGACCAAATTGGTCAATGAAATAGAAAAGGAATCTATAAACCTACAGATGGAAGATGTAGACCTTAGAAAGGGGATACTAGGACCTCCTCCAGCTAGGCAGGTAAATCCCTTAGCATCAATCTTAGGGCCACGACCCTTACCCCATTCTTCTCCTAAGCAACAATCCGGCCTATGGGCCCACGATCAATCAATCTTAGGGCCATGACCCATTCTTTATTCTCCTCCAAATCAACGATTGGGCCCATTGGCCCACAATTCCTCAATCTTAGGGCCACTGCCCTTTCTTTATCCTTCTTACAACCATCAATCAGGCCCATGGGTCCAAAATCTATCAATCTTAGGGCCATGGCCCACACCCCATCCCACTCAATTGAGCCCTTATGCCCCATTTTTTGGCCCTTATGCTCTATTTTCGGGCACTTATGCCCCTTTTCATCAATCGGGTTCTTATGCCCCTTTTCATCAACTAGGCCCATGTTCCCCTTTCCATTAGCCAGGCCCATGCACCCCCTTTATCTAACCGGGCCCATGTGTCCCTTTTAATCAACCGGGCTCTTATGCCTCTTTTCTTCAACCGAGACCACGTGCCCCTTTTCAACAATCAGGCTTGCATGCCCCTTTCCTTCAACAGGGGCCATGCGCCCCTTTTCCCAACTGGGCCGACGTACGCCTTTCCTTCCATCAGGCACATTGTCGACTTCGAAAATTTGATCGGCCTCTCCTTTTCAGGGAAGTCCGTGAATCCAGATCATCACCTCAAGAGAGGATGAGAAAGAAAGAAGAAAACACGGAAAGTAACTCTCACCTCGGTCCCACACTCACATTGATCCCCGAACTTTCATCCCATGGCGTTGCTCGATCACCAAAGAGATGGTTCGGGTCATGTGGGAGGAGGGTGAGAAGAAGGAAATTAAGACATGTGGTCACCAGGAACCGCGAGTTCTGATTTATAAAATTAAAGATGACCGTGTGTACCTTAGCATGAAGAGTGTGGGTTAAAGCTTCTCCTTCTTCGGCCGGCCGATGAAGAAGAGTTCTCAACTTGTGGGTGCTTGATTTTTTGTGCAACTAGACAAACAAACAAGATAAAATATAATTAGAACTAAACAAAGTAGAGTATATGTAAGGAAAATGACATGAAACACACAATTGACTAGAAACTGACCGGATTCGGGTTATCTCTAACCCCTCTTTTTCTATTTTCGGATTAACAGACTAAAAATAATACAAAAAATTTAAAAAATGATAGGAGGATGGAGAATCATGAGAAAAAGATATAGGAAAAAGAACAGAAAGATTATGATAAGAATAGAGAGAGAGATATGGCCAAATATGGGTTGTCGAAAAAGCCGAGCAGTAGTCCAGGATCTGCCAGGCGCGACTTTGCTTCTGCGCTCGTCACGACCAGCCCCAACCTTGGAATCATGTGCCGTCAATTGAAATGTAAGAAGACTTGGAGAGGAAGAACTTTGATGTTGAGAGATCGGGCAGCAGACGTCCACACGCTGCTGTAGAGGCCAAAGAAGAGAGACCTGGTAGATCACTTGCAGACCAGCCTTCCTCTCTCTTGAACCGACATTTATCTCTCTACAAACTCTAAATTCTCTCTCTAAAAGTCATAAAATGGATGTAGGAGGGAGCTTGGACGTCTTGAGATGCCTGGGAGGTCGTGCACATGCCTTTGGAACAACCAGAATCGGAGTTTATTTATAGGAGAACGATCGAACTTATCAACACTAGACAATAGGGGACGTTGCGCCCTACCCCAGGGTGCATGTGCCCTGGTGCAGGGCGCATGCGCCCCACTGAGGGGCGCATGTGCCTTCCAATGAGGGCACATCCAATCCTTTCAAAAATTTTGGTCTTATCCGGTCCGATCCGTTCAGAGGTAGAGTCCCAGTGAAAAACTGGTTCCCTCATGCCCTCGATCAGGGACACAAGGCCATGTGCCTCAGTGGTAAGGCGCATGGTCACGTGCCCTGGGTCCTGGGCGCATGTGACCAGGGACCTGGGCGCATGGGACTATTTTGCACGTCCTTCTTCCGGAAGCCATTGCGTACACTCCCGAACTCGGAATTCGACGCCATTTGTTGCGTTGGAAAGAAAATAAACCAAAGAAGCTCTCTGCAGCATTGGATCAGCCATCACACCCTCCAAGACTTCAGAATTTTATCCCAAAGTTAGGACAGTGAACAGAAGATCTGATACTAGTTGGAATGACTCCGACGGCCAACTAGAAAGACACGGCATGAAACAAAACTTGTCTGGAGTGTGAATCTGACTGTAACCTTCAATGAATGATCATTAGGCATTAGTCATTCAGCCAATTTTTGTGTTTACATGATTTACGTGTGACTTTCGCTCAGAAATTATGGCTTTTTGCAGAAAACTTCGAAAAGCATCCAATTTCATTTGGCGAAGTTCCAAATCAACTTTAAAAGACCTGACATCATTCTAAGGTCAATCACACATGTTACCCTATAAAATATGAGTTTTATGCTCTGAATTAGGCAAATTTGGCATGTCTACAGCTTGCCTTGCCTTGATGTCGGCTTTGTAAGGGAATGACATGTAATGAAGCGGAGTGATTCAGAGTGAACTGTAATGGAATGCAAGTGAGCGTAAATGAATGTAGCATAATGGAATGGTGATGGACTGAAAAGGTGGCATCAAGGTATAGGTATAGACACGCTTATCTACCCGATCCAGCAAAATGAATCTCGCTGAGTATTCTAGATCACTTTCAGGTTCTATCAAAGCCTCATATAATTGATTGGTAAAAGACATGCCATTGGCATGAGAGATGAAAAATAAAGGATAAAGGATGTAGCCAACCCTCAGCGTGGTGAGGAGTCCTCAAATTCGTAGGTTCATCATTAGCCAGCAACCCGAACATTGCGGTGTTCTTGTACAGTGATGGGCTAAAGTTTTAAAAGAGAAATTGATTTTAAAATGAAAATAATACCAATCCATCATATTTGGAATCTCAAGTTCATTCAAGTTTCACCAAAATACTCAGTTTAATTCTGAGTGGAATAATCTCAAATTCTAAAAGGGTTTGTTTAAGCATAACAAAATTGCTCGAGTATCGTAAAACCATGAATCATGCTCTGGCAGAAAACCCGATTAAATGAAAATGACAAAACACACTTAAGCCATAGTGGGATTGAAAGATAATGGTGGGACTAACATAGAATGATGGGAAAGAAGAAACAATGGCATGATAAACATGACACGGTGGGATAAAATAAAAGAAAGAATAAAACATGGTGGGATAAAAGAAAGGACAGAATAAAACATGGTGGGATAAAATAAACGACACGGTGGGATAAAATAAAAGACACGGTGGGATAAAAGAAAGGAAAGAATAAAACATGAAGGGATAACATTGATAATGATGAAGAATGAAAAGGAGATGGATAGAAAATTATGTAGAAAATAGTTGAAGATATAGATTGTCTATTAGAGGTCAAGACACCCGATTAGGAACCATCGTCCCTCCAATGTTCAATTTTGGCTTATCCGTGAGTGTGAAGAAATGACCAAGCCCTCATAGATTTTGTTGAAGTGGATCTCGAAACCAGTCATCTTCACTCACAAGGTCTTCAACATCAATGCATATAATACATATTAAATGAACCTAACATAACTAGGTGACAGATGATAGGAGTGAAATGCAAAATGGAATGATCGTGATGATGTGAGATTGATGAGAATGTGGATTTGAGTGAAGTCTTCAGGCGTGGTTTATCAACCTGCATCGATTGCCTGATCCATCAGTATCTCTAGTCCATCCTTGTCTTGCCTTCTGACAGAATACAACACCACGATAATGTTCAGTTGGGTGGCGCTTCCTCTCTTTTTGCCACACTGTTGGCATGACGTTCCATGGGGAATACTGATCTCACCAATTCACCTGTTAGGTATTAAAAGGTTGCCTGATGACTCTTCTTTTTTTCTTCTTTAGCTCATGAAAACACTTAGCAAAGATGATTAAATTTTCATTATGACTCATCCCTTTGCCTGTATACCGTTTGTCTTGATTTTGAGTCAAAGGGAGGAGCCTTCTTAACAAGGTGAAATAAAATAAATGACTGAAATGAAATGGGGGTAAGGGTTGAGAGAACTTACCTGTCGTGGTGTGAATCCTCTCCTCTCACCTTGAAATGCCTGAAACACTTGATAAATAGGGATTAGATCTTCACCATGACTCATCCCTTTACCTATTATGGTCAATTTTGACTTATGTCAAAGGGAAAAGCCTTCTTAACAAGGTAATTAAAGCAAAAATGGATATGCAGTGCAAGAATGGAAATATGTATGATAGTCAAATAAACATGGATGCAACTAAGGCAACGATCATGACTGTGCATTCTTTTTCTTAGAAATATTCACTTTTTCGGATTTTTTGATGATTTTTTTGGATTTTTGAAATATGCATCTTTTTGGATTTTTTAAATATACATTTTTTTGGTTTTTAAAATATTCATTTTTTTGGTGTTTTTGAAATATTCATTTTTTTGGGTGTTTGAAATATTCAAATTTTTTGGATTTTTTGAAATATTCATTTTTTTGTGGAGAAAATGCTGGTATTTGAGACAGTTCATCGGTCTTTGTGGTTTGTCAAGACTCAAGTGGTAGATGCCACGTGCAAAAATAAAGTTCCCTACCTAGAATCCTTTAAACCTTCTTTCTTTGATCGGCGTGGATTCCACCTGGATTTGGTCAGTTTACTCTACCCAAGGGGTTTAAGGAGGAAGAGTATAGAGGAAGTCCTTGATAGGGTTTGGAGATATTGAGAGGGATTTCTCTACTCACACTCAAAGTGCCCGTTGGGGTTTGGCCTCTTTGGGTCTTTCCTATTTTTTTGCTCTTTTCTATGTGGCATATATTTAGACAAGTTTTTGACCCGTGGGGACATTTCCCATCTTTTAGTGCCTTTTGCCTTGACTATCATTCTGGGTACTCATTCAGACAGGTTGATCATTTTTCTTTTTCTAACCTGAGGGTTCATTGCCCATCTGTTGGCACCCTTTTGCACCCTCCAAGACGGCCTCCTACTAGGGTGGCGAGTGTTTTCAATACTACCCCTCTCTAATCTTCTCTTCCTATCTTGGACCGAGTAGAAGAGAATAGGGTAAGGGTACTCCTTCTGTTTCTAGATTTCTACCTTGTCTTTCGCCAGTGTCAGGTTGTCTGGATTCTAGGATCGGAAGGTGTTGTGTGTGTAGGATGGTACCTACCTTTGACTTCTCATGAACAGCCTAGGATCGTTGACTTGAGATTATACCAGTGGTTTATCCATTTTTATACAAAATACTTTTTGAGGTAAACACCATTCCAAGGATGATTCAATTTTTTTCCATCTGCATTAGTCAATTCATATACATTGCCTGGATACTTTTTATTGATTACAAAAGGCCCCTCCCAGTTATGTTGCAACTTGGAGCGGGGACCCCCTGGCTTAACGAATATGCGTTTGACTACCATCACACCGATCTCGAATTTTATCTCAACCACCCTCTTTTGATAAAAACCTTTTTAAGTCTATTCTGATAAGGCTGGGCATGCTCGGCGGCGGCTAGCCTTCTTTCATCCAAGAGTTCAGGCTATGCAAGGAGAGATTCTCGTCTCTCATCAACAGGAATATCCATGTCGGGCTGAACTCAAAGAGATGGAAGTAATACTCCGTAGGGGACCACTGCTTCGATCTCATATGCCAAAGCATACGAGGTTTGTCCAGTGGGAGTCCTTATAGAAGTACGATAAGCCCATAGAGCATTTACAAGCTTATCAGGCCAGTCGGCAAACTTGCTAGACTTACAAGATTTCTTAATGATTTTGATTAAGGTTTTGTTGGTGGCTTCTGCTTGACCATTGCCTTGAGGATAGTATGGTGATGAATGATGCAATGAAATGCGATACCTGTTGCAAAGATCATACAGATCTTGAGAAAGGAATTGTGGCCCATTATTGGTGACGATGTCGCTGGGGTTCCCGAACTTTGCAATGATGTTGCGCTTGATGAAGGAGCAGATTGTTGATGCTTTCATCTCCACGAATGCTTCCGCTTCAGCCCACTTTGTGAAGTACTCCCTTGCCGTCAGAATGAATGATTTTGAGCGCATTTCGGAGTTGAGGTCACTCAAGGGGCCAATGATATCAAAAGCCCACATGGCAAAAGGCCATGGGGCATGAATTGGATGAAGGGAAGATGCGGGAGAATGTATCTTATCAGCATGGAGTTGACATGAATGATAGTGCCGGACAAAGATGGAACAGTCTTCTTCTAGAGTTGGCCAATAATACCCTTATTGGATGATTTTCTTAGCAAGGGCTTGGGCATTCACATGACCACCACAAACTCCAGAATGTGCTTCCTTCAGCACCAACTTGGCTTCTTCTTCATCAAGACACCTGAGTAAGATTCCACTTAGGCTTCTCTTGTAGAGCACTCCTCCTAGGATTGTATACCTCTAGGATACTCTTCTAATTGCCTTCTTTTCTTTGGTGGTTGATCCAGGCGGGTATGATTGATCTTGGCAATACTTCGCAATCTCGTCATACCAATGTCTCTCACTTTCTTCTAATTCTTCCAACTCAATTAAGGAGATTTTTTTTATGTTCCAAGTATTCTTTTTTGTTGAACCTCTCCTTAACCTTCAGAAAACGTCCATCCTCAATTGTTGGAATTGTCCTCTTACAGATGTGCATAGTCCGCACTTGCCTGCCTAGCGGGACAGATAGAGATGAAGCTAGTGAAGCTAAGGCATCGGCGAGGATATTATGAGAGTAGGGGACATGGATAAAAGTGAGTTTGAAGAATAGCTTGATGTAGCAGGTAGTGAGATCTTGGTAGGGTTTGAGGTTTGGATGGGAAGTTCGGTACTTGGATAGGACTTGGCGTAGGATCAATTGACTATCACCTATCACCCTCAGTTCAGTGGCACCATGGAAATGAGCGGCCTCCAGCCCGGCCAGCAAGGCTTCATACTCAGCTATGTTGTTGGTTACTGGAAAGTTAACTTGGAAAGCCTGTGTAATGGTGACACCTTCAGGTGACAGAAGGACAATACTTATCCCTCTACCGTGAGAGTTCAGAGCCCCGTCAAAATATAATGTCCAAAGATTGGAAGATCGGACTGACATTAGTTCGTCATCCAGGAACTCTGACCGGACTAGGTCAAAGACGGGTATAGGATGATGGGCAAGGTGTTCTGCAATAGCATAGCCCTTGATTGCCTTCTATGGGACATAAGTGATATCAAATTGTGATAAGAAACTCTGCCATCGCCCTAACCGATCAGTCAAGACTATCTTCTCTAACAGAAACTTAATGGGATTGATACGAGCAATGAGCTTGACTTGGTGAGCAAGAAAATAATGTTTGAGTTTCTAAACCACCCAAACAAGAGCAGCACATGTCTTTTCTACCACAGTGTACTTCAGCTTACAAGCATCAAACATATTAGACAAGTAATAAGTAGCTCGTTCTTTCCCTTCTTCATCAACTTGTGTGAGGACTTCCCCAAGAGAGTTCTCTAGAACCTAAATGTAGAGGACCAAGGGCTTGTCGGGAATTTGTGGTCTAAGTACAGGGGGACTTGCCAGGTATGTTTTCAACCCATCAAACGCCTCCTGGCACTTCGAATCCCATTTAAACTCGGCCCCCGCCTTGGTTAACTCATAGAAAGGTTTACACCTTTGAGAATGTTGTGAGATAAACCGGCAGACAAATTGTAGCCTCCCAATCAATCCTTGAAGCTCTTTTATATTCTTCGGGGGAGGCATACCAATGATTGCTTTGGCCTTGTTTGGGTCGATCTCTATGCCCCTTTTGCTTACTATGAACCCTAGTAGTTTTCCTGATAAAACTCCAAATGTATACTTCTTAGGGTTCATTTTTAGCTTGTATTCTCTAGCTCGTTGCAAAACCTTCCTTAGCACTTCAGAATGATCTTCTCGACTCTTGGACTTTATAACCAAATTGTCCACATACACCTCTACATGGGTGTGCATCATGTCGTGAAAGATAGCCATCATAGCCCTCTGATATGTAGCACCAGCATTCTTTAACCGAAAGGGCATGACAACATAGTAATATGTTCCCCAAGGTGTAGTGAACGAGGTCTTCTCTTAGTTCTCCTCAGCTAACCAGATCTGATTGTATCCAGAATAGCCATTCATGAATGAAAGCATTTCAAATCCAGCTGTGTTATCAACCAAAACATCGATATGAGGTAAAGGAAAATCATCCATAGGACACACTCGGTTTAAGTCCCTGAAATCTATACAAGTCCGAACCCATCCATCCTTCTTTATAATAGGGACTATGTTAGCCACCCATTGCGGATATAGGACGACCTTGATAAATTTTGCTTGGTGTAGTTTGTCGACCTCTTCTTTTATTTTGACTGCAATATCAGGGTGGAATCTCCTAAGCTTTTGTTTAACCGGGGTAGTTCCAGGTTTCAAGGTTAATCTATGTTCAACCAATGAATTATCTAATCCTGACATGTCTTCATATGTCCATGTGAACGTGTCCTTGTATTCTTCCAAAACTTTTATCAAACATTGTTCTTGTGAGGGAGTGAGGTTTGCACTAATGAGGATAGTCTTAGGATCGTCCAAGGTTCCTAAATTCAGTTCCTTGGTTGGTTCATTCCCTGTGGCTGATGGTTCCTCAAATCTTCTAAGTCCAGATGCATACGCATCAGCCAAGTCCTCAATTTCATCCTCAAATTCGGTATCCTTCTCTGATGCCACCTCATATACTCCCAAAGTATGATCTATGTTATGCTCATCCTCATATCAGATTTCATCCAGCTAGATGGTATTCTCTAAAAAGTATGGCAATGTGGGAACCTCAGGAATCTTTTTTTGGATTCTTGGAAAAGATTTTTTGTTTTTTGTATGTTTTGAAATATCGACATCCGAATTTTCTAGTAAAGTAGGTAATAGACCATAAAAATACTAGATAGTCCGGGTGATATTAGAAGAGTATAGAACCGAGGTTCGGGTTCTGTGAAAATATTTTTTGACCTCTCTCCATTGGATGGTGCGAATATCCAATGTTCATTTACATCGAGCAAACACTCGAACACCCTTGATTAACTGCCATAGCGATCTTGTTTGACGAGAGCGTGCACATCCACAACATACAAAGAACACAAAGGGCCCCGGCCTTTTAGGCCCGATGAGATGCAAACAAGTTTGATTAGATTTTGTTTGAAGTTGATTTATGTTTGATTTAAGAATGGATTTTTGATGTGGTTTGAAATGTTGATTTCAGATTTCCATTTGACTTGGATTTGAATGTTAAGTGTTTTGAGCTTGTTTGAATTGTTTGGTTTGTTTTACTTCAATTGGTTGAAGTTTATTTTTTTTTGTTTGAACTTGATATTTTAGATGTGTTGATCAATTTGACTTGTTTAAGTTTAGTTGACATGTGTTGAGTCATTTTCATGTGATTTTCTCATGTCGGTTGGTGTTTTCATACCAATTTGGGTGTGTTCGGTATGTTTCAAGTGTTTTGAAGTTTGGTTTAAATTGATTAAATTTGAACTTCAGATTGTTAATGATCTGAATTTGTCATGTTTTAAGATGAATTTCATATACCTTAATGTTTTCTTTGTGTTCTTTTCAATTGGTTTGATTATTTGATTTACACTTGTTTAGGAAATTGAATTCCAATAGATTAAGTGTATTAAATCAATTCTTCCAGATTGTATTAAATCTGATTTTTGTTGAATGTTAAAGCTTTAATGATCTGTTTTAAGCATGTTTTAAGATTAATTTGAATGTATCTTCAGATTTAATTAAGTTAACTTCATATTTGAGTAACTCTTGTTCGGTTTGCATCACATCCGGTCTGTCGGGCTAGTGTCGATACCCAGTCATATGTAATCAACTCGGTGTCGACTCTGACAATTCGACGGGGTCCTCTCCTTTTCAGGGAAGTCCGTGAATCCAGATCGTCACCTCAAGAGGGGATGAGAAAAGAAAGGAATAAAAACTCGGAAAGCAACTCTCACCTCGATCCCACACTCACATTGATCCCCGAACTTTCATCCCTTGGCGTCGCTCAATCATCAAAGAGACGGTTCGGGTCATGTGGGAGGAGGGTGAGAATAAATAAATGTGGTCGCCAGGAACCGTGGGTTCCGATTTATAGAATTAAAATGACCGTGTGTACCTTAGCGTGAAGAATGTGAGTTAAAGCTTCTCCTTCGGCCGGCCGATGAAGAAGAGTCCTCAACATGGTGGGTGCTTGATATTCTGTGCAACTAGACAAATAAACAAGTGAAAGAGACTATTAGAACTAGACAACGTGGAGTATATGTAAAGAGAATAACATAAAAACACACAGGTGACTAGGAACGGACCGGATTCGGGTTATCTCTAACCCCCTTTTTTTATTTTCGGAATAACAGAGTAAAAGTAATGCAAAAAAATTTAAAAAAATTATAGGAGGATGTATAATAACTAAACAAAGATATAGGAAAAATAACAGCAAGATTCTGAGTTGAATAGAGAAAGATATAGCCAAATCTGGGTTGTCGAAAAAGCAGAGCAGCAGTCCAGGATCTGCCAGGCTTGACTTTGCTTCTGCGCTCATCACGACCAGCCCCGACCTCAGAATCAAGTTCTGTTGATTTCAAACTCAATAAGACTTGGAAATGAAGAACTTTGATGAAGATAGATATTGCATAAGACGTCTACAGACTGCTGTAGAGGCCGAAGAAGAAAGACCTGGCTGATCACCTGTAGAACAGCCTTCCTCTCTCTTGAACCGACTTTTCTCTCTCTAAAAACTCGAAATTCTCTTTCTAAAAATCACAAAATCGATTCAGGATGGTGGTTGGACGTCTTTAGATGCCTGGGGGGTCATGCCCATGCCCTTTGGAATGACCGGAATCGGAGTTTATTTATAGGAGAACAGACGGTGTTATCTGGGCTAAAAAATAGGGGCCTTGCGCCCCATTGTGGGGCGCATGTGCCCCCAGTGAGGGCGCATGGGCACAAATCCCGAGAAAAAAGGTCTTATTCGATCGGCAGTTCAGTGGTAGAGTCCCGGTGAAAAACTGGGTCCCTCGTGCCTCCAGGGTAGGGCACATGTGCCCTCAAGTGAGGGCACGAGGTCACGTGCCTCACTGGTAGGGCGCATGGGCATGTGCCCTGGGTCCCGGGCGCATGTGACCAGGAACCCGGGCGCATGGGACTGGTTTCGCGCGTCTTTCTTCCGGAAGCCATTGCGAACACTCCCGAACTTGGAATTCGACGCCATTTGTTGCGTTGGAAAGATAACAGGCCGAAGAAGCTTTCTATAGCATCGGATAAGACATCACACCATCCAAAACTTCAGAATTTTATCTGGAATTTAGGGCAGTGAACAGAAGATCCGATACAAGTCAAAATGACTCCGACGGCAAACCGGAAAGGCACGGTATGCAACAAAACTTGTTCGGGGTGTGAATATGACCATAACCTTCAACGCATGATCATTAGGCATTGGTCATTCAGCCAACTTCCGTGTTTACACGATTTACGTGTGGCTTTCACTTGGAAATTACAGCTTTTTGCGGAAAACATCAGAGAACATCCGATTTCATTTGTCGAAGCTCCAAATCAACTTTTAAAAACCCGGCATCATTATAAGGTCAATCACACATGTTACCCTATAAAACATGAGTTTTATTCTCTGAATTAGGCGAATTTGGCGTGTCTACAGCTTGCCTCGCCTTGATGTCGGCTTTGTAAGGGAGTGGCATGTAATGAAGCTGAGTGATTCGAAGTGAACTGTAATGGAATGCAAGTGAACGTAGATGAATGTAGCGGAATGGAATGGTGATGGACTGAAAAGGTGGCATCAAGGTGTAGATATAGACACGCTTATCTACCTGATCCAGCAAAATGAATCTCTATGAGTATTCTAGATCGCTTTCATGTTCAATCAAAACCTCATATAATTGACTGGTAAAAGACATGCCCTTGGCACGAGAGATGAAAAAGTAAATGATAAAGGATAAAAGGATGTAGCCAACCCTCAGCATGGTGAGGAGTCCTCGAATTCGTAGGTTCATCATCAGCCAGTAGCCCGAACTTTGCGGTGTTCTTGTACTGTGATGGGCTAAAGTTTTTAAAAGAGAAATTGATCTTAAAATGAAAAGAATACCAATCCATCATATTTGGAATCTCAAGTTCATTCAATTTTCACCAAAATACTCAGTTTAATTCTGAGTGGAATAATCTCAAATTCTAAAAGGTTCATTTTAAGCATAACAAAATTGCTCGGGTATCGTGAAAACCATGAATCACGCTCTGGTAGAAAACCGAGTATTCGGAAAATGACAAGACAGATTTAAGCCATAGTGAGATTGAAAGATAATGGTGGGACTAACATAGAATGATGGGAAAGAAGAAACAATGGCATGACAATTGCCATGACATGGTGGGATAAAAGAAAGGAAAGAATAAAACATGGTGGAACAAAAAGAAAGGAATAAAACATGAAGAGATAAAATTGGTAATGATAAGAATGAAAAAGAGATGGATATGCAAACATAGAAAATTATGTAGAAATTAGTTGAAGATATAGATTGTCTATTGGAGGTCAAGACACCCGATTAGGAACCATCGTCCCTCAAATGTTCAATTTTGGCTTATCCGTGAGTGTGAAGAAATGACCAAGCCATCGTAGATTTTGTTGAAGGGGACCTCGGGCCCAGTCATCTTCACTCTCAAGGTCTTCAACATTAATGCATATAATATAAATGAACCTAACATAACTAGGTGACAAATGGTAAAAGGTGATGTGAAGTGCAAAATGCAATGATGGTGATGATGTGAGATTGATGAGAATGTGGATTTGAGTGAAGTCTTCAGGCGTGGTCTATCGACTTGCATCGACTGCCTGATTCATCAGCATCTCTGGTCCATCCTTGTCTTTCCTTCTGACGGAATACAGCACCACGATAGGTAGCGCTTCCTCTCTTTTTGCCACAAGGTTGGCATGACGTTCCTTGGGAAACACTGATCTCGCTAATTCACCTGTTAGGACTTAAAAGATTGCATGCACATTTTTGGTTAGTACCCAACAGACAGAATTGTCATATGAAGCAGATTGTTCATGAAATGATCAACTGAAGATTTTACTATTAGAACCATCATTTAGATGTCAAAACAACATTTTTGATGATGGTTCCTTTAGCAAAAATGTCACTTTTAACATTATAGACAATTTCTGATTTTTTGAGATTTTTCTGAACTTTTCAAATTTTTTATCCATGTGCCCCCGATCGGGGGCACCTGGCCATGCGCCCTGGGGTGGGGCACCTGGCCATGTGCCCCCATATGAGGGCACATGCACCCTGAGGAGGAAAAAAAATTGAAATCCGAATTTGACTCAAAAAGGGATTAATCCTCCACTATAAATACTCTCTTAAACTCGAAAATTGATCTTAAAAATGGCTCCTCCTTCTAAGAAGATGTGTTCTGACTTGGGAAGAGCGATTTCAAGCATTCCAGGGCATGTGAAGGGGAGGATTTCAGCAGATCTGGTAAGAGAGTCATTTTTTGTTGATTGTGATTTTTTAAATTTTTTTTCAAATTTTCGAAAATTTTGGGTCCATGTGCCCCCGATCGGGGGCACCTGGCCACGCGCCCTGGAGTGGGGCACCTGGCCATGTGCCCCCATGTGTGGGCACATGCGCCCTACCCCTGGGATTTTTTATTTTTTATTTTTTATTTCAAAATTTTGTCATAAAAAGTGCAAATACCTGACAACATGTTTTGATGGTTTTATGCAGAATTACCCACTCTTTCCAGGTCCTCGAAGATTCTGTTCACCTGTTTGGTTTAAAGATCTGCTTAGAGTGCTTCATTTTTCAGTGAAATCAATCCTGAGTGGCTGGGGCTTGACCGGTCTTTTGGTTCATTCGAAACACTTTGCAGAATATCACTTGGACTTTGGATTGATGGTGCTTTGGCGGAGTTATGGCATCCTGACACTCACACCTTTGTCTTTAGCTCTTTTGAATGCACCATCTTACTAGAAGAAGCAGAGTTGTTTCTTGGACTGCCGCGTACTAGAAAAGATGAGATTGCAAACATGTTTATTCCTTCTGGGCCAGTGTTTTGCCTTGAGTTCTTGCAGGATTTTGTGGAGACAGAGCAAATCAACTCCTTCATCACCGAAATACGGATCTATCTCCAAAGAATTGGCAGCTTGGACCATCTCTACTTTGTCTTCTCGCGGCCTTGATGAGACACAACTTCTTCATGGATCCAAGGGTTTTGCTACTTGCCTTGCTGCTGTGTTCGTGTTTCCCATAGAAGATGGCTTTTTGGAGCAGGGACAACTCTCGTGTATTCGCGGAATCTGGTGCAGCAAGCGGCTTGGTCCTTCAGTGCTTGGCTTTCTCTACTGTGGCTTGTCCTCTGCTTGCGTGGGACGTCCTATGTTTGGCAGTGCTCTTCTGTTTGCTTGTCAGGCGTATCTTCATTTCATGTTTGATCCATCAGGCAGTGCTACTACCACTTCACGGCTTTTCCGACGCAGTCCTTTGTTCCCATATGCTGCAGCTCTCGGTTTTCCTGACACGTTTTCCAACAAGGGTGCTACATTGAAGAAACGGACAGATTGGCATATTCATCTTGCTTCCACGAGTCATTCAGGCTTTGTGCACAGTCCTATGCAACAGAGAGATGTTCAGATCTGTTTTTCTCCTGGCGTGGATCTTCGACTAGTTACTGGCTTGGCTCTTGTTCTGTACAATCCGCACAGGTGTCATTCCTAGATTGGTTTGCCTCGCCATGAACTTCCGATGCTTTCACACTTGACTCTTATCAAAGACAGGAAGCTTGATACAGATAAAGACATGGAGGAAGCTCAGACATCTATTGCCTTGTGGAGTACGAGCCAACTACAGCGACCAGGCACACTTATCGTGGAGAGTCCAGATGACCAACGTCACTATCTTTCTCAGTTGCAGCTTCTTTGTAC
Source organism: Cryptocoryne crispatula var. balansae (assembly GCA_036172225.1). Lineage (NCBI taxonomy): Eukaryota > Viridiplantae > Streptophyta > Magnoliopsida > Alismatales > Araceae > Cryptocoryne > Cryptocoryne crispatula. Next base: position 24,164,932 of record CM069924.1, read on the forward strand.
CTGATCATCCTTTTGTTGCCATTTTCTTTTCTAGCTTGTCAAACAAATTTCGGTCATTTACGAATATGAAATGAATTTTGTCATGTCAATTTCGCAATATAAATTCACAAACTTTTACCTTATGCCTGAAAATTGTCAATGCATGATCGAAACAATGCATGAAAAAAAACAGCTATTTTACAACATGATTTGCAAGATTTAATAGTAAGAAATAAATTTTTTATGAAGTTAAAGCATGCATTTTTTTGGTGAATTTTTCTAAGCAATCCAGAAATCTGTTTAGGATTCTCTCAGTGGCGTTGTGATCAGCTCAATTTCAAGAGTGGCAAGGTAATTTATAAAAATTTTCATGATTTTTACACATTTTTACCTCTATAAATAGACTAACCGCTCCTACCAGTTCATTTCACCACTCACAACCTCTTTCTTCACCAGGGCTACTCCGACTTCTTCTACACTTTCAGAGCCCGAATCACATTCAAAGGTCAGTGCTCCAGTTAAAGAAAACGTAGATCTCTGCATTCTCTTCGTTTTGACTATGATTTTATGCAATTCCGAGTTCGTTTGACCTATTTTTGGGTCAAGAGAAGAATGGTGCACATCTAGGGTCCATGTGCCCTGGAACCAGGGCGCATGTGCCCTCAAACAAGGGCACAAGAGCACGTGCCCTGGTGTCAGGGCGCATGTGCCCTCAACCCAGGGCACAAGGGCATGTGCCCTCAAGTTAGGGAGGATGTGCCCCCAACTCAGGGCACAAGGGCACGTTCCCTCAAGTCAGGGTGCATGTGCCCTGGACCCAGGGCACAAGGGCATGTGCCCTCAAGTCAGGGCACATATGCCCTGGACCCAGGGCGCATGCGCCTACAGACCAGGGCACATGGCCCCTGGTCTGGGCACATGTCAACTTCAGCATTCTTGTTTTAAAAAATTGAAAAAAGATGACCAATTTTGAAATGTACAGATGCCGAAGAGGGTTCGACGCGCGCGTGCGCATGACGACGAGGCTGGTCCCTCTGAGCCGACAGCCCGGCGCGATGTAAATGTCCTTTGAACTAACTAGAAACTCTCTACCATCTTTGTGATTTAGTTCTTGACCTGAACAACTTTTCCACTTGTAGGTACGGATCAAATCGCGTATATCATGGCAATTGGTACGATTGGCATACTGGGGTCTTCAACCATTCCAACGTCGCCGCCTGGATGACATGGGATTTGGTCCTGTCTTACATTTGTCAGTGCTTTGGGAGGACTTGGCTCTGATCCAAGTTCTGAGAGATCATTGGGATGCTGCGACTTGTTCTTTTCTTCTTCCCTGGGGGCATATGGCCCCTACTCTGGAGGACGTGGCCCATATCACGGGGCTGCGGGTCTATGGGTGCGCCGTCACCGGTTGCACGTATAGTAACTACGCTGAGATGGCAGCGACGCTTCTTTCTTACTCCCCACCTCGGTCACATGATGAGGCAGTCCTATCGATCACTCGGAAGGAGTGTCTCGAGCTAGTGGGCCTGACAGAGGCTCAGATGCAGCAGGGCAAGGTGACCACGGACTATGAGGATCGCTTGATTCATCAGGTATCTACGACACTATGAGGTCTTCCTGGATCAGCGGAGGCAGATCGGGATCTCCGCCGATTTCTTCTCTTCTTTTTCGGTCGCTTGTTGCTGGGCAACAAGACCGAGAAGGTTCACCTACGGTTCCTTCCGTTCCTGGCAGACGTGGAGTCCATCGGCGACTATGCCTGGGGTGCAGCGGTCCTCGCACATCTGTTTGCCAGTCTCTCTCCTGACAGTGGTACTATCTCAGTGGGCGGCTTTACACCTTTTCTTCAGGTATTTCTCTTTCTGTGGCTTACTTTCCTGTTGCATGTTATACTTGTACCAACGAAGTGTTAATTTCAGGTGTGGAGTTACCTTTACATTCCACTAGGCCGAGGCAGAATAGATAACCCGTTTCGCCTGCCTTTGATGGCGCGTTGGCATGCCATCCATGACACTAAGTCCCATGCTTACCAGCTCCTTCGTCTTCGAGGCGAGCTGTTGGGTCTTTCTCCTACACGGGTACGTCTCCCTATTCTTCCTTGATTTTGTTTTGCTAACTGCTGATCCTTTTATTTCTTGTAGGTATGCTGGCGCCCATATCTGACTACAGATGATGAGAGTGCCGAGTGGGTGGTGAAGGGTGCTCATCTTTTCGGCCGCGACATTTACCTCCATTGTCTGAATGAGGTGGAGCCACTGTCGGTTCGCCTCGTGATGAGGACATTTGGCGGTTATCAGGAGTGGTGCCCACCTCCTTCGTCCGGCACACGCCCATAGCACAAAGGGGTTGACACACTCGCAAACCGGGCAGCCCGGTACCAATCGCCTTGGAGGACCGGGAGGCTGAGGGCACCGTGGTTTTCTCGACTGCCGTGGACGACACGGAGTTCACTCGCCAATATGGTGCGGCTTACGGTCATCTTTTTGACTATGTTGGCCAGGTTAGCCTTTTATCTCTGTCTCTTTGTTATCAATGCTTTGCCTTGTCTCAAAAAAATTTCTTCTTTTAAGGATTCCCGGTGCATGCTTACCCAGTATCGAGCACAGATTCGCGAGCTCGAGGAGGAGGTGGCCTCCCTGAAGGCAGCTCTACAGGTAGAGGTATATTGTGTCTGGTGTTCCTTAATTAGCTGCCAGATATTTGACTTGCTTTATGTACTAACAGCGCATGGGCCACTCAGAGGGTGTTTCTTCTTCTGAAGAGGTGAGAGCCCTACGAGATGAGCTGGCTATCGTGAAACAGTCTCTGGCGGAGAAGGAGATCATGGTAACATCTTGATAGTTGCTACCAAACTTGTTCTTTCACTGTCTAAGACTTATACATTGCTTGTAGGTGGCTGCACTAGAGTGATCAGTTGCTACCTCTTCTTCGGAGTCTTCTTCCAGGATCCAGGCCTTGGAAGCTGAGTTGCAGGCCTAGGTGCCTACTCTTGAGATGGCTCAGCTCCGATTGGACTTTGATACAGAGCTATTGGTGCATGACCGGCACCACTTTGAGGCTCTTCGTGAGGTGGAGACCCAGCATACAGCTACCCTTCGTGAGCGAGACACCGTAATCCGTGCTATGGAGCAAAGGCAATACCAGATGCAGATGGATCTTGTTTCCGCCCAGGCGGAACTACGTTTTCATCGTGAGATGGCCCGCCAGTCTACTCGGAGCCGGACCCATCAGAGTGGCACCCATCAGAGTGGAAATCATCAAAGTGGCAGTCATCAGAGTGGCAGCCACCAGAGTGGCACACGGACCCACCAGAGCGGCTCGCACCATAGCCGAGGTCGTACAGTACGGGGCGGAGTTGATCCAAAGAGAGGCCAGACTCCGAGTGTGGCTGACTATTTAGTTTCTTCTCCTTAGCGTAGGGATGAGTAGGTTTTGATTTGTATGTCCAGCATCATTGTATCAAGCTTTTGTCTTGTATCTTTCTTCATGAATGGATCAGTGTTTGTGTCTACTTGGCTTGTTGTGCCTGCAACATCACTTTGACAATTTTGATTAGTATAACATGGTGGCTTAGCCCTTTGCTTTTGTCAAAGGGCATAGCCTTCTTAACATGGCGAAAAATAAAGAGTGAAGGAAAACAAATGTGGAAAGAGTTAAGAAAACTTACCTGTATGGCGAGAATCCATCCTCCTTGTTATGTAGGGCCTAAAACACTTCAAAAGGATCAATTCTATCCATGTCTCATCCCTTTGCCTATTTTTTTATTTGGCTTGACTTTGAGCCAAAGGGAGGAGCCTTCTTAACAAGGTAGAATGACAATGCCAGACAAAGATGGAGCAGTCTTCTTCTAGAGTTGGCCAATAATACCCTTGTCGGATGATTTTCTTAGCAAGGGCTTGGGCATTCACATGACCACCACAAACTCCAGAATGTGCTTCCATCAGCACCAACTCAGCTTCTTCTTCATCAAGACATCTGAGTAAGATTCCACTTAGGCTTCTCTTGTAGAGCACTCCTCCTAGGTTTGTATACCTCTGGGATACTCTTCTGATTGCCTTCTTTTCTTTGGTAGTTGATCCAGATGGATAGGACTGATCTTGGCAATACCTTGCAATCTCGTCATACCAAGGTCTCTCACCTTCTTCTAATTCTTCCAACTCAATCAAGGAGATTTCTTCTTTATGTTCTAAGTATTCCTTTCTGTTGAACCTCTCCTTAACCTTCAGAAAACGTCCATCCTCAATTGCTGGAATTGTCCTCTTACAGATGTGGATAGTTCGCACTTGCCTGCCTAGCGGGACAGATAGAGATGAAGCTAGTGAAGCTAAGGCATCGGCGAGGATATTCTGAGAACGGGGAACATGGACAAAGGTGGGTTTGAAGAATAGCTTGATGTAGCAGGTGGTGAGCTCTTGGTAGGGTTTCAGGTTTGGATGGGAAGTTCGGTACTTGGATAGGACCTGGCGTAGGATCAATTGACTATCACCTATCACCCTCAGTTCGGTGGCACCATGGAAATGAGCGGCCTCCAGCCCGGCCAGCAAGGCTTCATACTCAGCTATGTTGTTGGTTGCTGGAAAGTTATGCTGAAAAGCATGTGGAATGGTGACACATTCAGGTGACAGAAGGACAATACCTATCCATCTACCATGAGAGTTCAGAGCCCCGTCGAAATATAATGTCCAAAGATTGGAAGATCGGGCTGACATTAGTTCATCATCCGGGAACTCCGACCAGACTGGGTCAAAGACGGGTATGGGATGATGGGCAAGGTGTTCAGCAATAGCATAGCCCTTGATTGCCTTCTGTGGGACATAAGTGATATCAAATTGTGATATGAAACTCTGCCATCACCCTAACCGATCAGTCAAGACTGTCTTCTCTAACAGAAACTTAATGGGATTGATACGAGCAATGAGCTTGACTTGGTGAGCAAGAAAATAATGTTTGAGTTTCTTAACCACCCAAACAAGAGCAGCACAGGTCTTTTCTACCACAGTGTACTTCACCTCAAAAGCATCAAACATCTTAGACAAGTAGTAAGTAGCTCGTTCTTTCCCTTCTTCATCAACTTGTGCAAGGACTGCCCCAAGAGAGTTCTCAAGAACCGAAATGTAGAGGACCAAGGGCTTGTCGGGAATTGGTGGTCTAAGTACAGGGGGACTTGCCAGGTATGTTTTCAACCCATCAAATGCTTCCTGGCACTTCGAATCCCATTTAAACTCGGCCCCCGCCTTGGTTAACTCATAGAAAGGTTTACACCTTTGGGAATGTTGTGAGATAAACCGGCGGACAAATTGTAGCCTCCCAATCAATCCTCGAAGCTCTTTCTTATTCTTCGGAGGAGGCATACCAATAATTGCTTTGGCCTTGTTTGGGTCGATCTCTATGCCCCTTTTGCTTACTATGAACCCAAGTAGCTTTCCTGATGAAACTCCAAATGTGCACTTCTTAGGGTTCATTTTTAGCTTGTATTCTCTAGCTCGTTGCAAAACTTTCCTTAGCATTTCAGAATGATCTTCCCGATTCTTGGACTTGATAACCAAATCATCCACATACACCTCTACAAGGGTGTGCATCATGTCGTGAAAGATAGCCATCATAGCCCTCTAATATGTAGCACCAGCATTCTTTAACCCAAAGGGCATGACAACGTAGCAATATGTTCCCCAAGGTGTAGTGAATGAGGTCTCCTCTTGGTCCTCCTCAGCTAACCGAATCTGATTGTATCCAGAATAGCCATCCATGAATGAAAGCATCTCAAATCCAGCTGTGTTATCAACCAAAACATCGATATGAGGTAAAGGAAAATCATCCTTAGGACACGCTCGGTTCAAGTCCCTGAAGTCTATACAAATCCGAATTCGTCCATCCTTCTTCATAACAGGGACTATGTTAGCCACCCATTGCGGATATAGGACAACCTTAATAAATTTTGCTTGATGTAGTTTGTCGACCTCTTCTTTTATTTTGAGTGCAATATCAGGGTGGAATCTCCTGAGCTTTTGTTTGACCGGGGTAGTTCCAGGTTTTAAGGTTAATCTATGTTCAACCAATGAATTATCTAATCCCGGCATATCTTCATATGTCCATGCGAACGTGTCCTTATATTCTTCCAAAACTTTGATCAAATATTGTTCTTCTGAGGGAGTGAGGTTTTCACTAATGAGGATAGTCTTAGGATCTTCCAGGGTTCCTAAATTCAGTTCCTTGGTCGGTTCATTCCCTGTGGCTGATGGTTCTTCAAATCTTCTAAGTCCAGATGCGTATGCATCAGCCAAGTCCTCGATTTCATCCTCATATTCAGGATCCTTCTCTGATACCACCTCATATACTCCCAAAGTATGATCTATGTTATGCTCATCCTCATATCGGATTTCATCTAGCTAGATGGTATTATCTAAAAAGTTTGGCAGCCTTGCACACTCTACGCATTTCTGTGCCAATTGTTGCTAATCCCTATTTGGAACTCGCTTACCTCTGACTTTCCTATTTCCTAACCTAACTTGACCTACTGAAGATAAAGCTGGAAAGGTGGTATTTACAGTGGAGGGAGGATCGAGTAAATCGATCAATGATTCAGAAAAGAGGGATCCCTGATTGGGAGCACCCTCTGGGATGAGTAGAGATGCCTCCTCGATGGAAATGTGAGTTTCAGAGAAGACATTTTTTTTTTGGAAATTTCAAGTAAAAAGATAGAATGAGCCTGAGTGACTCGAGGCTTGCTAGAAGATGACTGAATTAATAGAGAGAAAAACTTAAGAATAAAGGGGAAAAAGGGGCTCGTGGACCCAATGGTAACAAAAAGTGGACACATGAGTCCAAAACTGATGAAAAAGGTAAACGGGTACATGGACCCGATCATAGAAATAAATGGGCATGTGAGCCCATGTTGGGAGAAGCCCTCTGTTCTGAAGTTGATGAGGGAAGCAAATGGGCAAGCATGCCCAGTAAGAGTGGAAGGTTGAAGAGGGCACATGGGCCCAAAGTGGGTAAGTGGGCCCTGAAGCCCATCCAAAAGATCTAGAAACAAAGGTATGAGGTTCAACCATGGGATTGGTGTATTTGGGCCTCGTGGAATGGTTTTGACTTGGGTAACATGCTTAACTAGATGATCCAAGATTGGTCTGCCCTTGGGTGGTTATTGATACTCTTCCCCACTTGAGAACAAACGAGTTAAAGATAAGCACAGGTCTTCCAAGTCTTCTTCTTCTTCAACTAGAGCCTTTCTTCTCTTGACAGCTATCACGTAACTTTTGCCATCTTCAGCCATCATCATGGTCTCCCTTTTGATAAAGAAGGTGTGGAGTCCCATGGCATATCTTGGCTGGAAGATACTTCTTGGGATGGAACCCTCTTCATATCCCAACCCTTGCCTACGTGGCCTTTTCACAGTTTCAATTGGTTGAGTGATCCCTTGAAGATCCTTGCCTAAACCTCTTCCAGGCTGATAGCCCAATTTCATCATCATTCGCCATCGCAGTGTGTCTGGTAGAGAGGCGGTCATACATCTGACTTCTGGTAAATCTCCCATTGAGATCTGGGGATGTATTGACAGACCTAGGGGTGATGTAAAAACATCATTTATCTCATCCCTTATAGGCATGCTAGTCACTTTGACCACTTGTCCTTTAAAGGGAAACTTTATGCCCTGGTGGTTTGTTGAAGCCACAGCTCCTATTACCTCCAAGTATGGCCTCCCAAGTATAGCCCGAAAAGTTGGATCTAATTCTAGAACATGAAATTCCGTTGTGACCGTACATGGTCCAAGTTTAACTTCTAGAGTGACCACCCCACGTGCAGACTTTTTGAATTGTCGTAGGCCGTCACCATGGCACAAGATGGCTTGATTTCTTGCTCAGAAATATCGCACAACTGCAAAGTTTCTGGCGGCATAACGTTGATAGAAGCTCCAGTGTCAACCAAACATGATTTTATTTCGACATTACAGATGATAATAGCCACAAAGCATATCTCCTGACCTCTGGATTTGCTAATTCCTCCAGAGAGAAAGTGAGTGTTGGATGCTCACTTCTAGGGGCTAACACTGTAGTGATCTTCTCAGGTGGGAGATCTTCTCTCACCATGACCCTTTGCATATACTACTGTAGAATCTCCTGGTGCACCTTTGATCTTTTGATCAACTCAAGTATGGAAATACGGGCCGGTGTTTTATCTAAATGCTTTAACAGATCATAGGCTGTGCCTGGCAATGGTTCTTCTACTTGTTCCGCCTCCACTTGATCCTGAGGTTGAGTACTAGCTTGGGGAAAGAACCGCTGGAACATCCTCCCACTCTGAAGCACCGGGGCTATTTGGCGGTCGGGTAGAGGTGACGGGTTAACTGGGGTGGATTGTGGTGGAACAGGTGGTGTAGGTGTAGGTATGATAGGTAATGGGATTGGTGGTTCTAGGATGATTGGGTTAGTTGGTAGAGGGGTAGGATTTAGAGGTGGTAGTGATGGTGATACTGGTGGCCTGAAAAGAAGAGGCCGGTGTGCAGGAGTGGTTGATGAGTTTAAGGAAGGTGATGGTAATGTGGTAGGTTGTGGTGTTGGTGGTATGATAGGTTGGGTTTTGGAGTGGTAGAGCTCGTAGGCTGGGGGTTCAGGTTTGGTGGTGATTGTGGTGGTCGGATGAGCAAGGGCCGGTGTGTAGCAATGGTTGAAAGAGGTGTAGTTAGAGATGGGGCTGGCCTAATGATGGGCCGGCGAGAAGAAATGGTGGCCAGTGGTTGGGTTATTGAACTTTGTGGTAGTTGTGGAGTAGCAGGTGCACGGATTATCTATCTAGGAGGGTTCCTAGCAGGAGGCCTAGCCGGGTTGACAGGCATGGTTGTATTGTGGTTTACTAGTTGCCAACCTTGAGCACGACTGGCGTCTCCCTGGACAATGGAGTGTACTAGACCAATTCCTGGGTTTGGATGTGCTGGTGCCGGCGCTGGAGCGGGAGCAAGTAATGGGAGCAGATTCTGGACAATCCCCAAGCCAGGTTGTTGTTGAGGTTGGGCCAGTGGACGCTGCCGCTGCTGCTGCCTAGCCTTCATTACCTGTATGCATTCCCCCATTTGAGCCCAGTCAATGCTGCCTTGGTCATTCATATCTTGGATGTAATCCTTGAATTGAAAGCACACTTCTACAGTGTGACCAGGACACCGGTGGTAAGCACAGTATCGGGACATATCTACATTTGTTGGCCAAACCTCTCTTTCCTTGGGCAATTCCAACTGTTTTTCTGCCATGAGTACATTGAAGATGCTGGTGAAGGAGTAAGGGAGTTGCTGGTAGTTCTCTCTCCTAGGACCTCCCCTTCGTGGTGCTTGATTGGGTGGTGGCGGTGCCCTATTGTAGGTAGGTTGACGAGGTTGCTGAGGTTGTGCTACTGGTTGCGGGGGTTGTTGTGGTTGTCGTGGTTGTGGTGGCCTAACTTGTTGCTAAGGGGGGTAATAGAAAGGGTTCTGTGGTGGGTTTCTGAACTAGTTTTGACAGTTCCCTCCCTGGTTCCCTACAATATTTACAGCTTCGTTGTTGATCACTCCCTCGGTTGTAGGCCCAACTGGTGCAGAGGGGGTCTTCCTAAAATTTCTAGGTTTGGGATCAAATGGATTTATCATTGTGGCATCCTTGAAGTGGGCTTGCATGTATCGGGCACTGTCATAGAGTTCATTCATTGTGGTAGGACGGTGCATGATCAAGACATTCCTCAAGGCAGGTGTAGTGTTTCCAATGAGCATCTTCACTTGTTCCCCTTCAGAAATCACATCTGTCAATTTTTCTGCCATTCCCCTCCAGTGATAAGCAAACTTTATGAAGTCCTCTTCGGGCTTCATCTTCTCAGCAATCAAATCTGTAATGGAGCATGCTGGTGCCACCCGGTCTCTATATCTTTGCAAAAATTTGGTCTTGACAATATCAAAGTCTCCTGCCTCAAAGGGGTCAAGTGAGTAGAACTATTCCAATGCAAACCCTTCTAGTTATCGTTCGAACAAGAAAGTAAGAACCCTACGATAATCTTTCCAGAATGAGGATTCATAGAGAAAATCTTTAAGGTGGAGAAAATGGTTGCCAGTACCATTGTAGCGGAGATAAACTGGTAGCTCAGAAGGTGGCAGGTGTAGGACTGGCAAAGAAGGAATGGAAATCTCAGGAACTGACTTGGAGTCCAGGCGACATCTCAGCTCTTCATAACGTTCGTTCATCTGGGTGAGCTGATACATGATTGCCTGGGTGAGAGCAGATTCTTGGTTTACTGGAGGGGGTATGTGGTTAGAGACATGATTTTGGAATTGAGGAGCATGACTTGGCAAATTTACTGAAGATTGTCCCATGACTTGGTGGATTGGGGGAGCAACATGGTTAAAATAAGATGGCTGAACAAATGATGGTTGAACCACAGACGGTTGAACTACAGATGGTTGCTCTAGTGATGGTTGAATCATAGATTGTTGAACAACAGGTGGTTGAACAAAGGGTGACTGAATGAGTGGCGGTCGAACCAGAGGACAAGGAGATGAGGCAACTTGGTTAACTTCAGCCTGATCTGAGGCCATTTTGCCCTTCACCATGGATTGTATGCGGGCATAGGTTTCTGGGTCGGTATAGAGAGACAACTCCCAAAAGAGTTGTTCAACATCACGAGGAGCAGATGGTTGAGGGACCTCTTGCGCTTCTGACTCAAATAATGGATTAACACAACCATCTGACGGATTTGGTTGATGACCCATCTCGTGCTCTCGATGTTCAGCTTGTTCCGCCATTCCAACGTGCCTTCTAGACCTTAGTTGCATTGAACTTCAAGGAGAAAGTAAAACAAACAAGTTGACAAAGTAAACAAAGAACTTTTTTTTTGGTTTTTTAGTATTTTGCAAAAGGTTAGAGGTTTGAATTTTTGTTTGACAAGCAAGTGATGCAAAGACTTGAAAGCAAGATTACGCAATGATTTTGATTAAACCTTAGGTTTATGAAATTTGTTAAGAATTGTTCTCTCAACAAATGGGTTAGGATCCTAACTCCAATCTCCAATGACCTAGGTTTCACACAATCTCACCACGTGTAGGTAACATAGGATGCTTCGGGTTTTGGGAAGTGGTACAACCAACCCGATCGTGAAGAGGAATACTCCACGTATGAGGAATTACGGAGGCCTTGATGAAAGCCAACCAAGTCAACTAGGAAGGAATATCCCAGAAGAGAGGTCAGAATCCACCAAGAGGGTGTTTTGGATGGGAGGGATAAATGGGAGAGTGAGCTCCCGCCTCAAAATAGTGTAAAATAAGGAGGTAGAGAGAAGGAGCAGAGAATGCAATCAAGTAATAAAGAAGGTCATAAGCAAAACATAAACTTAAATAAACAAGCAATCAACACCAGACAAGCAATTAGAAACTAGACAAGCAACTAGAAACTAGAATCTAGACTTGTTTCTTATGTGAGCCAAATGGAGATAGTGAAAAGGTGATGGAAAGAAGAGGGTTCAAATCTGATAGCCAAGCAAAAGGGTGGTCCACATGGGGACCGATGTAAGAATAAGCTGGTTCACGTGGGAATCGGGGTAAAAATTAAAGGTGGTTCACGTGGGAACCGATTTTGGATAAAAAGGGTGGTTCACGTGGGAACCGGTTTGAATGATCAAAAGAGGGCCACGTGGGGCCAATTAAAGGTGAATAAATATCTGATCCAAGTTGGGATTGATCTGGAAAAAAGTGTTTCGGTTCACGTGGTAACCGAAGTAAAGAAAGAGATTGGTTCACATGGGAACCGGTTTAAAAGGAAAAGAGTGGTTCACGTGGGAACCGGTTCAAATAAAATGCAGAAATTAAATGGCATACTTGGCACTTCAGAACTGATGAAAGATGGGTGAAATCTGAAATTTTGAGATGGCATGAAGTTTAAGAGAGGTGGAAAGAAGGAAAGGCTCATGTGGGAACCGGTCTAGAACTAGAACTAGTTGCAAACAAAACACTTGGCACCCACGGTTGAAGATATTGCTTGTCCCACCGTGGTCGCCACAAAGCTGTCGACTCTGAAAATTCGACGGGGTCCTCTCCTTTTCAGGGAAGTCCGTGAATCCAGATCGTCACCTCAAGATGGGATGAGAAAAGAAAGGAATAAAAACTCGGAAAGCAACTCTCACCTCGATCCCACACTCACATTGATCCCCGAACTTTCATCCCTTGGCGTCGCTCGATCACCAAAGAGACGGTTCGGGTCATGTGGGAGGAGGGTGAGAAGAAATAAATGTGGTCGCCAGGAACCGTGGGATCTGATTTATAGAATTAAAATGACCGTGTGTACCTTAGCGTGAAGAATGTGAGTTAAAGCTTCTCCTTCTTCGGCCGGCCGATGAACAAGAGTCCTCAACGTGGTGGGTGCTTGATATTCTGTGCAACTAGACAAATAAAAAAGTGAAAGAGACTATTAGAACTAGACAAAGTGGAGTATATGTAAAGAGAATAACATAAAAATACACAATTGACTAGAAACTGACCGGATTCGGGTTATCTCTAACCCCCCTTTTTTTATTTTTGGAATAACAGAGTAAAAGTAATGCAAAAAATGTAAAAAAATTATAGGAGGATGTAGAATCACTAAACAAAGAGATATGAAAAAGAACAGCAAGATTCTGAGTTGAATAGAGAAAGATATAGCCAAATCTGGGTTGTCGAAAAAGCCGAGCAGCAGTCCAGGATCTGTCAGGCGCGACTTTGCTTTTTCGCTTGTCACGACCAGTCCCGACCTCGGAATCAAGTGCTGTAAATTGAAAACTCAATAAGACTTGGAGATAAAGAACTTTTATGAAGAGAGCTCTTTCAGAAGACGTCCACACACTGCTGTAGAGGCCGAAAAAGAAAGACCTGGCTGATCACCTGCAGAACAGCCTTCCTCTCTCTTGAACCGACTTTTCTCTCTATAAAAACTCAAAATTCTCTCTCTAAAAATCACAAAATCGATTTAGGAGGGTGGTTGGACGTCTTGAGATGCCTGGGGGGTCATGCCCATGCCCTTTGGAACGACCGGAATCAGAGTTTATTTATAGGAGAACAGACAGCGTTATCCGGGCTAAAAAATAGGGGCCTTGCGCCCCACCCCTGGGTGCATGCGCCCTGGTGCAGGGCGAATGCGCCCCACTGAGGGGCGCATGTGCCCCCAGTGAGGGCGCATGGGCACAAATCCCGAGAAAAAAGGTCTTATCCGATCGGCGGTTCAGTGGTAGAGTCCCGGTGAAAAATTGGGTTCCTCGTGCCTCCAGGGTAGGGCGCATGTGCCCTCAAGTGAGGGCACGAGGTCACGTGCCTCACTAGTAGGGCGCATGGGCACGTGCCCTGGGTCCCGGGCGCATGTGACCAGGAACCCGGGCGCATGGGACTGGTTTCGCGCGTCCTTCTTCCGTAAGCCATTGCGAACACTCCCGAACTCGGAATTCGATGCCGTTTGTTGCATTGGAAAGATAACAAGCCAAAGAAGTTTTCTATGGCATCGGATCAGACATCACACCCTCCAAAACTTCAGAATTTTATCCAGAAGTTAGGGCAGTGAACAAAAGTTTCGATACAGGTCAAAATGACTCCGACGGCAAACCGGAAAGGCACGGTATGCAACAAAACTTGTTCGGGGTGTGAATATGACCATAACCTTCAATACATGATCATTAGGCATTGGTCATTCAGCCAAGTTCCGTGTTTACACGATTTACGTGTGGCCTTCGCTCGGAAATTATGGCTTTTTGCGGAAAACATCAGAGAACGTTCGATTTCGTTCGGCGAAGCTCCAAATCAACTTTTAAAGACCCGGCATCATTCTAAGGTCAATCACACATGTTACCCTATAAAACATGAGTTTTATGCTCTGAATTTGGCGAATTTGGCGTGTCTACACTTGGCACTTGAAATGTTCATTGAATATTCATGTTCATGCTGGTGTACATTATATGTGGCAGTTCATATGCCATGAATAATGCTCGTCGAAGTGCAAATGTGTGAATGTCCTTCCCTGGTTGTAATATCCCACTTGACCAGGAAAATTTTGGCAGCATGCCGCCTTATTTTTCGATCGGTGTGGAATTTTTTACCCATCCTACATGGCATAGTCTTTTGACTTTCCAAGTAGTGGGATGGATCGTCTGTAGTGGGAAGCATGTCCCATGCCTACGCCCGGGTCAACATACCGGATACAGGTCCGGGTTAGCTTCCCAAGGTGGAGCGCCCACGTGGTGGTGCTAACTCCTTATTTAATTTTGGCATTTCACCTTCAGATTTAATTAAGTTTTATTTTAAGTGTCCAAAGCCCAATGGGCCAGCTTCATCAGCACAATGGGCTGGTCTTCATGCTATGTTGGCCCAGTTGGCCCAATCTTGTGCTTCATGGGTCATGGCGGCCTGCTTTGAACTTCATGACCCAATGGGCCTGCTTTGCACCTCCATGGCCCGGTTGGCCTGATTTGCCCTCCATTTTTGCACCTTGACATCTTGCTATAGCAGTGGGCTAGGTGAGCCTCAGAGGGGCTGGAATGGGTTGGCTAAGGTGCTGTTTAGGTGAGCTTTGGTAGGACTGCACAAGGGGTAGGTTTAGGTATGAACTAGGACTGGTTTTAGGAATGAACAAAGGACATGAGAATTGAAGGCCCGCCCGAGTAGTCTCGGTCCGTCCGGCGGATTCCGAGAGTCTCAAAGCATCGACCCTCCTTCCACACATCAAAGAGGATGTTTGGTTTGTTTGGGGGTGCTGTAGAAGCTGTATTGGGTGTGTTGCACATAGGCCAAACTAGGTGACCATCAAAGGGGCCTGACATGAGTGCTCACAACGGGGGCAGAACTTGAGCCAGCAAGGGGGCCTGTTTTGCATGCCATTCGGGGCCTGATTAGGGGAGGCAGGAGGTGCATGTACAAGTTACCATCAGTGGGGTCAAACCAAGCATGATAGTAGAAGGTTTAGAGGCCAACATGGAGGGCCAAAAGGGTGCACAAGGGGGCTGGTTCAGAGGCCTGTTTTAAGGGGCAGCAAGGGGCTGTTTTTTGTGATGGCCAAATAGAGGGTACACTTGGGGCTTTTTGTAGACAAACATGAAGGGCACTCAAAGGGGTATGAACAGGAATTACTCAAAGGGTATGCCACCATGGATAAGGGTAGAGAAGAGAAGGGGAAGAGTTGAATTAAAAGGCTACATTGGAACACACTTTTTCAACTCACCGGTTTTTTTCTCTCTCTTGCACTGCAGGTGGTGTTGAAGATGATGGGCTGAAGGTGCCACCAAACCCTTATTATATTGCTTTTGGATGATAAAAGGGGGTCTTCTCCTTGCTGATGTTGATGGATGGAGCAATGGAATTAAGAGAGCTTGCTGCACTTGCTGAAGTTGGCACACCAATCAGGTGGGCTGGTTGCACCTGCTGCTGGCACGCCTGCTGGAGGGAGGCCTTTTATCCTTCTTCTTATTAACTTGGAACACCACAAGGGGTCTGGAGAGGTTGCTGACTTGCTGATGAAGACGTCCAAGCAAGGAGAAGCTGTTTTGGAGCAGGGTAGAGGGAGGAGAGGCAGGGCTTCCGCAGGGTGATCAGCTTGTCCTGCATATGGCCAGCTGAGGGGGCTTTTATAGGGACTGAGGGGCACCATCTCCAGGAGGAGATAAGTCTGGAGGTTTTTGAGAGGATATAAGGATAACTCAAGGGAGGTTTGGGATGATAAGGATAACCCATAGTTGGTTGTTGAGGATGATTATGCGCCAACTAGAAAGAGAGGGAGAGAAGGGTGCGCACCCTCTCCTTCTTTCAAGGAGATGTGCGCACATGACATGTGGCAAGAAGGCTGGTTCGACCAAGGCTTGGATGATGATAAGCTTGGTTAGTTGTAGGATTATTTAGGATGAAGATAAACCAAGGGAGAGATAGGGATAAGCCATGGGAGGTGGTTGAGGGAAGTGGTTGAGTGGGACCCACCAGCCAAGGAAGGAGGAGGTGGGTGCGCCTCCCTCCCCTATTTTCTAGGGCTTCTTGCACACACATAAGATGAGGGAGAATGGGGTTCAGCCATGACAGGTTGGGTTAGCCCATCTTGGGTTAGGTTTAACCCTAGTTTAATCAAAGTGATCCCGATCCAACGGCTAGCATTAATTCCGACCAAAACCAATTAAATAAATCCCAAATTGACTTAAAAAAAATTTCCAGATCATGCCCTGATGGCCATTGATCTTATACTCTATCCTTATGTGTGGTTGAGATCACTTGAATTGCAACGGATCACTTAATTTAGCTAGTTTCTCTGATCGGTGCGATCTCGGCCGTCGATAATGCTGAACACTGTATCTGAGTGCAATTACCTTCTCCCATTGGCCAAATTTATTTTTCATGCATCAATATTCATGAGATAAAATTTTTGGGTCATGAAAATTGAAAATTTCAGCCCATGGGTCGATCCAGAGCTAATCGGACCATTATGCCCCTGGTGCGAGAACATACGGCTTTTCGTCCGGATTTGCTCTTTCTTGCATATCTCTTCATCCGGGGGTCAGATTTTCGATCCGTTTCGAGCGTTGCCTAGCTCTATCCAATATTGACAATGTGGTAAAGTTGGAATTCCATGTTAGAGTCCCAATTTGTCCCAAAGTGTCAGGGGAAAATGGTCATTTCGGCCTTCCGGTGTCCGTTTTTCATGTTTTGGGCACCGTTGCGAAGCTCTTGACCGGGGCTATGTAATGAGCACATTATCTTGGCCATTTGTAACATGTAAAGACATGCCAAGGCATTTCCAAAGCTTGTTTACATCATCTATTCATGAATTTTTTGAATCTGGGTCAGATTTTCTGCACCGGCTTCGGTATTGATGAAACTTGTATCAAGCAAGCTAAGCGGAAAAATTTGATGCCAACAGGCAACCTTACACACTCTACAAATTTCTGTGCCAATTGTTGCAGATATTTATTTCGAACTCGTTTACCCCTGACTTTCCTATTTCATAACCTATCCTAATCTACTGAAGATAAAGCTACAAAGGTGGTATTTACAGTGGAGGGAGGATCAAGTAAATCGATCAATGATTCAGAAGAGAGGGATCCCTGATTGGGAGCACCCTTTGGGATGAGTAGAGACGTCTCCTCGATGGAAATGTGAGTTTCAGAGAAGACATTTTTTTTTGGGATTTTCAAGTAAGAAGATAGAATGAGACGGAATGACTCGAGGTTTGCTAGAAACTGATGAAATTAATACAGAGAAAAACTTAAGAATAAAAGGGAAAAGGGGGCTCATGGGCCTGATGGTAACAGAAAATGGGCACATGGGCCCAAAACTAATGAAAAATGTGAACGGGTATGTGGACCTAGTTCTGGAAATGGGTGGGCATGTGAGACCATGTTGGGAAAAGCCCTCAGTTCTGAAGTTGATGAGGGAAGTATATGGTTAAGCAGGCCCAGTGAGAATAGAAGGCTTAAGAGGGCACATGGGCCCGAGGTGGGTAAGTGGGCTCGGAAGCCCATCCAAAAGATCTAAAAACAATGGAACGAGGTTTAAACATGGAATTGTTATGCTTGGGCCTCGCGGAATGGTTCTGACTTGGGTGGCATGCTCAACCAGATGATCCAAGATTGGTCTGCCCTTGAGTGGTTCTTGGTACTCTTCCCCACTTGAGAACAAACGAGTCAAAGATAAGCACCGGTCTTCCATGTCTTCTTCTTCATTTGGAACCTCTTTTATCTTGACAGCCATCATGGAACTCTTGTCATCTTCAGCCATCATCACGGTCTCCCCTTTGATAAAGAATGTATGGAGTCCCATGGCATATCCTGGCTGGAAGATCCTTTTTGGGATGGAATCATCTTCGTATCCCAACCCCTGCCTACGTGGCCTTTTCTCAATTTGAATCGACTGAGTGATCCCTTGAAGATCCTTGCCTAAACCTTTTCCAGGCTGATAGCCCAATTTCATCATCATCCGCCATCCCACTGTGTTGGGTAGAGAGGCGGTCATGCATCTAACTTCTGGCAATTCTCCCACTGAGATCTGGGGTTGTATTGACAGTCTTAAGGGCGATGTAAAAGTAGCATCATTCATCTCGTCTTTTACAGGCATGCTAGTCACCTTGACCACTTGTCCTTTAAAGGGAAACATTATGCACTGGTGGTTTGTGGAAGCCACAGCTCCTATTGTTTCCAAGTATGGCCTCCCAAGTATAGCTCGAAAAGTTGGATCCAATTCTAGAACATGAAAATCATGGGATTTTTTTCTACTAACCAAAGTGGGTAAGTGGGCCCTGAAGCCCATCCAAAAGATCTAGAAACAAAGGTACGAGGTTCAACCATGGGATTGTTGTATTTGGGCCTCGTGGAATGGTTTTGACTTGGGTAACATGCTTAACTAGATGATCCAAGATTGGTCTGCCCTTGGGTGGTTCTTGATACTCTTCCCCACTTGAGAACAAACGAGTTAAAGATAAGCACAGGTCTTCCAAGTCTTCTTCTTCTTCAACTGGAGCCTTTCTTCTCTTGACAGCTATCACGTAACTTTTGCCATCTTCAGCCATCATCATGGTCTCCCCTTTGATAAAGAAGGTGTGGAGTCCCATGGCATATCTTGGCTGGAAGATCCTCCTTGGGATGGAACCCTCTTCATATCCCAACCCCTGCCTGCGTGGCCTTTTCACAGTTTCAATTGGCTGAGTGATCCCTTGAAGATCCTTGCCTAAACCTCTTCCAGGCTGATAGCCCAATTTCATCATCATTCGCCATCCCAGTGTGTCTGGTAGAGAGGCGGTCATACATCTGACTTATGGTAAATCTCCCATTGAGATCTGGGGATGTATTGACAGACCTAGGGGTGATGTAAAAACATCATTTATCTCATCCCTTATAGGCATGCTAGTCACTTTCACCACTTGTCCTTTAAAGGGAAACTTTATGCACTGGTGGTTTGTTGAAGCCACAGCTCCTATTACCTCCAAGTATGGCCTCCCAAGTATAGCCCGAAAAGTTGGATCTAATTCTAGAACATGAAATTCCGTTGTGACCGTACATGGTCCAAGTTTAACTTCTAGAGTGACCACCCCACGTGCAGACTTCTTAGAGTTGTCGTAGGCCATTACCATGGCATAGGATGGCTTGATTTCTTGTTCAGAAATGTCATACAACTGCAAAGTTTCTAGTGGCATAACGTTGATAGAAGCTCCAGTGTCAACCAAACATTATTTTACTTCGACATTGCAGATGATAATAGCCACATGCAAAGCATATCTCCTGACCTCTGGATCTGCTAATTCCTCTTGAGAGAAAGTGAGTGTTGGGTGCTCACTTCTAGGGGCTAACACTGTAGTGATCTTATCATGTGGGAGATCTTCATTCACCATGACCCTTTGTAAATATTGTTGTAGAATCTCCTGGTGCACCTTTTATCTTTCGATCAACTCAAGAATGGAAATATAGGCTGGTGTCTTATCTAAATGTTTCAAAAAATCATACGCAATGCCCGGCAATGGTTCTTCCACTTGTTCCTCCTCCACTGGATCCTGCGGTTGAGTACCGGCTTGGGGAAAGAGCCGCTGGAACATCCTCCCACTCAAAGCACTGGGGCTATTTGGCGGTCGGGTAGAGGTAATGGATTAACTGGGGTGGACTGTGGTAGAACAGGTGGTGTAGGTGCATGTATGGTAGCCAATGGGATTGGTAGTTATGGAATGATTGGGTTAGTTGGTAGAGGGGTAGGATTTGGAGGTGGTAGTGATGGTGATACTGGTGGCCTAATAAGAAGAGGCTGGGGTGCAGGAGTGGCTGATGGGTTTAATGAAGGTGTTGGTAATGTGGTAGGTTGTGGGGTCGGTGGTATGATGGATTGGGGTTTTGGAGCGGTAGAGCTCATAGGCTGGGGGTTCAGGTTTGTTGGTGATTGTGGTGGTCGGATGAGCAAGGGCCGGTGTGTAGCAATGGTTGAAGGAGGAGTAGTTAAGGAGGGGGCTGGTCTAATGATGAGTCGGCGAGAAGAAGTGACGGCCAGTGGTTGGGTTATTGAGCTTGGTGGTGGTTGTGGAGTAGAAGGTGCACAGATTATTTGTCTAGGAGGGTTCCTAGCAGGAGGCCTAGCTAGGTTGACAGGCATGGTTGCATTGTGGTTTTCTAGTTGCCAACCTTGAGCACTATTGGCATCTCCCTGGACAATGGAGTGTACTAGACCAATTCTTGGGTTTGGATGTGCTGGTGCCGGTGCTGGAGTGGGAGCATGTAATGGGAGCGGATTCAGAACAATCCCCAAGCCAGGTTGTTGTTGAGGTTGAGCCGGTGGACGCTGTCGCTGCTGCTGTCTAGCCTTCATTACTTGTATGCATTCCCCCATTTGAGCCCAATCAATGTTGCCTTGGTCATTCAGATCGTGGATGTAATCCTTGAATTGAAAACACACTTCAACAGTGTGACCAGGGTACTAATGGTAAGCACAGTATCGGGACATAGCTGTGTTTGTTGGCCAAACCTCTCTTTCCTTGGGAAATTCCAACTATTTTTCTACCATGAGTACATTGAATATGTCGGTCAAGGAGTAAGGGAGTTGTTGGTAGTTCTCTCTCTTAGGACCTCCCCTTCGTGGTGCCTGATTGGGTGGTGGCGGTGCCCTATTGTAGGTAGGTTGACGAGGTTGCTGGGGTTGTGCTACTGGCTGAGGTGGTTGTTGTGGTTGTCGTGGTTGTTGTGGCCTAACCTGTTGTTGAGGGGGGTAATAGGAAAGGTTCTGTGGTGAGTTTCTGAACTGGTTTTGACGGTTTCCTCCCTAGTTCCCCATAATGTTTATAGCTTCATTGTTGACCACTCCCTCGTTTGTAGGCCCAGCTGGTGCAGAGGGGGTCTTCTTGATGTTCCTAGGTTTGGGATCAAATGGATTTATCATAGTGGCATCTTTGAAGTGGGCTTGCAAATATCAGGCACTATCAAAAAGTTAATTCATGGTGGTAGGACGGTGCATGATCAATACATTCCTCAAGGCAGGTGTAGTGTTTCTGATAAGCATGTTCACTTGTTCCCCTTCAAAAATAACATCTGTCAATTTCTCTGTCATTCCCCTCCAGCGATCAGCAAACTTTATAAAGTCCTCTTCGGGCTTCATCTTCTCAGCAATGAAATCTGTAATGGAGCATGATGGTGCCACCCGGTCTCTATATCTTTGCAAAAATTTGGTCTTGACAATATCAAAGTCTCCTGCCTCAAAGGGGTCAAGTGAGTAGAACTATTCCAATGCAAACCCTTCTAGTTATCGTTCGAACAAGAAAGTAAGAACCCTACGATCATTTTTCCAGAATGAGAACTGGTAGAGAAAATATTTTAGGTGGATAAAAGGATTTCCAGTACCATTGTAGCAGCAATAAACTGGTAGCTCAGAAGGTGGTAGGTGGAGAACTGGCAAAGAAGAAATAAAGATCTCAGGAACTGACTTGGAGTCCAGGCAACATCTCAGCTCTTCATAACGTTCATTCATCTGGGTTAGCTGATCCATGATTGCCTGGGTGAGAGCAGGTTCTTGGTTTACTGGTGGAGGTATATGGTTAGAGGCATGATTCTGGAATTGAGGAGCATGACTTGGTGAATTCACTGAAGATTGTCCCAGGACTTGTTGGGCCAAGGGAGCAACATGGTTGAAATAGGGTGGCTAGACAAATGATGGTTGAACCATAGATGGTTGAACTACCGATGGTTGTGCTAGTGATGGTTGAATCACAGATTTTTGAACAATAGGTGGTTGAACAAAGGGTGATTGAATGAGTGGTGGTCGAACCGGAGGACAAGGAGATAAGGCAACTTGGTTGGCTTCAGCCTGATCTGAGGCAATTTTTCCCTTCATCATGGATTGTATGTGGGTGTAGGTTTCTAGGTTGGTATAGAGAGACAACTCCCTAAAGAGTTGTTCAACATCACGAGGAGAAGATGGTTGAGGGACCTCTTGCACTTTTGACTCAAATAATGAATTAACATGACCATCTGACGGAATTGGTTGGTGACCCATCTCGTGCTCTCGATGTTCAGCGTGTTCTGCCATTCCAACGTGCCTTCCAGACCTTAATTGCATTGTCACATTTCAACTTCAAGGAGAAGGTAAAACAAACAAGTTGGCAAAGCAAACAAAGAACTCTTTTCTGGTTTTTAGTATCTTGCAAAAAAATATTAGAGGTTTGAATTTTTGTTTGACAAAAAAGTGATGCAAAGACTTGAAAGCACAATTACGCAATGATTTTTTGATTAAACCTTAGGTTTATGGATTTTTTTAAGAATTGTTCTCTTAACAAATGGGTTAAGATCCTAACTCCAATCTCCAATGACCTAGATTTCACACAATCTCACCACACGTAGGTAACATAGGATGCTTCGGGTTTTGGGGAGTGGTAAAACCAACCCGATTGTGAAGAGGAATACTCCACGTATGAGGAATTACGGAGGCCTTGATGAAAGCCAACCAAGTCAACTAGGAAGGAATATCCCAGAAGAGAGGTCAGAATCCACCAAGAGGGTGTTTTGGATGGGAGGGATAAATGGGAGAGTGAGCTCCCGCCTCAAAATAGTGTAAAATAAGGAGGTAGAGAGAAGGAGCAGAGAATGCAATCAAGTAATAAAGAAGGTCATAAGCAAAACATAAACTTAAATAAACAAGCAATCACACAAGACAAGCAATTAGAAACTAGACAAGCAACTAGAAACTAGAATCTAGACCTTGTTTCTTATGTGAGCCAAATGGAGATAATGAAAAGTGATGAAAAGAAGATGGTTCTGATCTAATAGCCAAGCAAAAGGGTGGTCCACATGGGGACCGATGTAAGAATAAGCTGGTTCACATGGGAACTGGGGTAAAAAGTAAAGGTGGTTCACGCAGGAACCGGTTTTGGGTAAAAAAGGGTGGTTCACGTGGGAACCGGTTTGAATGATTGAAAGAAGGCCACGTGGGGCCAATTAAATATGAATAAGGATATGATCCAAGTGGGGATATATCTGAAATAAAGTGATTTGGTTCACGTGAGAACCGAAGTAAAGAAAGAGATTGGTTCACGCGGGAACCGGTTTGAAAAGAAAAAGGGTGGTTCACGCGGGAACCGGTTTAAATGACAACTGAAAATAAAAGAGGGTCACACGGTGACCAATTTGAGGGTGATAACCTGCAGAAAAATAGAGAAAAATATTATTTGAATGAATTAAAATAAATATTGGTTCACGTGGGAACCAGTTTGTAGAAGAGAGTTGGTTCGTGCGGGAACCGATTTTAAAGCAAAGGTGGGTTCACACGGGAACTAGCTGAAATAAAATGACAGAAATTAAATGAGGCACTTGGCACTTCAGATCTGATGAAATATGGGTGAAATTATAAATTTTGAGATGGCATGAAATTAAGAAAGGTGGAAAGAAGGAAAGGCTCACACGGGAACCAGTCTAGAACTAGAACTAGTTGCAAGAAAATACTAAGCACCCACGATTAAAGATATTGCTTGTCCCACCGTGGTTGCCACAAAGCTATTGACTCCAAAAATTTGATGGGCCTCTTCTTTTTAGGGAAGTCCGTGAATCCAGATCGTCACCTCAAGAGGGGATGAGAAAGAAAGAAGAAAACATGGAAAGTAACTCTCACCTCGGTCCCACACTCACATTGATCCCCGAACTTTCATCCCTTGGCATCGCTCGATCACCAAAGAGATGGTTCGGGTAATGTGCGAGGAGGGTGAAAAGAAGGAAATTAAGACATGTGATCACCAGGAACCGCGGGTTCCGATTTATGAAATTAAAGATGACCAAGTGTACCTTAGCGTGAAGAGTGTGGGTTAAAGCTTCTCCTTCTTCGGCCGGCCGATGAAGAAGAGTCCTCAACTTGTAGGTGCTTGATTTTCTATGCAACTAGACAAACAAACAAGTAAAAAGATAATTATAACTAAACAAAGTAGAGTATATGTAAGAAAAATGACATGAAACACACAATTGACTAGAAACTGACCGGATTCGGGTTATCTCTAACCCTTCTTTTTCTATATTCAGATTAACAGACTAAAAATATTGCAAAAAACAGTAAAAAAATGTTAGGAGGATGGATAATCACGAAAAAAAGAGATAGGAAAAATAATAGAAAGATTCTGAATAGAATAGAGAGAGATATGGCCAAATCTGAGTTGTCAAAAAAGCCGAGCAGCAGTCCAGGATCTGCCAGGCGCGACTTTGCTTCTGAGCTCATCACGACCAGCCCCAACCTTGGAATCACATGCCGTAGATTGCAAACTGAATAAGACTTGGAGAGGAAGAACTTTGATGTTGAGAGATCTGGCATCAGACGTCCACACGATGCTGTAAAGGCCGAAGAAGAGAGACCTGGCAGATCACTTGCAGACCAGCCTTCCTCTCTCTTGAACCAACTTTTATCTCTCTAAAAACTCGAATTTATCTCTCTAAAAATCACAAAATGGATGCAGGAGGGAGCTTGGACGTCTTGAGATGCCTGGGAGGTCGTGCACATGCCTTTGGAACAACCAGAATCGGAGTTTATTTATAGGAGAACGATCAAACTTATCAACACTAGAAAATAGGGGACCTTGCGCCCTACCCCAGGGTGCATGTACCCGGGTGCAGGGTGCATGCGCCCCACTGAGGGGCGCATGTGCCTTCCAATGAGGGCACATCCAATCCTTTCGAAATTTTCGGTCTTATCCGGTCCGATCCATTCAAAGGTAGAGTCCCGGTGAAAAACTGGTTCCTTCGTGCCCTCGATCGGGGACACAAGGCCACGTGCCTCAGTGGTAGGGCACATGGTCACGTGCCCTGGGTCCTGGGCGCATGTGACCAGGGACCTGGGCGCATGGGACTGTTTTGCGCGTCCTTCTTCCGGAAGCCATTGCGAACACTCCCGAACTCGGAATTCGACGCCGTTTGTTGAGTTGGAAAGATAACAAGCCGAAGAAGCTCTCTGTAGAATTGTATCAACCATCACACCCTCCAAAACTTCCTAAATTTATTCCAAAGTTAGGATAGTGAACAGAAGATCTGATACTAGTCGGAATGACTCCGACAGCCAACTGGAAAGACACGGCATGAAACAAAACTTGTCCGGAGTGTAAATCTGACAATAACCTTCAATGAATGATCGTTAGGCATTAGTCATTCAGCCAATTTTTGTTTTTACATGATTTCCGTGTGACTTTCGCTCAGAAATTATGGCTTTTTGCAGAAAACTTTGAAAAGCATCCAATTTCATTTGGCGAAGTTCCAAATCAACTTTAAAAGACCCGGCATCATTCTAAGGTCAATCACGCATGTTACCCTATAAAACATGAGTTTTATGCTCTGAATTAGGCAAATTTGGCGTGTCTACACCCATGTGACCATAATTCTCCCCAATCGAGCCCACATGTCTTTAATTTTTCTAAGTCGGGCCCACGTGCCCACAATTCACCTCAACCGGGCTCACATGCCCATGTTTTTATGCAATTAGGTCAATGTGCCCATATTCCTCCTAAATCAGGCCCACGTGCCCACCTTCCATGAACCTCTGGCACACATGTCCACACTCCTTCAACTTCGGGCCTGTATGCCCCCATTTCTTCACCATTGGGCGCGCGTGCCCATACTTCTTCGAAATCGGGCCCTTGTGCCCCCACTTTTCCAACTTTGGGATTGCGCACCTATACTCTTCAATGGCGCCAGCGAGCCTATCATAAATCACAATCAGGTCTATGTGCTGCTCTTTTCGTTGGGTCCCTCAGGCTCAACCTTCAATCGGGCCTTCGAGCCCATCACATCCAATTGGGCCCTCATGCCCATCAACATCAACTGGCCCCCCTGGCCCGCATTCAACTATTGGGCCCATGTGCCCCCTGATTCCAACCCTTCCCAGACTTTCAAGCCCACTATCAACTCTTCGGCCCAAGAGCCCACTTTAGCACACTTTTGTTTTCAAACATGTTTCTTTCCTTTTTGAATTCTCTTTCTTTTTTCAAGTTTTACTTTTAACAAAAAAATCAAGGTAGAGAAATTTTCTAGGTGATACCTATCTTTGCCTTCTACATCATCAATCCTAGTTTCGCCATGCTAAATCAGATCCTCCACATATTTTACTTCATGATATGACTTTGAATCTTGAATCCAATGCGATATAGAGCATATCAAAAGTGGAAGCAGTTGGGCAAGGCAAGGCATAGCAAGCAAGGCAAGGCAAGCACAAGCAACATCATTACCAATAATGAATTCCTTATCTCAGGTATTACATGAAATTGCATTCATCATCATTATGTCATCCTCAAGGCAATGTTTTTTTTTGAAATGATTTTGAATCTCACATGACAATCTTAGTTGAGAGAAATTTATGATTGACGATAGGTACTTTTTTTTTATCCTAACAAATTCTTTACATTGCAAGGCATGCAAACAATTGATTCACCTATGGAATGTAATCTACCTCAAAAATGGAGAGAACTACTAGTATGACTTAAGTCCACATGTTCTAGGTTGTTGTCTAGGAGTCGAGGGTAGATACCATTCTACACACACAACACGTCCCGATCCCAGAATCTAAATGACCCAACACCCGAGAGAAGCTAGACAAGGCTCAAAGGTGGAAGGAAAACCCTCACCCTACTCTCTTCTGTTCGATCAAAGATAGGTGAAGGAGATTAGAGGGGGAGAGTATCGAAAGCATCTGCCGCCCTAGTAGGAGGCCATCTCAGAAGGTCCAACTTCTTAAATAGAAAAAGGGTGCCAAAAGATGGGCAATGAACCCCACAGGTTTAAACAAATATGGGCCTATCTGAATGACTACCCAAAAACGTAGAAAATGAAATAAGACACCAAAAGATAGGCAATGACCCTACAGGTCAAAACACCCGTCCGAATGTGTGTCACAAAAATAGGTTTGTCAATAAAGAAGAAAAGACCCGAAGAGGCAAAACCCCAATGGGCAATTAGGTGCAAGTAGAGAAATCCCTCTTGATATCTCCAAAGCCTATCAAGGACTTCCTATCAATTATTCATTCTTAACCCCCCAGGGTGTGGGTGGACCAACCAAATTGAAGCTAAACTCTGGCCGATCAAAGGTTGAAGGTCAAAAGATTCTAGGTAAGGAACCCTATTTTGCACATGGTGTCTACCAACAAACCTAGAAAAACAACCAAGTGATGAGAACTTGTGTCAATACTGATTTTTCTCTCCCCAAAAAAATATTTTTTTAAGAAAAGAGTTGAATATTTTCAAAAACTCCAAAAAAAGTTGAATAATTAAAGAAAACTCAAAAAAAAGTTGAATATCTTCAAAAACTCTAAAAAAAATTTACTAAAAAAAGTATATTTTTAAAAATCCCAAAAAATTGAATCTTTTAAAAAAAAGAAAACTTCTTTTTTAAATTCAACAAAAAATTTCAAATTTTTTAAATTTTTTTATCACCATGCTTGGTTTGAACTTTCGTCTTTACATTCATATTTACTTTCAATCTCTCATCTTTCAAATTCTTCATTCCATATTTGCTACTTTATTTTTACACTCCTAAGAAGGCTATACCCCTTGACAAAGGTCAATACATACTACAACTTGCAAGAAGGATAAGCCATATTGGCATTCTAATCTTATTTTTCGAGTGTTTCAGGCACGAAGAACAAATGAGGAGAACTACACAACAAGGCGATGCTCGCCACTTCCCTCCCTTGAGGATTCTCAGGAGGAGGTGTCATCATTACCTCGGCCTCAACTTTGTCGAGGAACTTTTGCTTTGTGTCCTCATTAGGACATATGAACTCTTTTGTGAGAATGCAAGTCATCACATTGCAAACTCACCATTATTTTTTCCTTTCTTGGCGTATATTAGGTGCATTACTATTTATTTTATGCATTGACATTGAAGACCATGAATGCAAAAAAGACCAGGCCCTAGATCCCCTTCATCAAAATCCATGACGGTCGGGTCATTCTTTGTGCTCACGGATAGGCCAAAATTATGCTGTGAGGGATGATGGTTTCCATTTGGGTATCTTCACCTCATAGACAATCTATATCTTCAACTAATTGTTATACAAGTTTTGCTTCTATTTTGTTGAGCCCAGCATGCATCATGTAGTATTAGTTGCATTGCATTTTTCGTTGTCATTACATGCAACTCATCATGATCATCACTTTCTCACCATTCTCACTGGGTTTACTCCCCCATCATGTACCCCAATTCCGATCTTTCTAATCTCATCATGTTTTCTAATCCCACCATGTTTTCTAATCCCACTATGTTTTCTAATCCCACCGTATCCCATCGTGTTCGATAATCACCTTGTGTCTTCAAATCTTTTATTGATATCCCCACTGTGGCCACTGCAACACCCTTCTTGCTATTCATCCCACTATGGCAGTCAATTCGTCCCACCAAGGGCCTCCTATTTGATCAAAACTTGCACCGTCATTATCTTCACGGTCTATGCTTTAACATTTGCCTTTTGGAATTCGAGATCATTCCATTCTGAATTGATTCTTGTCTCTTGGAAGACTTAAATGAATCTAAGAGCCCGAATGTGCTCGATTGGTATTCTTTTAGTTTTTCAAAACAAATCTCTTTATAAAACTTTAGCCCATCGTAGTACAGGAACACCGCAAAGATCGGGTTACCGGCTGATGATGAACCTATGAACCCATGTTTCGGGGACTCCCCACCGCATTGGGGGTTGGCTATTCTTTCCTCATGCCAATGGCACATCTCTTACCAATCAAACATAGGAAGACTTGATGAAACATGGTGGTTAACCAGAAGACTTGAGGAGATTCGTCTTGCCAAATTTGGTCATTGAGCATGTCTATATCTACATCTTGATGCCACCTTTTCAGTCCATCACTATTTCACTCCACTACATTCCACTACGATCCATCTCGCTTCGCTACGCTTTCTCTACGTTTCACACCACTCCACTACATGTCATTCCCTTGCAAAGTCGACATCAAGGCGAGGTAAGCTGTAGACACACCAAATTGACCTGATTCGGAGCCCCATACTCTTATTCCATTGGAAGTATCCATTATTTGACCGATTATCAGATTTGGATTACCTCATGGAGATGAGCTAAGGACACTGGTGGAGCCCCTTGTGAGTTGGGAATGGACCGATGATTTCCGGAACAATGTCGTAACCTTCAAGCGAGAGCCACATGTGAATTGTGAAAACACAAAGCTTGCTCGATGACCAACCTTGAATAGTCTTTAATTGAAGGTCTCGGGAGTCCCGCAAGTGTTCCGTAACATTCAGGGTGTCTGGGAAGTCATTTTGGTAGTCGTCGGTCAATGATGGCTTTCGTTATGGCTTTTTCGATCTGTATTGACATGGCTATCCTGAACCACGCGTTAGGCCTTTCCAGTCATCATCGGGTCTTTTCGAGTTGTCCGGGTTGATCCTAGCTATATATTTCATCAACCGGGGCCATACGGCTATTTCGGTCAATTTTAGGGTTTTACGGCTTTTCCAAGTTTTGGTTCAGGTTTACCAGGTTAATCTCAGATTTTTCAATGCTTTTGGATTTTTTGACCGTACCGGACTTGTTCAGTCATCATTTTAAGTCATCCCGAGTTGACCCAAGATTCCTCCACCGGAACCGTGCTCTTTCGGACCTTCGCCATGGTTTTCGACTTTTCGCGAGAGGGTAAACTGGTAGAAAGCCCCGTGCGAACGTCTCGAAAGTCATGCCAACTGGTTTACCAACTTAAGGAGCTGCAATTGATGGCCCTCTTTCCAACGCAACAAAAAGGAGCCGAATTGGACATCCCGTTTGCAAGTTACGGCCCGCGGAACGTGCGCATAGGAGAGAGAGTATACCGCACCCCCACCCCCTTTGAAATGGGAGGGCGCGGTTACCGCGTCCTCAACCTGGGGGCGCGCCCTGTGCGTCCCCGCTTCCTTTGAAATACGGGGGCGCAGTACATTTTATAAAACCAAAAATTTCCTCTATTAGCACCTTCTAAACTAGATTTTTAGAAGAGTTCCGACGCTGATTATCATTTATTTTGACTGCACCCCCAAATCAGGGGTGCGTTACATTTGTCAAGTCGATTTTTAGCAATTTTCGGAAGATTCCGGTGGATTTTAGAAATAAGACTCATAACGTGCCCCCGATTTCTTTGAAACTGGGGGGGGCGCAGACCGCACCCCCAAGGTGAGGGCGCGCCCTGCGCGACCTCATCTCCTTTAAAATGCGAGGGCGCGGTCGGTCCAGTTTCCATGTTTTGCACCGGTTTCCCTCCTCTATAAATTGAGGGCCATTCTCAATGACCCAAGGTTAATCCCCCATGCCTATCTCATCCTGAGGTCATCCAAGATCTCTCCCAATGCTGTCCCGACGTCCAAAGGCGATCCGACGTCGAGAGATCGATCCCGTGGCGAAGGAGAAGCCCAATCCATGCGTTCTGCATCAACCAATTTCATCGGCTTCTGTAGAAAATCTAGGGCTCCTTCTGCAAAAGTCTTAAATAGAGGAGTTGTTCCTATCTTTGTCCTCTTTCATTTACAACTAGCGGCACTTGATTCTGACTTGCCGTCTGTTCGTGGCGATTGCTGCACTGAGGGCGCGCATCCAAGTTCTAGTTTCCACATCCATCTACTTTCAGTGTTTCTACAGGCTTCTACGTACATATTCCAGATAAGTCATCAACATAATATGTCTTCCTCTCCAAGTTCTACATCCATAGAAACAAATTTCACTAAATTCTGACATTGGGGTTATCTTTAACATTTTCTGTACTGAAGTCGCACTAGAAGAGTGCAAGGCTACCCGAACCGGCCTTCTTCAACCAACTTGGCTTCAACTCAAGCCATACACTTCATAAGTTCTTCTTAACTCATTTCATTCAGTTTATTTACTATTTTATAACATATTTTAGTTCATTTGCATTATTTTTACATAATTAAAAACACAAAAAGGGGTTAAGGCTCACCCCGAAGCCGGTGAGTTTGATTCCAATTGCTTTATTTCTAATCTTCTTACTACAGTTACTACACTTCTCACAAGTATAATCAAACTCTTCACTTATTTTATTGTCTTAAGTTGCATAGATTGATCAAGCTAGCATTGGTTGGACTCTCCCTCATCGGCCGGCCGACGAGGAAGAAGGTTTAACCCACATATCATCTCCCGCGCTAAGGTACACACGGTCAACTCATCTCTTGATTTACATTCCATAAAGCAGAGCCCGTAGCTCCTGATAACCACCTCTTATCATGTTCTAAGTTAATTCATTCCTCACTCTCTTCCCCACATGACCCGAACCGTCTCCGGTGCTCGAGCGACACCATGAGATGAAAGTTTGGGGATCAATGTGAGTGTGGGACCGAGGTGAGGACTTTTTACCGCTTTCCAGGTGTTTTCTAATTCACTCCCCTTTTTCCCCATTCTATCTTTCACAGTCTCTTGAGGTGCCAATCCGGAACCCGTTTCTAGAGTCAACAATCAGGACCTGGAGCTGCAGCCAATCAGCCCCTATACTGGCTCCACACAGCCTGCTGTTCGACCGTGATCTGCCCTCAAAATAGTAGCCATATCAGCCTTTAAAATACATCATGCCATGCCATATATAGTACCTCACCCATTGAGAAGAAAAGAGTGATGTCCCAGGCATATTATTGACCCACAAGTTGGGCCAAGCCTCTCTGGGGCAGACTTTTAATCCCTCATTTTGGATAGAAGAAAGGGTGATGTCCTAGGTTACTTGGCTCCAAGAGAAGGGTCAAGTTAAATCTAGGTGGGCTCTCAATTCACCAAAACAACCCTTTTGTGTGGCCTTTTCCATTTTTAAAACATGACATCCCATTTGAGGCCTTGAAACCCCATCCTCTTGTCCTTTGTGCAGCACCTACCCAGTCCTAAATTGCCCCTTGTGCAGTCCTCCTAAAACTAGCTTCAAAATGGCCCCTTGTGTTGTCTCCCTCTCACCCTTCCAATCAGCACCTTAACCTGGTCCCTGGCGGCCCCTCTGAGGCTCCATTTGCCAACTGCTATAGAAAGAGAGAAAGTACCAAAGGGTAGGTTCATACAGGTGCAAAAGAGTAGGCTTTTCTGGCCATGGTTGCTAAAATAGGCCTTGCTGGCTATGGAGATTCAAAACAGGCCCTTCCAACCCTATAAATTGAAGGACTGGCCTTATCAAACTGAAATGACTTGAAGACCGGCCCGTTGTGCTGTTGACATGAAGCTGGCCCATTGGACCTTGGACAATAAAATTCACCTAAACTAAAATAAGAGAGTGCGAAAGCAAAATTAAATAAGGAGTTAGCACCATTTCATGGGCTCTCCACCCTTGGGCATCTCATCCAACTTGCACCAGAATGCTAACCTGAAAATAGGAACGGGACAACTCCCATTGCAAATGATCCTTCCCACTATGTGGAAAAGTCGAAAGACTTAACCATATATGACAGATGAAAGGAAGATTCATTCATCAACATTGGACAAGCATTGTACATGGCACATTAATTTCCACATATCATATGTACATAAGCATGAAAATTTAAACTCAATGACATTTCAAATGTCAACTCGACTTGATGTGTCTGGACATCAAAACTAGCATGATGGACCGGATGTGACGCGAACCAAACCAAAGTGGACATAAACAATTCAAATATGAAATGTACTTAATCAAATTTGAAAATACACTTAAACCAACCTCAAAGTACACTAAAACAAGTCTTTAAAACCTAAAGATGAAAGAAAAATCAGATTTAATACAATCTGGAAATTAAATTTGATGCACTTAAACCTTTGGAACTCAATCTCCTTAAGTAAGTGCAAATCAAATAATTCACAATCAATCAAATAAGACATGTAAAAACATCTTCAAAATATTAAAAATTCATTTTAAACATTAAAATTCAAATTATTAACAATCTGAAATTCATGTTTAACCAAGTTGAACTAAAGTTCAAAATATTTAAAACATACCGAACACACCCGAATCAGTATTAAAACATCAACTGACATAGAAAACAGCATGAAAGTGACTTAACATATGTCAACTAAACTTAAACAAGTCAATTTGTTTCAACACATCTAAAATTCCAAAATCAAAATATAATAAAACAAACCACAACCATTGAAGTAAAAAACAAAAAAGAAACAAATAAAACAACATTCAAATCATGCCTAAAATTTATATTTCAAACCAAATGAAATCAACTAAAACCAAATAAAACATTTCTCAACAAATTAAATAACAAACTTGTTCTTGTTTGCATCTCATTAGGCTCGAAAGACTAGGGCCCTTTTGTGTTCTTTATACATTGTGGATGAGCAAGCTCTCATCAATAAGAATGCTACGGTAATTAATCAACAGTGTTCGAGTGTTTGTTTGATATAAATGAACATTGGATATTCGCACCATCCGATGGAGAGATGTCAAAAACATTTTCACAGAACCCAAACTTTGGTTCTATATTTTTATAATATCACTCGAACTAACTAGTATTTTTATGGTCTATCACCTATTTTACTATAAAATTTGGGTACGATATTTCAAACATTCAAAAATAAATCTTTTAAACACTTTAAAAATAAAAGATTTCAAGGTTCCCACAATGTGCATCTTTTTTTAACCCATCATCTCCACTATGATCCATTGTTGTCTTTCTCTAGCCAATTCCCATATCACCATGGCCCTTCATCTTATTTTTATCCCACCGTGGCACTCATCTCATTTTTATCTCATAGTGGCATCATCCTCTCTTATCACCCCATGACAATTGTTGTCATGTAGTGTGATTTGTTCACCATGCCTCATATTGTTCTACCTCAATCATCTTTTGGGTTCTATTATGTTTTGTATCCCACCATGCCCATATGTTTCACTACTCTTTTACTCAACCATGGTTGTCATCACATTATCATTTTTTATCTTTCGTCCCACCATGTCCCTCATTGTTTTGGCCTCTACATTATCCACCATACTCACTTTATTATGTCCCACCATATCCTAAATCTTATTGGGGCCTTACATTTTACTGTTCCCTATATCATGGGTTCCACTGTGGCTTTATGCCTTGTTTCCCATACTTTTTTTATCCCACTATGTCCATGTGTGCCATGTCCCACCATGTTACCTATCTCACCATGTTTTTGGTTGTGACCCACCATTTTCCACAAGTATGTGTCTAATTCTAGCATGGTGCCATGACTTAATGCATTCACTCCACCTAAGTATTGTGCTTCATTAGAGTCCTCATAAAATGCAAGGTTATTCAATTTAGAACTTAATCAAGTATTTCGAAAGACAAAGTGAACCCTAAAGCCAAACTATAGTTGACCAGTATTCTTTGGTTATTCTTACAAGTTCACCTTTATTACTTCAACCTATCATAGTACAAGCACACCATATAGCTCAGACCACTAACCATTGATGAACCTACATTGGTGGTTAGTTGTATTTTATTTTCATCTCTCATGCCTGTAGCACACCTCTTTGCCAATTCAAACATAATATGGTTGAATAGAACATGAAAGTTGTCTTGGAGACTTGAGGAAGTCCATCTTGCCAAATGAAGTTGATGAGTGTGTCTATGTCTACACCTACCTTTTCAGCTCATTGACAATTCACTCTGGTACATTCCAATCAGTTAAGGGTGATATGTACGATTGCATCACTTAAAATTATGCCAAGTCACTTTTGAGATGAGGCAAGGATTCTCCAGTTCAAGCTATAAGTTTTCTAAATGAGAGCCACATGTTAAGCACGGATGCATGGAACCATCTTGATGACCGATGTGTAGAGCTCAATCTTTGAGGGTTATGATCAATTTTTTAGTGCATTGAATACATTCAAGTCACTACTGGGTGTTTTTGATCACCATTAGGTCTTTATAACTCAATGTTTCTGAGCACTGCAAGGACTTTCTGGTCTCCCTCCGGGCTTTTTGGTTTCTAAAAACAACCATTTTCCCCCATTGTTTTTCCTTCTTCCTTAAAGTGCTTGTCACTTCCACAAGGGTGCATGCTTTACAAGATAAGGATGTCACACCGACATCAAAATATGCTCAAACACTACAGAAAAGTCAGGAGCTTTCTGGATGAAACTAGTCTGAACATTTAACAAAAGAATAAGGACCATCTAATATTGTGTATATAATAAATTATGTAACTTAAATTTAAAGTTACTTAAAAAATAAAAATATATAAATATTAATCAAAAATTTATTGTGAATTAATAATTTTGGTTAACATAATACAACTACAAATATTTGTAATTTATTATTTTAAATAAACATATAATTAATTATTTGATTGGTTTGTTCATGAATTTTATTATGGAAACCTCAAATTTCTATTTTGAGTGTTTTGGAAAATAAATTTATTTTTTATGTTTGAAATATTGACATCCAAGTTTTCTAACATAATAGGTGATACCTTATAAAGACACTAAATAGTCGAGTGATATTAGAATAGTATAGAATTGTGGTTCGGGATATGTGAAAATATTTTTGACCTCTCTCTGTCAAATAGTGTAAATATCCGATGTTCATTTACATCGAGCAACTATTTGAATACTCTTGATTAACTACCATAGCGATCTTTTTTTGTTGAGAACATGCACATCCACAACATGTAAAGAAAACAAGGAGTACCAGCTCTTCGGGCCCAATGAGATGTAAGCAATTTTGGTTTTCTTTTAAGTTAGTTGAAAGCTTGTTGAAACTTTGAATTGTTTGGAATTGGTTTGAGTTTAAGTTTGAATGTTGAATGTTAAGTGTTGGCTTTTGTTGTTCAAGTTAAATTACTTGATTTTAACTTAGTTAGGTTTTGAATTGATTTCGATTAAAGTTGTTTATGAAATTGTTTAAGTGCTGATGAACTTAAGATGTTTTAAGCTATTTGATTTGTTTAAGTCTAGTTAACATATGTTATGTCTTTATTTTTTGTTGGTTGGTGTTTTGACCATGATTCAAGTGTGTTCAATGTATTTTAAGTGTTTTGCATGTCAACTTAACTTAGTTAAGTTTAAGTCAAGAATGTTAAGGATTTGATTTCTCACTTGTCTTGAAATAAATTCTAAGTGTTTT
This sequence comes from Cryptocoryne crispatula var. balansae, assembly GCA_036172225.1. Classification (NCBI taxonomy): domain Eukaryota; kingdom Viridiplantae; phylum Streptophyta; class Magnoliopsida; order Alismatales; family Araceae; genus Cryptocoryne; species Cryptocoryne crispatula. The sequence continues at coordinate 24,200,894 of CM069924.1, forward strand.
GATGTATTTTTTGTCATGTTTTACTTATCTTATTTAAAAAGTTAACTCTTATTTAAGCTAAGTGTTTTGACTTAGATGTTCAAATTTGTCTAAGTGGCTTCATATTTGGTTAAGTGTTTTAGACTTAGATCTTATGTTAAGATTTGATCAACTTTTCTTTAAATTTGGTAAAGTGTTCTTTAGATATGCTCAAGTGTTCTTCCAAATTTGATTGTGTTTAGATTTGATTAAATAGAATCAAACTTAGTTTTATGTTCAGTCTACATCCCATCCGGTATGTCAAGCTAGCATTGATGCCCGATCACATGTAGTCATGTCATCACAGAAGTTCACAAAATTTTTCATGTCTGAGTACACGATACATAGGTAGTTTATGTGTCAAGTTCATCAATGTGGGTTGTTCATATGCCATGTTAAGAAAATGACTAAGGTTTAAACCTATCAAAGGATATTTTCTTTCTAAGGTTTAAACTCCCACAAGATCATAAAATTTTTGGCAACATGCTATCTTAATTTCTAATCATTGTAAAAATTTACCCATCCTATATGGTTAAGTTGTTTTAACTTTTCCATATAGTGGGAAGGGTCCGTTATCATAAGAAACATGTTTCAAGGTACACTCAGGTCAGCATATCGGAATCGTGTCCAGACTAGCTACCCAATACAGCATCCAGTTGTGAGCTAACTCCTTAACTTAGTTTTTTTTTTGTCTAAGCCTGAGGCACTGTCCAATGGTGGACTAACTCTCCAGACTTAGTTTTTTTTATAAGTGAAACCTGAGACAGCACCCAATGGTGGGTTAACTCTCAAGATTTAATTTTTTTTTAAGACCAGAGCCTAAGGTAGCACCTAGTTGTGGGCTTACGCCCCAGACTTAGTCAAATTTTAGTGTGAAGCCTAAGGCAGTGCCCAGTGGTGGGCTAACTCCTCAGACTTGATCAGTTTTAAGGTTCAAGGTGAAGTGTTCGGGGTAGCATCTAGTTGTGGATTAACTCTCCATACTTATTCATTTTTTTATCCAAAGCCAAATGGGCTAGTTCAAGTCTCATCAGCACGATGAGCTGATCTTCAAGTCCTTGGACCATAGAGGCTAGTTTTTGTCTTCATGGGCCAACAAGGCCTATTCTTTGCACTTCAAGGCCAGCAAGGCCAGCTTGACAACATGTATGCCTTAGTTTTTTATGCTTTCTTGTAGCAACAGTAGATGGTGCAAACCTCCATGAAAAGAACTTAAAAAAGGACCTATTTTTGGTGCTATTTTGTGACTAAGCTGAAGCTATCAAAGGAAGCCAACAAAAGGGAATACAAGGACATGATTAAGAAGTGTTTTGATAGGACAAACATGGAATGAAAGAGGGATTATGTTCGGCTGCTGCTCAGGTGGGTAGAACTTGGGCTACTTGGATGCCCAAATAGGAAAGCCAAGAGGCTATTTAATGGAACCTGTTTAAAGGATCGGTCAAGGGCTGATCAAGGACAGACTTAAGGGCACTCCAAAAGGCCTGATTAAGGATTGAAATTGGAAGTTTTAGGACCTGTTCAGGTGAGCATCAGAGGGGTTGAATAGGGACTAGTTCCAAGGCCAGAAGAGGGGCCTGATTTGAGTGTATTTTGAAGTCTGTCCAATTGGGCAGCAACGATGGTCTAACATGGCCAGATTAAGGACATGTCCAGAAGCCTAATTGGCTGATAAAGGATGGAAACAACAGGCCTGATGTCAGGTGACAGCATGGGGTTGTTTGAGGATGACCAAAGGGCTGATTCTGGAGGGCAGCAAGAGAGGCTTTTGGCTAGCTTGATTGGGCACACAAAGGGGGTCTGATTGAAGGCCAAATTGGAATGCACATAGGGAAAGTCTAAGGAGGCATCATGGAAGAGCTTTAGTTGGCCTAGATAAGAGCCTGATCTGGTGGTCTTCACAAGCTATGGTTGAAGGCTTTGTTAATGGCCAAGGAGGAGGCCGAGGGGAAGAGAAAGAAGGGAGGAGGAAGAGAACTAAAAGAACTACATCTCCCCTCACCTTTTTGGCACAATCCCTTCTAGTGGTTGAAGGAGGAGATAGCTGGACTTCTCTTCTTCTTCTTCTTCTTCTTATTCTTCTTCTCTTATCACAGATGGTGCTAGAATTGGCACACCAAGAAGGAGCACCTACCGTTGGAGTTGATGCACCACAGAAAGCAGGCTATTGCCACACCAATAGGAAGGAGCTTCCTTCTTTTTATTCATAACTTGACACACCAAAGAGAGGAGGAAGAAGAGCTGCCTTGCTGCTTCTATCTTCCACACCAGACGAGGGAGGAGCTAGGCCTTCTGAAGTAGCTGATGGCATGCCAAGATGATGGAGAGCTGGAGCTGGGCTTGCGCATAGGTTAGGTGAGCTAGGTCCAACCAAGGCTAGATTGTCGTGCTTTTTATAGAGAAGAATGGCACCATCTAAAGCTGGGGATATGGTTGAGGGGTTGAGAGTCATAATGTCCAAAGAGTTCTATTTTTACTAGACTCTTAATTGGTAAAGAGGACTCAACCATATGAAGGGTGTAAGATGGGTAGCTGGCGCACCCCCTACTTTGTAGGGCATCTTACACACAAGTGAGCTGGGAATAGGTTGGGGTTTGACCAGATGATGGCCATCTGATGGTTAGGATAGGACTAAGATGATAAGGCTCAGATAGGATATGGATAAAGGTCAGTAGGGAAGAGTCCTAGTGTAAGAAGATTTCATATCAGCTTGGTGTAGGTAAGGTGAGCAGCTGGTGCACCAACTCCTATAATGTAGGGCATTGTGTGCACAAAAAACTGAAAGAAAGCTAATTTTCAGCCAAAGGATGGCCACCTAATGGAAAAGGTGTGGTGTCAAGGATATTGAAATCTATGCTAGCATTTTGTCGAAATGCTTTAACAAATCATATGTCGTACTGAGCAACAGTTCTTCTACCACCTGTTCTTCTGCCTACTCTTGTGGTTGCATCATGGCTTGAGAAAAGAGACGTTGGAACATTCTCCCACTCTTGAGTGCTAGAGCCAATCTGGGTGTGGTAACGGGGAGTGGTGAAGGCAGTGTGGGTGATGGTATGGTCTGTTGGGGAGTCTGGGGGTTTGAGGTAGACAAGGGTGGTTATGATGGTGATGGTCAGATGAGGAGAGGCCGTGAAGTGATGATGGTCGGTGGGTTAGGTGATGGTTGAGGTAAGTGGTGGTGCTCAGATTATGCTGACCCTCGAGTTTGGTGGTGCAGGTACCGGTGCTAGAGCGGGAGCATGAATTGGTAGCGGGTCTTAAACTATGCCCAAGCTGGTTGCTGTTGTGATGGTTGTTGTTGGCACCGTGGTTGATTTTACCTTGCCTTCATGGCCTGTATCGTCTCTCCCATCTATGCCCAGTTGATGCTCCCCTGATCATTGAGATCACGTATGTAGTCTTGGAATTGGAAGCATACTTCCATAGTGTGCCCTGGATACCAATGTTACGCGTAATATCTAGACATGACTACATTTTCCGGCCATGCCTCTTTTTCCTTTGGAAGTTCCAGCTACTCTTCAGCCATAAGTGCAATGAAGATGTTTATTATTGGGAAGGTTAGAAGAGGGTAGTACTCTCTCTTTTATCCCCCCTCCTAGGTGCTTGGTTGGCTGGTGGTGGCATTTGGTTGTAGGCAGGTGGCTTAGGTGGCACTCAGATGAAGGCTTTTCACCCTCTTTCAATTCTTCTAAATCAATCAAAGATATCTTCTCTTTCTATTCTAGATATTATTTTCTACCAAATCTCTACTTGACCTTCAGAAAACATCCATCTTTAATCACTGGCATCGATCTTCTACGAATATGGATAGTCCGCACCTTCTTGCTTAGTGAGACTGATAGAGATGAAGGACAAGATTTTTCTGAGCTCGAGGAACATGGAAAAAAAGAGTTTGAAAAATAGGTTGATACAATAGGAGGTGAGCTCTTGGTAGGGTTTGAGGTTTGTGTGAGAAGTTCGGTATTTGGATAGGACTTGGCATAGAATTAGTTGGCTATCACCTATTACTCTTAGTTTAGTGTCACCATAGAAGTGAGCATCCTCCCACCTAGCCAGCAAGGCTTCGTATTCAGTTATGTTGTTAGTTGTTGGAAAGTTGAGCTGAAATGCCTGTGGAATGGTGACACCCTCAGGTGACAGAAGGACAATTCCTATTCCTTTACCATGTAAATTTAAAGCTTCATCAAAATATAATGTCCAAAGATTTGAAAATTGTATTAACACTAGTTTGTCATCTGGGTGCTTCAACTGGATAGGGCCAAAGAGGGGTATAGGGTGATGGGCAAGGTGTTCGGCAATGGCATTGCCCTTAATCGCCTTTTAGGGAACATAGGTGATATCAAACTATGAAAGGAAACTCTGACAATGTTCTAACTAGTCAGTCAAAATAGTTCTCAAGAAGGAACTTAATGGGATTGATGTGAACAATAAGGTTGACCTCATGAGCAAGAAAATAGTGTTTGAGTTTCTAAACTACCCCTACTAGAGCAGCATAGGTCTTCTCCGCTATAGTGTACTTATGCTCATAGGGATCAAAAATCTTAGACAAATAATAGGTGGCCCACTCTTTCCCTTCTTCATCCACTTGTGCAAGGACTGCCCCAAGAGAATTTTCTTAGATCGAGATATATAGAACTAAAGGTTTGCCATGGACTGGTGGTCTAGGCACAAGAGGACTAGACAAGTATCTCTTCAAACCATTGAATGCTTCTTGGCACTTAAAATCCCATTTAAACTCGGCTCCCACCTTGGTTATCTCATAGAAAGGTTTGCATCTTTGGGAGTGTTGTGAGAAAAACCAGTAAACAAATTGTAGCCTTCCGATTAATCCTCGAAGTTCTTTCATATTCCTTGGAGGAGGCATACCAATGATTGCTTTGGCCTTGTTTGGGTCGATCTCTATGCCCCTTTTGCTCACTATGAACCCTAACAATTTTCCCGATGAGACTCCAAATGTGCATTTCTTAGGGTTCATTTTCAATTTATATTGAGAAAATTCACTCCCGATCCATTCTTAGAAATTGCTTTTAACACATGGTCCGCTGTCAGAAATGTTTTAGTCATAAGTCCAGTATTTTGAATTTTTAAAATTTCCACTCCAATTTTCAACCATAACGTCCACAGAATGTTGGATGATGGATACAATGACTCTTTTACCCATGTAATATTTTTTTCTTCAAACAAGATGTTCCAGGTTAAAATATAAGAGAAAAATATTGATAATAAATTAAAAGATATGTACAAGTTCAATTTTTTTTTCAAATGATATGTACAGATTGAAATGATTTTGTTTTTTCTCACTCACTTAATTTATATATTTACTTATTTTAAAATACTTTTTATTTACTCGTATTTAACATACTCAATTGATAAAAAGAAAATAAAACCAAACATTATAAAATGTATTGTTATTCAATATCCTGCCTCTAAATATTTATTTAAATTATACATAATAATTTTTATATACATAATAAATAAGTTTAAAGATTTTTTAATCTAACCCCAAAGTCAAGTATTTAATTGAGGAAGCAGAAACAGCCAGAGTATACTGTCGTAAGGGCAAAATTGAGATTTTCAAATTTTTTAACGTTGAAAGTGACCGAATGGATCGGATGTTAGAGATTTTTCAGTCTTTGGACTGTTCATGATGAACATTTAGTCAACGGACTAATGATTGAAGTCATTTTGTGAAATGGAGCGGAAGTTAATTTTCCCATTTATATTCCCTAGCCCTTTGCAAGACTTTTCTTAGCACTTCAGGGTGATCCTCTCAACTTTTGGACTTAACAATCAGATTGTCCATGCACACCTCTACAAGGGTATGCATCATGTCTTAGAAAATGGCCATTATGGCCCTCTGATATGTCGCATCAGCATTCTTCAATCCAAAGGGCATGATGAAATAATAGTAGGTTCCCCAAGGTGTAGTGAACGAGGTCTTCTCTTCGTCCTCCTCAGCTAACTGAATCTAATTATATCCAAATAGCAATCCATATATGAACGCATTTCAAATCCAACAGTATTGTCGACCAAAACATCAATATGGGGTAAAGGAAAATCATCCTTTTGACACGCTCGATTTAAGTCCTAAAGTCTAGTAGATTCTAACTCTCACATCCTTCTTCATAACAGGGACTATGTTTGCCACCCATTTGGATAAAGGATGACCTTGATAAATTTTGCCTGATGCAGCTTGTCGACCTCTTCCTTCATCTTAAGTGCAACATTTGGGTGGAATCTTTTTAATTTTTGTTTGACTGGGGTAGCACCTGGTTTCAAAGTTAATCAATGTTCCACCAATGAGTTATCCAACCCCGGCATGTCCTCATATGTCCATGCGAATATGTCCTTTATCCCAAGTTGTTCCTTAGTGGGAGTGAGGTTTACACTTAGGAGGACGGTCTTGGGATCTTCCTGATAGAAATGTATGCCCTACAAGCCAATCATATATGATATGATTTGACATTTCTAAATATATCTTATTCAATTAATTAAGCAAATTTTCATTATAAGCTCTTATTAGATGTGAATATCATAATGAAGTCCTTGATCAAATACAATGATGATTAAATCATGATGAGATCATGATAATGAGATTGATCATCTAGAGGTATTTGATCTAAATGTTCCTAGTCTTAGGATACTTGAGACGGGACATCAAGGATCCGGATAAACTAGTGTATGTGATGTCTTCTCATGTGATGAGAACGACCGATCTCATTGGTCATTAGTGTGGAGACACTGAGATACACATATAGGTGCTCATTAGTTGAATGAGTTCACTGAACTGACCGAATTAGAAACCCTGAATGGTATCTTACCAAACTGTCTATCAGGGTTTTCTATCATCACGGTTGCATGGTTGGACCCTTGACCTGAGTCGCCAAAGATGCCTTGTTGGGTGGAACTTGTGCTTTGACCATTGACTTATGGATCACAATTTAGATGGTCCTATATAGAGATGGATCGGGTACAAGGAAAATCCGATGAAGGCAATTGAGCGGACAACAAGGGATCGTCCACTCTCTGTAAGTGAGAGTGAATGTCCTATGGGATAGTACTCTAAATCCCTGGCCAGGGTAGATAGGATAATTTGAAAAGGAGTTTTCCAATTGATCCAATTCCGAGTACATGATCTTATAGAGTCGGTACACTAAGGAGTTGACAGTCGATGCCGTACTCCTTTCCGACCGGGACATTGGATGGATGAGGGTTTATATCCATGTGGTAACTGATGATGGAAAGGCTCAATGGATATGATATTATCCCCATAGCCATTTGGGATCATGGGATGTGGCTTGTACCCTTCATGATCAGTAGGCCGATTAATCTGTTATCGGATAACAGATTTAATTAAATTAAATAGAATTGTTCTATTTTATTTAGGACTCAACCAAATAGGTTATTGGGCCTAGTGGGTCACACACAAAAGGACTTATCCACAAGTATAGGGGCAAGGGCGTAATTTATGGAGATTTTGGGTTTTTATGAAAAAATTTATAATTCTCTATAAATACTAATGGTTTCAGCCAAACCCCATCAAGCCAAGGGTGAAAACCACATCCCAAGCCTCCTCCCTACCTCCTCCTCTTTTAAGAAGGTGTCCATGGTCGATGGAGCTCCGTTCGGGAAGAGTTCTCGAGGCCGGCGCGAAGGGAGAACCTGCTGTGGATGAAGTTCGTGTGGATACTGCTGGAGACCGGATACTTGAACGGTTTGTAGAGCTTAAGAAGCTCATCTCCTTCCTCTCCATAGGACTATATGAGTCCCTATCAGGTATATTTGAACCCGATTTGATCAGTTTTTGATTTTCATCGTTCGGTTCTGATTGAGACGGATTCTAAAGGAACCCATAGGAATCGTCGCTTCTGCTGAACCAAATTTTCTTGAACGATTTCTTACACTTCCAATGTTCCAACAGTCAATTCCTTTGTTTGCTCATCCACCATGGCTGATGGTTTTTCAAATATTTTAAGTTCATATGCATATGCTTAAGCCAAGTCCTCCATTCATTCCTCAGGGTCAAGATCTGTATCCACTAATACCTCATAGACTCATTATATATGATCTACATTATATTCATCTTTATATTGGATTTCATTAAGCTGGATGACATTTTCCAAGAAATTCAGCAATCTTGCACATTCTCTACACTTCTGAGTTAATTGTTAGAGATACCTTTCTGGAACTCATTTTTCTTGGGTTTTCTTATTTCCTAACCTAACTATGCCTATAGAAGGTTTAAAAAGGTGGTATTTACAATGGGTAATGGATCGAGAAGATTGATCAGTGATTTAGTGAGAAGAGGTCCCTGGTTGGGAGCACCCTCCAGGATGAGCAGAGACATCCCCTCAACAGAAATGTGATTTTGTGAGAGGACATTTTCTTTTTGAAATTTTCAATAACAAAGAGAGAATGAGCCAGTGCGGCTCAACATAAATTGAAATTCTTAAGAAGAAATAAGAAAAATGGGCTCACAAGCCCCACAATGACAAGAAATGGGCACATAGTCCCAAAGCTAGGGAGCGAATTTAACGGGCACGTGGGCCCAAATCTAACAATAGATGGGCACATAGGCCCAGTGTAGTTGAGTTGAAGTGGGTCGTTGGGCCCAATGGTGGTGATGATTTCAAGTGGGCATGTTAGCCTAGTGTGGTAAGTAGGTTCAAATGGGCTCTTAGGCCCAATGATTAACTTGGGTGGCCATACCAACCCAGAGTGAGGAATGGACTAAGGAGCCCACCAAGAGAGTTTATGAGGAATGGTGCGAGGACCCTAAAATAAATGATAGTGGGATACGGTTCTTGCGGAATATTATGGCCAATTAGAAGAATTTGATCAGCGGGAGGTTTGTTTGTGGCCCTAAGCTGATTAAGACTGGCCGTGCCCTTGAATGGTTTGTTGAGCTTTTCCTTTTCCATGAATAGCCGAGCCAGGGACGAACTCAAGTCAACCATCTCTTCAATGGACTAAGGAGCCCATCAAGAGAGTTTTTAAGGAATGGTGCGAGGACCCTGAAATAAATGACAGTGGGATATGGTTCTCGCAGAATGTTCTAGCCAATTGGAAGAATTTGATCGGCGGGAGCTTTATTTGTTGCCCTAAGCTGATTAAGACTGGCCGTGCCCTTGAAAGGTTCATTAAGCTTTTCCTTTTACATGAATAGCCAAGCCAGGGATGAACTCAAGTCATCCATCTCTTCTTCGTGGTCCAAGGCCCTCCTCATCTTTATTACAATGCTTGATTTTTCATCGTCTCCAGCCGTCATTATAGTCTTCCCTTTGATGAAGAATGTTCAGAGTCCCATGGCATGTTTTGGCTAAAAATACCTTTTTGGAATGAAAAATAGATCATAATTAAGCCCTTGTCTTCTTGGTCTTTCCTTAGCTTCAATGGGTGTCGACTCTGAAAATTTGACGGGGTCCTTTCCTTTTCAGGGAAGTCCGTGAACCCAGATCGTCACCTCAAGAGGGGATGAGAAAAGAAATGAATAAAGCTCGGAAAGTAACTCTCACCTCGGTCCCACACTCACATTGATCCCCGAACTTTCATCCCTTGCCGTCGCTCGATCACCAAAGAGACAGTTCGGGTCATGTGGGAGGAGGGTGAGAAGAAAAAAATTAAGACATGTGGTTGCCAGGAACCGTGGGTTCCGATTTATGAAATTAAAATGACCGTGTGTACCTTAACGTGAAGAATGTGAGTTAAAGCTTCTCCTTCTTCGGCCGGCCGATGAAGAAGAGTCCTCAACGTGGTGGGTGCTTGATATTCTGTGCAAATAGACAAAAAAACAAGTGAAAGAGACTATTAGAACTAAACAAGGTGGATTATATGTAAAGAGAATAACATGAAACACACAATTGACTAGAAACTGACCGGATTCGGGTTATCTCTAACCCCTTTTTTTATTTTTGTATAAATAGAATAAAAGTAATTCAAAAAAATGTAAAAAAATGATAATAGGATGTATAATCACTAAACAAAGAGATAGGAAAAATAACTAAAAGATTCTGAGTTGAATAGAGAAAGATATAGCCAAATCTGTGTTGTCGAAAAAGTCGAGCAGCAGTCCAGGATCTGCCAGGCGCGACTTTACTTCTGTGCTCGTCACGACCAGCCCCAACCTCGGAATCAAGTGCCGTTGATTTCAAACTCAAGAAGACTTTGAGGGAAAGAACTTTGATGAAGAGAGCTCAGGCAGAAAACGTCCACATACTGCTGTAGAGGCCAAAGAAGAGAGACATGGCAGATCACCTGCAGAACAGCCTTCCTCTCTCTTGAACCGACTTTTCTCTCTCTAAAAACTCGAAATTCTCTCTCTAAAAATCACAAAATCAATGCAGGAGGGAGTTTGGACGTCTTTATATGCCTGGGGAGTCGTGCACATGCCCTTGGAACGACCAGAATTGGAGTTTATTTATAGGAGAACAGACAGCGTTATCAAGGCTAAAAAATAGGGGCCTTGCGCCCCACCCCTGGGCGCATGCGCCCTGGTGCAGGGCGCATGCGCCCCACTGAGGGGCGCATGTGCCCCCCAGTGAGGGCGCATGGGCACAAATCCCGAAAAATTTGGTCTTATCCGATCGTCGGTTCAGTGGTAGAGTCCCGGTGAAAGACTGGGTCCCTCGTGCCTCAAGGGTGGGGCGCATGTGCCCTCAAGTGAGGGCACAAGGTCACGTGCCTCACTGGTAGGGCGCATGGGCACGTGCCCTGGGTCCCGGGCGCATGTGACCAGGAACCCGGGCGCATGGGACTGGTTTCGCGCGTCCTTCTTCCGGAAGCCATTGCGAACACTCCCGAACTCGGAATTCGACGCCGTTTGTTGCGTTGGAAAGATAACAGGCCGAAGAAGCTTTCTATAGCATCGTATCAGCCATCACACCCTCCAAAACTTCAGAATTTTTTTCGGAAGTTAGGGTAGTGAACAGAAGATCCGATACAGGTCAAAATAACTCCGACGGCAAATCGGAAAGGCACGGTATGCAACAAAACTTGTTCGGGGTGTGAATATGACCATAACCTTCAATGAATGATCATTAGGCATTGGTCATTCAGCCAACTTCCGTGTTTACATGATTTACGTGTGGCTTTCGCTCAAAAATTACGGCTTTTTGCGGAAAACATCGGAAAACATCCGATTTCGTTCGGCGAAGCTCCAAATCAACTTTAAAAGACCCGGCATCATTATAAGGTCAATAATACATGTTACCCTATAAAACATGAGTTTTATGCTCTGAATTAGGCGAATTTGGCGTGTCTACAGCTTGCCTCGCCTTGATGTCGGCTTTGTAAGGGAGTGGCATGTAATGAAGCGGAGTGATTCGGAGTGAACTGTAATGGAATGCAAGTGAGCGTAGATGAATGTAGCAGGATGGAATGGTGATGAACTGAAAATGTGGCATCAAGGTGTAGATATAGACACGCTTATCTACCTGATCCAGCAAAATGAATCTCTCTGAGTATTCTAGATCGCTTTCATGTTCAATCAAAACCTCATATAATTGACTGGTAAAAGACATGCCCTTGGCACGAGAGATGAAAAAGTAAATGATAAAGGATAAAAGTATGTAGCCAACCCTCAGCGTGTTGAGGAGTCCTCGAATTCGTAGGTTCATCATCAGCCAGCAACCCGAACTTTGCGGTGTTCTTGTACTGTGATGGGCTAAAGTTTTTAAAAGAGAAGTTGATCTTAAAATGAAAAGAATACCAATCCATCATATTTGGAATCTCAACTTCATTCAAGTTTAACCAAAATACTCAGTTTAATTCTGAGTGGAATAATCTCAAGTTCTTAAAGGGTTCGTTTAAGCATAGCAAAATTGCTCGGGTATCATGAAAACCATCAATCATGCTCTGGCAGAAAACCGGTATTCAGAAAACGACAAGACAGATTTAAGCCATAGTGGGATTGAAAGATAATGGTGGGACTAACATAGAATGATGGGAAAGAAGAAACAATGGTATGACAATTTCCATGACACGGTGGGATAAAGGAAAGGAAAGAATAAAACATGGTGGAATAAAAAGAAAGGAATAAAACATGAAGGGATAAAAGAAAGAATAAAACATGATGAAATAAAAGAAAGAGAAAACATGATGAAATAAAATTGGTAATGATGATGAAAGAAAAGGAGATGGATGTGAACACATAGAAAATCATGTAGAAAATAGTTGAAGATATAGATTGTCTATTGGAGGTCAAGACACCCGATTAGGAACCATCGTCCCTCCAATGTTCAATTTTGGCTTATCCGTGAGTGTGAAGAAATGACCATGCCATCGCAGATTTTGTTAAAGGGGACCTCGGGCCCAGTCATCTTCACGCTCAAGGTCTTCAACATTAATGCATATAATATGTATCAAATGGCCCTAATATAACTAGGTGGCAAATGGTAGGAGTGATGTGAAGTGCAAAAATGAAGTGATGGTGATGATGTGAAATTGATGAGAATGTGGATTTGAGTGAAGTCTTCAGGCGTGGTCTATCGACTTGCATCGACTGCCTGATTCATCAGCATCTCTGGTCCATCCTCGTCTTTCCTTTTGACGGAATACAACACCATGAGAATGTTCAGCTGGGTGGTGCTTCCTTTCTCTTCGCCGCAAGGTTGCCATGACGTTCCTTTGGGAACACTAACCTCACCAATTCACCTGTTAGGACTAAAAAGGTTGCCTGCACATTTCTAGTTAGTACCCAACAGACAGAATTGTCATATGAATCAGATTGTTCATGAAATGATCAATTGAAGATTTTACTATTTAAACCATCATTTGGATGTCAAAACAAAGTTTCAAATGATGGTTCCTTTAGCAAAAATGTCACTTTTAACATTATAGACAATTTCTGATATTTTGAGATTTTTCAGAATTTTTTGAATTTTTTTGTTCATGTGCCCCCGATCGGGGGCATTTGGCCATGCGCCCTGGGGTGGGGCACCTGGCCATGTGCCCCCAGATGAGGGCACATGCGCCCTGAGGCAAATTTTTTTTTTTTCAAAAAAATTGTACCTGATCGCCCTTCTCTTTTTGCTTCTTCAGCCCCTGCAAACACTTAGCAAAGATGATTAATTTTTCATCATGACTCATCCCTTTGCCTGTATATCGTTTGCCTTGATTTTAAGTCAAAGGGAGGAGCCTTCTTAACAAGGTGGAATAAAACAAATGACTTAAATGAAATAGGGGTAAGGGTTAAGAGATCTTACCTGCCGTGGTGTGAATCTTCTCCTCTTCTACATTGAAATGCCTGAAACACTTAATAGAAAGGGGATTAGATCTTCACCGTGACTCATCCCTTTGCCTATTATGGTCAACTTTGACTTAGGTCAAAGGGTAGAGCCATCTTAACAAGGTAATTAAAGTAAAACATGGATATGCAATGCAGAAATAGAAATATGCATGACAGTCAAATAAACATGGATGCAACTAAGAAAATGATCATGACTAAGCAAAAAAAAATTTTTTTGGGTTTTCTTGAAAACAATCATTTGGATTTTCAAAAGTATTTTTTTATTTTTTGAAATATGTATTTTTTTTGAATTTTTGAAATATTCATTTTTTTGGGTTTTTGAAATATGCATTTTTTTGGGTTTTTGAAATATGCATTTTTTTGGTTTTTGAAATATACTTTTTTTTTGGGTTTTTGAAATATGCATTTTTTGTGAATTTTTGAAATATACATTTTTTTGAAACTTTGAAATAAGAAACTTTTTTTTGGAGAAAATGCTGGTATTTGAGACAGTTCATCGGTCTTCGGAGTTTGTCAAGACTCAAGTGGTAGATGCCACGTGCAAAAAAATAAAGTTCCCTACCTAGAATCCTTCTAACCTTCTTCCTTTGATCGGCTTGGATTCCACCTGGATTTGGTTGGTTTACCCTACCCAAGGGGTTTAAGGAGGAAGAGTATAGAGGAAGTCCTTGATAGGGTTTGAAGATGCTGAGAGGGATTTCTCTACTCTCACTCAAATTACCCATTGGGGTTCGGCCTCTTTGGGTTTTTCTTTCTTTTTTTGCTCTTTTCTATGTGGCACATATTTGGACAGGTTTTTGACCCGTGGGGACATTGCCCATCTTTTAGTGCCTTTTGCCTTGACTATCATTCTGGGTACTCATTAAGACAGGTTGATCATTTTTCTTTTACAAACCTGAGGGGTTCATTGCCCATCTTTTGGCACCTTTTTGTACCCTCTGAGACGGCCTCCTACTAGGGTGGCGAGTGTTTTCGATACTACCCCTCTCTAAACTTCTCTCCCTATCTTGGACCGAGTAGAAGAGAATAGGGTAAGGGTACTCCTTCCATTTCTAGATTTCTGCCTTGCCTTTCGCAAGTGTCGGGTTGTCTGGATTCTAGGATCGGGAAGTGTTGTGTGTGTAGGATGGTACCTACCCTTGACTTCTCACGAACAACCTAGGATCGATGACTTGAGGTTATACCAGTGGTTTCTCCATTTTTATGGAAAGTACTTTTTGAGGTAAACTCCATTCCAAGGATGATTCAATTTTTCTACATCTGCATTAGTCAATTCATATGCATTACCTGGATACTTTTCAGTGATTACAAAAGGCCCTTCCCAGTTTGGTTGCAACTTGGAGCGGGGACCCCCTGGCTTAACGAATATGCGTTTGACTACCATCTCGCCGATCTCGAATTTTCTCTCGACCACCCTCTTTTGATAAAACCTTTTGAGTCTATTCTGATAAGTCCGGGCATGCTCAGTGGCGGCTAGCCTTCTTTCATCCAAGAGTTCAAGCTGTGCAAGGAGAGATTCTCTTCTCTCATCAACAGGAATATCCCTGTCGAGCTGAACTCGGAGAGATGGAAGTAATATTTCGTAAGGGACCACTGCTTCCATCCCATATGCCAAAGCATACGGGGTTTGTCCAGTGGGAGTCCTTACAGAAGTACGATAAGCCCATAGAGCATCTACAAGCTTATCAGGCCAGTCGGCAAATTTGCTAGACTTACAAGATTTCTTGATGATTTTGATTAAGGTCTTATTAGTGGCTTCCGCTTGACCATTGCCTTGAGGATAGTATGGTGATGAATGATGCAATGAAATGTAATACCTGTTGCAAAGATCACGCAGATCTTGAGAAAGAAATTGTGGCCCATTATCGGTGACGATGTCGCTGGGATCCCGAACCTTGCCAGGATGTTGCGCTTGATGAAGAAGCAGACTGTTGACGCTTTAATCTCCACGAATGCTTCCGCTTCAGCCCACTTTGTGAATTACTCCGTTGCCGTCAGAATGAATGATTTAGAGCGCATTTCAGAGTTGAGGTCACTCAAGGGGCCAATTATATCAAAAGCCCACATGGCGAAAGGCCATGGGGCATGAATTGGATGAAGGGAAGATGCCGGAGAGTGAATCTTGTCGGCATGGAGTTGACATGAATGACAATGCCGGACAAAGATGGAGTAGTCTTCTTCTAGAGTTGGCCAATAATACCCTTGTTGAATGATTTTCTTAGCAAGGGCTTAGGCATTCACATGACCACCACAAACTCCAGAATGTACTTCCTTCAGCACCAACTCGGCTTCTTCTTCATCAAGACACCTGAGTAAGATTCCACTTAGGCTTCTCTTATAGAGCACTCCTCCTAGGATTGTATACCTCTGGGATACTCTTCTAATTGCCTTTTTTTCCTTGGTGGTTGATCCAGGCGGGTATGACTGATCTTGGCAATACCTCGCAATCTCGTCATACCAAGGTCTCTCACCTTCTTCTAATTCTTCCAACTCAATTAGGGAGATTTATTCTTTATGTTCTAAGTATTCCTTTCTATTGAACCTCTCCTTAACCTTTAGAAAACGTCCATCCTTAATTGCTGGAATTGTCTTCTTACAGATGTGGATAGTCCACACTTGCCTACCTAGCAGGACAGATAGAGATGAAGCTAGTGAAGCTAAGGCATCGGCGAGGATATTCTGAGAGCGGGGAACATGGACAAAGGTGAGTTTGAAGAATAGCTTGATGTAGAAGGTGGTGAGCTCCTGGTAGGGTTTGAGGTTTGGATGAGAAGTTCGGTATTTGGATAGGACTTGGCGTAGGATCAATTGACTATCACCTATCACCCTCAGTTCGGTGGCACCATGGAAATGAGCGGCCTCCAGCCCAGCCAACAAGGCTTCATACTCAGCTATGTTGTTGGTTGCTGGAAAGTTAAGCTGAAAAGCCTGTGGAATGGTGACACCTTCAGGTGACAGAAGGACAATACCTATCCCTCAGTGGGGCGCATGCGCCCTGCACCAGGGCTCATGCACCCTGGGGTAGCGCCATTCGTTATCCTATAAATTGACTCTGATTCTGGTCATTCCAAAGGCAGGAGCACGACCCCCCAGGCATCTCAATATGTCCAACCTCTCTCCTTCATTGATTTTGTGATTTTTAGAAAGAGAATTTCGAGTTTTTAGAGAGAGAAAAGTCGGTTCAAGAGAGAGGAAGGCTGTTCTGCAGGTGATCAGCCAGGTCTTCCTACTTCTGCCTCTACAGCAGTGTGTGGACGTCTTATGTTCAAGATCTCTTCACCAAAGTTCTTCATCTCAAAGTTTTCTTGAGTTTGAAATCGACTTCACTTGATTCCGAGGTCGGTTCTGGTCGTGATGAGCACAGAAGAAAAGTCGCGCCTGGCAGATCCTGGACTGCTGCTCGGCTTTTTCGACAACTCAGATTTGGCTATATCTTTCTCTATTCAACTCAGAATCTTCCTGTTTTTTTTCCTATCTCTTTTTAGAGTGATTCTCCATCCTCTTATCATTTTTTAAAATTTTTTTGCATTATTTTTAGTTTGTTTATCTGAAAATAAAAAAAGGGGTTAGAGATAACCCGAATCCGGTCAGTTTCTAGTCAATTGTGTGTTTCATGTTGTTTTCCTTACATATACTCCACTTTGTCTAGTTCTAATTGTCTATTTTACTTGTTTGTTTGTCTAGTTTCACAGAATATCAAGTACCCACACGTTGAGGACTCTTCTTCATCGGCTGGCCGAAGAAGGAGAAGCTTTAACCTACATTCTTCACGCTAAGGTACACACGGTCATCTTTCAATCTTTATTTCATAAATCAGAACCCACGGTTCCTGGTGACCACATGTTTTAATTTCCTTCTTCTAATCCTCCTCCCACATGACCTGAATCATCTCTTTGATGATCGAGCGACGCCAAGGGATGAAAGTTCGGGGATCAATGTGAGTGTGGGACCGAGGTGAGAGTTGCTTTCCGTGCTTTATTCCTTTCTTTTCTCATCCCCTCTTGAGGTGACGATCTGGGTTCACGGACTTCCCTGAAAAGGAGAGGACCCCGTCGAATTTTTAGAGTTGACAGCTTTGTGGCGACCACGGTGGGACAAGCAATGTTTTCAACCGTGGGTGCTTAGTGTTTTGTTTGCAACTAGTTCTAGTTCTAGACCGGTTCCCACGTGAGCCTTTCCTTCCTTCCACCTCTCTTAAACTTCATGCCATCTCAAAATTTATGATTTCACCCATCTTTTATCAGATTTGAAGTGCCAAGTATGCCATTTAATTTCTGTCATTTTATTTAAACCGGTTCCCACGTGAACCACCCTTTTCCTTTTAAACTAGTTCCCGCGTAAACCAATCTCTTTCTTTACTTTGGTTCCCACGTGAACCAAACCCCTTTTTTTCCAGATCTATCTCAACTTGGATCAGATCTTTATTCACCATTAATTGGCCCCACATGGCCCTCTTTTGACCATTCAAACTGGTTCCCACGTGAACCACCATTTTTACCCAAAATCGGTTCCGCGTGAACCACCTTTACTTTTTACCCCGGTTCCCACATGAAACAGCTTATTCTTACATCGGTCCCCACGTGGACCACCCTTTTGTTTGGCTATCAGATTTGAACCCTCTTCTTTCCATCACCTTTTCACTATCTCCATTTGGCTCACATATGAAACAAGGTCTGGAATCTAGTTTCTAGTTGCTTGTCTAGTTTCTAATTGCTTGTCTTGTGTCATTGCTTGTTTATTTAAGTTTATGTTTTGCTTATTAATTGTTTCATTACTTGATTGCATTCTCTGCTCCTTCTCTCTACCTCCTTCTTTTACACTTTTTTTGAGGCGGGAGCTCACTCTCCCATTTATCCCTCCCATCCAAAACACCCTCTTGGTGGATTCTGACCTCTCTTCTGGGATATTCCTTCCTAGTTGACTTGGTTCGCTTTAATCAAGGCCTTCGTAATTCCTCATACGTGGAGTATTCCTCTCCATGATCGGGTTGGTTGTACCACTCCCCAAAACCCGAAGCATCCTACGTTACCTAAACGTGGTGAGATTGTGTGAAACCTAGGTCATTGGAGATTGGAGTTAGGATCCTAACCCATTTGTTGAGAGAACAATTCTTAACAAATCCATAAACCTAAGGTTTAATCAAAATCATTGCGTAATCTTGCTTTCAAGTCTTTGCATCACTTGCTTGTCAAACAAAAAATTCAAACCTCTAACTTTTTGAAAATTACCAAAAACCAAAAAAAAGTTCTTTGTTTGCTTTGTCAACTTGTTTGTTTTACTTTCTATTTTAAGTTCAATGCAACTAAGGTCTGGAAGGCACGTTGGAATGGCGGAACAAGCTGAACATCGAGAGCGCGAGATGGGTATGTAGACACGCCAAATTCGCCTAATTCAGAGCATAAAACTCATGTTGTATAGGGTAACATGTGCGATTGACCTTATAATTATTCCGGGTCTTTAAAAGCTTATTTGGAGCTTCGCCGAACGAAATTGGATGCTTTCCGAAGTTTTCCGCAAAAAGCCGTAATTTTCGAGCGAAAGCCACACGTAAATCATGTAAACACGAAAATTGGCTGAATGACCAATACCTATTGATCATGTATTGAAGTTTATGGTCATATTCACACCCCGGACAAGTTTTGTTGCATACCGTGCCTTTCCGGTTTGCCGTCGGAGTCATTTTGACCTGTATCGGATCTTCTATTCACTGCCCTAAATTCAGGAAAATTCTGAAGTTTTTGAGGGTGTTATGGCTGATCCGATGCTATATAAATCTTCTTCGGCCTGTTATCATTCCAACGCAACAAATGGCGTCGAATTCCAAGTTCGGGAGTGTTCGCAATGGCTTCCGGAAGAAGGACGCACAAAAACAGTCTCATGCGCCCGGGTTCCTGGTCACATGCGCCCGGGACCTAGGGCACGTGCCCATGCGCCCTACCAGTTGTATGCACCCGAAATGGGATATCCGTAGATCTCCCCTTTTCCGGCTCCTATGCTTGGTTTGGGGTCTTGGTGGATGGGATGTTAGTGGTTGTGGTCGCCAGGAGCCAGAGGCCCCAAAATATAATAGAATGAAAAGAAATGAAATGGAGAATGAAAGTGACCGTCGTACCTTTGGAAGCGGGGAGATTGTTGGGTTCCGACTTCTCCTCTTTCGGCCGGCCGAAAGAAGAGAGCTTAGTGAGTCCTTCATCTTTGATCCGGTTGGAGCTCCGCCTCAATCGGATTTACCTAAAAATGTCCATAAGAAAACATAGAAACAAGTGAAAGGTTCATTAGTTCTAATGAAAGCATAGTATCGTGCTCAAATTTGAATTCAAACATGCAAAAGGAAAGAGACTAACCGGATTGGGACTAAATCCCAACCTCTATTTAGAAGGTTTAGATATGCATGAAAATGCAAATGAGTGGCTCAATATATGCTAAATGACATGTTAATGAGAGTTAAAATGAAAGGAGGGAGTAAAGGATCGACCGAAAAGGTAAATAAACTCAAAAAAATGCAAAACGGGGTCTGCCCCTGCTAGTGCCCCATATATGGGGTGCCTGCTGCAGGTGTCCCCTTGATGGGGTGCGTTGACCAAAGTCAAAGCGCCCTATTTACGGGGCACCAGGGACTGGATTCAGCAGATTTTCTTCCCTTCTTCGCGGCGTCACCCCGGAGTGTAGGAAGACCTCCAAGATGGAAAAATGACTTCTTCAAGCAGCCAATACCCAAGTGAAGCTAATGGAAGAGTGTCTTGAGCATGACCCCCCCAGGAATATCAAGACGTACAACCTCCATCCTGCATTGATTTTGTGATTTTTAGAGAGAGAATTTTGAGTTTTTAGAGAGAGAAAAGTCGGTTCAAGAGAGAGGAAGGCTGTTCTGCAGGTAATCAGCCAGGTCTTTTTTATTCAGCCTCTACAGCATCGTGTAGACATCTGATGCCCGAGCTCTCTTCATCAAAGTTCTTCCTCTCCAAATTTTATTCAGTTTACAATTGACGGAACTTGATTCCGAGGTCGGGGCTGGTCGTGATGAGCGCAGAAGCAAAGTCGCGCCTGGCAGATCCTAGACTGCTGCTCGGCTTTTTTGACAACACAGATTTGACTATATCATTCTCTATTCAACTCAGAATATTTATTTTATTTTTCCTTTATCTTTTTTTCATGATTATACATACTTCTATCATTTTTTTACATTTTTTTCATTACTTTTACTCTGTTAATCCGAAAATAGAAAAAGAGGGGTTAGAGATAACCCGAATCCGGTCAGTTTCTAGTCAATTGTGTGTTTTATGTTATTATCTTTACATATACTCCACTTTGTCTAGTTCTAATTGTCTATTTAACTTTTTTGTTTGTCTATTTGCATAGAAAATCAAGCACCCACACGTTGAGGACTCTTCTTCATCCGCCGGTCGAAGAAGGAGAAGCTTTAACCCACATTCTTCACGCTAAGGTACACACGGTCATTTTAATTCTATAAATTGGCACCCACGGTTCCTGGAGACCACATTTATTTCTTCTCATACTCCTCCCACATGACCCGAACCGTCTCTTTGGTGATCGAGCAACGCCAAGGGATGAAAGTTCGGGGATCAATGTGAGTGTGGGACCAAGGTGAGAGTTGTTTTTCGATATTTTATTCCTTTCTTTTCTCATCCCCTCTTGAGGTGACGATCTGGATTCACGGACTTCCCTGAAAAGGAGAGGACCCCGTCGAATTTTCAGAGCCGACAGCTTTGTGGCGACCACGGTGGGACAAGCAATGTCTTCAACCATGGGTGCTTAGTGTCTTGTTTGCAACTAGTTCTAGTTCTAGACCGGTTTCCATGTGAGCATTTCCTTCTTTCCACCTTTCCTAACTTCATGCCATCTCAAAATTTCTGATTTCACCCATCTTTCATCAGATCTTAAGTACCAAGCATGCCCTTTAATTTCTGTCATTTTATTTAAACTGGTTCCCACGTGAACCACCCTTCTCCTTTTAAACTAGTTCCCGCGTGAACCAATCTCTTTCTTTACTTCGGTTCCCACGTGAACCAAACTTATTTTTTCCAAATCTATCCCAACTTGGATCAGATCTTTATTCACCTTTAATTTCCCCCACGTGGCCCTCTTTTGACCATTCAAACCAGTTCCCATGTGAACCACCCTTTTTACCCAAAACCGGTTCCCGCGTGAACCATCTTTACTTTTTACCCCGGTTCCCACGTGAACCAGCTTATTCTTACATCGGTCCCCACATGGACCACCCTTTTGCTTGGCTATCAGATCTGAACCCTCTTCTTTCCATCACCTTTTCACTATCTCCATTTGACTCACATAAGAAACATGGTCTGGATTCTAGTTTCTAGTTGTCTGTCTAGTTTCTAATTGCTTATTTTGTGTGATTGCTTGTTTATTTAAGTTTATGTTTTGCTCATTACTTGCTTTACTACTTGATTGCATTCTCTGCTCCTTCTCTTTACCTCCTTCTTTTACACTTTTTTGAGGCGGGAGCTCACTCTCCCATTTACCCCTCCCATCCAAAACACCCTCTTGGTGGATTCTGACCTCTCTTCTGGGATATTCCTTCCTAGTTGACTTGGTTGGCTTTCATCAAGGCCTCCGTAATTCCTCATACGTGGAGTATTCCTCTTCACGATCGGGTTGGTTGTACCACTCCCCAAACCCGAAGCATCCTACGTTACCTACACGTGGTGAGATTGTGTGAAACATAGGTCATTGGAGATTGGAGTTAGGATCCTAATCCATTTATTGATAGAACAATTCTTAACAAATCCATAAACCTAAGGTTTAATCAAAATCATTGTGTAATCTTGCTTTCAAGTCTTTGCATCATTTGCTTGTCAAACGAAAATTCAAACATCTAACTTTTGTAAAATACTAAAAATCAAACAAAGTTCTTTGTTTGCTTTGTCAACTTGTTTGTTTTCTCCTTGAAGTTCAATGCAACTAAGGTCTGGAAAGCACGTTGGAATGGCGGAACAAGCTGAACATCGAGAACACGAGATGGGTCACCAACAAATTCTGTCAGATGGTCTTGTTAATCCATTGTTTGAGTCAGAAGCGCAAGAGGTCCCTCAACCATCTGCTCCACGTGATGTTGAACAACTCTTTAGGGAGTTGTCTCTCTATACCAACCAAGAAACCTATGCCTGCATACAATCCATGGCTAAGGGAAAAATGGCCTCAGATCTGGCTGAAGTTAACCAAGTTGCCTTATTTTCCTTATCCTCTGGTTCGAACACCACTCATTCAACCACCTATTGTTCAACAATCTGTGATTCAACCATCATTGGCACTAGCACAACCATTTGTAGTTCAACCATCTATAGTTCAACCATTTGTGGTTCAACCATCATTTGTTCAGCCATCTTATTTCAACCATGTTGCTCCCTTGGCCCATCAAGTCAGGGGAAAATCTTCAGTAAATTTGCCAAGTCATACTCCTCAATTCCAAAACCATGCCTCTAACCACATACCCCAACCTGTAAACCAAGAACCTGCTCTCACCCAGGCAATCATGGATCAGCTCACCCAGATAAATGAACGTTATGAAGAGCTGAGATGTCGCCTGGTCTCCAAGTCAGTTCCTGAGATTTCTATTCCTTCTTTACCAGTTCTCCACTTGCCAACTTCTGAGCTACCAGTTTATCACCGCTACAATGGCACTGGCAATCCTTTTCTCCACTTAAAAGATTTTCTCTACAAGTCCTCGTTCTAAAAAAATGATCGTAGGGTTCTTGCCTTCTTATTCCGCCATTTACTAAAAGGGTCTGCATTAGAATGGTTCTACTCACTCGACTCCTTTGAGGCAGGAGACTTCGATATTGTGAAGACCAAATTTTTGCAAAGATACAGAGACCGGGGTGGCACCAGCATGCTCCATTATAGACTTGATTGCTGAGAAGATGAAGCCCGAAGAGGACTTCATAAAGTTTGCTGATCGCTGGAGGGGAATGGCAGAAAAATTGACAGATGTGATTTCTGAAGGGGAACAAGTAAAGATGCTTATTGAAAACACTACACCTACCTTGAGGAATGTCTTGATCATGCACCATCCTACCACCATGAATGAACTCTATGACAGTGCCCGATACTTGCAAGCCCACTTCAAGGATGCCACCATGATAAACCCTTTTGATCCTAAACATAGAAACTTCAGGAAAACCCCCTCTGCACCAGTTGGGCCTACAACCGAAGGAGTGGTCAACAACGAAGCTATAAACACCGTGGGGAACTGTGGAGGGAACCGTCAAAACTAGTTCAGATACCCACCACAAAACCTTTCCTATTACCCCCCTCAACAACAGGTTAGGCCACCACAACCACAACAACCACAACAACCCCAGCAACCAGTAGCACAACCCCAGCAACCTCGTCAACCTACCTACAATAGGGCACCGCCACCACCCAATCAGGCACCACAAAGGGGAGGTCCTAGGAGAGAGAACTACCAACAAATCCCTTACTCCTTGACCGACATCTTCAATGTACTCATGGCGGAGAAACAGTTGGAATTGCCCAAGGAAAGAGAGGTTTGGCCAACAAATGTAGATATGTCCCGATACTGTGCTTACCACCGGTGTCCAGGTCACACTGTAGAAGTGTGCTTTCAATTCAAGAATTACATCCACGATCTGAATGACCAAGGCAGCATTGATTGGGCGCAAATGGGAGAATGCATACAAGCTATGAAGACTAGGCAGCAGCAGCGGCAGTGTCCACCGGCTCAACCTCAACAACAACCTAGCTTGGGGATTGTTCAGAATCCGCTCCCATTACATGCTCCCTCTCCAGCACCAGCACCAGCACATCCAAACCCAGGAATTGGTCTAGTACACTCCATTGTCCAGGGAGATGCCAGTCGTGCTCAAGGTTGGCAACTAGAAAACCAAAATGCAACCATGCCAGTCAACCCAGCTAGGTCTCCTGCTGGGAATCCTCCTAGACAAATAATCCATGCACCTGCTACTCCACAACCACCACCTAGTTCAATATCCCAACCACTGGCCGCCACTTCTTCTCGCCGACCTATCATTAGACCAGCCCCCTCCTTAACTACACCTCTTTCAACCATTGCTACACACCGGCCCTTGCTCATCCGACCACCACAATCACCACCAAACCTGAACCCCCAGCCTATGAGCTCTACCACTCCAAAACCCCAACCTATCATACCACCAACACCACAACCAATCCCACAACCTACACCTTCATTAAACTCATCAACCACTTCTGCACCCCGGCCTCTTCTTATTAGGCCACCAGTATCACCATCACTACCACCTCCAAATCCTACCCCTCTACCAACTAACCCCATCATCCCAGAACCATCGATCTCATTACCTATCATACCTACACCTACACCACCTGTTCCACCACAATCCACCCTAGTTAACCCGTCACCTCTACCCGACCGCCAAATAGCCCCAGTGCTTCGAAGTGGGAGGATGTTCCAGCGGCTCTTTCCCCAAGCCAGTACTCAACCGCAGGATCCAGTGGAGGAGGAACAAGTAGAAGAACCATTGCCAGGCACAACCTATGATTTGTTGAAACATTTGGATAAAACACCGGCCCGTATTTCCATACTTATGTTGACCAAAAGATCAAAGGTGCACCAGGAGATTCTACAGCAGTATTTGCAAAGGGTCATGGTGAATGAAGATCTCCCACCTGAGAAGATCACTACAGTGTTAGCCCCTAGAAGTAAGCACCCAACACTCACTTTCTCTCAGGAAGAATTAGCAAATCCAGAATTTAGGAGATCTACTTTGCATGTGGCTGTGGTTATTTGTAATATTGAAGTGAAATCATGTTTGGTTGACACTGGAGCTTCTATCAACGTTATGCCACCAGAAACTTTGTAGTTGTGTGGCATTTCTGAGCAAGAAATCAAGCCATCTTGTGCCATGGTGACGGCCTACGACAACTCCAAGAAGTCTGCACGTGGGGTGGTCACTCTAGAAGTTAAACTTGGACCATGTACGGTCACAACGGATTTTCATATTCTAGAATTAGATCCAACTTTTCGGGCTATACTTGGGAGGCCATACTTGGAGGC
The DNA here is from genome assembly GCA_036172225.1 of Cryptocoryne crispatula var. balansae. NCBI lineage: Eukaryota > Viridiplantae > Streptophyta > Magnoliopsida > Alismatales > Araceae > Cryptocoryne > Cryptocoryne crispatula. The sequence goes on from CM069924.1 coordinate 24,226,213, forward strand.
AATAGGAGCTGTGGCTTCAACAAACCACCAGTGCATAAAGTTTCCCTTTAAAGGACAAGTGGTCAAAGTGACTAGCATGCCTATAAGGGACGAGATGAATGATGCTACTTTTTCATCACCCCTAGGTTTGTCAATATAGCCCCAGATCTCAGTGGGAGAATTGCCAGAAGTCAGATGCATGACCGCCTCCCTACCTGACACAGTGGGAGGGCGGATGATGATGAAACTGGGCTATCAGCCTGTAAGAGGTTTAGGCAAGGATCTTCAAGGAATCACTCAACTGATTCAAACTGTGAAAAGGCTATGCAGGCAGGGGTTGGGATACGAAGAGGATTTCATCCCAAGGAGGATCTTCCAGCCAGGATATGCCATGGGACTCCACACCTTCTTTATCAAAGGGGAGACCATGATGATGGCTGAAGATGACAAGAGTTTCATTACAGTTGTCAAGAGAATGAAGGCTCCAGATAAAGAAAAAGACTTGGAAGACCTATGCTTATCTTTGACTCGTCTGTTTTCAAGTGGGGAAGAGCACCAGGAACCACTCAAGGGAAGACCAATCTTGAATCATCTAGTTAAGCATGTTAACCAAGTCAAAACCATTCCACGAGGCCCAAATACAACAATGCCATGTTTGAACCACATACCATTGTTTCTAGATCTTTTGGATGGGCTTCAGGGCCCACTTACCCACTTTGGGCCCATGTGCCCTCTTCAACCTTCCACTCTTATTGGGCCTGCTTGCCCATTTGCTTCCCTCATCAACTTCAGAACTGAGGGCTTTTCCCAACATGGGCTCACATGCCCATTTATTTATGAAATCGGCTTCACGTACCCGTTTACTTTTTTCATCAGTTTTGAACCCATGTGTCCACTTTCTGTTACCATTGGGCCCACGAGCCCCTTTTTCCCTTTTATTCTTAAGTTTTTCTCTCTGGTAATTCAGTCAGTTTCCATCAAACCTCGAGTCATGCTGACTCATTCTATCTTTTTATTTGAAATTTCCAAAAAAAAAAAACATTTCCATCGAGGAGACGTCTCTACTCATCCCAGAGGGTGCTCCCAATCAGGGATCCCTCTTTTCTGAATCATTGATCAATTTACTCGATCCTCCCTCCACTGTAAATACCACCTTTCCAGCTTTATCTTCAGTAGGTCAAGTTAGGTTAGGAAATAGGAAAGTCAGAGGTAAGCGAGTTCCAAATAGATATCTGCAACAATTGGCACAGAAATGTGTAGAGTGTGCAAGGCAGCCAAACTTTTTAGAGAATACCATCCAACTAGATGAAATCCGATATGAGGATGAGCATAACATAGATCATACTTTGGGAGTATATGAGGTGGTATCATAGAAGGATCCTGAATCCGAGGATGAAATCGAGGACTTGGCTGATGCATATGCATCTACACTTAGAAGATTTGAAGAACCATCAGCCACAGGGAATGAACCAACCAAGGAACTGAATTCAGGAACCCTGGAAGATCCCAAGACTATCCTCATTAGCGCAAACCTCACTCCCTCAGAAGAACAACGTTTGATCAAAGTTTTGGAAGAATATAAGGACACGTTCGCATGGACATATGAAGACATGCCGGGATTAGATAATTCATTGGTTGAACATAGATTAACCTTGAAACCTAGAACTACCCCGGTTAAACAAAAGCTCAGGAGATTCCACCCTGATATTCCACTCAAAATAAAAGAAGAGGTCGACAAACTACATCAAGAAAAATTTATTAAGGTTTTCCTATATCCGCAATGGGTGGCTAACATAGTCCCTGTTATGAAGAAGGATGGACGAATTCGAATTTGTATAGACTTCAGGGACTTGAACCGAGCGTGTCCTAAGGATGATTTTCCTTTACCTCATGTCGATGTTTTGGTTGATAACACAGCTGGATTTGAAATGCTTTCATTCATGGATGGCTATTCTGGATACAATCAGATCCGGTTAGCTGAGGAGAACCAAGAGAAGACCTCATTCACTACACCTTGGGGAACATATTGCTATGTTGTCATGCCCTTTGGGTTAAAGAATGCTGGTGCTACATATCAGAGGGCTATGATGGCTATCTTTCACGACATGATGCACACCCTTGTAGAGGTGTATGTGGATGATTTGGTTATCAAGTCCAAGAGTCGGGAAAATCATTCTGAAGTGCTAAGGAAAGTTTTGCAACGAGCTAGAGAATATAAGCTGAAAATGAACCCTAAGAAATGTACATTTGGAGTTTCATCAGGAAAGCTACTTGGGTTCATAATAAGCAAGAGGGGCATAGAGATCGACCCAAAAAAGTTCAAGGCAATTATTGGTATGCCTCCTCCGAAGAATATGAAAGAGCTTCGAGGATTGATTGGGAGGCTACAATTTGTCCGCCGGTTTATCTCACAACATTTTCAAAGGTGTAAACCTTTCTATGAGTTAACCAAGGCGGGGGCCGAGTTTAAATGGGATTCGAAGTGCCAGGAGGCGTTTGATGGGTTGAAAACATACCTGGCAAGTCCCCCTGTACTTAGACCTCCAATTCCCGACAAGCCCTTGGTCCTCTACATCTCAGTTCTTGAGAACTCTCTTGGGGCAGTCCTTGCACAAGTTGATGAAGAAGGGAAAGAACGAGCTACCTACTACTTGTCTAAGATGTTTGATGCTTGTGAGCTGAAGTACATTGTGGTAGAAAAGACCTATGCTGCTCTTGTTTGGGTGGTTCAGAAACTCAAACATTATTTCCTTGCTCACCAAGTCAAGCTCATTGCTCGTATCAATCCCATTAAGTTTCTGTTAGAGAAGACAGTCTTGAATGATCGGTTAGGGCGATGGCAGACTTTCTTATCCCAATTTGATATCACTTATGTCCCACAGAGGGCAATCAAGGGTTATGCTATTGCTGAACACCTTGCCCATCATCCCATACCCGTCTTTGACCCAGTCCGGTCAGAGTTCCCGGATGATGAACTAATGTCAGTCCGATCTTCCAATCTTTGGACAATATATTTTGACGGGGCTCTGAACTCTCACGGTAGAGAGATAGGTATTGTCCTTCTGTCACCTGAAGGTGTCACCATTCCACAGGCTTTTCAGCTTAACTTTCCAGCAACCAACAACATAGCTGAGTTTGAAGCCTTGCTGGCCGAACTGGAGGTCGCTCATTTCCATGGTGCCACCAAACTTTGGGTGATAGGTGATAGTCAATTGATCCTACGCGAAGTCCTATCCAAGTACCGAACTTCCCATCCAAACCTCAAACCCTACCAAGAGCTCACCACCTGCTACATCAAGCTATTCTTCAAACTCACCTTTGTCCATGTCCCCCGCTCTCAGAATATCCTCGCCGATGCCTTAGCTTCACTAGCTTCATCTCTATATGTCCCGCTAGGCAGGCAAGTGCGGACTATCCACATCTGTAAGAGGACAATTCCTGCAATTGAGGATGGACGTTTTCTGAAGGTTAAGGAGAGGTTCAACAGAATGGAATACTTGGAACATAAAGAAGAAATCTCCTTGATTGAGTTGGAAGAATTATAAGGTGAGAGACCTTGGTATGACGAGATTGCGAGTTATTGCCAAGATCAGTCATATCCACCTGGATCAACCACCAAGGAAAAGAAGACAATTAGAAGAGTATCCCAGAGGTATACAATCCTAGGAGGAGTTCTCTATAAGAGAAGCCTAAGTGGAATCTTACTCAGGTGTCTTGATGAAGAAGAAGCCGAGTTGGTGCTGAAGGAAGTACATTCTGGAGTTTGTGGTGGTCATGTGAATGCCCAAGCCCTTGCTAAGAAAATCATCCGACAAGGGTATTATTGGCCAACTCTAGAAGAAGACTGCTCCATCTTTGTCCGGCATTGTCATTCATGTCAACTCCATGCCGACAAGATTCACTCTCCGGCATCTTCCCTTCATCCAATTCATACCCCATGGCCTTTCACCATGTGGGCTTTTGACATCATTGGTCCCTTGACTGACCTCAACTCCGAAATGCGCTCAAAATCATTCATTCTGACGGCAACGGAGTACTTCACAAAGTGGACTGAAGCGGAAGCATTCGTGGAGATTAAAGCGTCAACAGTCTGCTCCTTCATCAAGCGCAACATCCTGGCAAGGTTCAGGATCCCCAGCGACATCGTCACCAATAATGGGCCACAATTTCTTTCTCAAGATCTGCATGATCTTTGCAACATTCATCACCATACTATCCTCAAGGCAATGGTCAAGCAGAAGCCACCAATAATACCTTAATCAAAATCATCAAGAAATCTTGTAAGTCTAGCAAATTTGCCGACTGGCCTGATAAGCTTGTAGATGCTCTATGGGCTTATCGTACTTATGTAAGGACTCCCACTGGACAAACCCCTTATGCTTTGGCATATGGGATGGAAGCAGTGGTCCCTTATGAAGTATTACTTCCATCTCTCCGAGTTCAACTCAACATGGATATTCCTGTTGATGAGAGAAGAGAATCTCTCCTTGCACAGCTTGAACTCTTGGATGAAATAAGGCTAGCCGCCGCCGATCATGCCCGGACTTATCAGAATAGACTCAAAAGGTTTTATCAAAAGAGGGTGGTCGAGAGAAAATTCGAGATCGGTGAGATGGTAGTCAAACGCATATTCATTAAGCCAGGGGGTCCCCGCTCCAAGTTGCAACCTAACTGGGAAGGACCTTTTGTAATCACTGAAAAGTATCCAGGTAATGCATATGAATTGACTAATGTAGATGGAGAAAAATTGAATCATCCTTGGAATGGAGTTTACCTCAAAAAGTACTTTCAACAAAAATGGAGAAACCACTGGTATAATCTCAAGTCATCGATCCTAGGTTGTTAGTGAGAAGTCAAGGGTAGGTACCATCCTACACACACAACACTTCCCAATCCTAGAATCCAGACAACCCGACACTTGCGAAAGGCAAGGCAGAAATCTAGAAATGGAAGGAGTACCCTTACCCTATTCTCTTCTACTCGGTCCAAGATAGGGAGAGAAGATTAGAGAGGGGTAGTATCAAAAACACTCGCAACCCTAGTAGGAGGCCGTCTCAGATGGTACAAAAGGGTGCCAAAAGATGGGCAATGAACCCCTCAGGTTAGAAAAAGAAAAATGATCAACCTGTCTTAATGAGTACCCAGAATGATAGTCAAGGCAAAAGGCACTAAAAGATGGGCAATGTCTCCACGGGTCAAAAACCTGTCCAAATATGTGCCACATAGAAAAGAGCAAAAAAAAACAAGAGAAAACCCAAAGAGGTCGAACCCCAATGGGTAATTTGAGTGAGAGTAGAGAAATCCCTCTCAACATCTTCAAACCCTATCAAGGACTTCCTCTATACTCTTCCTCTTTAAACCCCTTGGGTAGGGTAAACTGACCAAATCCAGGTGGAACCCAAGCCGATCAAAGGAAGAAGGTTAGAAGGATTCTAGGTAGGGAACTTTATTTTTGCACGTGGCGTCTACCACTTGAGTCTTGACAAACCCCAAAGATCGATGAACTATCTCAAATACCAGCATTTTCTCCACAAAAAGTGAATATTTTCAAAATCCAAAAAAAGAGGAATATTTCAAAAAAAATTGAAATTTCAAAAAATCCAAAAAAAAATTGATCTTTCAAAAATCCAAAAAAAGTAATATTTCAAAATTTTAAGAAAAATGATATTTCTAAGAAAACCGGAAAAAAAAATTCTCAGTCATGATCATTGCCTTAGTTGCATCCATGCTTATTTGATTGTCAAGCATATTTCCATTTCTTCACTACATATCCATTTTTGCTTTAATTATCTTGTTAAGAAGGCTTTTCCCTTTGACCTAAGTCAAAGTTGACCGTAATGGGCAAAGGAATGAGTCACGGTGAAGATCTAATCCCCTTTCTATCAAGTGTTTCAGGCATTTCAATGTAGAAGAAGAGAAGATTCACACCACGGCAGGTAAGTTCTTTTAACCCTTACCCCTATTTCATTTTAGTCATTTGTTTTATTCCACCTTGTTAAGAAGGCTCTTCCCTTTGACTCAAAATCAAGGCAAACGGTATACAGGCAAAGGGATAAGTCATGATGAAAATTTAATCATCTTTGTTAAGTGTTTTCAAGAGTTGAAGAAGGAAAAGAGAAGGGCCATCAGGCAACCTTTGAAGTCCAAAAGATGAATTGGTGAGATCAGTATTCCCCAAGGAACGTCATGCCAACCCTGTGGCGAAAAGAGAGGAAGCGCCACCCAGCTGAACATTATCGTGGTGTTGTATTCCGTCAGAAGGCAAGACAAGGATGGACCAGAGATGCTGATGAATCAGGCGGTCAATAGACCACGCCTGAAGACTTCACTCAGAATTCACAATCTCACATCACCACTATCACTTCATTTTTGCACTTCACATCACTCCTATCTGTTACCTAGTTATATTAGGTCCATTTGATACATATTATATGCATTAATGTTGAAGACCTTGAGAGTGAAAATGATTGGGCCCGAGGTCCCCTTCAACAAAATCTACGACTGCTTGGTCATTTCTTCACACTCACGGATAAGCCATAATTGAACATTGGAGGGACGATGGTTCCTAATCAGGTGTCTTGACCTCCAATAGACAATCTATATCTTCAACTATTTTCTACATAATTTTCTATGTTTTCACATCCATCTCTTTTTCATTCTTCATCATTACCAATTTTATTTCATCTTGTTTTCTCTTTCTTTTATTTCATCATGTTTTATTCTTTCTTTTATTCCTTCATGTTTTATTCTTTCCTTTATTTTATCTCACCATGTTTTTCCTTTCTTTTATACCACCGTGTCTTTTATCCCACCCCACCGTGGCAATTGTCATGCCATTGTTTCTTCTTTCCCATAATTCTATGTTAGTCCCACCATTTTCTTTCAATCCCATTATGGCTTAAGTCTGTTATGTCATTTTTCGAATACTTGATTTTATGCCAGAGCGTGATTCATGGTTTTCACGATACCCGAGCAATTTTGTTATGCTTAAAACGAACCCTTTTAGAATTTGAGGTTATTCCACTCAGAATTAAACTGAGTATTTTGGTGAAACTTGAATGAACTTGAGATTCCAAATATGATGAATTGGTATTATTTTCATTTTATGATCAATTTCTCTTTTAAAAACTTTAGCACATCACAGTACAAGAACACCGCAAAGTTCGGGTTGCTGGCTGATGATGAACCTACGAATTCGAGGACTCCTCACCACGCTGAGGGTTGGCTACATCCTTTTATCCTTTATCATTTACTTTTTCATCTCTCGTGCCAAGGGCATGTCTTTTACCAGTCAATTATATGAGGTTTTCATAGAACATGAAAGCGATCTAGAATACTCCGAGAGATTCATTTTGCTGGATCAGGTAGATAAGCGTGTTTATATCTACACCTTGATGCCACCTTTTCAGTCCATCACCATTCCATTCTTCTACATTCATCTACGTTCACTTGCATTCCATTACCGTTCACTACGAATCACTCCGCTTCATTACATGCCATTCCCTTACAAAGCCGACATCAAGGCGAGGCAAGCTGTAGACACGCCAAATTCACCTAATCCAGAGCATAAAACTCATGTTTTATAGGTTAACATGTGCGATTGACCTTATAATGATGCCGGGTCTTTAAAAGTTGATTTGGAGCTTCGCCGAACGAAATCGGATGCTTTCCGAAGTTTTCCGCAAAAAGCCATAATTTCCGAGCGAAAGCCTCACGTAAATCGTGTAAACAGGGAAATTGGCTGAATGACCAATGCCTAATGATCATGTATTGAAGGTTATGGTCATATTCACACCCCGGACAAGTTTTGTTGCATACCGTGCCTTTCCGGTTTGCCGTCGGAGTCATTTTGACCTGTATCGGATCTTCTGTTCACTGCCCTAACTTCCGGAAAAAATTCTGAAGTTTTTTAGGGTGTGATAGCTGATCCGATGCTATAAAAATCTTCTTCGGCCTGTTATCTTTTCAACACAAAAAACGGCGTTGAATTCCGAGTTCGGGAGTGTTCGCAATGGCTTCCGGAAGAAGGACGCGCAAAAACAGTCTCATGCGCCCGGGTTCCTGGTCACATGCGCCCGGGACCCAGGGCACGTGCCCATGCGCCCTACCAGTGAGGCACGTGACCTTGTGCCCTCACTTGAGGGCACATGCGCCCTACCCTTGAGGCACGAGGGACCCAGTTTTTCACCGGGACTCTACCGCTGAACGGATCGACAGGATACGACCAATTTTTTCGGAATTGATGAGATGCGCCCCTTCCGGGGGGCGCATGCGCCCTGGGGTAGGGCGCAATGTGCCCTATTTTTTTAGTCTAGATAGGTCTGTTCGTTCTCTTATAAATAAACTCCGATTCCGGTCGTTCCAAAGGCATGAGCATGACCCCCCAGGCATCTCAAGACGTCCAAGTTGCAACCAAACTGGGAAGGACCTTTTGTAATCACTGAAAAGTATCCAGGTAATGCATATGAATTGACTAATGCAGATGGAGAAAAATTGAATCATCCTTGGAATGGAGTTTACCTCAAAAAGTACTTTCCATAAAAATGGAGAAACCACTGGTATAATCTCAAGTCATCGATCCTAGGTTGTTAGTGAGAAGTCAAGGGTAGGAACCATCCTACACACACAATACTTCCCAATCCTAGAATCCAGACAACCCGACACTTGCGAAAGGCAAGGCAGAAATCTAGAAATGGAAGGAGTACCTTTACCCTATTCTCTTCTACTTGGTCCGAGATAGGGAGAGAAGATTAGAGAGGGTAGTATCGAAAAAACTCGCCACCTTAGTAGGAGGCCGTCTCAGAGGGTACAAAAGGGTGCCAAAAGATGGGCAATGAACCCCTTAGGTTAGAAAAATAAAAATGATCAACCTGTCTGAATGAGTACCCAGAATGATAATCAAGGCAAAAGGCACTAAGGCATCGTTTGGTATCGTGATAAAATTGATGGGGATAGGGATAAACCAATTTTTGTGGTTGACCCTATCCCCATTATGTTTGGCTTGACTTAGGATAGGTTTAGGGATAATCCTATCCTATGTTTGGTATGTTAACAATAAATTCGAGGATAACTTTAAATTTTTATATTTTTATCTTTATTTTTTATATTATCTTATTCTATTATGCATAACATATTTATAAATATTTTAACTCATTTACACATTTATATAATAAATTTAAAATATTATTTAAATATATAAATAAAAATAAGTTTAAACGCGGACAGAGCTCAGCCCGGCCCCTCTCCGGATAGAACCCGGCGGACGGAGACGGACGGTGCTCCCCGCAGAGCCGCTCCCCGCCTCTCCTTCCCAGCTAGAGGTGGGCATAAAACGGTTCAAACCGAGAAACCAAACCAAAACAGCTCATTCGGTTCGGTTCGGTATGGGACCTCTTTTAATTTGAAAAATCTCTAAAGCGATTTAAGTCAAATCAAATCATTTAAACTGACTTAATCAAAAAATATAAAAAAAATTATTAAAATATAAATAAAAAATTTATCCTCGACGGACATAGACCGACGGACGTTGCTCGCCGCTCCCCCTCCCGACGGACGGAGCCCCCCCTCCGGCAGACAATGCCCACCCCGGCAAACACCGCTCCCCCCTCCTCCCTCCCCCCCCGCGTCGCGAGCTCCCCCACCCCCGCAGCGACGAGCTCCCCCGCCGTGACGAGCTCCCCCGCCGCCGCCCCTCCGCCGCGACGACCTCCCCCGGCCCCGCCTGCCGCGACGGAGCTCCCCCTCCCGGCGGACGGAGCCCCCCTCCGGCGGACAATGCCCACCCCGGCGGACGCCCCTCCCCCCTCCTCCCTCGCCCTCTCCCCCCACCCCCGCGTCGCGAGCTCCCCCACCCCCCGCCGCGACGAGCTCCCCCGCCGTCTCCCCCCACCCCGCCGTGACGAGCTCCCCCGCCACCCCCCTCCGCTGCGATGACCTCCCCCGGCCCCGCTCGCCGCGACGGAGCTCCCCCCCCCGCCCCCCTCCGCCGCGATGACCTCCGACGACCTCCCCGGCCCCACCCGCCGCGACGGAGCCCCCCCCCCACCCCCGCGCAGATTTCACCCCGTGGCGCCCCCTTCACCACCCCCTCCCCGAGCTCCCCCCCCCCGCGCGGATGTCCCCCCGCGGCACCCCCCCTTCCCGCGTGTGGAGCTCCCCCCGCCCCCTTCCCCCCACCCCGCGCGCGGATGTCCCCCCGCGGCACCCCCTTCCCGCGCGCGGAAGCTCCCCCCACGGCGCCCCCTTCACCCCCCTCCCGGAGCTCCCCCCCGCGCGCGGATGTCCCCCCGCGGCACCCCCCTTCCCGCACGTATCCTCAAAATATCATTTTGGGAGTAAGATATCCAAAGTATTAGGTGGGATGATTTATCCTTGTACTTATCCTTAATTTTGGGAATAACCTGGATTAACTTAATCCAGGTTAACTTCATTTTTTAGTGTGTACCAAACAAGGGATTAGGGATAAACCAAGTTTATCCTAGGTTATCCCCGTACCAAACAAGGCCTAAAAGATGTGCAATGTCCCCACAGGTCAAAAAACCTGTCCAAATATGTGCCACATAGAAAAGAGCAAAAAAAAAAAAAACAAAGAGGCCGAACCCCAATAGGTAATTTAAGTGAGAGTAGAGAAATCCCTCTCAACATCTCCAAACCCTATCAAGGACTTCTTCTATACTCTTCCTCCTTAAACTCCTTGGGTAGGGTAAACCGACCAAATCCAGGTGGAACCCAAGCCGATCAAAGGAAGAAGGTTAGAAGGATTCTAGGTAGGGAACTTTATTTTTGCACGTGGCATCTACCACTTGAGTCTTGACAAACCCCAAAGATCGATAAATTGTCTCAAATACCAGCATTTTCTCCACAAAAAAGTGAATATTTTCAAAATCCAAAAAAGGGGAATATTTCAAAAAATCCAGAAAAATTGATATTTCAAAAATCCAAAAAAAATGATATTTCAAAAAATCCAAAAAAATTTGATATTTCAAAAATCCAAAAAAATGATATTTCAGAAATCCAAAAAAATACATATTTCGAAAATCCAAAAAAATGCATTTTTCAAAAGAATATAAAAAATTCAATCAAATATTTTTGAAAATCCAAAAAAATGAATATTTCTAAGAAATCCAAAAAAAAATGCTCAGTCATGATCATTGCCTTAGTTGCATCCATGTTTATTTGACTATCATGCATATTTCCATTCCTGCATTGCATATCCTTTTTGCTTTAATTATCTTGTTAAGAAGGCTTTTCCCTTTGACATAAGTAAAAGTTGACCATAATAGGCAAAGGGATGAGTCATGGTGAAGATCTAATCTCCTTTTATCAAGAGTTTCAGGCATTTCAATGTAGAAGAGGAGAGGATTCACACCACAGCAGGTAAGTTCTCTCAACCCTTACATCCATTTCATTTTAGTCATTTGTTTTATTCTACCTTGTTAAGAAGGCTCTTCCCTTTGACTCAAAAACAAGGCAAATGATATACAGGCAAAGGGATGAGTCATGATGAAAATTTAATCATCTTTGATAAGTGTTTTCAGGGGCCATCAGGCAACATTTTAAGTCCAACAGGTGAAGTGGTGAGATCGGTGTTCCCCAAGGGACATCATGCCAACCTTGTAGCGAAAAGAGAGGAAGCACTACCTATCGTGGTGTTGTATTCCTTCAAAAGACAAGACAATGATGGATCAGAGATGCGATGAATCGGGCGATCGATACAAATTGATAAATCACGCCCGAAGACTTCATTCAAATCCACATTCTCATCAATCTCACATCATAACCATCACTTCATTTTTTGCACTTCACATCACTCCTACTATCTGTCACCTAGTTATATTAGGGCCATTTGATACATATTATATGCATTAATGTTGAAGACCTTGAGAGTGAAAATGATGGGGCCCGAGATCCCCTTCAACAAAATCTACAACGGCTTGGTCATTTCTTCACACTCACGGATAAGCCAAAATTGAACATTGGAGGGACGATGGTTCCTAACCGGGTGTCTTGACCTCCAATAGACAATCTATATCTTCAACTATTTTCTACATGATTTTCTATGTGTTCACATCCATCTCCTTTTCATTCTTCATCATTACTAATTTTATCCCTTCATGTTTTATTCCTTTCTTTTTATTCCACCATGTTTTATTCTGTGTCCTTTCTTTAATCCCACCGTGTCTTTTATTTTTTTCCATCATGGCAATTGTCATGCCATTGTTTCTTCTGTCCCTTTATTCTATGTTAGTCCCACCATTATCTTTCAATCCCACTATGGCTTAAATCTGTTTTGTCGTTTTCCGAATACTCGGTTTTCTACCAGAGCGTGATTCATGGTTTTCACGATACCCAATAAATTTTGTTATGCTTAAATGAACCCTTTTAGAATTTGAGATTATTCCACTCAGAATTAAACTAAGTATTTTGGTGAAACTTGAATGAACTTGAGATTCCAAATATGATGGATTGGTATTCTTTTCATTTTAAGATCAACTTCTCTTTTAAAACTTTAGCCCATCACAGTACAAGAACACCGCAAAGTTCAGGTTGCTGGATGATGATGAACCTACGAATTCGAGGACTCCTCACCACATTGAGGGTTGGCTACATCCTTTTATCCTTTATCATTTACTTTTTCATCTCTCATGCCAAGGGCATGTCTTGTACCAGTCAATTATATGAGGTTTTGATAGAACATGAAAGTGATCTAGAATACTCAGAGAGATTCATTTTGCTGGATCAGGTAGATAAGCATGTCTATATCTACACCTTGATGCCACCTTTTCAGTCCATCATTATTCCATTTTGCTACATTCATCTACGCTCACTTGCATTCCATTACAGTTCACTCCAAATCACTCTGCTTCATTACATGCTACTACCTTACAAAGCCGACATCAAGGCGAGGCAAGCTGTAGACACGCCAAATTTGCCTAATTCAGAGCATAAAACTCATGTTTGATAGAGTAACATGTGTGATTGACCTTAGAATGATGTCGGGTCCTTTTAAAGTTGATTTGAAGCTTCGCTGAACAAAATCGGATGTTTTCCGAAGTTTTTCGCAAAAGCCGTAATTTCTGAACGAAAGCCACACGTAAATCGTGTAAACATAAAAATTGTCTGAATGACCAATGCCTAATGATCATGCATTGAAGGTTATGGTCATATTCACACCCCGGACAAGTTTTGTTGCATACCGTGCCTTTCCGGTTTGCCATCGGAGTCATTTTGACTTGTATCGGATCTTCTGTTCACTGCCCTAACTTCCAGACAAAATTATGAAGTTTTGGAGGGTTTGATGTCTGATACAATGCTCTATAAAGCTTCTTTGGCCTGTTATCTTTCCAACGCAACAAACGGCGTCGAATTCCGAGTTCGGGAGTGTTCGTAATGGCTTCCGGAAGGACACGCAAAAAATAGTCCAATGCGCCCGGGTCCCTGGTCACATGCGCCCGAAACCCAGGGCACGTGCCCATGCGCCCTACCAGTGAGGCACGTGACCTTGTGCCCTCACTTGAGGGCACATGCGCCCTACCCTTGAGGCACGAGGGACCCAGTTTTTCACCGGGACTCTACCGCTGAACGGATCGACAGGATACGACCAATTTTTTCGGAATTGATGAGATGCGCCCCTTCCGGGGGGCGCATGCACCCTGGGGTAGGGCGCAATGTGCCCTATTTTTTTAGTCTGGATAGGTCTGTTCGTTCTCTTATAAATAAACTCCGATTCCGGTCGTTCCAAAGGCATGAGCATGACCCCCCAGGCATCTCAAGACGTCCAAGTTGCAACCTAACTGGGAAGGACCTTTTGTAATCACTGAAAAGTATCCAGGTAATGCATATGAATTGACTAATGCAGATGGAGAAAAATTGAATCATCCTTGGAGTGGAGTTTACCTCAAAAAGTACTTTCCATAAAAATGGAGAAACCACTGGTATAATCTCAAGTCATCGATCCTAGGTTGTTAGTGAGAAGTCAAGGGTAGGAACCATCCTACACACACAATACTTCCCAATCCTAGAATCCAGACAACCCGACACTTGCGAAAGGCAAGGCAGAAATCTAGAAATGGAAGGAGTACCCTTACCCTATTCTCTTCTACTTGGTCCGAGATAGGGAGAGAAGATTAGAGAGGGGTAGTATCGAAAACACTCGCCACCATAGTAGCAGGCCGTCTCAGAGGGTACAAAAGGGTGCCAAAAGATGGGCAATGAACCCCTTAGGTTAGAAAAATAAAAATGATCAACCTGTCTGAATGAGTACCCAGAATGATAATCAAGGCAAAAGGCACTAAGGCATCGTTTGGTATCGTGATAAAATTGATGGGGATAGGGATAAACCAATCCTTGTGGTTGACCCTATCCCCATTATATTTGGCTTGACTTAGGATAGGTTTAGGGATAATCCTATCCTATGTTTGGTATGTTAACAATAAATTCGAGGATAACTTTAAATTTTTATATTTTTATCTTTATTTTTTATATTATCTTATTCTATTATGCATAACATATTTATAAATATTTTAACTTATTTACACATTTATATAATAAATTTAAAATATTATTTAAATATATAAATAAAAATAAGTTTAAACGCGGACGGAGCTCAGCCCGCCCCCTCTCCGGATAGAACCCGGCGGACGGAGACGGACGATGCTCCCCGCGGAGCCGCTCCCCGCCTCTCCTTCCCAGCTAGAGGTGGGCATAAAACGGTTCAAACCGAGAAACCAAACCAAAACAGCTCATTCGGTTCGGTTCGGTATGGGACCTCTTTTAATTTGAAAAATCTCTAAACCGATTTAAGTCAAATCAAATCATTTAAACTGACTTAATCAAAAAATATAAAAAAATTATTATAATATAAATAAAAAATTTATCCTCGATGGACACGGACCGACGGACGTTGCTCGCCGCTCCCCCTCCCGGCGGACGGAGCCCCCCCTCCGGCAGACAATGCCCACCCCGGCAAACACCGCTCCCCCCTCCTCCCTCCCCCCCCCCCCCGCGTCACGAGCTCCCCCACCCCCCGCGGCGACGAGCTCCCCCGCCGTGACGAGCTCCCCCGCCGCCCCCCTCCGCCGCGACGACCTCCCCCGACCCCGCCCTGCCGCGACGGAGCTCCCCCTCCCGGCGGACGGAGCCCCCCTCCGGCGGACAATGCCCACCCCGGCGGACGCCCCTCCCCCCTCCTCCCTCGCCCCTCCCCCCCCCCCCCCCCCGCGTCGCGAGCTCCCCCACCCCCCGCCGCGACGAGCTCCCCCGCCGTCTCCCCCCACCCCGCCGTGACGAGCTCCCCCGCCACCCCCTCCGCCGCGACGACCTCCCCCGGCCCGCCCGCCGCGACGGAGCTACCCCCCCCCCGCCCCCCCCTCCGCTGCGATGACCTCCGACGACCTCCCCCGGCCCCGCCCGCCGCGACGGAGCCCCCCCCCGCCACGACGAGCCCCCCCCCCCCCCCCGCGCGGATTTCACCCCGTGGCACCCCCCTTCACCACCCCCTCCCGGAGCTCCCCCCGCGGCACCCCCCTTTCCCCCCGCGGCGCCCCCTTCACCCCCCTTCCCCCCGCGGCACCCCCCTTCCCCCCGCGCGGATGTCCCCCTGCGGCACCCCCCTTTTCGCGCGCGGAGCTCCCCCGCCCCCCTTCCCCCCCCCCCCCCCGCGGCACCCCCCCTTCCGCGCGCGGAGCTCCCCCGCCCCCTTCCCCCCCCCCCCCGCGCGCGTGGATGTCCCCCCGCGGCACCCCCCCTTCCGCGCGCGCGAGCTCCCCCCCACGGCGCCCCCTTCACCCCCCTCCCCGGAGCTCCCCCCCGCGCGCGGATGTCCCCCCCCCGCCCCCCCCCTCCCGCACGTACCCTCAAAATATCATTTTGGGAGTAAGATATCCAAAGTATTAGGTGGGATGATTTATCCTTGTACTTATCCTTAATTTTGGGAATAACCTGGATTAACTTAATCCAGGTTAAATTCATTTTTTAGTGTGTACCAAACAAGGGATTAGGGATAAACCAAGTTTATCCTAGGTTATCCCCGTACCAAACAAGGCCTAAAAGATGTGCAATGTCCCCACAGGTCAAAAAACCTGTCCAAATATGTGCCACATAGAAAAGAGCAAAAAAAAAAAAAAACAAAGAGGCCGAACCCGAATAGGTAATTTAAGTGAGAGTAGAGAAATCCCTCTCAACATCTCCAAACCCTATCAAGGACTTCTTCTATACTCTTCCTCCTTAAACTCCTTGGGTAGGGTAAACCGACCAAATCCAGGTGGAACCCAAGCCGATCAAAGAAAGAAGGTTAGAAGGATTCTAGGTAGGGAACTTTATTTTTGCACGTGGCATCTACCACTTGAGTCTTGACAAACCCCAAAGATCGATAAATTGTCTCAAATACCAGCATTTTCTCCACAAAAAAGTGAATATTTTCAAAATCCAAAAAAAGGGAATATTTCAAAAAATCCAAAAAAATCGATATTTCAAAAATCCAAAAAAAATGATATTCCAAAAAAAATGATATTTCAAAAATCCAAAAAAAATGATATTTCAAAAATCCAAAAAAATACATATTTCAAAAATCCAAAAAAATGCATATTTTAAAAAAATCTAAAAAAATTCAATCAAATATTTTTGAAAATCCAAAAAAAATGAATATTTCTAAGAAATCCAAAAAAAAAATGCTCAGTCATGATCATTGCCTTAGTTGCATCCATGTTTATTTGACTGTCATGCATATTTCCATTCCTGCATTGCATATCTTTTTTGCTTTAATTATCTTGTTAAGAAGGCTTTTCCCTTTGACATAAGTAAAAGTTGACCATAATAGGCAAAGGGATGAGTCATGGTGAAGATCTAATCTCCTTTTATCAAGAGTTTCAGGCATTTCAATGTAGAAGAGGAGAGGATTCACACCACGGCAGGTAAGTTCTCTCAACCCTTACATCCATTTCATTTTAGTCATTTGTTTTATTCTACCTTGTTAAGAAGGCTCTTCCCTTTGACTCAAAAACAAGGCAAATGATATACAGGCAAAGGGATGAGTCATGATGAAAATTTAATCATCTTTGATAAGTGTTTTCAGGGGCCATCAGGCAACATTTTAAGTCCAACAGGTGAAGTGGTGAGATCGGTGTTCCCCAAGGGACATCATGCCAACCTTGTAGCGAAAAGAGAGGAAGCACTACCTATCGTGGTGCTGTATTCCTTCAAAAGACAAGACAATGATGGATCAGAGATACTGATGAATCAGGCAGTCGATACAAATTGATAAATCACGCCTGAAGACTTCATTCAAATCCACATTCTCATCAATCTCACATCATAACCATCACTTCATTTTTTGCACTTCACATCACTCCTACTATCTGTCACCTAGTTATATTAGGGCCATTTGATACATATTATATGCATTAATGTTGAAGACCTTGAGAGTGAAAATGATGGGGCCCGAGATCCCCTTCAACAAAATCTACAACGGCTTGGTCATTTCTTCACACTCACGGATAAGCCAAAATTGAACATTGGAGGGACGATGGTTCCTAACCGGGTGTCTTGACCTCCAATAGACAATCTATATATTCAACTATTTTCTACATGATTTTCTATGTGTTCACATCCATCTCCTTTTCATTCTTCATCATTACTAATTTTATCCCTTCATGTTTTATTCCTTTCTTTTTATTCCACCATGTTTTATTCTGTGTCCTTTCTTTAATCCCACCGTGTCTTTTATTTTTTTCCATCATGGCAATTGTCATGCCATTGTTTCTTCTGTCCCTTTATTCTATGTTAGTCCCACCATTATCTTTCAATCCCACTATGGCTTAAATCTGCTTTGTCATTTTCCGAATACTCGGTTTTCTACCAGAGCGTGATTCATGGTTTTCACGATACCCAAGAAATTTTGTTATGCTTAAATGAACCCTTTTAGAATTTGAGATTATTCCACTCAGAATTAAACTAAGTATTTTGGTGAAACTTGAATGAACTTGAGATTCCAAATATGATGGATTGGTATTCTTTTCATTTTAAGATCAACTTCTCTTTTAAAACTTTAGCCCATCACAGTACAAGAACACCGCAAAGTTCAAGTTGCTGGATGATGATGAACCTACGAATTCGAGGACTCCTCACCACGTTGAGGGTTGGCTACATCCTTTTATCCTTTATCATTTACTTTTTCATCTCTCATGCCAAGGGCATGTCTTGTACCAGTCAATTATATGAGGTTTTGATAGAACATGAAAGTGATCTAGAATACTCAGAGAGATTCATTTTGCTGGATCAGGTAGATAAGCATGTCTATATCTACACCTTGATGCCACCTTTTCAGTCCATCATCATTCCATTTTGCTACATTCATCTACGCTCACTTGCATTCCATTACAGTTCACTCCAAATCACTCTGCTTCATTACACGCTACTCCCTTACAAAGCCGACATCAAGGCGAGGCAAGCTGTAGACACGCCAAATTTGCCTAATTTAGAGCATAATACTCATGTTTGATAGGGTAACATGTGTGATTGACCTTAGAATGATGTCGGGTCCTTTTAAAGTTGATTTGAAGCTTCGCTGAACGAAATCGGATGTTTTCCGAAGTTTTTCGCAAAAGCCGTAATTTCTGAACGAAAGCCACACGTAAATCGTGTAAACATAAAAATTGTCTGAATGACCAATGCCTAATGATCATGCATTGAAGGTTATGGTCATATTCACACCCCGGACAAGTTTTGTTGCATACCGTGCCTTTCCGGTTTGCCATCGGAGTCATTTTGACTTGTATCGGATCTTCTGTTCACTGCCCTAACTTCCAGACAAAATTCTGAAGTTTTAGAGGGTTTGATGGCTGATCCAATGCTATATAAAGCTTCTTTGGCCTGTTATCTTTCCAATGCAGCAAACGGCGTCGAATTCCGAGTTCGGGAGTGTTCGCAATGGCTTCCGGAAGGACACGCAAAAAATAGTCCCATGCGCCCGGGTCCCTGGTCACATGCACCCGAAACCCAGGGCACGTGCCCATGTGCCCTACCAGTGAGGCACGTGACCTCGTGCCCCCACTTGAGGGCACATGCACCCTACCTTTGAGGCACGAGGGAACCAGTTTTTCACCGGGACTCTAGCACTGAACCGATCGACCGGATAAGGTCGAAATTTTCGGGAACAGTGCCATGCGCCCCCACTGGGAGGCACATGTGCCCCTCAATGGGGCGTATGTGCCCTGGGGTAGGGCGCAAGGTGGCCTATTTTTTAGTCCGGATAGCGCCGTTCATTCTCCTATAAATTGACTCTGATTCTGGTCGTTCCAAAGGCAGGAGCACGACCCCCCGGGAATCTCAAGACGTACAACCTCTCTCCTTCATTGATTTTGTGATTTTTAGAGAGAGAATTTTGAGTTTTTAGAGAGAGAAAAGTCGGTTCAAGAGAGAGGAAGGTTGTTCTGCAGGTGATCAGCCAGGTCTCTCTTCTTCGGCCTCTACAGCAGTGTGTAGATGTCTTCTATCCAAGCTCTATTCATAAAAGTTCTTCATCTCCAAGTCTTATTGAGTTTTCAATCGATGGCACTTGATTCCAAGGTTGGGGCTGGTCATGATGAGCACAGAAGCAAAGTCGCGCCTGGCAGATCCTGGACTGCTGCTCAGCTTTTTCGACAACCCAGATTTGGCTATATCTTTCTCTATTCAACTCAGAATCTTTATGTTCTTTTTCCTATCTCTTTTTTTAGTGATTATCCATCCTACTATCATTTTTTTTACATTTTTTGCATTATTTTTAGTCTGTTTATCCGAAAATAAAAAAAGGGTTAGAGATAACCTGAATCTGGTCAGTTTCTAGTCAATTGTGTGTTTCATGTTATTTTACTTACATATACTCCACTTTGTCTAGTTCTAATTGTCTATTTCACTTGTTTGTTTGTCTAGTTGCACAGAATATCAAGAACCCACACGTTGAGGACTCTTCTTCATCGGCCGGCCGAAGAAGGAGAAGCTTTAACCTACATTCTTCACGCTAAGGTACACACGATCATCTTTCAATCTTTATTTCATAAATCAGAACCCACGGTTCCTGGTGACCACATGTTTTAATTTCCTTCTTCTCATCCTCCTCCCACATGACCCGAACCGTCTCTTTTGTGATCGAGCGATGCCAAGGGATGAAAGTTCGGGGATCAATGTGAGTGTGAGACCGAGGTGAGAGTTGCTTTCCGTGCTTTATTCCTTTTTTTTCTCATCCCCTCTTGAGGTGACGATCTGGGTTCACGGACTTCCCTGAAAAGGAGAGGACCCCATCGAATTTTCATAGTCGACACCTTGTTGAAACTCCCTTTGTGTGAGTTTCAAAATCTGACGCTTATGCTAAGTTGCCTTTTATGCTTGGATTGGTCTTACCTTTATTGAAACTCCCTCTATGTTAGATTCAAAATCTAATCCTCAAGCCAAGTTGCCTTTTGCACTTGAATTGGTTTTATCTTATTTGAAACCCCCTTTGAGTTGGTTTCAGGATTCAACCCTCATGTCGAGTTGCCTTTCGCACTTGGATTGGTCTTATCTCAACTAAAACTCCCTCTGTGTTAGTTTTAGAATATGACCCTCACGCCAAGTTGCACTACACACTTCGATTGGTTTTATCTTATTTGAAACCCCTTTGGATTAGTCCCTCATGCCAAGCTGTCCTCTGCACTTGGATTGGTCTTATTCTTTTAAGGAAACCCCCTCTATGTTAGTTTCTATACTCACCTTGTTGAAGCCCCTTGATTGGTTTCATAGCTTTGGTTCAATTTTATTATATATGGCTTGAGGGAAGCCTCAATTCCCTACATAGAAAAAAAAGATAGATAAAAAAAGAGAGAAAGAAAGAAAAAGAGAGGAAAATTCTGGCTAGAGTAAAAACTTGAAAGAGCACTGTAGGCAAAATCAAGTAACCCCGCTATATGAAAATCTCTTGAGAGGAGTGTAGGCAAAACATGAAGGGGGGTTGTTCTAAGTGAAAATGTCACAAGAGACAATCAAATCAGTGAAAAAAAAAAGAGAGTGACTCATTTAGAAAGCTAACATCATCTGATGCATTAAGCACAAAGGATAAAGCCTGTTGAATGGAAGATTGACAACCAAACAAAAAGAAGCCATGGCTGGTCATGTTTAAGGGCCCAAGCCCTTCTTAGGCCTGAAGAAGCTTGTACAGCGAAGGCAAAGCATGGATTGCCAGGGACAGAGTTAAGCAATGGCTGAACACCAATTTACATGGGCAGTCCCTCCTCAACTCCCATCTCCAAGGCACCTCCCATGGGGGGCATTAACACATATTTGAGCAATACAGAAGCCAGAACAGAAATCTAGCCCAAATTTGGTAAAATAAGGTCTAGATCATGTGAACAGGCTCTTTAAATATCTTGACATGGCTTAATAGGTTACAAATGGCAAAGATAATGTGCTTATTGCATAGTCTCGGCCGAGAGCTTCACAGTGGTGCCCAAAACATGGAAAATGGACACCGAAAGGCCAAAATGACCATTTTGCCCCCAACACTTCGGGACAAGTTGGGATTCTATCAAAGAAATCCAACTCTACCACATCATCAATGTTAAATAGATCTGGACAATGCTTAAAATGGATCAAAAATCTGACCACTGGTTGCAAAGTTTTGCAAGAAATATTAAATTCAACTAAAGTCTATATTAAATAACACTAGGAGCATGATGGCCCAAACAATTTTCAGAGCAGCCTATAGGCTGAAATTTTCAATTTCCTAGTCCATGATTATAGTTTGGAGAATATTGATGCATTGAAATTAAATTTTGGACAATAAAAATTTTCAAATGTACTCAATTATAGTTTTTGGCATTATCGATAGACAAGATCACACCGATCGGAAAAATCAGTAAATCAGAAGATCTGATGCAATTCAAGGCATCATAAAAACACATCTTGATAGTGCACATGATCAATGATCATTATATATTATCCCATATTTTTTATTTAATTCTTGGTGTGTTTAAACAATTTTCGTCTGAAATTAATGATAGTCGTCGGATCGGGAGAATTAGATGAATGGACCAGATTGATCTTCATCTCCTGCATCCAACACCTGATATCTGG